>OY288244.1:42777213-43977213 GCA_958450325.1 Agrostemma githago
CGCGGCCACGCGCGGGTTTGGGTAGGCGAATGAATCTCGTGGTGAGATTGTTCTCGGGTTCGAAATCTAAGTCAAAATGGAGTCGCCACCGAATTTTGTGGTTATTCGGAACCATACGAGCCCACTCTATGTCGTCATGGGCTATACACAAAGTAAGCCCACTTCGATTTGAGAGTTCATTGGGCTCGTCCCTTTGCATTGCAATATCGATACCGTATAAACCGGCTTTCGTATATAGAATGACTCTCGTGCGCCAAGGGTTTCGGACATCCGGAAACCAAAGGTTCTGAGTAAGGGGTGAGGGTACGTGTTGGGAAGCCCACTAAGGACACCCAACCCCGCCCGCACATGGCGGCCTCTACTAAGACATCGTTCGTGTTCGTGTGCGCGCGCTAGTAAAATGACTAAATGATATGCAAACAGCGTTTTCGGGCTAAGCATGTGAGTTATTGGTTAACTACGTCATTTAATGCATCTTGATTCACGTCAAAGTGATTTAGCATATGATGTTCATTTAAGGCAATAAATGGCAAACATCAAGAATAGAAAACTCGTAAATAAATTACAAATTACACGGGCGGAATACAACCCGGAATTCACAATACAACGAGCAATAAAATAGAATAATTGAATTATAAACAACAAATGTTAACTAGAAACGGACCCGTATATAATAAATATAAACTAGACCGTAAGTTGTGCAAATGGACGAACTTTAATTAATTACGCATTATATTGCATATTAATCAAAGGACGGAGGTTCGAGACCTAGGTGTGGTGCTAACCCGATCTCGAGCCTCGATGCCTTGTCCCGACTTATCACCTCGAGAAATGGAGTCTAAATTAATTATATGACGGATACGACTAAAGAGTCGTCGACATAAAATTAATAGCGCGAGACCGTCGATCAAAATCGTTTTAGGTGTCGTGATATGCATGAGTTTTGAAAATAGGATAGTCACGTGATAGTCTTTACACGTGATGACTAATGTCGATAAAAGGACGAGGCTTGAAAGTGTGTGTCAAGGCCCTCGGTTTTCTGGGTTACAGGACCCACTCGGTCGAGTCATAGCCTGACTCAGTCGAGTGTGTCCTCAAAAAAGTTTCTGCCCAGTGATATGGACGCTACTCGATCGAGTGGCCTATGCACTCGGTCGAGTAACCCCTCGAAAAGGGTTCTGTCCAGTCTGATGGACACTACTCGATCGAGCGGCCTATGCACTCGGTCGAGTAGCCCCTGTACGAGTGTCAACTCGTCTCGTTTTTGAGGTTGAAAACGACGGTCGGCCAAGTTAAATACAAATATCGCATGATTTGAATTTAACTCGACCTCCGGTATTATAATCGTGTATATGTACGATTATAATACCGTTGTCGGGACTTTATGAAAACGTTTACGTTAGAAAATTTGAATTAGCAACGGAATGCCTCCCTCTACGTCACGACATCGAAACTAACCCTTTCGGGTTATGTGATGTCGGTTTTCGTGTCAACGGGTTCCGCACTAATTAAAATGGGATTGAATACGTTCAACTACGATTAGTCGCGATCACGTCACGCCCTTGAGTACATTGGGGCGGGGCTCCTCGAAAGGGCTCCACCTCCGTCGTTGCTCGTAAAGGGATTAGACGGACTTTAGGCGACAATTATAGTCAAACGCATCCGAAACCGAGATTTAAATACTAGTATGTATATATACACGGTATAATAATGTTAGATGTTAGAATACGGAATTAAAGTGTTAGTATACAAAAATAAAAGTTAGTGTTAGAATACATAAATAAAATGTTAGTATGCACAAAATTAAGGGTTAGTGTTAGTGGTTAGTAATAATAATAATAATAATAATAATAATAATAATAATAATAATAATAATAATAATAATAATAATAATAATAATAATAGTAATAATAATAATAATAATAATAATGATATTACATATACATATATAATCGAAAAAGAGAAAGGAGATGTCGGGATTGAATTACACCCTCAACCTACATGCTTAATGGCCTCGGAAACGAACTCGTAGTAGCGGCGTGTGCGCGGGAGTGTCGAGATATGTAGGGTGAGTTAGGGTGTGTTTTGTTAGGGAGAGGATGCTCTCGGGTCTTTGGTGAGTTTTGATCTCGAGTTTTGAATGTGTATGTGTTGATTGTGTATAAATGAATGTGTATGAATGTGGAAGATTGAAAGGTGGTAATGTGTAGAGATTGATAAGTTGGCTGAATGTGTAGACTAAGGATGCATCGGAAAAGCTTGTGAAATGAATGGGGTTAAGGGGGTATTTATAGGAGAAACCCCACGACCTAGGGTCACTCGATCGAGTGCCCTAGTGCACTCGGTCGAGTGCCTTCAGAAATGAATCTGGTCCGGTTTTTGACGCTCCACTCGACCGAGTGGGTCAATCCACTCGATCGAGTGGATCAAGCAAATCGAGCTATTTTAGTAAGGAATTGATATTGTTGTTTTGATTGATTT
Source organism: Agrostemma githago (assembly GCA_958450325.1). Taxonomy (NCBI): domain Eukaryota; kingdom Viridiplantae; phylum Streptophyta; class Magnoliopsida; order Caryophyllales; family Caryophyllaceae; genus Agrostemma; species Agrostemma githago. The sequence goes on from OY288244.1 coordinate 42,779,695, forward strand.
TATTTGAATTTAGACTTGGCGCCAGCTTCTAGAAGATGCACTTAGGCTGGTTTTTGTGACGGGTTCGTCTTTGACCGGGTTTTGACCCAGTCGCCAAAAGACGGGATTTATTTTTGGTGTCGGTTTTGGCCCAAATTAGTCTCATTTTGCTCGGAACGACCCACTGGGCCTGGATTTGAGGTCTGTTTTGAGAGATTTGCACTCCGCTAAATGCCCACGTCGGATACTATTGATTTCGAGTCCGTATTCGAGCATATTAAGTCACGTTTACGTCCGATCATCATCGGGTGTTTGTCGGGAACTGCTATAGACACTAGCAGGCAAAATGCGGGTGTCTACAGAGCCCCCACTCTGACTGAGGCTTGGACAAGGCGAAAGTCAGAGTAGCTACCAGGCCAATCGAGGATTACGACCTGGCAGCCTTCCGGTCGGGTCGTTTATAGTCCAGTAGACTTGCGTGAAGGGCTCGCCAGCCATAAGCAGAGGGTCATACCTGTCCTGATGATGATAGCTCTGCGGGGAGTCAGACTTGTTGCATAAGTCCTAGGCGTGCCTATATGTGGGCCCATCCTGTACCATTTCGGGGAAAATGCCGCCTCGGGCGTTCCGCTGGGGAAATATGTGAGCTGTACGGGCTTGCTTTTGAAGCCTTGAGTCGTACCTGACCTGATGATGATGCTCCTTGGGGAGTAAAACTTGCCTTTCGGGGCGTAGGTGTACCCGTATGCCGACACATCACGTCTTGGATGTAGCATACCGGGGAAAAGTTGACTCCGTTGGGGAATTTAAATAGTTTCGCGGGGACTTGCTTCTGAAGTCTGGAGTGTACCTGTATGCTGACACATAACAACTTGTATGTAACATATAGGCAAAACACTGACTCGTGTTGGGGAGTAAAGTAGCTGCGCGGGGACTTGCTTCTGAAGTCTTGGGTGTACCCGTATGCTGACACATGACAACTTGCATGTAGCATTGCAGGAGAAACACTGCCTTTGATGTTCCGTTGGGAAGCACTAGCTGGTACCTGAAATGTTAGATACATAGGCAGAAATAGCAGGCATAGTATATAGCAAGATAGCACATAGGAAATGCAGTTAGCATCTATAGACTAGTTTGCGCTGAGGGAAAATGATTTTTGCTTCGTTTTGAAATCGAAGTCCCGAAAGCAACTCACGTGCTAGGAGATAGGTTTTCAAAATTGAAAGGGGTAGAAAAGAAATTTGCAGCTTAAATAGACCGAAATTTGACCTTGTCGAAAAGGATTTTATCAAATGGCTAAGTTTTGCAAACTTTGAAGTGAAAATTTGAGGAGGGAGGTATCGACAGACTCGACTCTGGACGCGACAGGATGACGAGTTGACAGATACGACTTGGCATCTCAAAGGGGTTGGACTATGACTCTGTAGGGGGGTGGGCCACCTAAGATGACAATACTCTTAAGTTGCGCTATTCCGTAGCCTAGGCGAGTGGCAACACAGTCGAACATCGAAATGGGAAGGATGTGCTATAGGGTGGCTGCAGTAGTCTGTAACGAGACTGTTTTTGCAGGACTCAGCAGTAGCAATGTTATAGTCTGGTGCCCTTTTGGATCTTTGGTTTTGGGGTATAGTCCCAAAATGGGTGTTGGTTCGAGTCCCTGACGGATTCTCGTCTTCGACTGAGTCGAGTACTAGGACACTCTATAGAAAGGAGGCTAGATTTTGAAAGTCTTTGGATTTTGTGAGTGGATGGAGATCTTCTGTCTAAGAGAAGCCTCCTGGACGACAAAGCTAACTGTTGAGAACATGACAGTGTTGTGATAGGAATGATGGTGCTTTCTGAATTTGTGTCAATATGGGTGGTTGTGCCCTTGTTGAAAGGCTGCCTACGTATTCACGTGTAGTGAAATCAAACCAAGCCGTAGTTCAGTGGATTGGAAGATATATTATGGTGCCTAGTTTATTAAGGCTTTGTGTGTAACTAGCCATAGCGATGGTGTAGGCTAGGCAAATTCCCAATGATGTCTTGATCAAAGGGCTAGAACAGCTAGGATGTTGATCCCGTGACTGTGAGCGTTCTCCGGGGTAGCCCCCAGAGGTGATGTGAACTATTTGGGCATGTTCTATGCCGACCGCAGGTTGAGTTCCCGTGTTTGGGGCTGGTAACTGGTTTGGATGTTTTTGGAAATGTGGAGCTAGGTCGCAAGTGGCTTTGATGATTCGAAATCTGGAGCTCGATTTTGTGGAGCTAAGGCTTCGAGGGTAAGGTATTGCAATGTGGTAGGAAGGGGGAAGTCGAGTAAAAATGACTCGGACTTCGATCAGGGTAGGTTTGATAATGCGGGATCTGATTTCCATGTCTGGCCCTAATGGTTAGGGTGTATCCTATGGAGCTAGAATCCTCAAAATTCCGGGCTGTCTCTTAGCCTAGGTCTCGAGAAGGTCTTGAGGGTTGCAATGTGGGAAGGCTAAGTGTGGTGTTAGCTGACCAGCTTGATTGTCTCTCCCCTATTGGACGGTATAGGCATTGATAATTTTTGAATTGACCGTACCCCGGTCAACGGATTTTCACTTGAGTTGAACGTTGACCACGGTCATGGGTATTTGAATTTTTTTGTTTTTGTTTTTTTTTTTTGGGGTTGACCTCTTAGCCCCGGTCGTGGGATCCTTCACTTGAGTTGACTGTGTCCCAGTCAAGGGATTGATCGTATCTGGTCGAGGGATGTTGAGAGTTCTTTTTTTGTCATGGCCAGCTCTTTTGTTTCGGCCTTTTGCTTTTTTTCTTTGGACTTCTGTTTTTTGTCCAGTTTTTTTTTCGGCTATCCCTCCCTTTGATGTTGTGGGTGGATATGGGGGTGGGCCCATCGGTTGGATTAGGCTTGTGGAGCTAAACCTTTGTAAGGTGTAAGCCTAGTTGGTGAGTGCAACTCGCGGTGGAGTACTCTACGGTAAGCATGGTGATTTGGATCTCGGTATTGTCATCATAATTCCGAGCAGGCTTAGTGGGAGCATCGTCCCGAGTTGGGTATAGAGTCACGATGCTTCTTTTTTTGCTTCTGGTCAGACTAACGCCTAAGGTAGAGATTGATCAGTCTTATTGGAGGGGTGTTTATTGTGGGAAATGGGTTTGCCTCCCGTCTTGAACCCAAACTAGGAGACTACCTAGATTTGTCATAGGATTCGATACCGCTCCTGCTAAGGGTAGTTATGTGGCTTTCTATACCAGACATGGAACAGGTAAAGGAAAACGCGGGTCTCAGTTCCTGCAGTCATTATAGATGTGCCTATAATAGTCATGTGCACGTGCTCACAGTGTATGATGGTGTTCATCGTGTTCTCGGAAACACATAAGAAAGCATATATGAGAGATAGAAAAGCTGATTTTATTGAATTTTGAAAAGAGGACAGAATACAGTTGACTCTGACTCTGACTTTGAAAAGAGGATGTAGGATATCCTAGACTCGGACTCAGACTTAGACTCGAATCGAATTCGGACTTTTGGATACTTGGTTGGTCGTTTCTTTTTGGTAAGGTCCTTGATTGGAGGAAACGACAGGTGCCACGACTCGCCTAAACTCGACTTTGCGCGAATCCAAGAGAGGGAGTCAAACTAGACATGGCCCGGGGTGACGGGTCGACAAAGACTCTTGGACCGGGATACTCGAACGTTGACCTAGACGAGGTAACAACCCTGGCTTGGACTCGACGATGAGATTCAAGCTGCACGAGGGTAAGTCCGAAAATGGGGCGACCGTGTTTGACCGCGTCACGTGTTTGGTCCAACCGTGGCGACCTAAACCTTTAGGAGACTCGAGTGTTCATAGCATAGATGCGACTCGAAGAAGACATCGTAAGGACGCCGGTATGTGATGAACATAAGGTACCTCTTAAGTAGACTGTGGTCGCATGCTCGGGTGGAGGACAGCCCCCAAGTGAGACTGAAGACTCTAATAGGACTCAGATGGTGTGATATCTAAGTGACTCAAAAGCGGGGTACGTGAGACAACACGTGTAAGACATGACCCTTAGAGCAACCGTGATTAATCGCTCTGCTGAAGGGTAGCCCCCGAGTGGGATTGAAGATTTTGCTAAGACTCGAGTGTCGGACGAGTGACCCTTTAGATGTAAGGACCAAAAACCTTTAGCTACAGGGCTATGCCTTGTAAAAGGTTGACTCGGCCTCGAGGGAAGGCAGACGGGGTAAGGGAAGAAACTCGCGATGTAAGATCGGCAAAGTTTCAACGCTAGAGACCCTTGACTTGACTTGAATAAGGATAGACCCTGTGATTAGGGTAGACCCTAAAGTTAAAGGACTTGAATTGGGATGACTCGACTAACGGATTGAAAGACGGGCAAGATTCCCCTAGGAAAGGTCGTGGGGACCGTCCTGTCGGAGGGAAAGATCGCGTGTGACTTTCTAGTTAGGACTCGAGTGTTCAGACGAACCTTCCATTTACGAGTGTATGACTCGTGTTGGTCTGTTATGCCTTTAGGAAAAGGCGGACTAGGATGGGGAAGAAACCCGTGATGTAGGATCGACGGAGTTTCGACGCTAAAGACCTTCGACGTATCATGAAAAGACCCGACACAGGGATTACGGTAGGTCCTATAATAAGGAAGGATTTTGAAAAATGATTGAATTTTGAAAATTGAGAGGATGGTCCTGAAATTGGCAGTGGGCCAATAGGACCGGGCATTTTGAAATGTTAGAATGGTTGCGAGTAAATTCGCGTTTTGAAAATTGAGGAGGCGATCCCGTCTTTTGAAATTGGCAGCATGCCGACAGGGCCGAGTTTTTTTTTTTTTGAAAATTTGGAATTTTGAAAATTTGAATATCGAAAATAAATTTCCGAAAATTTGAAAATCGAAAATAAGATCCCGAAGATTTGAAAATCGAAAACGACATCTCGGAGATTTGAAAATCGAGAATCCCATCTCGAGGATCTGAAAAAAATCGAAATGGAATTTTGAAATTTGAAAATCGAAATGGAATTTGAAAATTCGAAAATCGAATGGTGGATCGGAAATTCGAATTTTGAAATGGACAGCATGCCGGCTAGACAATAGGCTATTTTGAGTCAAATCGTAAGTCTAAATTTCGGCAGCATTCCGAATTTTGAAAGTTGGATATTTTGAAAAGACGGGTCCCGAAACGGACAGTATTTCGGGTGTTTCAAAATTTGGTATTTTGGAAAGATGCATTTTGTGAAATGACGGTTTTTGAAAAAAATGACACGGAAACCAAGTAGCATGTAGTCAAGCAAGCATTATAACGACGCTTATGTATGCTTTACACTAAGTCTCGGTCGGTCAAAGTAGGGTCTATACCAACAACGATAGCATTCTCACGAAACGGGACGGACTTCCTAGCCGATTTGGAACTAGGACCTGCCGTAAAACCCCGGTGAGTTCCGCCATCGAAGTCTTTAGCGCAGCCATGTAGGAATGCACCGTGGTATAGTGGGACGTCGGTCACAAGTAACCGGCCCGGGCAAAATTTGGGTTATGCATGAACCATTAAACTAATGCGCGCACACTAATATTCGAACGATTTCTCTTCGAGTCTCACCCTAGGAACCCCGATGACATGTGGTACATCAGGTATCCCCAGCGGAGTCGCCAAATTGTGGACATGACGTAGGTCCACCCCGACGCGGCCACGCGCGGGTTTGGGTAGGCGAATGAATCTCGTGGTGAGATTGTTCTCGGGTTCGAAATCTAAGTCAAAATGGAGTCGCCACCGAATTTTGTGGTTATTCGGAACCATACGAGCCCACTCTATGTCGTCATGGGCTATACACAAAGTAAGCCCACTTCGATTTGAGAGTTCATTGGGCTCGTCCCTTTGCATTGCAATATCGATACCGTATAAACCGGCTTTCGTATATAGAATGACTCTCGTGCGCCAAGGGTTTCGGACATCCGGAAACCAAAGGTTCTGAGTAAGGACACCCAACCCCGCCCGCACATGGCGGCCTCTACTAAGACATCGTTCGTGTTCGTGTGCGCGCGCTAGTAAAATGACTAAATGATATGCAAACAGCGTTTTCGGGCTAAGCATGTGAGTTATTGGTTAACTACGTCATTTAATGCATCTTGATTCACGTCAAAGTGATTTAGCATATGATGTTCATTTAAGGCAATAAATGGCAAACATCAAGAATAGAAAACTCGTAAATAAATTACAAATTACACGGGCGGAATACAACCCGGAATTCACAATACAACGAGCAATAAAATAGAATAATTGAATTATAAACAGCAAATGTTAACTAGAAACGGACCCGTATATAATAAATATAAACTAGACCGTAAGTTGTGCAAATGGACGAACTTTAATTAATTACGCATTATATTGCATATTAATCAAAGGACGGAGGTTCGAGACCTAGGTGTGGTGCTAACCCGATCTCGAGCCTCGATGCCTTGTCCCGACTTATCACCTCGAGAAATGGAGTCTAAATTAATTATATGACGGATACGACTAAAGAGTCGTCGACATAAAATTAATAGCGCGAGACCGTCGATCAAAATCGTTTTAGGTGTCGTGATATGCATGAGTTTTGAAAATAGGATAGTCACGTGATAGTCTTTACACGTGATGACTAATGTCGATAAAAGGACGAGGCTTGAAAGTGTGTGTCAAGGCCCTCGGTTTTCTGGGTTACAGGACCCACTCGGTCGAGTCATAGCCTGACTCGGTCGAGTGTGTCCTCAAAAAAGTTTCTGCCCAGTGATATGGACGCTACTCGATCGAGTGGCCTATGCACTCGGTCGAGTAACCCCTCGAAAAGGGTTCTGTCCAGTCTGATGGACACTACTCGATCGAGCGGCCTATGCACTCGGTCGAGTAGCCCCTGTACGAGTGTCAACTCGTCTCGTTTTTGAGGTTGAAAACGACGGTCGGCCAAGTTAAATACAAATATCGCATGATTTGAATTTAACTCGACCTCCGGTATTATAATCGTGTATATGTACGATTATAATACCGTTGTCGGGACTTTATGAAAACGTTTACGTTAGAAAATTTGAATTAGCAACGGAATGCCTCCCTCTACGTCACGACATCGAAACTAACCCTTTCGGGTTATGTGATGTCGGTTTTCGTGTCAACGGGTTCCGCACTAATTAAAATGGGATTGAATACGTTCAACTACGATTAGTCGCGATCACGTCACGCCCTTGAGTACATTGGGGCGGGGCTCCTCGAAAGGGCTCCACCTCCGTCGTTGCTCGTAAAGGGATTAGACGGACTTTAGGCGACAATTATAGTCAAACGCATCCGAAACCGAGATTTAAGTACTAGTATGTATATATACACGGTATAATAATGTTAGATGTTAGAATACGGAATTAAAGTGTTAGTATACAAAAATGAAAGTTAGTGTTAGAATACATAAATAAAATGTTAGTATGCACAAAATTAAGGGTTAGTGTTAGTGGTTAGTAATAATAATAATAATAATAATAATAATAATAATAATAATAATAATAATAATAATAATAATAATGATATTACATATACATATATAATCGAAAAAGAGAAAGGAGATGTCGGGATTGAATTACACCCTCAACCTACATGCTTAATGGCCTCAGAAACGAACTCGTAGTAGCGGCGTGTGCGCGGGAGTGTCGAGATATGTAGGGTGAGTTAGGGTGTGTTTTGTTAGGGAGAGGATGCTCTCGGGTCTTTGGTGAGTTTTGATCTCGAGTTTTGAATGTGTATGTGTTGATTGTGTATAAATGAATGTGTATGAATGTGGAAGATTGAAAGGTGGTAATGTGTAGAGATTGATAAGTTGGCTGAATGTGTAGACTAAGGATGCATCGGAAAAGCTTGTGAAATGAATGGGGTTAAGGGGGTATTTATAGGAGAAACCCCACGACCTAGGGTCACTCGATCGAGTGCCCTAGTGCACTCGGTCGAGTGCCTTCAGAAATGAATCTGGTCCGGTTTTTGACGCTCCACTCGACCGAGTGGGTCAATCCACTCGATCGAGTGGATCAAGCAAATCGAGCTATTTTAGTAAGGAATTGATATTGTTGTTTTGATTGATTTTATTTGAATTTAGACTTGGCGCCAGCTTCTAGAAGATGCACTTAGGCTGGTTTTTGTGACGGGTTCGTCTTTGACCGGGTTTTGACCCGGTCGCCAAAACACGGGATTTATTTTTGGTGTCGGTTTTTGGCCCAAATTAGTGTCATTATTATTATTATTATTATTATTATTATTATTATTATTATTATTATTATTATTATTATTATTATTATTATTATTATTATTATTATTATTATTATTATTATTATTATTATTATTATTATTATTATTATTATTATTATTATTATTATTATTATTATTATTATTATTATTATTATTATTATTATTATTATTATTATTATTATTATTATTATTATTATTATTATTATTATTATTATTATTATTATTATTATTATTATTATTATTATTATTATTATTATTATTATTATTATTATTATTATTATTATTATTATTATTATTATTATTATTATTATTATTATTATTATTATTATTATTATTATTATTATTATTATTATTATTATTATTATTATTATTATTATTATTATTATTATTATTATTATTATTATTATTATTATTATTATTATTATTATTATTATTATTATTATTATTATTATTATTATTATTATTATTATTATTATTATTATTATTATTATTATTATTATTATTATTATTATTATTATTATTATTATTATTATTATTATTATTATTATTATTATTATTATTATTATTATTATTATTATTATATTATTATTATTATTATTATTATTATTATTATTATTATTATTATTATTATTATTATTATTATTATTATTATTATTATTATTATTATTATTATTATTATTATTATTATTATTATTATTATTATTATTATTATTATTATTATTATTATTATTATTATTATTATTATTATTATTATTATTATTATTATTATTATTATTATTATTATTATTATTATTATTATTATTATTATTATTATTATTATTATTATTATTATTATTATTATTATTATTATTATTATTATTATTATTATTATTATTATTATTATTATTATTATTATTATTATTATTATTATTATTATTATTATTATTATTATTATTATTATTATTACTACTACTACTACTACTACTACTACTACTACTACTACTACTACTACTACTACTACTACTACTACTACTACTACTACTACTACTACTACTACTACTACTACTACTACTACTACTACTACTATTATTATTATTATTATTATTATTATTATCATTATTACTATCATTATTATCATTATTACTATCATTATTACTATTATTATTATTATTATTATTATTACTACTACTATTATTATTATTATTACTACTATTATTATTATTATTATTATTATTATTATTATTATTATTATTATAAAACGGATCTTGCATTAACACCAGAACAAATTACAAGAAGTTAGAGGGGAGCCTAGATACTATCTGGGCCCCCACTCTCTTAGCAATCGCGAAACTAATTCTAGTGAAAATATGAACTGCGGCACGCGCTCCAGCATCCTGTGACATAGCGAATTTACGAATCCGCTGGAGCAGAGAGACAGCCTCCGTGTCGAGCTCCCCGAGAGAGGAGAAGGAGAAAGGAAGGAAGCCATATATACCCAATCGCCGTGCAACGTGCCTGATACTTGGCACACTTACGACGAGCAGCATCAGCAACGACCCGTCCGGGCTCAAAAGAAGTCAAGCCGGACTGGGTCAAAGGAGAGGACCCGGTCAGGTCAACACAAACATCGCGCCCCCTGTCCCACGAGTAGAGCAGGAGATCGGCAGGTCGCAAGGGCTTGTCGTCATCATCGCTGAGGCCAATCTCCACCTCCTTGCCAGCAGAGATCCCCGTCCGGAAGCAAATATCCAACAGTGTGTCACGGACAAGGTTATGGCGATGTTTAATCCCCACAGTACCAGCACAGGAAACCACGTGATCCCCAAAAATATTCTCTCTGAGGGCCCTGGAGCAGGAAGAGCAAGTCCCGGAAAGCGGAAACAAAGGGACTCCTAGGCGGTAACTAAGCACACTGCGATATGTCCGACCGTTCATGGTTTGCTCAAGCCCAGTAATAGGGACAACCCTCAACCAGTCAGAAGAATGGTCCCCCTGCTGAGATTTCCACAGGGCAACCTGTCGAGGAGTCAAGGAGAAAACAGATTCTGCCCCTGAAGCAACCCTCGTGAAATATATATCTGCCAATTTCTTCATAAGTTCTGGGGCAGCGATCTCAGAGGGGTTACCCAAGAAGTCAGAACCGGTAGCCTCAACAAACCCACTCAAGGCGGACTCAAAGGCAAATCCAGGAGAGGCGATCTCGGAGGGACGAAGCAGTGTAGCTTGTAAATCGGCAGACTGGAGGCGAGAAGCAAGGAAGGCAAAGTGAAGGGCATCCGCGGCGGCAAAGACACCGAGCCCCCCTAGGGAAAAGGGGAGGGTGGCCAGCCGCCACTGCCACTCTCCGAAACCTGGTCCAGACGCCGTGACAATACGCTCAAGACTAGATCGGAGCGCAGTGTCGAAAGAAAGGTGAGCCGAGCCAAAGGCAAGGGGAGAGTAAGTGCGCAAAGCAAAGTATAACTTATTATTATTATTATTATTTTTTATTATTATTATTATTATTTTTTTATAAAATGGAACTTTCATTAACACCAGAATAAATTACAAGAAGTTATTACAAGAAGTTATTAATAAAACGGAACTTTTATTATTATTATTATTATTTTTATTATTATTATTATTATTATTAGTATTATTATTATTATTATTATTATTATTATTATTATTATTATTATTATTATTATTATTATTATTATTATTATTACTATTATTACTATTATTATTATTATTAGTATTATTATTATTATTACTATTAGTATTACTATTACTATTACTATTATTACTATTATTACTATTATTACTATTATTACTATTATTATTATTATTATTATTATTATTATTATTATTATTATTATTATTATTATTATTATTATTATTATTATTATTATTATTATTACTATTATTACTATTATTATTATTATTACTATTATTATTACTATTATTATTACTATTATTACTACTATTATTACTATTATTACTATTACTATTATTATTATTATTATTATTATTATTATTATTATTATTATTATTATTATTATTATTAGACTTATTATCATCACCATTCACTGCTACCGTCTCATTCAAATCAGAATCAAGGGTGTGCTTTACAAAAATTTTATCAAGAACCCCTCTTCGAGATTTAGTTAGCTCTTCTATCCTTTTTCGTCTCTTACGTTTTTTGTATCCGGATTCTTGTTTCCTAATTTTAGAAGACATGACTAAAAACTAAATTAAACCGTAAACACCTTATGATCTAAACAAGATCAAAATCACCTTTGAGCTTAAGCATTTGAGAGATAAATGTCATCCAAGATAGATTCAACCTTCAATAAATATTCTCAAAAATCAATCGTTAATTATTTATTTTAAGAACCAAACTTACATAATATTATTTTTTAAAAAGGGAGTGATGGGAGTCGGTAGTCTGCCACGGGTCGTCCATTAATTCAGACCCTGGGGAGGCCTGACCCGAGAATAAGAAGTGGCCTGCCTCGCAGGCAATCAGAACGAGGCCTGGGACGACACCCGCTGCTACAATCCCAGGAATGGGGCGAGCAATCCTTCAAGGAGCGCCCAATGAAGAAATACGGTTGCAGCTGGGCAGGCTGGTCATCAGAGGCCTAGCCTGAACCTCACCCCTGCCCAAGTTACACAGACCGCTGCCTTCTTCTCGGCCATGCTCAACCAGGAGTTCACTCCAGAGGACCTGGTCGGCAGGATCGCAACGACCCCCAGGCAGCTTCACTTTGAAGGAGTGGAGGGAGCTGGGGGCACGAAGCGAACCGCCGCCAGGAACGTCCAGAGGAAAGCAAGGAAGACAGCTCAGAGGTATCTGCAGGCCCAGAAGCGCCTCACCGGAAATCAGAAGCAGCCTACTCAGCAGCAAGCCTTTTCCATACATACCACTGAGTCCACCTCAGCCATGGAGAAAAGGGGCTTGTCCCAGGATCTCCAAGATCGGATGAGGCACAGGGAGCTCGCGTCGACACGCCTGGGGGAGAAGCAAGGAGATATCTCCAGGCTAACGCCGGCCGAGTCACAACGAGCTCCAGGGCTGTCCTAGAGCCTGCAATCAAGACTTAACCATGGGCAGCCACTGGAGTCAAACCACCGTCAGGGTGATAATCTGGAGCCACCCCAGAAAAAACGAACCAGGCATCACTCATCTGTAAGAGAAGATGAATCCATGAGTAGACAAGCGCCCCGGTACCGCTCCCCCAACATTAGAAAACCGACCCCTGGCAAGAGGGATGACTACGGTTACCAATCCGTTGGGAGCAGGTCGAAAATGACAGGCAGGCCCACGAAGACTCCGCTTCACCCTGAGGTGCAGGGATACCCCATCCCTAAGATTAAAATGCCATCCGTCAAGTTTGATGGAACCACCGACCCGGAAGACCATCTGGCAGCTTACGAGAGCCATATGGGGATGTACGACGTTGACGATGTAGTTTGGTGCAAGGTTTTCCCCACCACCCTCGTAGGACTGGCACAAGGATGGTTTAGGGACCTGCCGTAGGGTTCGGTTAGTTATTTTATAGAGCTGGCTGAAGCCTTCCTGGATCAGTACGCAGGGAACAAAAGGCGGCGGCTAACCCGATTCAACCTGATGACCCTGAGACAGAAGAAGGGTGAAACTGTCAGGGAGTACTTGAAGAGGTTCGACCTGTCTTTCCAGAAAGTCAAGGAAATTGACGACCCAACTACAGCATACGCACTGACCAACTCATTGCTCCCTGGGGAGATGAAAACCAAATGATTAGAGCCCAGCCAAAAACTCTGGCCAAAGCTCGCAAAATTGCCGAAGGCTTCATGCTGCTGGAAGAATTCCACAGCCTGCCGGATACCTCCGCAGGGCCTTCCAGGCCGCAGGGGGACCGCAGGGTGAACGCAGCATAGGCGAGGCAAACAAACAAAGAGCTAAGGAAGGGGATACCCCCAGGAAGGAACGTACAACATATCAGCCCAGGTTTGACAGCTACACGGCCCTCAACAGGTCAAAAGCAGAAAGTTTTGAGTTAGAAAAAGAAACGGCTAAGTGGAACCGCCCAAGTAAGCCGCGCAGTCCTAGAGGTAATTGTTGTGTGCCAAATTTGGACCGTTTTTCCTCCCATTTAGACCTGTTTTTCCTCCATTTTGCGAGACTTGAGTGCGATTATCGCCGTATTTTGAGTAATTCTCGCATTAGTGTCTCTCTTTTGCATTTTACGTGTTTTTAGTAGTTTTCTGTCTATTTTGATAGGATTTTCGACCAAAAACGTAAATGAGCTTCTACGAGCATGAGAGAGATACGGTCCAAAGAGCAAAGCACACAACCGAATGTTCAAGTAATCCAATTGATCGACGAAGAAAGAGACCGGAATCGAAGAGGAGTATAACCGGGCGAAATTTCGCCCAACGACATTTTCCACTCCCGAATATTTTCGTGGGCAGTTCTGACCGGGCGAAATGACCGGGCCAAATTTCGCCCACCGGGTGAAATTTCGCCCGATGAAGAAAAACGCCAAAAATGACGATTCGAGAAGAAAATCTCCCTGGGTGAAATTTCACCCGGTGGTGCCAATGTCGTCAACCGCAGGGTGAAACTTCACCCCACGAAGATGCAAAGGGTGAAGGTCTAGCTTAATGAAGAAGGATTGGATTATGGGCTTAAGTAGTGTGACCCATTAAGAGTTAGTATATATATCAACCCTAGGGTTTTGTGCCACTCATCATAAGTAGTATGTTAATTTAGTGCCTCCTTAGGGTAGAGTAGGAGAATTCCATAGTAGTAGTAGTAGTTCACATAGAAAACTCCATAAATTTAGTAGGTTCCATTAGTTTTAGATTAATCCACTATAATTTCTACAATCAAGTTCCTACTTTAGTTGAAGATTCAAGTTTTATTTGAAGATTTGTGGGGTTTATTGAAGAATTAGTGACAACTTCTTCATTCTCTTCATCAAAGATTCAATCTTTATTTATGCAATGTTCTTATTTCTTGTAGATCTTCATAGTTGGTATATTTCTCTTCCACTATCTAATCTCTAGTTTAGATTTAATGTTGTTTTCTCATTATTATCTTGTTTAGATTATCTTAGTGTTGTTAGTTTCTCTAGATTTTATTTATTTTGTTCTAGATTACTCTCTAGTTTATTTTGTTAGATCTTATCTCTTCCATAGTTTAGTGGGTAATTGTTAGATCATAGTTCTCTTATTGTTTTGTTGTTAGTTGCTTTATATTTAGTCATTATGCATGTTCTAGTTATTTTCTCCTTAGTTAATGTTTTGTTGTTTACCATGATTAGTGAGTAGATCTTTGTTAGGGGGCTAGGGGAGGATGGATTTGGGTAACATAGATTAAGGATTCTTGTGATTGAATGCACTTGGGTTGATTTGTCTATATTGGAATTGTTGTATGCTTGTTGACTTTACTTGATCAATTTAGTTGACTCGTATTCACCCTCGTCAATATGGGGAAACTCGGGGCTTGGGTAATTCAGACTTAGTGACCTAGCTTCTTCGTCGCGAAAGCGAGTCTTAGTGAGGTCGGGTGCAGAGACCGAAAGGTGACCCATCCCTTATCAATTGTGTATTGTTTGCTTGATTCCTTGTTTTTGTGTCTCGTTTCCGACTCCCCGACTGTCCCTAACGCCTTTCCCATTATTGTTTCTAGCTTTAGCATTATTGTTTCTTGCCTTAGTTCCGTAGCTCATTTAGATAGTCTAGTTTCTCTCGACCAAAACTCCCCCCTTCTCCACCCCAATCACTTTGAAACTTAGACTTGACCGACTACCCCTCGACCGTCCCTATGGATCGATCCCCGACTTTCCACTACTACATAGTAGTATTTCGGAGTTTATAAATATTGTTTGACTGCGTTTGATAGGCGACAATTGGACGCGCATCAAAATGGCGCCGTTCTCGGGGACGGTGATTAGTTAATCAAGTTTTAGTTTATTGTGTTTGGATAATTGTTTTTTTTCCTCCTACCCTAGTGCCATTAGGTGCTAGGAGGACTCATTGTTTGTTGAGTTTTTGCTAGGTATACTTTTGATTTAGGTTGCTTGATCCCCATTCGGAGAGCAAGTCGCTTGGAAATATTGTGATCGAAGCAACAACTTGATATTGTGATCTTCCACCAATTTCATCAATTCTCAACACCCCATCTTTGAACAACATCCAAGGATTCAAGTATGGCTATACTTGGGTCCCATTCTCAACCATCTATCGAAGATATTTCTTCACCCGTCATCATTGGAGCCATCCCGGATAGTTTCGAGCTTAAACCTTCAATTCCATCATCAATTTGATTCAACAACAAACTTTTCGAGGATTGCCGGATGAAGATGTGATAGAGCATGTTTGTTTTTTCAAGCAAAGTCTTATTGGTGTCAAGCTTGAAGGTGTCACCGAGTGCCAACTACGTCGGATCCTTTTTCCTCGTACCTTGCGTAGTGGAGCAAGGAGATGGATTAAAAGTTTCCCCAAAAATACTTTTCGCACTAGAGAGCAATTGTGCAACACCTTCCTCGAAAAATACTACCCACCATCCAAGACCAACAAGTTCCGAAGGGAAATTCAAACATTCTAGCAACAAGAAAATGAAAGCATGGGTAAAGCCTGGGACCGATTTCAAACATTGCAAAGGAAATGTCCGCACCACGGAATCCCTAGTTGGCTTCTACTTCATATTTTCTTCCACTCGTTATTGGACAACGCCAAAGAAAATGTCAATGCGGCGGCAAAAGGCGATTTCTTTTTGTTAAATGAAATCGAATCTACAAAACTCATTAAAAGGATAGCCAAGAATGATGAATACTCTGAAATTGATCAACATGAAGAGCTAAGTGGTGAGTCAACATTGTCAACCGAAAGGAGAACCGATCTTGAAGCTAAGGTAGAGGAGTTGGTCAAGCAATTTGAAGTTAATGTTGCTAGAGGCAATTCTCCACCTAAGACTAGAATATCTCCAAAAACATCATCTCCACCAAGAAGGGTAATTTCACCAAGACGATCATCCATTTCACCACCTAAATTGTATCGCATTGAGATTCCATGTGATCACTGTGGGAGATATGACCACGATTCCGAATTGTGTATGAGAAAGGAGAGTGCTTATCAAGCCAACACCCAAAGGACACATGAAAAATCTCAAACGAACAATCCTAATTTGGGGACCGGATTTTATTCCATGCCTACTCAAGGATCATATCCTTTTCCAAGAGCCCCCAATCAAAGGGTTTATCCTAATTCACATGGTTTCTATTATCAACCGAGACCTCCTCGCACAAATCAATTCAATCATGGTTATTCTTATTCTCAAGGACCACCTCGACCAAGCTATGGTCCTCCATTTGGAACCTATCCTCCATATAATCAAGGTCCTCCAAGGCATTTTCAAGGTAACTTTCAACCCCTTTATGACATTCAACAAACAATCAATTTTCGATTGAAAGAAAATGCGTCAAATTGAGCTAGAGTTGAGGCTTTAGAGGCACGTTCCGCCTCGCAAGCTCAATCTTCTCAAGAGTCGACCAATTCTTCCAATAATGCATCTGTGAATGCCATTAAGGTAATGAGCAAAAAGGAACCGGTGAAACCCTTTGACCCACAAACTACATCTCATCCGTCAATCAATGAATCCGATGAGAAAGTGGTCAAGGACGTAACCGAAAGACCAAGAAGAGATCCATCAAAGTACCTTGTAGGAGACACTGCGTACGTTATTGAACAAATTTCCAAGAGGACACAAATCTAGTGTCTAGGATCGAAGTGCCCCCCTTGAATGACAAGTCACTAATCGCATTCAAAAACCAAGCTTTGGGCATGATAACCTTCACCGATCTTATCGAGAATATTGATACAAGCCCTTCCATGCCCACACCGTCCGACTATATCCGTGACATTATTATGAAACCCACCGAGAGGGAAGGAGCTCCCTATCCCCCAATAATCACCCCAAAGGTCACCATACCTACCAAGCTTGGTGACCCCGGTAGCTTCTGCATACCGTGTTCCATCAACAATATAGAGATATATCGAGCGTTATGTGATCTTGGGGCGGATATTAGCCTTATGCCATTGATCATTGCTCAGACAATCAAGATTCCAAGGATGGTACACTTTTCGCTTAACGTTCAGATGGCCGGCGGTACTACGAAAGCGCCAATTGGGTTAGCACGAAATCTTATGGTTAAGGTAGGTCCTTTATACATACCCACCGATTTCGTGGTCCTTGACATGCCCATCGAAGAACGCAATCCTATCTTACCAGGGCGACCTTTTCTAGCAACCGGCGGAGTGATTATCGATGTAAAAAAAGGAAAATTATCTTTTAATGTTGGTAATAGCACCGTTCCATTTGTATTACCCGCTTTCTTGCCAAATATCCCTTTTGGAAAGGAATTGTGGGACCATATGGTGAAAATACCAACCGATGACGAATTTCTAGCACAAGATAATTACCAACCTCCTAATCCATTGAACCTTGCGCCGACATTTGACTATGCCACCGAGGAACCATCCGAACATGTCCACTATAATGATAGTGAGGATGATGGCGTTTTTCTTATACTTGGTCAAGCCTCCGAAGAAGAAGTTTTAAATGAGTGGGGTATGCTACCGGACGTAGCTCGCCTTATGGGTTTGCCAAGGCCAAGAAGAGAACATATGGTTAGTGGCGATATCTTCAAGAACAAGAAACGTGGTACTCCGGGTTGCTTTTCAAGCAACCCCGATTAAACTCAAACAATTCAATTCGGTTTGGTGTCTCCATAATAACCACCTTGTAAATATTTGTATATTCTTTTTCTTCTTTTATTCTCTTTGGACAATAGCTTTTTGATTTTTCTTTTGGAGCGTGTTTGGTACCTGCAAGGATTGTGAAGATTTCTTTTGGATTTTTTGGGTTGCGCTATGAATTTTGAGAGTTTTTCTCCATGTAGCTAATACATGGGTCGAGAGGATTAATCTTATTGAAGAGTTAAGGATGATTTGGGCCAAGTCAAAGAGATTTTTCATAGCAAAGTCCTATTTTGAAGTGGATTATTTTACCGGGTGAAACTTCACCCGATGGCAACTTTGCTTGAATTAAAGGAATTGACGGAAAATCCGCCGGGCAAAATTTCACCCGGTGGAATCTGACCGGGCGAAATTTCGCCCTGTGGTAAAAATATTTTGCGACTTGGAATTTGACAGAAATCTGACCGGGTGAAATTTCACCCGGTGAGATCTCACCGGGCGAAATTTCGCCCGGTTGTGAAATTGCGCGGAAATGACGAATTTTGACCCGAACACCGTCGGGTGAAATTTCGCCCGATGGTGACCACCGGGCGAAATAACACCCCGCGACCCTATACCCAGCCAACCCACCCTTACCCATCTTCATTATCACCTTTTCCTCTCTCTCTCTCCTCAAATAAACCCCAAAAATCCCAAACAAACCCAAAATCCACCACTTTAAACCACCTCTAATCCTTCCATTCCTTCACTAAAATTCAATCAAACTATATATTCCTAATCCCTATCACATTCCTAACACTTCCTTGGAGTTTGTTTTTAGAAATCGTTCAAGTTCCGACAAACCCCAAACCGAGACCATCATCACCATATTTGTTAAATTCAAGCAACAAGGATGAGGAGGGTTAAGCAAATGGCAAGGAAACAGATTTCTTTAGTGCTTAATCAAAACTCGGGGTCAACATCGTCCTCTAGGTCGGAGGAGACGGCCGCGGCTCGAGACGAATCGGTCTCAATGCCCGTTCAGACGCAAGGCTCAATCCCGTGCGAACAACCTGTTCCGCTATAGGTACGTTACCCTAAAATTCATCGTAATTTCCGTCATGCTGATTCTGGTTTATATTTCGCTAAAAAATCTCATCATGATAAATGTACAAAAATTCTGGGTCTGTCGTCTCAAGCCGACTCGTTGGGCGGCTCGAGATGTACTTGAGAGTATGGGAATAGAACCGCAGGTACAAGCAATGTGCCGAAGCCTTGGTCTCATCAAATTTTATGCCTCCGAGGAGGAAAATTTTCAGAAGTTGATGTGCGAGTTTTTCACAACTTTCGAGCTAAGTGGTGACGATAATGCCACTGTCTCTTTTCAGTTGCGATTATCTCTGTTTGTCCTCAACTTGAGGGACTTTGGTGCACTGCTTTGTTTACCTTCTTCGGTCCTTGGAAGGCCTAGGGCGGGACAGACTCAGGACGATAAATTCGGCCGAGATCGATTCTGGTTTAAAATAGCCCGCCAGAGGACTTCAAAGGGAGGGAAGATGCGTTCTTTCTCTATTCGAAACCCCATCCTTCGGTATTTGGCGCGTATCATTGCCAACTCGTTTCTGTCAAGCTTTGATACGCACCATAACGGTAGTGCTACAACTGTACAGTTGTTGGAGGATGCGATTTTGAACAGAGGCCTGTCGATTTATATGTCCGAGGCCTTCGCTACTCATTTTGCCCAGGTTGCGAAGGACAGCCGCAAGAAAATTTCTTGTGGCGGTATTGTAACGATGTTAGCTAAAACCTTGGGCATCGATTTTAGCGATTTGACACCAGTTGATGGGGCGGGAATTTTCATAGATGAAGTTTATTGTCCTTTCATTGTGTGGCCCCAGAAAGGGGATTATGACAGTTTGTTCTTGTATAAGATTACTGAAATGAGAGCTATTGCAATGCCTAACCCCGAATGGGTTAGGCTAGATATTGAAGAGAACTTCGGCATGCCGAAGAGGTCTGGGGAATACATTCGGGATAACACCCGAGGAAAGTTTTATATAGTTCAATACCCCGAAGGACCTTTAGATTATGGCGACGATGATATTGAGGTCGTAGACGTGTCGGAGGAGGAACCGGAGGTTGAGACCTCCCGGGATGATGGTCATAGAACTTTACCATCATCTTCACATGGACCCTCTTCCTCCCATCAGACCGAACCCCAGACCTCACAGTTTTTCACACCCAACTTTGAACCACACAGACACCACGTTCACCCAGTCTACCCCAGGTTTTCAAGAGGACGTTAACATGAGTCCTCCACGACACTCCTCGTTCTTCGGATCGGAGGACTTTTATAACCAGTGGAGGGAAGTTTATGACCGAACACGTCAGACTTGGGAGAACTCGACCACCTCTCTGAACTTGGCCCAGGACGCCTATAACGTAGCCCGGGATGCGCGCGATAGTGCGCATAGTTCATTCACGTACTCTAGGGAAGGCTTTGAGTTCGCCCGGAGTAGTTTTGAGATGGCTAGGAATGCTGCTAGGGATGCCCAAGCAGCGAGGTTGGCGGCGAAGAAGAACCAAAGGATGGTGCAGCAGCAACAGCTTTATTTTGATCGATTTTTTGGTATGCCTCCGCCAGGGTCTTACTACCCACCACCTCGTCCCCCAGGTCTGATGTGAGTGGTCGAGTGTCGTTAGTGTTGGTGTGGGGGTGTTGGATGTCAGTCGTCAGTTGTCAATAATCTGTTCTCTGGTCTCAGTAATCTCTGTCAGTCCTTGCAGCGCCAATTTTTGGCATTTGATAATTTTGGTTGTTGATTGTTTTGTGGTAATATTTTTGTTGGTTTGGTGAATTGTCAGCCTCTCACGTGGCCCTACTTGGGTCGTTACAAACGTGAGGTTTTAGTTGCAGGTGTCTTAGGGAAGAAGGACCTGATTGTTGCTCCCGGTCTTAGGTGATTTGATCGCACCAAGACCAATTTGAAAAATCCAAAATTTCATTTTCTTTTTAATTTTCCCGATTCGTGCGGAATCCGGGCGAGGTGACGTGATTACACCTACGCCCTTTCTCCACTTATCAATTTTTTTTTCTTCTTTTTCCCTTTTCTTTTCACTTTCCTTTTATTTTCACTTCTTTTTCCTTCTTTTTCATTTTCACTTCTTTTCTTTTTATTCTCTTCATCTTGAAAAATCATCAAAAATCCAAAAACATTTGAAAAATAAAAAATACAAAAACATTTGAAAAATCATCAAAAATCCAAAAACATTTGAAAAATCATAAAAATTCAAAAAGATTTTCCGTTCTTTTCTCTTTTTATTCTTTTTCGATTCTTCCTCTACTTGTGCATTGGGTACAATGCACAGTTTTAGTGTGGGGGAGGGATCTACTATCCTTCTTCTTCCTTTTCTTTTTATTTTTTTCTTTTAAAAACCAAAAACCAAGAAATTTTTTCCTTTTTCTCTTCATTTTAGTTTTCTTTTCTTTTATTTTTGTTTTTGTGCCACTTGTATTGCCTTGCATTCTCCTTCTTGTAGGTACATCGCCAACCATTTAGCATGGATACGTAAGGTAGCGGAAATGAAATGAAGACCGCGCGGTAATACTTTCTACCTTCGTTTTATCCCTTTCTCTTATGTATGGGAGTTTGGGCATTTATGCTATTTGGAGGTTCACTTGGTGAACATTTTGGAATTGGTGGTTGTGATTGTGTTGACTTGATGGAGTTCGGAGTGCTTGGTTATGTTTGTGATTTTTTTTGTTTCCTTGTGTTTTTGTCATTTTTGTGTTCTCTTTTTCATTGTGTGTATAGTTTGTCTAGGTAAAGTTTTCGAAAACCCGATTTTGAATTTAGGCCGAGTGTTTATTACTCCCTTGTTAGTGAATCTTTGATTTTTGGACATATTTCTAGTAGAATGACTTTGAACCAATTTTTGCATTGGATTTTTACCATAAGTCCATCTTTTTCTACTAGGAGTCCACACCGGGATTTGCATTTGACCACCTTGACCACCCATGGAGTGATAAGGCCTTGGTTACCGTTCCCCGTTCTCTTAGGTGACCTTACTTGAGAAGCCATATTTAGTCCAAAATTTCCATCCTTTTGTGGGTTCGGAGGGGGTGCACACCCGACTAGCCTATTTTTCTACCATTCACCCATTTCCACAAATAAGTTTGCAAGAATATGCTTTACCTTGATCTCAAATGAACTATCTAGCCAAAAAAAGAGTTATTCAAAAAGAAAATGGGAAAAATGAAGAAGAAGGGCGTTATGAAAAAAAAGCCCTCGATAGAAATAATGGGGAAAGAAAACCGAAAAGAAAATCAAAGTCTCAAAAATCGTTCCCAAACCCAAATAATCCCTTGATTGACTTATTGCCGTGAAATGCCTACTATAGGACCGAGTCCCGAGGAAGGTAAATAACGGTAATTTGGCAATCTTTACCATTTTACAAACCCTTGTCCATCCTTTTTGGTCTAATTGGCTTTCTCGAGTTTGGGACGATCCTCTAGGCTTAGCTTAGGAGACGGCATAACACTTACCTACAGTGCTTACCAACTCCATGGTTCTCACTTATCCACTCCATTTATCGTCCCGTTGTAGGCATCTCTAGTGGAATTAAAAGGACCTTGGTAAATTTTCAATGTTTTTATTGTTTGATTGTCATCCTATTAGGATTTTGTCCATGTTAAATTTCGTTACTTACTTGGTAGTGTTCTCGCTTGTCTTAAGCTCAAATCGGTGCTTTCTCCGCCGTTTCGATGAGGGATTCGGTGATTTATTTTCTCTTTGGTTACGACTATCTTTTTTGTGTCTTTCTTGTTTTACGTGTTTGTGTGTGTGTTAGTCGCAACCCCATTGAGCAAGCCCCAACTTGCCTTGCACGGAGGTACTCTACCTCATGAGTATCTCGATGTGAGTTGAAGGGACGGAGCGGGCCCGCTAATTGCCCCGTATTGGCTTAGCATAGTCTAGCTTAGTAGTAGTAGTTAATTTCTTTTTGGGTCTTTGCTCGAGGACGAGCAACGGTTTAGTGTGGGGGAATTGTTGTGTGCCAAATTTGGACAATTTTTCCTCACATTTAGACCTGTTTTTCCTCCATTTTGCGAGACTTAAGTGCGATTATCGCCGTATTTTGAGTAATTCTCGCATTAGTGTCTCTCTTTTGCATTTTACGTGTTTTTGGTAGTTTTCTGTCTATTTTGATAGGATTTTCGACCAAAAACGTGTATGAGCTTCTACGAGCATGAGAGAGATACAGTCCAAAGAGCAAAGCACACAACCGAAAGTTCAAGTAATCCAATTGATCGACGAAGAAAGAGATCGGAATCGGAGAGGAGTATCACCGGGTGAAATTTCACCCGACGAGTCATCACCGGGCGAAATTTCGCCCGACGACATTTTCCACTCCCGAATATTTTCGTGGGCAGTTCTGACCGGGCGAAACGACCGGGCAAAATTTTGCCCACCGGGTGAAATTTCGCCCGATGGAGAAAAAAGCCAAAAATGACGATTCGAGAAAAAAATCTCCCCGGGTGAAATTTCACCCGGTGGTGCCAATGTCATCAACTGCAGGGTGAAACTTCACCCCACGAAAACGCAAAGGGTGAAGGTGTAGCTTAATGAAGAAGGATTGGATTATGGGCTTAAGTAGTGTGACCCATTAAGAGTTAGTATATATATCAACCCTAGGGTTTTGTGCCACTCATCATAAGTAGTATGTTAATTTAGTGCCTCCTTAGGGTAGAGTAGGAGAATTCCATAGTAGTAGTAGTAGTTCACATAGGAAACTTCATAAATTTAGTAGGTTCCATTAGTTTTAGATTAATCTACTTTAATTTCTACAATCAAGTTCCTACTTTAGTTGAAGATTCAATTTTTATTTGACGATTTGTGGGGTTTATTTAAGAATTAGTGACAACTTCTTCATTCTCTTCGTCAAAGATTCAATCTTTATTCATGCAATGTTCTTATTTCTTGTAGATCTTCATAGTTGGTATATTTCTCTTCCACTCTCTAATCTCTAGTTTAGATTTAATGTTGTTTTCTCATTATTATCTTGTTTAGATTATCTTAGTATTGTTAGTTTCTCTAGATTTTATTTATGTTGTTCTAGATTACTCTCTAGTTTATTTTGTTAGATCTTATCTCTTCCATAGTTTAGTGGGTAATTGTTAGATCATAGTTCTCTTATTGTTTTGTTGTTAGTTTCTTTATATTTAGTCATTATGCATGTTCTAGTTATTTTCTCCTTAGTTAATGTTTTGTTGTTTACTATGATTAGTGAGTAGATCTTTGTTAGGGGGCTAGGGGAGGATGGATTTGGGCAACATAGATTAGGGATTCTTGTGATTGAATGCACTTGGGTTGATTTGTCTATTTTGGAATTGTTGTATGCTTGTTGACTTTACTTGATCAATTTAGTTGACTCGTATTCACCCTCGTCAATATGGGGAAACTCGGGGCTTGGGTAATTCAGACTTAGTGACCTAGCTTCTTCGTCGCGAAAGCGAGTCTTAGTGAGGTCGGGTGCAGAGACCGAAAGGTGACCCATCCCTTATCAATTGTGTATTGTTTATTTGCTTGATTCCTTGTTTTTGTGTCTCGTTTCCGACTCCCCGACTCTCCCTAACGCCTTTCCCATTATTGTTTCTTGCTTTAGCATTATTGTTTCTTGCCTTAGTTCCGTAGCTCATTTAGATAGTCAAGTTTCTCTCGACCAAAACTCCCCCCTTCTCCACCCCAATCACTTTGAAACTTAGACTTGACCGACTACCCCTCGACCGTCCCTGTGGATCGATCCTCGACTTGCCACTATTACGTAGTAGTATTTCGTAGTTTATAAATATTGTTTGACCGCGTTTGATAGGCGACAATCGGACGCGCATCAGTGATCCCAAGAAGTTTTGCACGTTTCACGACTGCGCTAGGCATACCACTGAAGAGTGTCGCCACCTGAAGGATGAGATCGAGAAACTCATCAGGAATGGTTGGTTGAGCGCCTAAGCGGCAAGAAACAAGAGCCAGAAAGAGCAGGCGGATAAGCCTGAAGTTTCAGTACAAAATCGCCTGATAATTCACGTGGTGTCTGGAGACGCAGAAGGCCAGATGAGTAAGAGAGGCCAGAAAAGGCAAATCGGAGAACTGCGAAACCAGATATGCTATGCTGAGAGGGCATGCAGCCCAAAGGGCCTAACCCTGACCATCACCCCCCAGGATGCAGGGCGGGTGATATACCCTCACAGCGACCCTCTGGTCCTATCTCTAGACATCAACAACCACATTGTGAGAAGGTGTAAGGTGGATACAAGAGCCTAGACCAACCTGCTTTACAAAGATGCGTTTGACAAGATGAACTTAGAAAAGAGGCACCTCAAGCCTGCCCCCGGGTCACTGTACGGGTTCAGCGGAGCAGGCGTCCTCCCAATGGGTCATAGATCTACCAGTGACGTTTGGAGAGGGAGTCTCATCCAGAAATATCACGGCATCATTCGTTGTGGTGGACGCAAAATCGGCGTACAACGCCCTGATAGGCAGGGCTACCCTGGATGAGATTGAGGCTGCCATATCAATCAGAGCCTTGATCATAGCCTACATCACAGATTTTGGCATGGAAGGGAAGGTGTACGGCGATCAATAATCAGCAAGGCAGTGCTACTCTGTAGCCCTACGCACCCATGAGACAGAACGGAAGGGCAAACGTAAAGCCGACAGTTCCCCCATCAGGGAAGGTGAAATCCCAGTTGGCCAGCAGACAGCGGGCCACCTTGAACCTGGGGGAGAAAGCATGCTGGTGGAACTGGAGCCAGGCAGGCAGGTCCTGATAGGGGCTGACCTGGAAGATCCATACCAAGAAGAACTGATCAAAGTCCTGAGGGATAACAGGGATGTGTTCGCCTACTCGGCAGATGAAATGCCGGGGGTCTATTCAGCGCACATCGTTCACAGGCTGAACGTAAGTTCGAAAGCACGCCCTGTGAAGCAGAAGAAAAGAAATATGTCTGCGAAAAAAGATCAGGCCATAAAAGAAGAAATCGGGAAACTTTTGAAGGCAGATTTCATAGAAAACTGCGATTACCCTGAATGGCTGGCTAACGTGGTGATGGTAAAGAAGTCCTCAGGTGCTTTAAGGATGTGCGTAGACTTTACCAACCTCAACAAAGCCTGCCCGAAAGACTGCTATCCTCTCCCAAGGATCGATCAGCTGGTAGACGCCACCAGCGGGTACACCACACTTAGTTTCTTGGATGCCTTTTCAGGTTATCACCAGGTGTACCTTTGGCAGCCTAACAGGGTAAAGTGTGCTTTCATTACCAGCTCTGGTACGTATATGTACAAGATGATGCCATTCGGTCTCAAAAACGCAGGCGCCACCTACCACCGATTGGTCGACAAGGTTTTTGAGAGTCAGAAGGGCAGGAACCTGGAGGCCTACGTAGACGACGCAATTGTAAAAAGTAAAGGGGACGCAGAGCACCTAAAAGATCTACAGGAGACCTTCTCCTCCCTGCGCACATACCAGATGAAACTCAACCCCAAGAAGTGCACCTTCGGAGTCGGCTCCGGAAAATTCTTGGGTTTCCTGGTCAACGCAGAGGGATTGACGCTAACCCCGAGAAAGTTCAGGCCGTCTTAGACCTCCCAGAGCCAAAGACGATAAGAGATATCCAACGCCTAACTGCCAGAATGGCTACCCTGGCACGGTTCGTCGCCAGGTCAGCCGACAAATCAACACCTTTCTTCAAAGTATTAAAAGGAAACAAACAATTCAAATGGGAAGATGAACAGAAAGAAGCCTTCGGACAGCTGAAGGAGCACTTGAAAAAGCTGCCCACCCTGGCGAGGCCAGTGGCAGGGGAGAAGCTCTTCCTTTATATTGCCGTGACAAACTCAACGGTGAGCACGATAATTCTAAGGGAGGAAGCAGGCTCCCAGCAGCCAATATATTTTGTGAGCCATGCCCTGGGGGCAGCAGAGAAGAACTACCCCTTGGTCGAAAAAGCAGCCTATGCAGTCGTTATTGCAGCCAGGAAACTCAGACCTTACTTCGACACCCACACTGTCGTGGTATTAACTGACCAGCCCCTGGAGAAAGTGTTGGAGAATTTTGACAAATCTGGAAGACTGTTGAAATGGGCCATAGAGCTAAGTGGGTTGGGAATATCTTACCAGTCCAGATCTGCCATCAAGGCCCAAGCCTTGGCAGACTTTCTAGCAGAATGTTCTCATTCAGAAGAAGATGATCCACCCGCCGGAGAATGGGTAGTATACACTGACGGGTCCTCTACAGCCAATGGTGCGGGGGCAGGGATTGTGCTGACCAACCCCGAGGGAGCGGACTTCGAGCATGCGCTCAGGTTCACCTTCCCTGCATCAAACAACGAGGCCGAATACGAAGCCGTATTAGCAGGCATCAACCTAGCTAAAGCTGCAGGGGCCGAGAAACTCGTCCTGACAACAGACTCCCAACTCATCGCCAACCAGATTAATGGAGAGTACAAAGCCAGGGACCAAGCCATGGCCACCTACCTGGAAAAGGTGAAGCAAGAGTTATCAGGGTTGAAGTCCTACGAGGTCAAACAAATCCCCCGGTCCCAGAACAACCGGGCGGATGCCTTGTCAAAACTGGCCAGTTCTAGCCTGCAGGACATAAGAAGGTCAGTCTGGGTGGATGTGCTCCAAGAAAAGTCTACCGCCCCCTGCCAGCCAGTCATTGTCATTGAAGAGGCAAGGCCTGAAGACTGGATGACCCCAATCATCCAATTCAAGAAGTATGGAACCCTCCCATCAGACCCAGTGCAGAAAAGAAGAATGCCAGCCAAGGCCGCATGGTTCATTTTAATCGGCGAAGAACTGTACAAAAATTCATTCTCCACACCCCTGCTCAGATGTCTGGGGGCAGGGCAGGCCGCAGAAGTCCTAGATGATATCCACTCAGGAATCTGCGGCCATCACATAGGAGGAAGATCGCTAGCACACAAAGCTCTGAGGGCAGGTTACTACTGGCTAACCCTGCTTGCTGACGCCAGGAGCCTGACCCAAAAATGCCGAAAGTGTCAACTCTTCGCCCCCTCAATACATGCCCCTGCCCAGGACTTGAGACTAATCTTGTCCCCCATCCCTTTCGCTCAATGGGGGATGGACATCCTGGGTCCATTCACCACAGCGACTGGGGGCAGGAAATTTCTGATAGTGGGAATTGATTATTTTACCAAGTGGATTGAAGCTGAAGCCGTCCCCAACATAACAGAGCCGGCAGTTCGGAAAGTAATTTGGAGAAACATCATGACAAGATATGGCCTGCCAAAAGTTTTGGTTTTCGACCATGGAAGGCAATTTGACAATGATCCCCTGAGAGCTTGGCCGGAAAGCCACGGCATATCTGTCGCCTACTCAGCTGTCTGCCACCCTCAGGCCAATGGGCAGGCTGAGGCAGCAAACAAGCAAATACTGAACGGGTTAAAAAAGATGGTGGACGAACTCAAGGGACGATGGGCTGACGAGCTGCCAGGCGTACTATGGTCAATTCGGACCACCAGAAAAGAGTCCACAGGGCAAACTCCCTTTGGCCTGGTTTACGGGGCCGAAGCCTTACTACCCATTGAAGCGCGAATTCCCACCCTGCGTTCCCATCACTATGAAAGGCAAGCAATGAAGCCGCGATGGCCGAGGCTCTTGATCTAATAGGAGAGATTAGACAAGAGGCCTGCGTCAATATTGCCGCCTACCAACAACGAATGAGAAAAACATACAACAAGAGGGTGAAAACGAGAAATTTCCAGGTAGGGGACCTGGTCTTGCGGAAAACGCAGGCCGTAGAGAAATCAAGAGAGCACGGAAAATTAAGTGCCAATTGGGAAGACCCATATGAGGTAACCCGGATTATGGGACCAGGCACCTATAGAATTGCTAACCCCGAAGGCCAGGAGCTGGCCGCCCACTGGAATGCGGATACTCTGAAAAAATATTATGTGTAGCACTAAGAAACTAAGAGTTTTCCTTTTTTTCAAAAATTAGCGGAGGACGATCAGAATAGAGTGTCGACGGCTCCGACCATGGATGTTTTAAGTTTTGCAAGGAAAAGAATCTTGAATTTTTTACTCGTTGTCTGCTCAAACTTGCATTTCACACACAAACGAGCAGGGGGCAATAGGGGGAGGCCCCCCTGTTGCTAAAGCCAAGGAAAACAGGCTCCCCAACAAAAATGCAAAGTCCCCCAACATGCCTCTGGGCAGGCAGGGGGCAGGCCCCCTGGACTCTGGCCAAAAGCCAGGGTCAGGCCAAACAAACAAAGACTGAGTCATACTCAACCTTGTATAAAAAACACCAGAATCCCCCTACCCACCCAAAAGGCTGGCAGGGGGCAGGCCCCCTGGACTTTGGACAAAAGCCAGGATCAGGCCAAACGAACAAGGACTGGGGATCCCACCAACCTTGTATAAAAAACTTAAAATCCCCCTGCCCACCTCTGGACGGGCAGGGGGCAGGCCCCTGGACTTTGACAAAAGCCAAGGTCAGGCCAGAGCTCGAAGAACGATAGAAAAATAAGCGTATAACAGGCAAAAAGAAATATTCATAAAAATAGTAAGAGGCATTCATAGAGTTTACAAAACAAAGGATAAAATTTAAATCCAAATACCAAGAGTTAAAGATTACATCAGCCAGCAGTCGGCCACACCAGAGCCAGGCGCGCAAAAAAGATTGAAAAGTTAACGAAGAAGCAGAAGTACGGAAGGGTAAGGACAGGACTCCTCGGAACACGACTGCCCTGCATGTTACGCAGTGGGGGAACCCCGATCTGCATCAGGAGTCTCCTCAGGCGATCCATCAGCTTGGACCTCATTCTTGGCAGCGTAAAGGACCTGAAAAGCATCCTCGTTGAAGTCGGGAAGCATCTTCATGATAACCTCCATAGCAAACATAGGGAGGAAGTGGCTACAGCTTTAAAATGCTCTGCCACCGCAGAGTTGGCCTCCTTGATCAGGTCGTCCTTCTCTTTGCACCATTCCTCACCCTTCGCCTTCAATTCATCTTGCGCCCTTTGAAGGTCTGAACCGGCCATGGTTAGACAATCCTCCAACTCAGTCGCTTTTCTCTTGAAGTGCTCCAGCTCGGCAATCGTCTTTCTTGCCCGCTCCAGCTCAGCTGCCGCCTTTTTAGCCTGCTCCAGCTCCACTGCCAAGTTAGCTGCTTCCCTCACAGCTCTCTCACCCTGGGCCTTCCAACGGACTGCTTCGTTCTTGTCCTCTCCCAGGTCGCCCTCATACTTAGCCAACCGATCCCTCAAACTGGCAATCAGGGTGACATCCCTCTCAACCACTGCCAGGTGTTCAGGGAGACGACACCCAAGAGTAACATTCAACTCCTCGTCGCTCAACCGGCTTAGAGCCGCCAGCTCCTAAGAGGCCTGGAACAACCTGGAGCAACGCTGAATAAAATGGATCACCTGGCTAGTAGAGTAGGTAAGGGATTTAGTGAGATGATCCACCAGCGAAGCAGTAGAGTCAGAGAGCAGGGCAGAAGCATTGATACTCTCGCCGGCAGTAAAGTGGAACTATGCATTTTCCTCAGAAAATAGAGTACCTGGAACATCGCGAGCAAGCCGCTTGGCCTCAGGCGTGCTGGCGTAGGCCTCCAGGTCCATCACCGGGACATCATCCATCGTTTCCTTATCTTTTCTCTTTCAGCCAACCAGGGGGCGGCTTTCCCCAGTGTCCTCAGAGTCTGAAGGTTTTGGCCCCGCTGGAGGCTGAGTCCCAGTAGGAGAGCCTCCGTGCCTGTTAGCAGAGGAGGGGGAAGCCTCTGAGGCAGCCTCCCCTTCTGCATCCCTGGTGGCAGAGCCGGAGCTGCAGGCTTTACAGGAGTCGGCTTTGGGGGAAGAAGAGGAAACTTTACTCTGTTGATTGATAAACTCTTCACAAACTTCATCAGGGTTTGCTTCTTAAAGTCAAAGGAAGGAAGGGATGTTTGACGAAGGCCGAGAGATCCTCTTTCAGGCCAAGAGCCTTCAACTCGTTCCTTGACCAACGACAAGTAGCAAGGTCTGCGAAAAAGGCAAGAAAGATAGTTGAGTCAGCACACAAATAAAAACAAGGCAAAGGAAGTTTAAACCGCTGACAGAATCCCCGAGCTACCTGCACTAAGACCAGGGTTTAGGCCCACCCGGGTCAGATAATTATCAGTCGCTATAAGCTCGGCATGTGGGAGCCAGATGTCAGGAGCATATGAGCCTCTCCAGTCCTTGGAAGAGGCGAACTGTGCGACCAAATCTTTTTCTGGCTGGGTTAACTTGACCTCAAGAGCTCTCCCCCCAACCTCAGGGTGATACTCTTGGCGGGTCTCCAGCCGGGTATGGACATGATTCCTGAAATGACGAGGAATCCTCCATCTCGTAGCGCTGTGCACGTAGAGAAAATTGTGTTTCCAATCCTTCAGGCCACTCAAGACCAGCCATACTTGGGAGCTTTTCTTCTGGCGAAGGATGGAAAAATACCTTGGTGAGCCACCTCCTTCATTAGAGGCCACCATCTGTAGGCCAACCATAAACCTTAAAGCATTTATGGATGGCTCCACGCCCCAAAACAAGCAGGTCCGGGTGTAAGCAATCAACAACCTGACAGCAAGAGCCATTAACTGGGCGATGGCCACATTCATGCGCCGGAAAGCCTCCTCCGGGAATGGGTGAAGGGGAAAGCGCAGGCCAAATTCTAGACATTTGTGGTCATCCATACCGTCCTCTGAATGGTCTTCCTCGACCGTCAGGACACCCAGGCCTCCGGAGGAGGAGGCAAGGTCAGCGTTAACACTGTCTCTATCCCCCGTCCTTTCAGTCGAATGATTAGAGAAAGAAAGAACCCGGGCACAACGGTTGACCATGGTGGTTAAGGAAATAAAGAAAAGCGAAGAAATAGAAAGACGAGGAAGACAAGGAATAGGACTCTAACCTAATTAGCAGTCGCCGGATGAAGACACGAGAAAGTTCCTCAGTCTAAAGAACGCTTGGCAAAAGGAGAGTTTGAAAGAGGGGGTTCGTAAAATTTGAATGTGTAAAAGGGGGAATGAGGGGGGAGCTGATACTTATATAGGCGCAGGAAGACGAAAGGCCGCCCAATCAGAGGGTTTTCCTAAGAAAAGCCCCCCCACGTGTCACACATCCAAAATTGAACCACCCATCACTTCCCAGAGAGCCTCGGGAAGGCAACAAGAGCAGAAAAAGAAATGATTACATTACGTCATCAATTCAAAAATAAAAATAAAAATAATGACAAAACAAAAGCCCACCTGATTCTCATTAATTGAAAGGCCCAAAAGGCCAAGATTACAAAGTAGTGGGAACAAAAGATTACAAAAGGAGCCTGACAGATTGGCTCAACCAGCCTGCATACACGGGACAGGCCTAATCATCATCAAAACCCGGAGAGTAATCCCCGGGGCTGTCACGACCACCTGCGTCGGAGCCTCAATCCCAGTTGTCGGAGTCCTCGAATGGATCAACAGGGCCCTCTTCTTCATCTTTGCCAGATGTGTAGCCCTGGCCTTCACTCTTTTATGAGTCGTGACTACTCACGTCCCAGTCCCCGCCATAAGGGGCCACCCTGGCACCTTCAGGAGAGCCACGGTCCTCCCGCCTAACCAAGGGGAAGGAAGGACCTGACTTAGGAGAAGATCCCAATTCAAGGCAATTAGGATCGAACTGTTCGGGATGCAACCGAGGGAAACATATGTGGCACCCCTTATCAAAGCAACCTCCTGCCTGGGAGCAGCGTTTGGGTGAGGACCCAGCAGGAGATAGGGACTTTTTGGGGCGCTTGCCAGCCCTGGATGAAGATTTCCTCCCTGCAACCCGAGGAAGACGGGAACGCATTTGCCTAGTGCGGCGAAGAGACAAGTGAACCTGCCTAGGGTATCTCAGCCTCCGACGTCCCCTGAAGCAGAGGACGTCCACATAAACCCCACAACGAATAACTGTTTTTCTCACCCACGACATCTTTTTTCTTTCTTTTGAAAAAGAGTGGAGCAAAATAGAGATGGATTGCGAGGACAATGAAGTAAAACCAGAATTTATACAAGAGCAAAAGTCGGGCATTAATGGCGTCCCAACCACTTCTGCAAAGAATGGAACCAATCATCTACCTGACACACTGTTCGAGAGTCCACTTTGCAAGAAGAGTAATCATGAAGAAGGACGTTTAAAGTCTTTGCATACCCAGAGCAGTTAAGGCCCTCTCCCTCGGGAACGCGCGATGCATTAAATGCAAAGATGGAGTTCAAGAAGTCAACCTCCCTCCATCCCAATCAAGAAGTCGCCTGCAGAATAGGAGCCCCGCTTCTCCTCAGCCGGCGAGGGCCAATTGATGGGGGTCGGTAGCCTGCCACGGGTCGCACATTAATTCAGACCTTAGGGAGGCCTGACCCGAGAATAAGAAGTGGCCTGCCTGGCAGGCAATCAGAACGAGGCCTAGCTGAAGTCTCCAGAAGGCCTCAGCTGTTCCCAGCTCCAAGGCAAGCCCCCCTGCCTGCTAGATAGGGCGCTCTGGTCCCTGGCAGGGTCAGGGGGAGGAATCAGAACCCCTCCGACCAGGCCTAACGTAAAGAGGCATGAGTGGACAAGGTGAACCCACATGTCACCCCTTCATCCACTCACGCCTCCTCTCTCACTCTCTCCTCTCCCTCTCTTGTGGAAAGGTATAAATACATTCCCGCTTTCCACATAAAAACGGTTCGACTTTCTCTCTCTAGACTCTCACTCTTAAACCGCCAACTTACTCCTCACGAGTAAGGTTCCTTAAGGCTTTTCACGGACTGACTTAGGCATCAGAGAGGGTTCCCTCGGACACCTCCGAGGCCCTGTGCGTTCCTTGTGCAGGGTGAAGGCCAACTCCGCCGGGAAGGTTCGATCACCGGAGTGAGAGGAAAGAGAGATCTGAGAGATTTTACGATCACCATCGAAGTAGCAACATCGAATACTAAAGACTCGGATCCAATTCGGTTAATTGTTTCCGTACGGGAGTCCGAGAGTTGTGTTAGGGGGTACGTGCGCATCCTGAAGCTGCGCGCGTGTGGATGGATTGTCGGTAGAGTAGTAGTCACCGACTATCACTGAGGGCCTGCGGGACTCCAAGAGTTGTGTTAGGGGGTACGTGCGCATGTATTTGACAAGGGCCTGATCAGCTCTACTCTCTTTCTGATATCTTGGCACTTTTATTCACGGTTGTGTACGTGATTCTTTTCCCTGCTTCTGCGTGTTGTCAGTGGGCCTCGAAGTGGTGTGGGTAGGCTTCTGCGAGTTATCGTCTACATCATCAGCAGTCTAATCTCCCCCGCGATTAGAGTTCTAAATCAAATCATAGCTGTT
This sequence comes from Agrostemma githago, assembly GCA_958450325.1. Taxonomy (NCBI): domain Eukaryota; kingdom Viridiplantae; phylum Streptophyta; class Magnoliopsida; order Caryophyllales; family Caryophyllaceae; genus Agrostemma; species Agrostemma githago. Next base: position 42,813,941 of record OY288244.1, read on the forward strand.
GTTCGATCCTATTGAGCACTAGGGGTGAGATGTAAACCTCCTAGTATCGATATGATTGGCGGGATTGATGTTCCCATCCGCACATATGGTAAGATGCAAGCCTTAAGTGTGCATGAGACATTAGTAGTCACGTCCCGTGCATTATGTGAAAGAAAACCATTGTTTTTAAAAGTAAATGACTACAGTGTTCTAAATCACATGTGTTAGTATGCTTCGTTACTGTTCTATACTCTTATGACTAATGATGTGATTGAAATGCTTGATAATGGGAAGTGATGTTTTGTTATATGTCTTTCTTGAATATTGATTATGATTGATATTATGTGTCATATGATTTGTATTATGTATGTCTTACTCTACTTTCACATGACACTTGTATGAATCCGTGATCTATGATTTACTGTATTATTCACATGATACTCATATGATTTATGTATTACTTATTTCTATATAACCTACATGTCTTATATATTTAAATTGATTCGCATGTTAACTGAAATCACTTCATGTGTATCTCACATTGTATACATGTTGATTTGTAATGTGACATGCCTGCTTATCTGTTAATTAGATAACATAAACGTTATACTACATTGATTATTCGTGGCCGTGTTAGAAGGACGGTTAGGTTACTCCCACTAAGTGGGACATGTATATTTAAATATGCATTCAGGTTGACGAACCCTCAAGACTGGACATGGGGGCATGCATGAGTGCAAGAGATGCAGTGTAGCAGATGAGAGTGTCAAACTATAAATCCTGAAACACAAATTTTATCAGACTATTGTATTTAGAAATTTGTAATTCAGTTTTCAGTTGTTGTATTTTAACAAACGGTTCATTTTCCGGTAAAACACTCACTTGAGTCGACGGTTTTAAATTTTTACCACTTTTTAGGACTTAACTATTTTTTGCCTTGTTAGTTAATGTCATTGGAAGAACCGGGTTGTCACAGTTGGTATCAGAGCGACCTTGAGACCGTGTGTAATTATGTGCGATGCATATTTACATCACCTATCGAGGGAACGCGCCTGGAGCTCATGACACGTGTCTAGAGTGTCTAAAGTGTCTAAAACATGTAGAACATTTATAGATCACTAAATGAGAGATTCACTAGCATAACCCTAGGATCAAATAATATACTTGGGTAGAATGTCTAGATGGGTAGAACTACTAAGGATTACCCGTACCATCCGATTTAGGTTTTGGCCCCTCGCTTGTTTTCATATGCTATTTGAATAGTTGTATGTACTGTAACACCCGCTATTTTTCTAGCATTTTTATCATTTCCGTTATGACTTCGTCATAACTCTGTCACATTTCGGCCTTATGTTTCATCATTATTCCAAGCTCTATTTTCATTTTTGAGTATAATGGTATTTATTTTTATTTTGAAAGATTTTAATTCTTTTAAATCTATTTATTTGATTTTCTTCGTAAACTAATTATTTTTCTGCGAGGAATTTTACTTCTCTACGAATTAACGTTTTTAAATTCTGATTTAAGCTATTCCTTTTCCTAGAAATGTTTAGATATATTTATATAATATTTTCAACTAAGAAATATTTTATTTACGAAAATTTAGCCTTTAATGATTTTATTACGAAGTTTCGTAAATAATTATTTTTGAACGCGCGGTTTACTCAAATTGCTTTGAAATGCTTTTAATAATTTTATGATCCTTATTTTTATCAACCTACAACTAAAAAGAGACCTTTTTGGACTGTGACACCATGTAGTAAAACATTTGATTACAACTTTTATTTACATAACACTTTATGTTTAAACTTTAAGTAAAAAGATATTTTTCTCTTTAATTGATTTACATGCTTAAATTACAAACTTTTCATGCTACCATCACATTTATTTTAGCTGAAATTTTTAAGACTACATTCACATTGTTTTTATCAATTTTAATGCTTCATTCATCCACCATCCTTTCATATTTTTCTTATTCATTTTTACACCAATTTTATTTTAACAAAAACCTCTTCTTTCTCCCTCTTTTTGGCTGGTGTTCCTGCCCATTTTCAGCAGCCATTTTCATCCACAATGAAGCTTTGATCGTCGTATTTTCATCTTCTAAATTATCGATTTTGTTTCCCTTCGTTAAGTTAATAATCGATGTTATTTCTGATCGTTATTTACCTTTATTCTTTTAGTTTTCTCATGGTATTTTTGTACCATGTATGTCATGTGAATTAGGATTCTTGGTTGATCCCGAAGCCGACGAATTTATAATCAACTCGGATTTGGGTTAGAGGTAACGTCGATGTTACTCTGTATTGCATGATTTTATTTGTGTAATTGGATGTATATTTCTATATTTTTGTTTTTGATGATATATATGTATGTCTTATAATCTGGAAAATTTTTAAAAGTTGAAAATTTGCATGTTTCGGTATTTTTATCGCTTTTACGAGATTAACGATTAAATTGTTATATTAATTTGTAAAATCATAATATTCGGCCTAAACATGTAATATATGTTTATATTCTGAAAAAATGTTGTTTTTGATGATTTTTAATAATTTCGTATTTTTCTGATATTTTAGTTATCGATTATTGAATTATTACCGTTTACGAACAAAAACGATTAAAAGCCGATTTTTAGTTCTAGTACTTAAACATTTTATTTTAATCTGATTTTTGACGTGGTTAAACTTTATGATGAAATAGAATTTTCTGAATTTTTTCATAATTGTTTGGAATTGTTAATAGGATGAATTAATTAATCGATTAAAATCATCGTTTATCGTTAAAACCGTGTTTGTCGTTTAAATTCTCGATTTCTGGTCTTTGGTTTAAATCTGGGAAAATTTTTGATTCTGATGATTTCATATTAAAATATAATTTTATGATTTTTAGTGCCTTAATAAAATGTTAGGAACGATAAGTTTTATTAATGGAATCGTTGATTGTGAAAACGGGTTTTAAAGACGGTTTTGACGGAAGATGGTAAATCTGGAACTTTGGAAAATCTGGAAAATTAGTATATTCTGGAAAATGATGATTTTTAGGTTTAATAATAATTTTTAGACATTAATACTTAAATCATTTTGTAATTACTATTTTTATTATTCGTTATTGTCGAGATTGGACGATTAACGAGAAAACGCTTTAAAAACCGAGTTTTAGGATTCTGGAAAATTTTCTTTTCTGGACAGAATGTCCATAAATATATTTTAACTATTTTACGTAATTTTTTTACTATTTATTAAAGTCTTTAATTAATAAGTATTGATTTTTGGACAAATTATGATTTACCGTTAAAATGCTTCATCTTACCCAAAAGAATTATTTTTCGAGCCATTTTCAAAGTATTTAAATCTGAAACTTTGTGAGTTAAATCATCCCTTAACATACTCTAAATATATTTGTTGGTTTAATTAAATAAAGACGTTCAAATATTTAATTTAATGTTTGCCGTAAAATCCTATTTATAATTTTATTGTCGAAACTAATAATAATTAGGGAATTTTAACTTTATAACTTTTGAAAACACCCTAATTAGTAATATTAAAATGTTTAAGACATTTTTAATCATTTTATAACGCTTATACGATATTTTAGTAATTTCATAAAATTAAATGTTCACTTTGGTAATTAATATCGTTAAGGCCGAAAGTACTAGTTTTATAAATCTATATCGTTTATTAAAAATGTGATGTTAGTATAAACTAACATTTTCGCTATTTTGATATGATGCTGTTTTTAGTAAAGTTTCTAAAAATTGAAGTTTCCTAAAATAGAAAGTTTCCTCTTTTAGAATATAAATGTTTACTTCTTTTATCCTCATATTATTTATATTGATTATATCTTTTGAGTATCGATAATGACTTTGTTTTGGAGTTATGGAATAAGGATAAGTGTGAGGTTAGAGTAATATAATCTAGGGTCTACGTTTTTGCCATTAACTATAAGGCTAGTGTATCAGGAATAGGTACATTGGTTGTTGAACCGGGTGACAGGTATCCCGGGAGTGGTGTACATTTTGACCTTAAGCTTAGGCCTCGCAGTAAGTCGCCTTCATAAGTTGAACTGGGTGACAGGTAATCCCAGGAGGGGTGTGCATTATCTTAAACTAGGGCCACGCATTTATACGTCGCCGCTCTATTATGGTTGAGTTGCCTAGTTAGAGACCGAAGTTTGATTTGTTTGAACTAAGTTCTCGAAGCTAGTTTTTAGTATTCTCCTAGTGAAAGTCTATCAATCATCACTACTCATATCCATAACGCCATTTTGAATATTTTTATTGTTATCAATATAATTTGGTTGCAGGTTGGAAAATGTTTTATGTTTTCTCCGGAAAACTCATTTTTATTATATTGTTTCGATACGTGAAGTTTTTCACTGAAAACTTATTTTCATTATAATGTTTTACTGTTTTTCGTCTTTACTATTTTTCCTATATTAGTAATTACTGTTTTAAAATCCTGTTATACGGCTGGGAGAACGTTGGCGTTGCTCCCCACTGATTGTGGCTGTTATGTTTTAGCATGGCAGGTATACGTGTTCCGGGTGTGGGCTAGCGAGCAGTGTGGATCCTGCTTATTTATTTTTATAATTATGTCCTATGGATTGTTCAAACCCCTTTTGTGGATTGTTTTAAATTTTGGCCATTTTATTTAAGGCCTATTGTTTGACTTTACCATTTTAATTTTTACTAAGACATAGTTACAGTGTGTTTTAATCCTGACTCTACAGTGTTTCCGCCACTGTATCGCGTTAGATTTTCTAGGGGATTACATGTACATTGATTATCTAACCTTAGCCAATTGGCTAGTTTTAATTTACTTGTGATCAACGCGATGACCAAGGCAAAGCTCTTGCAACCATTGACAGTTCAAGACTGGTAGAACACCATTGCAAGTACAAATAGACGCATCTTACAAATCAACTATAGTAGCAAAATCAAGTTGGACCATGTTGATGTATCAAGTGAAGTTATGTAGACGAGATGTAACGTACAAGAAGATCAAGTGCAGACGTACGTAAGATAGTAGTCCTCGAGTCCTATTTAGGTATCGACTTAGACTTGGCCGAGACTCTACTTACCTATATAACTCGTATATCGGAGATCATTGGTTAGCCTAAATTGTAGTCATGTAAATAAACCCTTCTTGCCCATATTCATTTCACAGTAACACCTTACACCACATCTAATTCATTTTTCTAGCTTATCCTTATTTTCTACGTTTACCCCATTTTATTCATCTAACCAAGCAACGATTTGAGTTCAATTCCGAACTATCTTCAATCCTTCCGTCGAAATTCTTAAACATCACATACAAAGCTTTCCTTCATGTCTAACATCCATACCTTCATAAATCAATGAACACCTTTTACTTTTTCATTATTATTATTTTTTAGTTAAATTGTTCTCCAATCAGATCCAATATTTGAACCTATATCAGGATGCATAGACAAAAGTCATTTAAAGCCTAACCCTTTAACTATCCTTGAACAAACTTCTAATCTTTTCTAAAGGAGTTTTAACCTCAACTGATTCCTTCTCTTTTGTTTCTAAACTCATTTCGAACCCTTCGTGAACTAGTTCTTAGGTTTGACTACTCATCCTGAGTTAGACAAGAAGTCTTTCGCTTATTTCACCTTCGTATATTATGGCTCAGCTAAACTTAGTCTGAAATATTCCTATCTGATGGAACCTTTCATATTTACCGTTCTATCTTATTTTCTTCTCATTTCTTAAGCTTGCTTCCTATTCTTTTAGATTGCTATGAAACTTCATGTATGCTGACATCATACATATTCATCGTCTTTTATCCCTACCTTGTTACCATTTTCCTATTTCCAAGTTTGTCATAACCGTTGACTATGAAGATAAACTTCAATACTCTTAGTTATTATTCTTATCAACCCAATTCAAAATTCTTAAATATTTATTCTTTCAACCCATTGTCTAAGTATATTTCTACGTCTTGAATGAACCATGGTTACAACTTATCAAAGCGTAGTGGAAGCACGATTAACCCATAAACCACTCAGAATGGACATAGTTATACCAAGGATTCTCACTAGTATAATGTACTTGAAGTATCCAATATCCGTCCAAACCAACCACACTAGGATGACCCAATGTTTACCCTTTTAGTCAACCTATAATTGTTGGACATAAGAACCAATTAATTTTTGGAATGACAAGAGGTTGGAAAAAGGATGAGAACCAACTAATGTTTTTGAGTGTTGATCTTGGATTCAATGATTTTGAGAATTCTTAATTTTAACCAACGATTGAGAGGTTTAGAGATCGTAACTTGAGGATACTAAAGAATAACAGAAGATTGGAATATTTAACGTTGTAAGCTAAGGAAAGATAAGAAAGAATGACATTTATGGAAATCTAATTCACATACATAGTGACTAATTGATGAGAAATTAAGTCATATAGATTTTTGTGGAATTTAGAACCCTTGTATTTTCAATGTTTTAGCGGATTATGTTAGCCAACAGACGAGTTTTGTAGATGAGTAACTATTACTAATAACAAGAGAGTATTGACCTTTATGAAAAGATATCGGGGAAAGGAACTAGTAAAGAGTACAAAGGGATAGAATTTAACAATGCATGTGGTAGTTATTTTGAGGACTAGGAGAATTTTATGAAAATTTTGAAGAATGAAACTTGTAATCCAATGATAAGATGCATAGTTTCGACTGAACGGATTTATGGAACTCTTTGGTAAATCATGAATAGCTTTAGAATTGGTAAATCGAGGTCAATAGCCAATGATTATATAGAGAACCTGATTATCTGAGGACTTGTAACTTGAGTGGGTTAGACTTCCAATGAATTTGTTAATTATAATTTTTAAATTCGAGGATATAGATGAAACCTCATAAAAATTATTGAGATTGTTTAAATCAAAATTAGATGTAAGGTTGTGTAACCTTTAGAGAAAAATCCTTGATGAATGGAAACACCTATGGATCCTACCTTACTGGTTACCAGGGAGTTAATTGGAAGAATTAAGTTAATTAGTATAATTGAGCAAATAAAGGACATTATTATATACTATTGGAGATGTATACCTATGCGAGATATACTCAAATGAAATACTTGAGGAATAATATGCCGAGAGTTTAAGGAACCAAACTTCTAAATATAAAGGTTAGAGAAACAACTGGAGGAACAAAAAAAACATTTTTGAGGATTAACTAGAAAGGAATATAGAATGATGAAATTACGAAGAATAGACACATGAGTGACCCAATGTAACCTGGTTCTTGATTGATGGTGTGTTGTTTCCATTATCAGTTAAATCACTCCATATCAATTTTCGTTTGGAATACTTTCCAGCTACTCCTTAAACTAAGCCTTTCAAGGATCAGTGATGTTCCCATTATGATCCTATATATTCCTATTCGAATTATTATCTAGAGTCGTGGTAATACTTCTTATCCCGACTTCGTACCACAACAGAACCTATGCAAATCTGCAACCATGACCTTTTGGTCTTGAATTCTGCTTTGCCTGTTATCTGAAACCTCATAGGTTATTTGAAAACTCACTAATACTTCTACTCTTCTCATTGAGGAGTACATCAGTAACGTATCTATCTAGATCCTTACCATGCTCATTCCTTTGAAAAACAAACTTTGCTAGAAGTTGTCTTATATAAACTCAAATTATCTTCTCGTTCCTTCTATTGGGCAAGAAACTCTTTGGTCGGTTGGAACAATGTTCTATTGGGTGTCACTTTCCTTACCTCTTTTATGTGACAAACCCAATGACAATTTTTGGTTTCACTTACCACTTCATTTCATATACGTTCTTTTGTGAAACCTAATCCCACTTCTTTGATCCTGTACCTACATACTTTCATTGAACTTTTCTACGCATCTCCGATCGAGTTAACCCAACCAACTAAAATATTGTTATTAACCGTTGACCTGACGATTTAGTACTTAGACAAGTAGATGTAACGTTGGAACTGCTAGGAGCAATAGAATGACTTCACCAGGATCGTATAGAAGAAAGACTCTTAATATGATGAGCCTATTTGTTCCGGTCACGGAAACAATTAACCCGGCTCAGGATCTGGGTTGTGTAATCGGATTATTGGTAGATAACTGATTGCCTGATTTCCTTAAACGTCTCCTTTGTCTCTCTCCCTTGATCGGACTCTCCCGGCGGAGTTGGCTTGCTCCCTGCACAATGAACGCACAGGGCCTCGGAGGTTGTCCGAGGGAACCCTCTCTGATGCCTAAGTTAGTCCGTGAAATGCCTTGATGAACCTAGCTCGTGAGGAACTAGGTGGCGTTTTTAGGAGTGAGAGTCTAGAGAGAGAAAATCCAACCCCTCTCATGTGGGAAATGGAAGAGTATTTATACCTTCCCACAAGAGAGAGGAAAAGAGGAGTGGGGAGAGAAAGAATGAGTGGATGGGAAATTGACACGTGATTTTTCCCCGTCCACTCGTTCTCTCTTACCTGTAGGCAAGATGACAGAGGGGACTTCTGGGGCCCCGGCCCTGCTCAGGGAGAAGGTCGCTTGGAGGCAGGCGAGCAGGTAGTGCCTGCACGCTCCTCACAGCCAGTTGCCTTACCCTACCGGGCAGGCGGCTTCCTTGTAGTTTTGCTTTACTGGGGGAATCCTGGTATCTTATCCCAACGGGCTGCTGGGCGGGCTCCTTGGTTCCTTGGACGGGGTCTTCATGGGGCCTGCTAGGCAGGTGGCCCGACGCAGGCTCTTCGACCCTCATCAATTGGCCCTCACCTGCTGGAGGGGAAGCATGGTTCCCCTTTGGCAGGTGGACTCTTGGTGGAGGGGAGTTGACTTGTGTCTCTTACCAGTGCATTTAATGCATTCGCGTATTCCCGAGGGGGAGTCTCTTCTGTCATTGGGCATGCCAAGAGTTTAATTGTTCCTTGGGTCATGATTGCCTCGTGCACCAAATGGATTTTTGGGCAGCGTGCTGGTGTGCCGATTGGTCGTTTCTCCTGTCAGGGTGGTTGGGATGTTATTCAATGCCTTGGCCTTCTTCCTTGTATAAATTGCATTTTCCTTCGCCATTTTCATGACCCATCTCCAACTTTCCTTTCTTTCTTTGTCTTAATCATGGTTTGGATCAAAAAATTCGTGACTCGTCGTGGAGTTCGCTATGTTACTTTCCTTTTTAGAGGATTTTGGATACTTCGGTACGCTCGAGCTGCTTATCGAGCTATCCGTCGTAGCCGTCGTTCACGGCTTCATTCTCGTCGGAGTGGCAGAAAAGTCCCTACTAGGTTGAGCAAGCGTCTCAAGAGATCCTCGCCCCCTGCTGCTCCCAGATTCAGGCGTTGCCCTCAGGGAGGGGGTTGCTTTGATCGGGGATGCCACTAATGCTTTCCGTGGCTGCACCTCGAGCAGTTTGACCCTAACTTCTCTGATACTAACTCCTGCCTGGCCTCAGGCCCTTCCTCGCCTGTGAGGAGAACAGGTTGTCGCACCTGCGACGAATCCCAGGCCGTTCCCTTTGGCAGGGACTGGGAGGATAGCAACCGAGACTCCGATGATAGCGAGGGTCTTGGTTGCTTGAGTGACAAGGATGGGGACGGAATCCCTGATGATCCTTTCAAGGATTCCCCAGACTGGGACTGGGGCTCGGATTTTGGGAGCCCAGGCAGCCATGGGGACCATTCCCCAGACTTGGATGACGATTAGGCCTGCGTAGCAGGGTGTTTGACTTTGTCGGGCCGGAATTTCTAGGCCCTTGTGTATTTTCTTTTCTTGTTTGGCACTAGATGTAATTTTCCCTTTTATGGCTAATGAAATGAAACTCAGGCAATTTGTTTGTGTGTTGTATTTTTAATATTTGTTTATTACTTTTTTGTTTGAATGAAGAGGGGACGTCACAGGGTGATCAATCCTTTGACACCCTTTGGTCCTTTCGAGGCTACCCTTGGGAAACTACACAGGGCTGACTTCTGAGGGAGTGACGCGTGGACAGTAGTCTTTGGGCGGATTCCTGAGGATTTGGCGACTCTTTGTATGCCTTTTATCCTATAAAAGTAATCAGTCACCCATTCTTCCTCTTTTTCCTTCTTCAATCTTTCTTTCCTCTTGAAATCTTCCTTTTCTCTTTTTCTGCAAAACCCTTTGGTGTTGACGACTCGTGCCCTACTATGTACCCCCATTTCTCTGGGAGATTTCTCCTTCAGGCTTTCACCGCACCGGCAGACGATCTTAGGTTAGACTTTTGTCTTCCATTTCTTGCTTTTTCTTTTCGATTTCTTGTTTTCCGCTTCCATTAGAGTTACAATGTCTAGAACTCGTGAGCGGATCCTACCTTTTACTGACCCATCAAGGAGGGAGGAAGGGGAAAAAGGTAGGGTGAATTTTGCCTCCTCCTCTAGGGAGGTTGGCTCTGGGGTAGTTGAGGAAGAAAATTCGGCGGATAGCGGAGGTGGTAACTCTCCTGACCCTCCTTCGTACGACGTTATTGATTCGGATGACGAGGCACTGGAAATTGACCCCTCCAGGACCTCTGGCCCCCTTATTCGTCGGGAAAGGGGTAAGGTTTATTATTTAGATAAAGTCAAATACCGCATTCCCTTGAGTACTTACCCCGACCCGAAAAATCGGGACTTGATTCTTGCAAAAAATGCCGCCGGTGCGATTGAGCGGTTTTACAATTTCGGGGATGGGTACACAATCGTCGTCCCCGGCGAGAAAGATACCGTATGCAACCCTCCCGACGGGTGTATAGCGGTTTATCACAAGTGCCTGGAGTTCGGCCTTCGCTTTCCCCTTCATCCTTCCCTGGAAGAGATTTTCAGGCGTATGAATGTGGCCATCGCCTAGCTGACAGCCACGGCTGTCAGGTCATTGATTTCGTATGTTTGCACCTGCTTGTTCCACCGCGCAGAGCCTTCCATTGATGCCCTGAGGTTTATGGTCGGCCTACAAATGGTCTCTTCTGGGAGTGTGGGCTCCCCTGGATATTGGTCCCTTTTGAGGCAGAAGGGACATTCTTTGGTGTGGCCAGCCATGGACAGTCTGAGAGACTGGAAGAACAACTTTCTTTATGTGCACAGTGCCCATGGGTGGAGGATTCCCCGTCATTTCAGGAATCATGTCCACACCAGACTAGAGACCCCCGAGGAGTATCACCCTGGCATGGGTGGAAAAGCCTTGGAGGTGAAGCTGAGCGAGAAGGACAAGGAACTGACAGACTATTTTGCCGCTCATACTGATAAATATGGGGTATATGGCCCTACATTATGGCTCCCCCATGCGGAGCTCATTGCTACTGATAAATACGTGACCCGGTTGGGCATGAATCCGGGTCTAAATGAAGGTAGTTCAGGAGTGTTGATGATTATCCCTTACCCTTTTTCTTTTTAAGTGTCTTGACTGTTCGTCTGTTTGCCTTGCAGATCTTGCCACCTTCATTTGGAGAAAAGGGGAGGTGAGGCGTCTGGGTCTGACCGAGACTCTTACCGTCGTCCAAAGTCGCCCTTCTCTTCCCCCTGATTTCAAGAAAGGTGAGAAGAACCTGATGAAGCACCTGAAGGGTTTGTCATTCAGTAGACCAAGGCTCCCTGCCCCTCCCAGATCAACGCCTGCAAAAACGGCGGTTTCTGAAGCTACCCCTTCCCCGGTTGCGAAGGTGATTGCCTGTGAGGCTACTCCCTCACCTGTTGGTAGGCAGGGGGGCTTTTCCACAGGGGTTCATATTCCCTCGGGACCGCGGGCTGCGGGCTCCGAAGAGACTGGGGAAAGCACTCCCAGAGGGCTGATTAGAAAGAGGAGCAGAGAGGCTCCGAATGCTGACCAAGTGGTGGATTTGGAAACTGCCACGCCTGAACCAAAACGCTTCGCTCAGGGGGTTCCTGGTACCCTCTTTTCTGAGGAGAACGCCGAATTCCATTACACCGCCGGCGATAGCCAAGATATTTCCGCCTTACTTTCCGACTCCGAGGCAGTTTTGGCGGATCATCTCCTCAAGACCGTCCATTCTGCCACCCATCAGGTGACTCAGTACGTTCAGCGTACCGCCAGAATCATCCAGGCTTCTGCAGAGTTGGTGGCCCTTAATCGTCTGAGTGACGAGGAACTGGCTAACTCTGACCGCCTTTCTGTAGTCGAAAGGGACGTTGCTCTTATTGCCAGTTTGAAGGATCAATTGGCGAAAACGGAAATCGAGCTGGAAGAGGCCAGGAATCAGGCAATCCACTGGAAGTCTCAGAATGAGAGGGCTGTCAGGGAGGTGTCCCGCCTGGAGGAAGAGTCAAAAAGAGCTCAGCAGGCCTTCGCAGAGCTGGAGCAGGCCAGGAAGGCTTTAGCTGAGCTGGATCATGCCAAGAAAAGTGTCGACGATCTAGGGGAGCGCCTTTCCAAGGCGAATTCAGATCTTTAGGCAGCTCTTGGTGATCTAGCGACGAAGACCGAGGAGTGGCAGAAAGAAAGGGATGAAATAATCCAAGAGGTGGAAACGGCCGTGGCGGCGGGTTTTGTGAATGGCGCTAACTCTTGCTTAGGGGTGGTCATGGAAGCTGTCAGGGAGATGTTCCCTGGCTTTGATGAAGAAGCTTTTCGGGCCCTTTACGCCGCCAAGGATGAGGCCCAGATGCGCAGGCTGGCTGAAGGGACTGCTACTTCTGGCCCAGATGCTCCCCATGCTTAATATGGAGGGCAGTCTTACTCAGAGGGCTCTTGTTCGTCCCCCGCTGCGCCTACGCTGATGCTTTGACTTCTTTATTTCTTTGCGCGCCGAGCCCTTTGGTGGCCGGCTGCCGTGTTTTACTGTAATCACTTTTTTAGAAAACTCTTATCCTGTGTACCCTTGCCACTTTATTCCTTTTTATGCAGATCCTTTTGTTTGTTTTTGTCTGCTTTCGTTCGGTTTCTCGTATGAGTTTGATGTACAGCCTGCCCCCTGCCTGCCCAGAGGTAAGCAGGGAGGCTCTTCGCGTTTTTTTTATACAAGGTTGGGGGCCTGCCCCCAGTCCTTGTTGATCTGGCCTGTCCCTGGCTTTTGTTCAAAGTCCAGGGGGCATGCCCCCTGCCTGCCCAGAGGTAAGCAGGGAGGCTTTTGCGTTTTTTATACAAGGTTGGGGGGTCTGCCCCCAGTCCTTGTTGATCCGGCCTGTCCCTGGGTTCTGTTCAAAGTCCAGGGGGCCTGCCCCCTGCCTGCCCAGAGGTAAGCAGGGAGGCTTTTGCGTTTTTTATACAAGGTTGGGGGGCCTGCCCCCAGTCCTTGTTGATCCGGCCTGTCCCTGGCTTTTGTTCAAAGTCCAGGGGGCCTGCCCCCTGCCTGCCCAGAGGTGAGCAGAGAGGTTCTTGCGTTTTTTATACAAGGTTGGGGGGCCTGCCCCCATTCCTTGTTGATCTGGCCTGTCCCTGGCTTTTGTTCAAAGTCCAGGGGGCCTGCCCCCTGCCTGCCCAGAGGTAAGCAGGGAGGCTTTTGCGTTTTTTATACAAGGTTGGGGGGCCTGCCCCCAGTCCTTGTTGATCCGGCCTGTCCCTGGCTTTTGTTCAAAGTCCAGGGGGCCTGCTCCCTGCCTGCCCAGAGGTAAGCAGAGAGGCTTTTGCGTTTTTTATACAAGGTTGGGGGGCCTGCCCCCAGTCCTTGTTGATCCGGCCTGTCCCTGGCTTTTGTTCAAAGTCCAGGGGGCCTGCCCCCTGCCTGCCCAGAGGTAAGCAGGGAGACTCAGATTTTTTGTTGGGGGGTTCATTTTTCCTAACTTTGGCAACAGGGGGGCCTCCCCCTATTGCCCCCTGCTCGTTTGTGTGTGAAAGCGCAAGTTTGAACAGGCAACGAGTATAAATCTGAAGCTTTCTCATTTCTTTATGAAACTTTTGACATTAGGGTGGTCGGAGCCGTCGACATTCTTTGACTGTCCTCCGCCATTGTTCTTAGCGAAAATAAAAACTATCTTTAGACCTAGTTCAGACATAATATTTCTTCAGGGTGTCCGCATTCCAGTGAGCATGCAATTCTTGTCCTTCAAGGTTGGGGATTTTATATGTGCCTGGTCCCAGGATTTGAGTCACTTGGTATGGACCCTCCCAGTTGGCACTTAGTTTTCCGTGCTCCCTTGACTTTCCGACAGCCTGCGTTTTTCTGAGAACCAGATCACCCGTCTGGAAATTTCTCTGGCGCACTCTGCTGTTGAAGGCTTTCCTCATTCGTTGCTGGTAGGCAACGATGTTGGTACTGGCCTCCTCCCTTATCTCATTGACCAGATCCAAGGCCTCAACCATTGCAGCTTCATTCTCAGTCCGGTCGTATTGCAGGGAGCGCAGAGATGGGATCCTTGCCTCAATTGGTAACAGAGCCTCTGCTCCATATACTAGACCGAACGGGGTCTGGCCTGTAGATTCCTTTCGGGTGGTCCGGATTGACCAGAGTATGCTGGGAAGCTCGTCAGCCCATCTACCCTTGAGGTCATCTACCATTTTCTTAAGGCCATTTAAGATTTGCTTGTTGGCTGCCTCTGCCTGTCCGTTGGTTTGAGGATGACAGACGGTCGAGTAGGCAACTGCGATGTTGTGGCTTTCTAGCCAGATTCTCAGGAGATCATTGTCAAACTGCCTGCCATGATCAAATACCAACATTTTTGGTAGGCCGAATCTGGTGATAATATTTCGCTAGATCACTTTTCTGACTGCCGGCTCGGTAATGTTGGGCATTGCTTCAGCTTCTATCCAATTGGTGAAGTAGTTTATAGCCACAATCAGGAACTTCCTGCCCCCAGTGGCCACCGTGAAGGGTCCTAGTATATCCATCTCCCATTGAGCGAAAGGGATGAGGGATAGGATTGGCCTGAGTTCCTGGGCCGGGACATGGATTGACGGGGCAAAGAGTTGGTACTTTCTGCACTTCTGGGTCAGGCTCCTGGCATCTACTAGCATGGTAGGCCAGTAGTAGCCTGCCCTTAGAGCCTTGTGGGCTAGCGATCTTCCTCCGATGTGATGTCCACAGATTCCTGAGTGGATGTCCTCCAGGACTTCGGCAGCCTGGTCTGCCCCCAGGCATTTTAGCAGGGGGTAAGTGAAAGATTTCTTGTAGAGTTCTTCACCAATGATTATGAACCAGGCTGCTTTGGCCTGTACCTTTCTCTTTTGCGTCGTGTCTGATGGCAGGATACCATGCTTTTTGAACTGGATGAAGGGGGTCATCCAGCTTTCGGGCCCTTCCTCAACGGTGCTAATCGCCTGACAGGCGCTGGTAGATTTTTCATGCAAAACATCAACCCACACTGACCTCTGTATCTCTTGTAGGCTGGAGCTGGCCAGCTTTGACAGAGCGTCGGCTCGGTTGTTCTGCGACCGAGGTATTTGCTGGATTTCATAGGATTTCAGGCCCGACAACTCCTGTTTTACTTTCTCAAGGTATGTGGCCATGGTCTGATCTCTGGCTTCATATTCTCCATTAATTTGATTGGCAATGAGCTGAGAATCGGTAGCTAGTGTAACTCGTTCTGCCCCTGCAGCTTTAGCCAGTTTTATCCCTGTGATCACAGCCTCATATTCCGCCTCGTTGTTTGACGCCGGGAAGGTGAACCTGAGTGCATGCTCAAAATCCACTCCCTCGGGGCTGGTTAATACGACGCCTGCGCCTGCACCATTGGCTGTTGAGGATCCATCAGTGTGCACGATCCACTCCTCGGCAGAGGGCTCTTCTTCCCCTGAATGGGAGCATTCAGCCAGAAAATCGGCCAAGGCTTGGGCTTTGATGGCTGTTCTTGGCTGGTAAGATATCCCCAGTCCGCTTAACTCGATCGCCCATTTCAGCAGTCTCCCTGATTTCTCAAACTTTTCCAACACTTTCTCCAGTGGTTGGTCGGTGAGGACCACGACAGGATATGCGTCAAAGTAGGGTCTGAGTTTTCTAGCTGCAATGATGACTGCATAGGCGGCCTTTTCTATCAGAGAGTAATTTCTTTCGGCTGTTCCCAGGCCCTGACTCACAAAGTAAATGGGTTGCTGTGAGTTTGCTTCCTCCCTTAGGATGACAGCACTTACCGCCGTGTTCGTGACAGCGATGTACAGGTATAACTTTTCTCCGGCTACCGGTCTTGCCATGGTAGGGAGTTTCTTCAGGTGCTCCTTTAATTGCTCGAAGGCTTTCTTCTGTTCGTCTTCCCATTTGAATTGTTTGTTGCCCTTTAATATTTTGAAGAAAGAGGTGGACTTGTCTGCTGACCTGGCGATAAACCGGGCCAGGGCGGCCATTCTGCCTGTGAGCCTCTGAATGTCCCTGATGGTTTTAGGCTCCGGGAGGTCTAGGACCGCCTGAATTTTCTCAAGGTTGGCGTCTATCCCCCTTGAGCTGACCAAAAAACCTAGGAATTTCCCGGATCGGACCCCGAATGTGCATTTTTTTGGGTTCAGCTTCATCTTGTATGACCGCAGGGAAGAGAAGGTCTCTTGAAGATCTATCAGATGCTCCTTGTCCCCCTTACTTTTGACGATCGCATCGTCAACATAGGCCTCTAAGTTTCTTCCCTTTTGGCTTTCGAAGACCCTGTCTACCAACCGCTGATAGGTGGCGCCTGCATTCTTCAGCCCAAATGGCATCATCTTGTACATGTAGGTGCCATGGCTGGTTATGAAGGCGCACATCACTCTGTCTGGCTGCCAGAGGTACACCTGATGGTACCCTGAGAAAGCATCCAGAAAACTCAGCGTGGTGTATCCACTAGTGGCGTCCACTAGTTGATCTATTCTGGGCAGGGGGTAGCAGTCCTTAGGGCAGGCCTTGTTGAGATTGGTAAAATCTACGCACATTCTCCATGCGCCTGATGATTTTTTTACCATGACAACGTTTGCCAGCCATTCAGGGTAATCACAGACTTCGATGAAGTCTGCGTTCAGGAGTTTGTCTATTTCCTCTTTTATTGCCGCATCTTTTTCTACGGACAAGTTCCTTTTCTTCTGCTTCATCGGGCGAGCCTCCGGATTAATGTTCAGCTTGTGAACAATAAAGGCCGGGTCAACCCCTGGCATCTCGTATGCAGAGTAGGCGAATACATCCCTATTTTCTCTTAGGACTGCAATTAGTTCCTTTTGGTAGGACTCCTCCAGGTCGGCCCCTATAAGGACCTGCCTCCCTGGCTCCAAGTCCACTAGCATGCTTTCCCCCTCATGCACTAGGTGGACTGACTCTTGTTAGGCAGTCGGGATCTCACCTTCCCTGCTGGGAGAGCATTGGGCTTTCCGCTTCCCTTTTCTCTCTGTCTCATGGGCTTGCAGGGCCACGGAATAACAGTGTCTGGCCGACTCCTGATCCCCGTGGACCTTCTCCTCCATGCCAAAATCTGTTACATAGGCTATGGTGAGGGCCCTAATTGATACAACAACTTCTATTTCATCTAGGGTGGCTCGGCCTATCAGGGCGTTGTACGCAGATTTGGCATCCACCACAACAAATGACGCCCTGATGTTTCTTGCTGAGGTCCCCTCCCCAAATGTAACAGGCAGATCGATAACTCCCATGGGTAGCATGCCTGCTCCATTGAATCCATACAAAGATCCGGGGGCTGGCTTCAGGTGCCTTCTTTCAAGGTTCATCCTCTCAAAAGCATCTTTGTATAAGAGATTTGTGTAGGCGCCAATATCCACTATACACCTCTTGACAATATGATTGCTGATTTCCAGGGTTAAGACCAGAGGGTCACTATGTGGGTACACGACCCTCCCTGCATCCTCAGGGGTGATGCTTAGGGTAGTGCCCCTTGGGCTGCCTGCCTTTTCGGCGTAGCAAATTTGGTTCCGCAGTTCGCGGATCTGCCTTTTCTGGCTGCGCCTGCTGGTCCGCCCCTCTGCATCCCCTGATACTACATGGATGACCATGCGATTTTGGGCTGAGCCCTCAGGTTTGTCCGCCACCTCTTTCTGGGGTTTGTTCCTTGCTGCATAGTTACTCAGCCAGCCGTTTCTTATCAGTTTTTCTATTTCGTCTTTTAAGTGGCGGCATTCCTCTGTGGTATGACCTATGCAGTCATGGAACGTGCAGAATTTTTTGGGATCTCCTTTTGGGCTGCGAGGCTTGTTTGGACGAGACCATTTTGCTGTTTCTTTTTCTAACTCGAAGATTTCTGCCCTCGGCCTATTGAGGGCCGTGTAGCTGTCAAATCTTGGTTGGTATGTTGTACGCTCTTTCTTGGGAGTGTCTCCCTCTTCTCTCTGCTTGCCTGGCTCATTTCTGCCACGCCCACCCTGCGGTCCTCCCTGCGGCCTTGTTTGGCCTGCAGGGGTATCCGGCAGGCTGTGGAACACTACAAAAAAAGGTTAGCTTTGCAACGGATATTTGCAACGGAAAAATGTTCGTAGCAGAAGTAAAACTTGCTACGGATTTGCAACGGAAAATATATTTTGCGTCTGAATTGCGACGGTATTGCGATGAATCTCGGCTACTCTCATGGCGCGCAAAAAAAATCAAAGAGCGCTAAAAGTATGCGACGGAATTGCAACAACCTATTTTATTGCCGACGACTTTGCTACGGATAATGCGACGGATTTTTACAAAATTGCGACCGAATTGCAACAGACCTACGACATACGGTAATTCCCTAAAATTCTCCACCTTTGGACCAATTATGCTACGGATTTGCAACGGAAAATTAGATTTGCAACGGACTTTCCGTAGCAAATCCGTAGCAAGTATGAATTACTTACCCTAACTACTTACCCAGTTACCCCGACCCCCATTCACTCATCTAATTACTCCCCCCCACACCTGAAACCCTCATACGCGCACCATAACTAGAACCACCACCCCTACGCCGCCGCCGCCACCCTTACGCCGCCGCCGCCACTTCTACGACACCGCCACCTCTACGCCGCCGCGCACCACGGTACTTTCCCCTTCTTTCCTTCTTTTCCTTCTCATTCTGTCTGCCACGCACCGTCGCCTGTCCCTGCCACCGTCGCTCTTGCCGGCGTGTTTCTGTCGGCGCCATTCATTGCCGGTGTCGTAATTGTTGTTGCTAATTCTGATTCTGCGTTTTAAACCCTAATCGATTTGGGTTTTTCATTTTTTTTTTTTGCTAATTCTTGTTTTAATTAGTTTGAATTGTCTTATGTTTAGTGTTTCTTTGAATTTATGCGGTTTGTGTTTGTTTATGGGACCATGACCTTGAAGTGTGTGAGACCCAGATGAGATTAAATCCATGAGCAACAAAGATGATGAAACATGAAGATGATCGATCCCACCACTATCCCTATTACGGATTACGGAGTAGCAATAAATATAAATGTGCAATATTCATGATTTCACATATGAGTATGATAATACATGGACTGTAGCAGGTCGTGAGTGGGGGTGAGTGAATAATAGAGTAGAGTAGTATATAAAGTAGAGGTGGCCTACAAATGATAAATGATGTGTACAACAACTAAGCAAACAAATGTGAGTAGTACCCTACAATGTGCGTTAGATCTTTGAATAAAGTAGGTGAGGCTGAGGGGAAGTTGCTATATCAAACAGCAAATCCTATGCCAAACAAGGAAAAAGAGGGGGGCAATACTATTACTATACGACAACCTCCTAAATTCATGTTACTAATCATCCTATCATCTATCAAGTATCAACTACTATCAACTGTTTGTATTGTGGCTATTAAGTACCAAGTTGCCATCAACTAGACTGTAAGTTATGAATTATGGCTATTAAGTACGGGGTGTTAGTTATTATGCCATTTATCGTAGAGGATAATGTTATAATCCGTTCTGTAAGGTTGAATATGGCTAACTCTTTTAGGCTACATTTGGTAAGCCCTCAATTATGGGGTTTGAAGTGGTACATATCACCGAGTTGAACTCGCTTATCTTTCTTCCTCTCCATGTTTATGCTCGATCTTTGTGTTTTTGGATTTGTGAATCTGATGATGTGGCTCATATTAGCATGACAAAACTCAAAATTAAGATATATCGCATAGTTATACTACATGTTTGGATATAAGATGTCTGTATGGGTAGGGAAGGACAAATCTTTGACCTGAGGATACTACTAATTCAGTTTGTCATGGAATATAGGCAGTCATTAACACTATCGTAGCGGTCTCATGCGTCTTTGTCCTCCAGATTTGGAATGTTTGGAGAATGAGAGTAGCATTTTCAGGCCATCTTTAGAAGAGGTGGTAAAGAAGGAAGTTGCATTTTATCAAACGCTGATCTGGGGTTTACACTCACTCATTTTCTACTATTGTTTTCACCTGTCGTCGTCGTCTTGTTCATAAACTAGTCGACATTTGTGACCACAAGTTGAGGGTGTATTTTGGAGTAGGAGCAGTGTCGTGTTTTTCCTGTATGATGGTGGTTGTGGCCTCAGAAAACACTGGTGTGTATACAATACAAATAATCAAATAATGTGGCTCCAGTAGCAGTAGCAGTAGTCATAATTAAAGGGTGAACCTTGAGATTAATGGGGCTATTATGTTGTGGGTTGCCTGCTTCTTGTGTGTATACAATACAAATGTTATGTTATGTTATGTTATAGACCATCTATCTATCATTCTATCTCTCCTCCCACTGCAAAGCTTTGATTTGGGATACCATACCATTACCACTGATACCAGGCAGAGGCAGAGGTAGAGGCAGCGCATATACTAAAGCCTCGTCACTCGTCACTTTCTTCTTTCACTTTTTCTTTCTCTCACTCCGTTTACTCATGTTTTCTTATTCACGTTTTTGTACCATCGAGTCAACTACTCTTTATCATTTTACTGCGAAGTATGGATAGACCTGTCAAACGGGTCGGGCGGTCGGGTTTCGATTTTGTGTAAAATATGGGTCGGGTGTATTTCGAGTTGGAAAAATATGGGTTTTATACGAGTCGGGTTTATACGGGTTCGATAAGAAGGGAAGGATGTATGGCTTAGGATCCGCCGCAATTCACTTGTATGAACCATCAAGAGCCTCCACTGGTAGCTTCACGACTTCTAATGCAAGACTAAGAGCAGAAAATGCCGAATTGAGAGAACAACAGAAAAAAATGAAAGAAGAACAAAAACAAAAAATGAAAGCTTATGAGGCTTTTATGACTCAAGTCTCTCAAAAGCTTGGGATTGACTTTGATCCTAATTTCAACCCCGACAAGCAAGGCACGACAAACGACGACGATGATGACGACGATGACGGTACAAGCAATGATAATGCTTAGGTTAAGTTTAGGCGGCTAAGTTTCTTTTTGTTCCATGTGAATCAATTTGTGAACAACTTATGTTAGGTAACAACTAATGTCTTTTTAGTTTAGGCGGTGGTAATGTCTATTATAACAACTTATGTTAGGTTTATTTTAAGAACTTATGTTATGTGAACAACTTAGTATATAATTATTGGTATTAAAAAGTCCAAAATTGGAATTTTGGATGAAAATGTCGAGTTCGTTGTGTTAATTTCTGGATTGCAGGATTGAAAGCAAATTGGTATGTGGGATGAGGAAAAGAAACTGGGTGTTCGCAGGTGGTTATAACTTGCAACGGATTTGAGACGGAAATTCCGTTGCAATTGTAGGAAATCCGTTGCAAAAGGGTAGCGAACCTATTTACTGGACCCTTGCAAAATAGTCGCTGTTCCGTTGCAAATAGAAAATTTCCGTTGCAATTTCGTTGCAATTGTCGTGACTAATCCGTTGCAAGTCCATTGCAAATAAACAAGTTCCGTTGCAATTTTGTTGCAATTGTGGTGACTAATCTGTTGCAGATCCATTGCAAATAAACAAGTTCCGTTGCAATTTCTTTGCAATTGTCGTGACTAATCCGTTGCAAGTCCATTGCAAATAAAATGTAATCGGTCGCAAATCTGTCGCAAAGTACGTTGACCGGGTTTGACTTGACAACTACATATTCGGTCGCAACTCCGTCGCATATATTACTTCTGCAACGAAATTGCGACGGTTTTGTTTTTTTTTGCTACCCCTTACTGCGACTACTTCATTCCGTCGCAAAAATGTTGCAAAATAGGTGTTTGCTACGGATTTTGCACCTTTTGCAACGGATTGTGTCGTCGCAAATGACCCTTTTTTTTGTAGTGGAACTCTTCCTGCAGAATGAACCCTTCAGCAATTTTCCTGGCCATGGCCAAGGTTTCTGGCTGGGCCCTGATCATCTGATTTTTCATTTCTCCTGGGAGCAGGGAGATTGTCAGGGCATAGGCAGCGGTGGAATCATCGATCTCCCTGACCTGCTGGTAGGATAGGTCAAACCTCCTCAGGTACTCCCTTACACTTTCACCCTTTTTCTGTTTTAGGGTCGTAAGATCGAAGCGAGTGAGGCGTCTCCTTTTATTCCCAGCATATTGTTCGAGGAAGATCTCGGCCAACTCTATGAAGAACTTGATTGATCCTTGGCGGAGATCCCTGAACCACCCTTGTGCGAGCCCTACCAGGGTGGTCGGGAAGACTTTGCACCAGATGGGGTCATCCACGTCGTACATGCCCATGTGGCTCTCGAATGCCGCCAAGTGGTCTTCTGGATCTGTTGTCCCGTCAAACTTAATGGTCGGCATTTTAATTTTTGGGATGGGGTATTCTTGTACCTCAGGATGAAGTGGGGTTTTTGTGGGCCTGCCTACCAGTCGTGACCTGCTTTCCCCAGACTGGTTATCGTGAGTATCCCATTGTCTATGGGCCGGTTTCCTCGTACTGGGGGAGCGGTGCCTTGGAGGCGGGCTGCTTGCTGCTTCATCTTCTGTCTCAGGGGAGATTTGCCTGGGTCACTTTCTCTGAGAGTGGCAGAGGTTCTCACCCTGGTGGTATCTAGATTCAAGCGGTTGCCCCCGGTTGAGCCTAGACTGCAGGCTTTGGGACAAACCCGGGGCTGACTGCTCTTTGACCGCCGGTGTTAACCTGGAGAAGACCCTGCCTTGCTTTTCTCCCAGGCGCTTTGACATGGGCTCCCTGGGCCTCATTCTCTCCTGCAATTCCCGGGATAAACCTCTCTGCTCTCCAGACGCGGATTCTGTTGTGTGAATGGAGAATGCCTGCTGTTGGGCAGGTGGCTCTAGGCTGCCTATTGTGATACGCCTTTGCACCTGTGCGTATACTTGTGCCGTCCTTCTTGCTTTCCTCTGAGCATTTCTGGCGGCGGTCCGCTTCGTGCCCCCAGCTCCATCCCTGCTTATGAGGGTGGCTGCCTGGGGGCCGATGCGACCCTGCCTACCAGGTCCTCAGGAGTGAACTCCTGGTTTAGCATCGCAGAGAAGAAGGCGGCTGTCTGCGCCATCTGAGCTGGGGTCAGATTCAGAGCGTGCCCTGGGTGTGTCCCCAACTCAGGTGTAACACCCGCTATTTTTCTAGCTTTTTTATTCTTTCCGTTATGACATCGTCATAACTCTATCACATTTCGGCCTCATATTTCATCATCTTACCAAGCTTTATTTTTAGTTTTAAGTTTAATGATATTTATTTTTAATGTTAAAGATTTTAACTCTCTTAAATCCATTTATTTGGTTTTCTTCGTAAACTAATTAATTTTTCGTGAGGAATTCTATTTCTCTTTGAATTGACGTTTTAAGCTCGGATTTAAGTTATTCCTTTTCCTAAAATGTCTAAACTCATTTATATAATATTTCCAACTAAGAAATATTTTTTTTATTTACGAAAATTTAGCCTTTAATGATTTTATTACGAAGTTTCGTAAATAATTATTTTCTAACGCGAGGTTTACTCGAATTGCTTTGAATTATCTTTAACAATTTTACGATTTTCTTTTTATCAACTTACAAATTATTTTGGGACATTTTCCCACATTTTGGACCGTGACCCCCCTTGGCTCACCCCTACTACATTTTTTATACACTTCATTTTATTATGTTAAACATTAGATATTTATTTATTTCTTCATTCATTTTGGTGGATTAATACAAACTCTTCACACTCCTCTCACATTCACTCTTGGCTGAAATTTTTGAGGTGAATGTACATAGTTTTCATCAACTTTTAAGTCACCATTCATTCCATATCTCTTCACATTTTCCTCTTCATTCATTCTTCCATTTTATTTTAGCAAAAACCTTTTCTTTCTCCCTCTTTTTGGCTGGTGTTCCTGCCCATTTTCAGCAACCATTTTCGTCCATAATCAAGCTTTGATCGTCCTATTTTTGCCTTCTAAATTATCGTCTTTCTTTCCCCTTCGTTAAGGTAATAATCGATGTTATTTCTGATTGTTATTTACCTTGATTCTTTTAGTTTTCTCATGGTATTTTTGTACCATGTATGTCATGTGATTTAGGATTCTTGATCGACCCCGAAGCCGACGAATTTATCGTAGACTCGGATTTGGATTGAAGGTAACGTCGTTGTTACTCGGTATTGCATGATTTTATTTATGTGATTGCATGTATATTTTTATATTTTCTTTTTGACAATATATGTATGTCATATAATCTGGAAAATTTTTAAAAGTTGAAAATTTGCATGTTTTGGTATTTTTATCGCTTTTACGAGATTAACGATTAAATCGTCATATTAATTTGTAAAATCGTAATATTCGGCCTAAACATGTAATATATGTTTATATTCTGTAAAAATGATTTTTTTGATGATTTTTAATAATTTTGTATTTTTCTGATATTTTAGTTATCGATTATTGAATTATTACCGTTTACGGACAAAGACGATTAAAAGCCGATTTTTAGTTCTAGTACTTAAACATTTTATTTTAATTTGATCTTTGACGTGGTGAAACTTTCTGGTAAAATAGAATTTTCTGATTTTATTCATAATTTTTCGGAATTGTTAAGTGGCTGAATTAATTAATCACTTTAAATCATCGTTTATCGTTAAAACCTGTGTTTGTTGTTTAAATTCTCAATTTTTGGTCTTTGGATTAAATCTGGAAAAAAAATATGGTTCTGATGATTTCATAATAAAATGTAATTTTATAATTTTTAGTGCTTTAATAAAATGTTTGGGACGATAAGTTTTATTAATGGAATCGTTAATTGTGAAAACGGGTTTTAAAGACGGTTTTGATGGGATTTATTAAATCTGGAATTTTTGGAAATCTTGAAAAATGGTAGATTCTAGAAAATCATGATTTTTAGGTTTAATAATAATTTTTGGATATTAATGCTTAAATCGTTTTGTAATTACTATTTTTTTTAATCGTTATTGTCGAGATTGGACGATTAACGAGAAAACGCAAAACCGAGTTTTAGGATTCTGGAAAACTTTCTTTTCTGGACATAATGTCCATAAATATATTTTAACTATTTTACGTAATTTTTGTACTATTTATTAAAGTCTTTAATTAATAAGTATTGATTTTCGGACAAATTGTGATTTATCGTTAAAATGTTCGTCTTACCTAAAAGAATTATTTTTCCAGCAATTTTGAAAGTATTTAAATCTGAACTTTAAGAGTTAAATCATCCCTTAACATACTCTAAATGTATTTGTTGGTTTAATTAAATAAAGACGTTCAAATATTTAATTTGATGTTTGCCGTAAATTAAAATCCTATTTATAATTTTATTGTCGAAACTAATAATAGTTAGGGAATTCTAGCTTTATAACTTTTTGAAAACACCCTAATTAGTAATATTAAAATGTTTAAGATGTTTTTAATCATTTTATAACGCTTATACGATATTTTAATAATTTCATAAAATTAAATGTTCACTTTGGTAATTAATATTGTTAAGGCCGAAAGTATTAGTTTTATAAATCTATATCGTTTACTAAAAATGTTGTATTAGTATAAACTAATATTTTTGCTATTTTGATATGATGCTATTTTTAGAAGTTTCCTAAAATAGAAGTTTCCTAAAATAGAAAGTTTCCTCTTTTGGAAAGTGATCCTTTTTCCTTTTGTTCTCTTATTATTTTGATTATATCTTTTGAATATCGATAATGCCTTTGTTTTGGAGTTATGGAATAAGGATAAGTGTGGGGTTAGAGTAATACAGTCTGGGAAGTACGTTTTTGCCATCAACTATAAAGCCGGTGTGCCCATTTGGGGCACATTTGGTCGTTGAACTGGGCGTAGTTTCGCCCAGGAGAGTGTGCATTGTGCCCTGAAGCTAGATATCGCATCGTGTTAGTCGCCGTCAGTTGAACTGGATACATTTGGTATCCAGGAGGGGTGTATACTACTTAAACCAGGACCTCGCTGCACGCAGTCCTGTTATAGTTGAGTTGCCTAGTTAGAGACTGGATTCTGTTATGAGTTAAATTTACAGTTCTCGAAGCTAGTTTCCAGTATTATTCCTAGTGAAAGTCTAGCCTTGTGCACACTAACCGAATATCCATAACGCCATTTTGATTATTTTATTTATTATCGATATAAATTGGTTTGCAGGTTGGCAAATATTTTTATGTTTCTTCGGAAACCCTTTTGATTATTTTGTTTTACGCTAAAGCTTATTTTAATATGATGTTTTACTGTTTTCCTTTTTACTATTTTTCTATATTAGTAATTACTGTTTTAAAATCCTGTTATACGGCTGGGAGAACGTTGACGTTGCTCCCCACTGATTGTGGCTGTTATGTTTTAACATGCCAGGTATACATGTTCCGGGTGTGGGCTAGCGAGCAGTGTGGATCCTGCTTATTTATTTTTAATAATTATGTCTTATGGATTGTTCAAACCCCTTTTGTGGATTGTTTTAAATTTTGGCCATTTTATTTAAGGCCTATTGTTTGACTTTACCATTTTAATTTTACTAAGACATAGTTACAGTGTGTTTTAATCCCGACTCTACAGTGTTTCCGACAGTGTATCGCGTTAGATTTTCTAGGGGATTATAGTTGGTATCAGAGCATCACTGCTCCCAACGCTTACACCTGAAATTAGGGAAAATACCAGTAAATGATTTAAACAGTAAATAAAAATATGATTAGAAATGGGTAGAAACAAATAAGGACTTAACTGTTAGGATTATTTGTTCTTGTAACTCAATGACTAGCATTGAATATTTGTTTCTTTTATTGAGTAGAAGATGAAAGAACAAGATGCTGATATGCTGCTCCAGATCGGGACAAGACCTGCTTAGCACTCTCAACGCCTGCTGACTCGAGTGGACAACTTTCTGCCCCAAGAAAGAGGTCTATGGTGACTTTTCAGCTCCGGTTTAGTTTGCTCAAGCTACAGGTTAGATGATTAAGAGTAGATCCATGTTCCGTGACGTTGTAGTAGTAGATCCAGATGGAGCGACCCAAGACTTGTGTGGTCGTTCCTCTACATGAAGATGAAGTAATCCTTTTTGTTCCCTCGTGAACTCTGGAGGATTGAAGATTCTCCTCTGGTTCAAGAACTTAGTAATATAGGATCGTCGATTCTTTTCTTCCTTCCTCTATTTCTTCCAATTCTTCTCTTGTATTTTCTCATCTTCATTCTCTTGGTGAATCCTTGTTCTATTCTTCTATTCTACCATCTTTCTCTTGAGATTCTTTGGTTAGACTGGATTCTGTCTTTGTGAACCCGTGCTATAGATGTTTGAGGTTTAGTAAACCCTTGTTACCTGGTTTGAGGATTTTGAGTCTGCCCTACTTTCTAAGCAAGTAAGAAATTCTTGAGAATTAATTTGAATAGCAAAATGTTGCTTGATGGAATTAGGATGATACTTTAGGCACTGAACCTTGGGTGATAGGTTACCTTGATTATTTTGGGGTACTTAGAGTTGGATATATTTGAGAGTAGTAAGAGAGTATCTCATATTTGATGGATACCTAGTACCTAACCTAAAACCAAACTAAGGGTAACTGATAATATTACTTTGGATTCTTTACCTAATGCTTATTTAATGGATGCATCGCGAATATTTGGGATCATAGAGTATTGTTTAAGGTGTTAGACTGAGTGTTGTGGTACCATTGAAGGTTTTCATTAATGTCGTTAGAAATTTTGGTTGACATAGTGTAGACACCCACATTTTGACCGCCAGGTGTCTATAGTAGTTCCCGCCAAACACCCGATGATGATAGGACGTAAACGTGCTTTGACAGACTCGGATATGGGCTTGTAATCGTGGACATTTGGCTTAGACATTTTAAGGAGTACAAATCTCACAAAACCAACCTCAAATCCAGGCCCAGTGGGTCGTTTCGAGTCAAATAACACTAATTTGGGTCGAAACCGACATCAGGGGTAAAACCGTCTTTTAGCGACCGAGTCAAAACCCGGTCAAAGATATTTCCCGAGACTTGCGGACTGACCGTGATGTCTCACGCGTCCCACTTCTACCCGAATTCCTACAAAAATCAGCCATACAAAAATAATAAACAATTCCGTTTAAGGTAGAATTCGATCTCAAGTAGGAATTCTATCCGGAAACCGATTCAGACATTGACCGAGTACCAAATACTCGGCCAATACACCTTCAAACCAGCCGGTTTTCCTCTTTCTTCTTGGCCAAGAAAGCGGAATTCTTATTTCCCTCAAATTCCTACGTTTCCTATCCTAAGCGGGACTCAAACTCCTAAACCAGGGTCAGAAACTCCCTATAAATAGGACCTCCCGTCCAACACAAAAGAGACATCAATTACATCGCTTTTCCAGCCAACATACACGGTTTCCACACACCCATCATATCGAAAAAAATAGCTTTATACACCAATCCGACAGTTAGCAAATCCCGACACCTTTCCGAAGTCTCGAAAACACTCCAAAAACCGACACCGTAACTCATCCACGTCATCTCGACGCTCCCGTGTCTAAGCCACCGTCTGACGAGCCTTATACCGAGAATACAAAGCATGTAGGTTGAGGGTGTAAATCAAACCCGTCTCTTCTCTTTTCTCTTCCCTTTCTCTCGTTTTTTATGGGTCTCTCGTCGCTCTTTTTCTTTTATTTTCTAATATCGATATTATTAAAAACTATTTTCATATACCAAATATTCTTAAAATATGATATCGATTCTATATAATCAAATATCGTATAAAAAAGAATTATATTAAGGTTTCGACGACTTCATTTTATTTTTGTTCGTTGAAAAATCCTTTTTTATAACCTTTTCGTTCAAAAACAAACTTTTTTCAAAACCTTTTCAAAAGTCATTCCGAGTATTCGATATCGATTTCATAATCGAATATCGAATACGACGAATATCGAAAATATAAACCGAGTATAAATTAATTCATATTTGTACGCGATTTATAACGATTTTCGAACAACCAAAAAAATAAAAATCAGACCCGTATGAGAGTCGCGCCCGGTCCAGGCGACTCGCGCACGAGTCTGTGATCCGGTTCTCTTTTCTTAGTTTTTCGTTCGTTTATTTTTATTATTTTACGAAACGATTTCTAAATTTATATCTTTTCCAAAACTATTCTAAATATTTGATAATCAACTATCGAATATAACGAATATCGAGAATATTAAGTTGAGTACGAATTATGCGATATTCGTACGCGATTTAATGGAAATTTTTCCGAAAACCGTTGTCGAAATCAGGCCGCCACGCGACCCGCATGAGTCTCGGGCGAGTCGCGCGGCTCTCGGCCCAAACACACCTTTTTTCGTTTTTATTTTTTATTTTTTCTCGAACATCGTTTTTTACAAAACAACGTTTTTAACGATATTTTTCAGATTTCGATTAATTCTTATTTTCTCGATTTCGATTTCATATATTATTATTTCAATCGTTACTAACTCGTTTTCTCGTGTTTGTAGCAACTTTTCTCTCATTTTCTTTTTATCGTTTTATTAGACTAAAACGAACCTCACATGCTAAAATAACTTTGACGTTATTAGTTTAACATGCATTAAACGACTTAGCAACCCATTTATTTATTTTTCCTCACATGTCTTAGGAAAATAATCTCTGCATATCATTTCATCGTCGAACTAACGCGTGTACACCAAAATCGAACGATATCTTAGTAAAGGCCGCTAAGTGCGGGCGGGGTTGGGTGTTCTCACTGAACTTCCCAACACGTACCCTCACCCCTTACTCAGAACCGTGGTTTCCGGATGTCCGAAACCATTGGCAACGAGAGTCATTCAATATACGATTAACCGCCCAGTCGGCATCGGTATCGATATGCTAAGGGACGAACCCAATAAACTCTGACATCGGAAATGGGCCAGGCTTTAAGTATGGCCCACTACGACATAGAGTGGGTTCGAATGGTTCCGAATAACCATAAAATTCGGTGGCGACTCCTACTTCGATTTAAAATTCTATTCGATCCATCTCATATGGAAATTCTATCGCCTCCCCAAAACCCGCGCTTCGCCGCGTCGGGGTGGACCTATGTCATGTCCACAATTTGGCGACTCCGCTGGGGATTAACTGATGTGTCACTTACCATCGGCATCCTCAGGGTGAGACTCGAAAAGAAATCGTTCGATTAGTAATGTACACGTTTTAGTTCGATGGTTCATGCATAACCCCGTTCTATCCCGGGCCGGTTACTTGTGACCGACGTCCCACTATACCACGGTGCACTCCCACTTGGGTGCACTAAAGACTTCAATGGCGGAACTCGTTTAGACTTTGCGGCATGTCCTAAGACCAACTCGGCTTAGGGAGTCCGTCCTCAGTACGAGAAAGCCATCGTTGTTGGTATAGACCCTATTAGACCGACCGAGACTTAGATTAAGAGCATACATGGTGTCGTTATACTGATTCTATGACTACATGCTACTTGATCCTCTTTGGTCTTTTTCAAAAACCGTCATGTTTCAAAAAAAAAAAACTTGAGTCTTTTCAAACCCATTCTTTTTTTCAAAACCCGGAAAGCTGCCGAATTTAGGACTTATGATTTTTGACTCAAAATAGCCTATTTTTAGCCGGTATGCTGTCCAAACCTTTTCAAAAAAAAAAAGCCCGAAATCTCGGCCCGACACCCCTTTTCTCGGTGTTAAAAAAAATCAGGTCTTCCAATCCGACTTTGCTCGGTTTTCAAATCCAAATTCTCTTTTCAAAACCCTCTTCTTCTTAGTACTTCCCGTATTTAGCAGTGTCGGGTCTTGTCATAGGTTGTAAGAGTCTATAGCGTCGAAACTCCGTCGATCTTACATCACGGGTTTCCACCCCATCCTAGTCCGCCTTATTTGTCAAGGCACGGCCCACCTTCGTAGGACAGACTCCTACAAAGGGAAGCCCGTTTACACACTAGAGTCCAAAGTTTGGGGAATTCTCACGTAGACCTTCCTTCGAACGGGACTAGGCCCACTTTGCCGAATCCCAAGGAAGGCCCACCGTCTACGGGTCATCAATCTAGAAGTCAGTCTCCGGTCTTTTTCTAGTCTAGTCTTTTCCTCACTCGGGGGGCTACCCTTCAGCGGAGCGATCAATCACGGTTGCTCTAAGGGTCTTGTCTTACACGTGTCTCACGTATCCCACTTTCGAGTCACTTAGATGTCACACCATCTGAGTCCTATCTGAGTCCTTAGTCTGACTTGGGGGCTATTCTCCGATGGAGCGATTAATCACAGCCACTCCGAGAATCGTACCCTACACATTTGTCTTAGGAGAGTCTAACCCGAGTCAAACTGAAGTTGTCTCTCCTCCCACGCTATTTCCTATGCCTTGGTGTATTCGAGTTCCGAAGCAACTTTCCTGATTACGCGGTATTCTTACAGATAGACTGCCCTACACTCGAGCCATGACACAAAAAGCCATAGATGAATTGACCACCTCGTTGGCCCAAATCCAAGACCAATTGAGGAAAATGCGGGAAGACCAGATCGCCATCCTCACCCGGGTAAGTGCCATAGAGCAGGGAACTCCTAGTGGCAATGTCGATACTACTGGGCCTTTAGCCGAATTGGCCAGCGCAGTCCACAAACTGCAGGAACAAGTCCATCTGACAACCCAAAGCTCCATCCATACGGAGAATGCTAGGACCTACACCCCACTGACCGATGAACTACCCGCCAATCTCAACCTGACGGGTCTACCGATGTTCGAGGGTACTGAAGACCCGGTCCACCATATCCGGGCTTTCAAGGAGTTCATGGCCCTTAAAGGGGTTAAGTCCAACATGTTCAAGCACCTATTCGCTTCTTCTCTCGAGAAGCATCCAAGGGCCTGGTACTACCGGCTCGATTCCAAGAAATACAAAACTTGGGATGACGTGGCAACAGAATTCGCTCGGAATTATGCCGACAACACGGAGATCCAGACCACAATGCGCACCCTGGAGGTCATGGCCCAAGAGCCCAAGGAAGGTTTCACCAAGTACCTTCAAAGGTGGAGGGCCGAAAGTGTTAAGTTGGTAGACAAGCCCAACGAGAAGACACTAGTGGAGACATTCATCAACAACCTCCTACCTCCCTACCGCGTCCATCTTAGGTATGCCGGCATTTCAAACTTTGCGGTGCTTACCGAAATGGGCATCAGGATTAAGGACGATCTTCGACATAACGAAGATCTGGGTGAAATTTCTACCGAAGGCCATACTGGACATCCACTTGAGTCCTTAGAAGCCGAAGGCTGCTGACAACCTCATCCAAGAGTCTAGATTTGGTTCAAGTCCGAGTCTGAGTCCGAGTTTAGGATGTACTATTTCTTTCAATTTCAAAGTCAAAGTCAGAGTCAGAGTCAGCGGTATTCTGTCCTCTTTTCACGTTTCAATAAAATCAGCTTTTCTATTTCTCATACATACTTTCCTTATGTGTTTCCGAGAACATGATGAACACCATCATACACTGTGAGCACACACACGTGACTATTATAGGCACATCTATAATGACTGCAGGAAACTGAGCCCGTGTTTTCCTTTTACCTATTCCATGTCTGGTATAGAAAGCCACATAACTACCCGTAGCAGGAGCATATCGAATCCTATGACAAATCTGGGTAGTCTGCTAGTTTGGGTTCAAGAAGGGAGGCAAGCCCACTTCCCACAATAAACACCCATCCAATAAGACTAGCCAGTCCCTACCTTAGGTGTTAGTCTGACCGACAAAAAAAAAGCTGGACAAAAAAATCAAAAGTCCAAGAGAAAAAAAAAAAGCAAAAGGCCAAAACAAAAAGCTGGCCATGATCAAAAAAGAATTAACAACATCTCTTGACCAGACACGGTCAACTCAAATGAAGAATCCCATGACCGGGGCTAAGAGGTCAACCCAAAGAATTCAAAAATCCATGACCATGAAACGGTCAATTCAAAAATTACAATACCCATACCATCCAATAGGGGAGAGACAGTCAAGCTGGTCAGCTAACACCACATCTAGCCTTCCCACATTACAACCCTCAAGACCTTCTCGAGACCTATTCTAGAGACAACCCAGAATTTTGAGGATTCAAGCTCCATAGGATACACCCTAACCTTTAGGGCCAGACATGGAAATCAGATCCCGCATTATCAAACCTGCCCAATCGAAACTCGAGCCATTATACTCGACTTCCCCTTTACATAACAGTATTCACAATCACCATATGCAAATCCGAGAGCAAAACTCATCAAATCCCCGAGAGCAAAACTCGTTAAAATCCCCGAGAGCAAAACTCATCCCCGAGAGCAAAACTCATCAAATCCCCGAGAGCAAAACTCGTTAAAATCCCCGAGAGCAAAACTCATCAAATCCCCGAGAGCAAAACTCATCAAATCCCCGAGAGCAGAACTCGTTAAAATCCCCGAGATCAGAACTCGTTAAAATTCCATCCCAATTCTTCTCATTCAAACCAGTTACTATCCTCAAACACGGGAATTCAACTTGCAGTCGGCATAGAACATGCCCAAATAAGTTCACGCCACCTCTGGGGGCTACCCCGGAGAACGCTCACAGTCACGGGATCAACATCCTAACTATTCTAGCCCTTTGATCAAGACATCACTGGGAATGCACCTAGCCTACATCATCGCTGTGGCTAGTTACACACAAAGCCCTAGTAAACTAGGCACCATTATATCTTTCAATCCACTGAACTACGGCTTGGTTTGATTTCACCACACGTGAATACGTAGGCAGCCTTTCAACAGAGGCACAACCACCCACACTGACACAAATTCAAAAAAAAAGCGCCATCATTCTGGTCACGACACTATCATGTTCTTAACAGTTAGCTTTGTCATTCTGGGGGCTTCGATCTCCTAGGCAGAAGTTCTCCATCCACTCACATAATCCAAATATTTTCAAAATCTAGCCACCTTTCTATAGTGTGTCCTAGTACTCGGCTCAGCCGAAGACAAGAATCTGTCAGGACTCGAGGCAATACCCACTTTGGAAATGTACCCAAAAAATCAAAGATCCGAAAAGAACACCAGTCTACAGCATTGCTACTACTGGGTCCTGTCATCTTTCCCATTCCGAGGATTCAACCATGTTGTCACTCGCCTAGGCTACTGAATAACGCAGCTTAAGAGTCTTGTCATCTTAGGTGGCCACCCCCCTACCGAGTCACGGTCCAACCCCTTCAAGAGTCAAAGTCGTGTCTGTCAACTCGTCCTCTCGCGTCCAGAGTCGAGTCTGTCGGTATATCTCTCTCTTCAAATTCTCATTTGCAAAACTCAGCCATTTGAGAAAATCCCTTTCCTAGTCACCACGGGAATAAGAATTTTTATCACACTTCATCTAGGCATACAGGCCTAACCAGAGACTCTAGGAATCCGTGTCAGAATCCGATTAGGAATCAAAGTCATCCCAAGCATCCTTATTTCCAAAATTTTAAAAAATTTCAGCATTCTTCCTTTCAAAATTTTCAAAAAAATCACCATTTTCTTCCCCAGCATGAGTCAGTGTTTCACCTAAATGTTACATAAAAATTATGTCAGCATACAGGTACATTCAAGACTCCCCGAGAATTCTAAGTTCCCCAGTGGAAAAGCTCATGCAAGCTCCTGCGCAATTCTAAGACAGGATATATCTGCAAACAGGTATACCCATAGCATCCTAGGCAAGCTCCCGCGACATTGTCAGCATCAACCCAGGTATGATTTCTATTCTATGGCTGGCGAGCCCTTCACGCAGGTCTAATGGACCCTAAACGACCCGATCGGAAGACTGCCAGGTTTTAATCCTTGATTGACCTGGTAGCTACTCTGACTTTTGCCTTGTCCAAGCCTCAGTCAGAGTGGGGGCTCTGTAGACACCCACATTTTGACCGCCAGGTGTCTATAGTAGTTCCCGCCAAACACCCGATGATGATAGGACGTAAACGTGCTTTGACATACTCGGATATGGGCTTGTAATCATGGACATTTGGCTTAGACATTTTAAGGAGTAAAAATCTCACAAAACCAACCTCAAATCCAGGCCCAGTGGGTCGTTTCGAGTCAAATAACACTAATTTGGGTCGAAACCGACATCAGGGGTAAAATCGTCTTTTAGCGACCGAGTCAAAACCCGGTCAAAGATATTTCCCGAGACTTGCGGACTGACCGTGATGTCTCACGCGTCCCACTTCTACCCGAATTCCTACAAAAATCAGCCATACAAAAATAATAAACAATTCCGTTTAAGGTAGAATTCGATCTCAAGTAGGAATTCTATCCGGAAACCGATTCAGACATTGACCGAGTACCAAATACTCGGCTAATACACCTTCAAACCAGCCGGTTTTCCTCTTTCTTCTTGGCCAAGAAAGCGGAATTCTTATTTCCCTCAAATTCCTACGTTTCCTATCCTAAGCGGTACTCAAACTCCTAAACCAGGGTCGGAAACTCCCTATAAATAGGACCTCCCGTCCAACACAAAATAGACATCAATTACATCGCTTTTCCAGCCAACATACACGGTTTCCACACACCCATCATACCGAAAAAAATAGCTTTATACACCAATCCGATAGTTAGCAAATCCCGACACCTTTCCGAAGTCTCGAAAACACTCCAAAAACCGACACCTTAACACATCCATGTCATCTCGACGCTCCCGTGTCTAAGCCACCGTCTGACGAGCCTTATACCGAGAATACAAAGCATGTAGGTTGAGGGTGTAAATCAAACCCGTCTCTTCTCTTTTCTCTTCCCTTTCTCTCGTTTTTTATGGGTCTCTCGTCGCTCTTTTTCTTTTATTTTCTAATATCGATATTATTAAAAACTATTTTCATATACCGAATATTCTTAAAATATGATATCGATTCTATATAATCAAATATCGTATCAAAAAGAATTATAATAAGGTTTCGACGACTTGATTTTATTTTTGTTCGTTCAAAAATCCTTTTTTATAACCTTTTCGTTCAAAAACAAACTTTTTTCAAAACCTTTTCAAAAGTCATTCCGAGTATTCGATATCGATTTCATAATCGAATATCGAATACGACGAATATCGAAAATATAAACCGAGTATAAATTAAATCATATTTGTACGCGATTTATAACGATTTTCGAACAACCAAAAAAATAAAAATCAGACCCGTATGCGAGTCGCGCCCGGTCCAGGCGACTCGCGCACGAGTCTGTGATCCGGTTCTCTTTTCTTAGTTTTTCGTTCGTTTATTTTTATTATTTTACAAAACGATTTCTAAATTTATATCTTTTCCAAAACTATTCTAAATATTTGATAATCAACTATCGAATATAACGAATATCGAGAATATTAAGTCGAGTACGAATTATGCGATATTCGTACGCGATTTAATCGAAAATTTTCCGAAAACCGTTGTCGAAATCAGGCCGCCACGCGACTCGCATGAGTCTTGGGCGAGTCGCGCGACTCTCGGCCCAAACACACCTTTTTTCGTTTTTTTTTATTTATTTTTTCTCGAACATCGTTTTTTACAAAACAACGTTTTTAACGATATTTTTCAGATTTCGATTAATTCTTA
Organism: Agrostemma githago; assembly: GCA_958450325.1. Taxonomy (NCBI): domain Eukaryota; kingdom Viridiplantae; phylum Streptophyta; class Magnoliopsida; order Caryophyllales; family Caryophyllaceae; genus Agrostemma; species Agrostemma githago. The sequence continues at coordinate 42,850,561 of OY288244.1, forward strand.
TTTTCTCGATTTCGATTTCATATATTATTATTTCAATCGTTACTAACTCGTTTTCTCGTGTTTGTAGCAACTTTTCTCTCATTTTCTTTTTATCGTTTTATTAGACTAAAACGAACCTCACATGCTAAAATAACTTTGACGTTATTAGTTTAACATGCATTAAACGACTTAGCAACCCATTTATTTATTTTTCCTCACATGTCTTAGGAAAATAATCTCTGCATATCATTTCATCGTCGAACTAACGCGTGTACACCAAAATCGAACGATATCTTAGTAAAGGCCGCTAAGTGCGGGCGGGGTTGGGTGTTCTCACTGAACTTCCCAACACGTACCCTCACCCCTTACTCAGAACCGTGGTTTCCGGATGTCCGAAACCATTGGCAACGAGAGTCATTCAATATACGATTAACCGCCCAGTCGGCATCGGTATCGATATGCTAAGGGACGAACCCAATAAACTCTGACATCGGAAATGGGCCAGGCTTTAAGTATGGCCCACTACGACATAGAGTGGGTTCGAATGGTTCCGAATAACCATAAAATTCGGTGGCGACTCCTACTTCGATTTAAAATTCTATTCGATCCATCTCATATGGAAATTCTATCGCCTCCCCAAAACCCGCGCTTCGCCGCGTCGGGGTGGACCTATGTCATGTCCATACATAGATTACCTGTTTTTCATAAGGATTAGATCGTTGATCGTCGTTTAAGGTTGTGACCTATGAACTTTGGGGTTGAGTGATCTAACTTGGGATAAATTGTTGTTGTCCCTAGAGAAGAGAACTATCTTGCACAATCACAGTTTGGTTTTATTGTGCTGTTTTGAGGAATATTATAATACGGATCATCTTTGGGACTGTTATAACCTTAGACCAACGAGATTGTGGCTTCGTTGATTTAATAAATATTTTAGTGGTTTCGCTGTTACGATATGAAATTTGATGGAATTCTCAGAAACCTTAGTCGAATGACGTGTTTGAAGATGTGAGTATCTGTCGTTACATGTCAGGCTGAGTGTGTTTAAGGTTTGGCGTACTTTACTAACCTCTGTCTAGTGATGATGTTAAAAAAATATGTTGATGATCATTTTGAAGTTTTTGTGTCCGGACATTGTGAATTGGTGGATTTTATTTAGTGTTCCTTACTCGAGAAATTTGATGTATACCTCGAGTTTAGACCTTATGAGCTTTGAATTTATGAGCCTTAGTGATTACAAGTTTGAGTATATTTTGATAACCGTTGGAATCTTAATTAATAGATTTGTCTAAATCATTTGTGGATTTTTACCGTACCAATTGAAATATTATATAAGTATGTAAGACTTAATTTTGGAGACTATGGAAGTTGATAATTTTGGAGGCTGTAGACTGAGTATGACCACCCTGTATCGATTTTGGACTTAGCGTTATTTGATGGGCCAAGTAGGAACCCGTGTTTGTGAGAGTCGTGCTAGGAATCTCGAGATGGTTAATTTCTTCTATAATCCTCGAGAGGTATGTTTGACTCTCAACTTCGTCCTTCTTTCTGCTGCTCTCGAACTCTGTTACCGTAATTGCTGCCAATCCCTTTGACCTTTATCGATTTTGAAAACTCTTATTTTGATTTATCATTTATCCTTATTCTATTTATACGTTAACCTTTGTTTTCGAACTCCCTTATTTTACAAAATGTTTGACTAGTTTTTTTTTTTTTTTTTTGAAAAAAAATTTATCATAAAATTTTAACATTTTGAGTTTTAATTTCTAATTGTGAAATTGACCGTTTTGTAAAAAGTTTGACTAACTTCAACTTTTCGGATATAGTGAAACTTAACCTTTTTTAATTATAATTTAAGAACTTGATACTTCACTTTTGTTTTATCTTTGGTTGATAATTATATCTAGATCCGTTTCAAAATGCCCAAATAATTTATTTTAAATTATTTCGAAAGTAATTCATTTTTATTTTCAAGCAATCGGACTTTTATGAAGACTTTCATATTTCCAAAATATTCAACTTCTATATGATTATTACATAAAACGTTTTAACATTGTCGAAATTATTTTATGGTTTGATAACATTTTTGAAAACTTTCATAATTACTTTGATAACATTTTCAAAATTTTAATATTTTGAAATTAGTTTTCGTTTTATTGTTGGTGGACTTTTGAATCTGTTATTGAAAATTTTTGACGACTGCTTCGATTTTTACTGACTACTTTTGATTTCTCATAACTAAATTTTGTTTCATCAGAAAATGAATATTATCGAATTTCTTAATCAAAATATTTTACTTTCATTTTGAAAATACTTTGGTTATCCTATTTCCTTCAAGTTTGTTTACAAATGTTATTTGACGTCATTGTTTTATCAAATAACTTTACTTTACGATTTCACTAATTAAAAGATTTTAAACTCCGGGTAGCTTAGCTCAAATTCCTTTCGAAATAAATATTTGCATTCGATTTCGTATCACTTTGAGAGTTGTAAAATTTTTCTTTTAAAGCAAAATTCTTATGCGATTTTTTTTTTTTATCCTCATCTTTTCGAGTGGGGTAATCTTGACTCCTTTCTTCTTATTCTTAGTTTCGAGGACGAAACTTTCTTTTAGTGGGGAGGATTGTAACACCCACTATTTTTCTAGCTTTTTTATTCTTTCCGTTATGACATCGTCATAACTCTATCACATTTCGGCCTCATATTTCATCATCTTACCAAGCTTTATTTTTAGTTTTAAGTTTAATGATATTTATTTTTAATGTTAAAGATTTTAACTCTCTTAAATCCATTTATTTGGTTTTCTTCGTAAACTAATTAATTTTCCGTGAGGAATTCTATTTCTCTTTGAATTGTCGTTTTAAGCTCGGATTTAAGTTATTCCTTTTCCTAAAATGTCTAAACCCATTTATATAATATTTCCAACTAAGAAATATTTTTTTTATTTACGAAAATTTAGCCTTTAATGATTTTATTACGAAGTTTCGTAAATAATTATTTTCTAACGCGAGGTTTACTCGAATTGCTTTGAAATACCTTTAACAATTTTACGATTTTCTTTTTATCAACTTACAAATTATTTTGGGACATTTTCCCACATTTTGGACCGTGACCCCCCTTGGCTCACCCCTACTACATTTTTTATACACTTCATTTTATTATGTTAAACATTAGATATTTATTTATTTCTTCATTCATTTTGGTGGATTAACTACTACATTGCATGATTTTATTTATGTGATTGCATGTATATTTTTATATTTTCTTTTTGACAATATATGTATGTCATATAATCTGAAAAAATTTTAAAAGTTGAAAATTTGCATGTTTTGGTATTTTTATCGCTTTTACGAGATTAACGATTAAATCGTCATATTAATTTGTAAAATCGTTATATTCGGCCTAAACATGTAATATATGTTTATATTCTGTAAAAATGATTTTTTTGATGATTTTTAATAATTTAGTATTTTTCTGATATTTTAGTTATCGATTATTGAATTATTACCGTTTACGGACAAAGACGATTAAAAGCCGATTTTTAGTTCTAGTACTTAAACATTTTATTTAATTTGATTTTTGACGTGGTGAAACTTTCTGGTAAAATAGAATTTTCTGATTTTATTCATAACTTTTCGGAATTGTTAAGTGGCTGAATTAATTAATCACTTTAAATCATCGTTTATCGTTAAAACCGTGTTTGTTGTTTAAATTCTCAATTTTTGGTCTTTGGATTAAATCTGGAAAAAAAATATGGTTCTGATGATTTCATAATAAAATGTAATTTTATAATTTTTAGTGCTTTAATAAAATGTTTGGGACGATAAGTTTTATTAATGGAATCGTTAATTGTGAAAACGGGTTTTAAAGACGGTTTTGATGGGATTTATTAAATCTGGAATTTTAGGAAATCTGGAAAAATGGTAGATTCTAGAAAATCATGATTTTTAGGTTTAATAATAATTTTTGGATATTAATGCTTAAATCGTTTTGTAATTACTATTTTTTTTTATCGTTATTGTCGAGATTGGACGATTAACGAGAAAACGCAAAACTGAGTTTTAGGATTCTGGAAAATTTTCTTTTCTGGACATAGTGTCCATAAATATATTTTAACTATTTTACGTAATTTTTGTAATATTTATTAAAGTCTTTAATTAATAAGTATTGATTTTCGGACAAATTGTGATTTATCGTTAAAATGCTTCGTCTTACCTAAAAGAATTATTTTTCCAGCAATTTTGAAAGTATTTAAATCTGAACTTTAAGAGTTAAATCATCCCTTAACATACTCTAAATGTATTTGTTGGTTTAATTAAATAAAGACGTTCAAATATTTAATTTGATGTTTGCCGTAAATTAAAATCCTATTTATAATTTTATTGTCGAAACTAATAATAGTTAGGGAATTCTAGCTTTATAACTTTTTGAAAACACCCTAATTAGTAATATTAAAATGTTTAAGATGTTTTTAATCATTTTATAACGCTTATACGATATTTTAATAATTTCATAAAATTAAATGTTCACTTTGGTAATTAATATTGTTAAGGCCGAAAGTATTAGTTTTATAAATCTATATCGTTTACTAAAAATTTTGTATTAGTATAAACTAATATTTTTGCTATTTTGATATGATGCTATTTTTAGAAGTTTCCTAAAATAGAAGTTTCCTAAAATAGAAAGTTTCCTCTTTTGGAAAGTGATCCTTTTTCCTTTTGTTCTCTTATTATTTTGATTATATCTTTTGAATATCGATAATGGCTTTGTTTTGGAGTTATGGAATAAGGATAAGTGTGGGGTTAGAGTAATATAGTCTGGGAAGTACGTTTTTGCCATCAACTATAAAGCCGGTGTGCCCATTTGGGGCACATTTGGTCGTTGAACTGGGCGTAGTTTCGCCCAGGAGAGTGTGCATTGTGCCCTTAAGCTAGATATCGCATCGTGTTAGTCGCCGTCAGTTGAACTGGATACATTTGGTATCCAGGAGTGGTGTATACTACTTAAACCAGGACCTCGCTGCACGCAGTCCTGTTATAGTTGAGTTGCCTAGTTAGAGACTGGATTCTGTTATGAGTTAAGTTTACAGTTCTCGAAGCTAGTTTCCAGTATTATTCCTAGTGAAAGTCTAGCCTTGTGCACACTAACCGAATATCCATAACGCCATTTTGATTATTTTATTTATTATCGATATAAATTGGTTTGCAGGTTGGCAAATATTTTTATGTTTCTTCGGAAACCCTTTTGATTATTTTGTTTTACGCTAAAGCTTATTTTAATATGATGTTTTACTGTTTTCCTTTTTACTATTTTTCTATATTAGTAATTACTGTTTTAAAATCCTGTTATACGGCTGGGAGAACGTTGACGTTGCTCCCCACTGATTGTGGCTGTTATGTTTTAACATGGCAGGTATACATGTTCCGGGTGTGGGCTAGCGAGCAGTGTGGATCCTGCTTATTTATTTTTAATAATTATGTCTTATGGATTGTTCAAACCCCTTTTGTGGATTGTTTTAAATTTTGGCCATTTTATTTAAGGCCTATTGTTTGACTTTACCATTTTAATTTTACTAAGACATAGTTACAGTGTGTTTTAATCCCGACTCTACAGTATTTCCGACACTGTATCGCGTTAGATTTTCTAGGGGATTATAGCTACAGCAGCGCATGGTACGCCTAGGAGACTGGCTCCCCCCACCCCCAGGATCGTGGCGGGAGGAATCCTCTCTGGCTGTGGCATACCGTACAAGGGGGTCACCGGTGGGACCGTCAGACCCGCCCCTGTACTGGTGTCAACGATTTCTGGCATGATTACTTCGATTGTTTTAGTTTTTTGTGATTAGGAATGGTTGATTTTTGTGGGTAATTCGTGAGCACAACCGTTTTCTTCCCCACAGACGGCGCCAAATTGTTCCGGTCACGGAAACAATTAACCCGGCTCAGGATCCGGGTTGTGTAATCGGATTGTTGGTAGATAACTGATCGCCTGATTTCCTTAAACCTCTCCTTTGGCTCTCTCCCTTGATCGGACCCTCCCGGCGGAGTTGGCTTGCTCCCTGCACAATGAACGCACAGGGCCTTGGAGGTTGTCCGAGGGAACCCTCTCTGATGCCTAAGTTAGTCCGTGAAATGCCTTGATGAACCTAGCTCGTGAGGAACTAGGTGGCGTTTTTAGGAGTGAGAGTCTAGAGAGAGAAAATCCAACCCCTCTCATGTGGGAAATGGAAGAGTATTTATACCTTCCCACAAGAGAGAGGAAAAGAGGAGTGGGGAGAGAAAGAATGAGTGGATGGGAAATTGACACGTGGTTTTTCCCCATCCACTCGTTCTCTCTTACCTGTAGGCAAGATGACAGAGGGGGCTTCTGGGGCCCCGGCCCTGCTCAGGGAGAAGGTCGCTCGGAGGCAGGCGAGCAGGTAGTGCCTGCACGCTCCTCACAGCCAGTTGCCCTACCCTACCGGGCAGGCGGCTTCCTTGTAGTTTTGCTTTACTGGGGGAATCCTGGTATCTTATCCCAACGCCCTGCTGGGCGGGCTCCTTGGTTACTTGGACGGGGTCTTCATGGGGCCTGCTAGGCAGGTGGCCCGACGCAGGCTCTTCGACCCTCATCACTATTCAAAGTTGATCCATAAGAAAATCACCAAGAAGTATAGACTTCAGAAACCTGATCATGAACCATATCATCAAAGAAGACCTATGAGATCAATGTGCGAACCTTGGACTGTAGCGTTACTAACCTAGTGTTTGTTTTTGTTTTGCCTGGCCACTTGCCGACCTTAGAATACTCTTAGGACTTGAAACCTTATTATGTCAAGTTATCAGTGTGTCTTACGCATAATCGTCTTTGACCAGTAACCAATCGTGAAACATAGCCCGTTTTTTTCCATCCAAAATCTTAGCCACCCTGTTATAATAAATTTAGAATACCTTTGAGGTCGGGAGATGTTCGAGATGTCATTACCTTGTATTTGTGGAATTATGTGCTCGAAAGAAGTATACAAACGATCATCGATCGAATTTCCTTTGAGAATATCCTTTGTAGAGATTAAAAGCTGTTTTGAGGTATAATATGTGAACATGGCTTATCACGTATCTAGAAATCCAGTGATTGATTGATTTATAACCATGATTTTTGGGAACCTTCAGGAAAACTGTATCTATTTTGGAGAATTACTTGTGTTTTTTGGATGATGGATGATAATATTACAACCCCAAGTGTCGTAATGATGACGGATATTTCAAAACCCAACACATTGTCAATTCAAATTTTGGGATAACCTACCAATCGAGGAATCGAGAAACAAGAAAACAATTGGAGATTTTGGAAAATTAAGAGAAATCAATACAAGAGTTTTGGATTAACCCTATGAGCTTATCACTCAAAGAACCACGTAACCCTAGGAGATCAAACTTTTCGAATATAAATGTTTAGGGTGCCATAAGAACCATGAATTTCGAGATGATTGATAATTTAGGATATACAAGTAACAGCTGTGATAAACCTAAAGAGATCAAAACTAATAAACGTTTTAAAATTTGATGGAAATTAGGACAACCTTTATTTGAATGGATTAATACTTAAGCTAAACCAAACATTTCCACAGAACATCCAATGTTGTTTTTAAGGAACATAGGTTATCATGTTATGTATGTAGTTAGAAATCACAATAAACCAAACCTAGAAATGACCCGAGATTGTTTTATTTTTGAGAACTTGAGAATATCCTACGGATAAATACCAACCTCCAAACAAATTAAAGGAACACTGATGGTGGGATTTGTCGTGAATCCCACCGATCAAATAATTAACCGGCAAAACCTAACTAGGGTAGCTAGGGTAAGTCGGGTCGAATCCACGGGGACGGTAAGAGGCGTCTAGACCAAGTTCGCCCAAGAACGAGACCAAGTCAACGAGCTAAGCTAGAGAATGATAGAGGGGGAGAGAGCTAGACTAAGAATAAGGAGAACAACTAAGGGAAACGGGCTAGGATTAGGTCGGGGTCAAAGGGGTAACGGAATGGTCAAGGAGGAATTAGAGTGAAGGAGGTAGTAGGGTAATCTAGGTAATCTAACTTAGACTCACCTAGAGGTTCCTCATGGAATCCATCCGGCAACACACATGACAAAGGAAGACAAAAAAAACAAGCATTCCAACCTACTTAGTCATTCAAGCATTCCATCAAACATGTAATATGCATCACTCAAGAAGAAACCCAAATCTTCCACCAACATCTCCAACAAACCCTTAATCACCCAATTAACACCCTAATCACCCTACTAACCCTAGCAAGAACACTACTCTAACATATCTAAACTAAAACTAACACTAACAAGATGAATCAACACAAACAACAAAACATCCATAATGAAACTAGTGAAAACTATGAACTAAGAACAATGCAATAATCAAAGATGCAAACTTGGATGAATTAAACAAGACAAAGAGTAAAAGGAAGAAAGGATTATACCATACTAGTGAAGGATGAAAAGATGAACACTTGTATAAAAAGAAAACCCAAATTCATCCACCAATGTTGTCAAGATTGAATGGATTCTTCAAGAGATCTCTTAATACAAGATTAAACTAAGATTAACTAATAATTACCGACTAATCTACCCTAATCTACACTAATCTAACCTAAAGTAGTCTAGGGTTTGAAGAACATAAGCTAAGATGGTGTCTTAATACAAGAGGGGGGTATATATAGGGTTACAAGTGGAAAGGAGAAGAGAAGAATGAAGGGCAGAGCAGCAGCAGCCCTTCCCGGCCGGGAGGAGGTGGTCCCGGTCGGGAGGGTGTCGGTCCCGGCCGGGAGGAGCTGATCCCGGTCGGGATGGACCCAAAACAGGAGCATCCTCTTTTGTGCACCTCATCCCGGACGGGTTGAGGTCATACCCGTCGGGGATGAGTCTTGTAGGCCTCCAATATGATCTTTAAGGTTCCTCCTTGCTTCACATGGACTTCTCATCGATTCTCGGGACTCGGGATCGGGTCTCAGAGGCTCGGGATTGGGTCCCAAGGTCTCGGGGTCGAATCCACGGCATCGAGTGATCGTTCCTCCGCTTCGTTGGCTCCGAAAAGTGTATGTATTGAGTCGGAATTGCTCCAACTCTTCATGAATGGTCTCGGGAACTTGAAACGAAATAGAGGAAGCATAAGTAGCCCATAAATCGCTCCCAAGGAGCGATTCCACAAGGAAAATGGGACCAAAACACTACGAAATAGGCACTACAAACTACACTTATCAAACACCTTAGCCCAACCTTAGGAAATATATACCTTACCAACCTAGTAGTTGTGAATTTCGAGGACGAAATTTTCTTAAGGGGGGTAGTCTGTAACTCCCCGTGCTTTTGACCATTTTAGTTATTTATAATAACGATTAATATTAATAAATCGAGTCTCGACAAACTATTTTATATAGTAATATTCATTTCTTGTGCCTTTGGAAACTTTCTATTTCACTTCATTGTTTGCAAAACTGAAATTTCTATCGTTATCGCAATTCTGCGCGATTTCGTAAAACGGTTCCTATTTTCTCATACGGACTCCGATTGAGGCATTTCAAAATCCTAACTTTAGTAATTTTCCAAGATCTACACAATGGTGATATTCAAAATTACAATTTATAAGTTCATCATAAAAATATTGTGATGGACAGCTCCTTTGCAACGAAAATCGTCACCCGATGAACCGTTTCTCGACATTCGATTTCCGTACTTCTTTCCTAACCTTTTTGGAACCAAAATAACTCAAAAATATCATTCTTACACACCCCATACCGTCACCTTGAGGTCCAAGAGTAAAAAAAATGCTTTTCTAATCAAAAACACCAAAAAGGGTAATGTACTTCCAAAAGCATGATTAGCCATTTTGAGCAATTGTCAATTGTTTGTCTATCTTTTGTTCCCTTCATCAAATGGACGACTATTACTCCATATAAACAGCCTTAGGACTCCATTTAGCTTACTTATTCATCCATCTCTTACCCTCCTTCAACTTCCTTCAAAAAAATCAAAGAAAACAACACAAGTTTTCACAAGTTCTTAAGGTGTTTCAACCACCATTTTTGAAGAACTCTAATCCCTTTTTCTCTTATCTTATACTACTTATTTTCAAGTTTATTTAATAGTATAACTACTAACTTAGTTTATTTTTTGTGTCATTCTAACTAATTTATGAAGTGGAGCAAGAGAAAGGGAGCATCGATCTTCGTTTTCTTATATGTTGTAGAATCGATTATTTATGCTTAAGGTAACCTAACTTTTCTTCGCCCTCAAATATCGTAGTATATTTTTTAGACTCTAAATAACATATAACATCATGTTTAGGACTAAATCATTAGATCACCAAGTTTAAAGTTAACTATTTGTTGATTATCACTTAACAATACATGCCGTAATATGGATGTTGTGATGTATGATGTATTTTCACGATTTTTCTGTGTAAAATATGTTTCGAATTAGCCTTAGGTTCCTTCAAAAAAGTTGTATATATAAATGTCTAGAATAAGATAAAAATATAAAAAGTAAGTTTTTATGAAAATATATATTTAATAATGATTTATTTCCCAAACTGGTACTGTATGATTTTATGTATTGTCTGAGAGAATAATATGTTTCGTGATGTTAAACGTTTCTTTTCGACTTAGAAATATTATGTTATGTTTCTGATGATGTCTATTATGTGTACGTCAAATTTCATATAAATCCATCATATATATGTTCATTTATAAAATATGTACTAAAACGGGTCAGATCTAGAAAGAATATTTTATTTAAGAACATTTATAAAGTATTTTAATCTAAACTTCTGGGGATAAGTTATTTACAAGAATAGGTATCCAAAATAAAAATTTGGTTCACTTTTTTTAGGTTGAATTATTTTAAATGATTTAAAAGAAAGTATTGAAAACCGTACTATTTTCGTTTTTAATTTGTTAAAAATAATAAACCTTATTATTTTTGAAAAATGACCTTATATCCAAAAACCTAACTCATCAAAGTATGTTGAGTACGAAAATCGAAACTTAAAAATAAAATTTGAAAAATGACTCATTTAGTATCCTTAATAATATTATCGATTTCGTTATTACTTAAAGTTATTTTTGTAAAACTCTAAGTTTTGAGAAATATGATACATAATAAGGTTAAAAATGATTTCTATAATTATTATAGATTTATTTGATGTTTGAAATATTTTACTAAGTATAAATAGGTTTTAAGGGATAAGTATACTTGTACAAATACGAAACCGTATAAAAATACTAAATACGTACACTTGAACAATAAATGTACTAAATACTTGTGCCCAAAAAGTATAGAGTACTAAAAGACTAATAACCCAAAAGTACTAAGTTCAACAATGTTTAAATGTGCAAAACAACACTTAACTTTATAATAAGCACTTAAGGACTAATTAGTGACTAAGTCAAAACTAAGGGTTGACTAGTCCATCTTGGTCAAACTTTGGCTTTCTAAGTCAACATAGACCAAGTCAAGATAAAGGAACCCATCTTAAATAATGTACTTAGAAATAATTGAATTTTAATCAAATCTCAAATAATGAACGTTAAAATAATATATATCAAATAAAACGTTCCAAATCTCTAACATCAAATATACTTAAGATATTCAGTCAAGTAAAATACACTTAATATAATTGTTATGATCGTTTAGTAAATCGTTCCTAAATAAGCTTAAGAACTGTTGTACCTTCGGGTCAGTCAGTGTCCAACATGAATCAGTAGTGGACCTTCCCAGTGTTCCATTTCTTGGGGCTTCTGTACCTACGGGACAATATGCATCCTTCTGGTTATCTGAACTAAGGTTCTACGGGAGTCTGACCGTTCGATACCAAGTGACCCATATGTAACAACTGTACTTTCGGGACGATATGCAATCATTCTGGTTATCTGAACCAATGATCCTACGGGAGTCTAAGTGTCCAGCATCCTTATATGTCTCCTATAGACAATCTATATCGTAGTATCGTTACGTGTTGGGCAATGTTATGCCGAGGTTTAGAGATCGACGTGACGGGAGATTGCTCTAAGAGCTTTTGCCATGAGAGTACGGACAGCACATCCTGATGCTGCGTATGGAAGGATTATCGTTAGAGTAGTAGTCACCGGCTATCGCTGAGGGCCTGCGGGAATCCGAGAGTTGTGTTAGGGGGTACGTGCGCATATATTTGACAAGGGCCTGATCAGCTCTACTCTCTTTCTGATATCTTGGCACTTTTATTCACGGTTGTGTACGTGATTCTTTTCCCTGCTTCTGCGTGTTGTCAGTGGGCCTCAAGGTGGTGTGGGTAGGCTTCTGCGAGTTGTTGTGTACATCATCAGCAGTCTGTTCTCCCCCGCGATTAGAGTTCTAAATCAAATCATAGCTGTTGTTCGATCCTATTGAGCACTAGGGGTGAGATGTAAACCTCCTAGTATCGATATGATTGGCGGGATTGATGTTCCCATCCGCACTTATAGTGAGATGCAAGCCTTAAGTGTGAATGAGACATTAGTAGTCATGTACCGTGCATTATGTGAAAGAAAACCATTGTTTTTAAAAGTAAATGACTACAGTTTTCTAAATCACATGTGTTAGTATGCTTCGTTACTGTTCTATACTCTTATGACTAATGATGTGATTGAAATGCTTGATAATGGGATGTGATGTTTTGTTATATGTCTTGCTTGAATATTGATTATGATTGATATTATGTTTCATATAATTTGTATTATGTATGTTTTACTCTATTTTCACATGACACTTCTATGAATCCGTGATCTATGATTTACTGTATTATTCACATGATACTCATATGATGTATGTATTACTTATTTCTATATAACCTACATGTCTTATATATTTAAATTGATTCGCATGTTAACTGAAATCACTTCATATGTATCTCACATTGTATACATGTCGATTTGTAATGTGACATGCCTGCTTATCTGTTAATTAGATAACCTAAACGTTATACTACATTGATTATTCGGGGCCGTGTTAGAAAGACGGTTAGGTTACTCCCACTAAGTGGGACATCTATATTTAAATATGCATTCAGGTTGACAAACCCTCAAGACTGGACATGGGGGCATGCATGAGTGCAAGAGATGCAGTGTAGCAGATGAGAGTGTCAAACTATAAATCCTGAAACACAAATTTTATCAGACTATTGTATTTAGAAATTTGTAATTCAGTTTTCAGTTGTTGTATTTTAACAAACGGTTCATTTTCCGGTAAAAGACTCACTTGAGTCGACGGTTTTAAATTTTTACCACTTTTTAGGACTTAACTATTTTCCGCCTTGTTAGTTAATGTCATTGGAAGAACCGGGTTGTTATACTCACCCTGAGGATGCCGATGGTAAGTCACGCATCAGTTATTCCCCAGCGGAGTCGCCAAATTGTGGACATGACATAGATCCACCCCGACGCGGCCACGCGCAGGTTTGGGGAGGTGAATGAATCTCATATGAGATGGATCGAATTGAAATTTAAATCGAAGTGGAGTCGCCACCGAACTTTGTGGGAGTTCGGGCCCGTTCGAACCCACTCTATATCTTAGTGGGCCATGCACAAAGTATGGCCGATTCGGAAGTAAGAGTTTATTGGGTTCTTCCCTTTGCATTTTGGTACCGATACCGATGTTATCGGATACCATGTATTGAATGACTCTCGTGTGCCAATGGATTCGGATATCCGAAAACCATGGTTCTTAGTAAGGGGTGAGGGTACGTGTTGGGAAGTTCACAAAGAACACCCAATCCCCCCCCCCCCCCCCCCCCCCCCGCACATTAGCGGCCTCTACTAAGATATCGTTTGATTTTAAAATACGCGCGTTAGTAATTCGATTGAATGATATGCAAACAATGTTTTGACTAAACATGCGAAAATTAGAATAGTTGCTATGTCAATTTAATGCATCTAAATTAATGTCAAAGTTGTATTTAGCATGCGAGGTTCGTTTTAGTATAATAAAAACAAACAATAAAATAAATCGCTGAAAACATGAACAAACAAGTTAGTAACGGTTTGTAAATTGAATAATCGACATGAATATGATGCAATGCATGGTTTTGAAAAGTTTATGACACGTGATTGACTTGAAACATGTTGACCGAAGTCATAAAAATATTTGATCGGGACTCGAAAGATGCTAACAGACTCACGGTTTTGATAAACCAGGAGCCACACGATCGAGTCACTCTGGGACTCGACCGAGTGGTGTAGACACCCGCATTTTGCCTGCTAGTGTCTATAGCAGTTCTCGACAAAACACCCGATGATGATCGGACGCAAACGTGACTTAGTACACTCGAATATGGGCTCGGAATCAATAATATCCGACGAGGACATTTAGCGGAGTACAAATCTCTCAAAATCAACCTCAAATCCAGGCCCAGTGGGTCGTTTCCAATAAAATGAGACTAATTTGGGCCAAAACCGACACCAAAAATAAAAACCGTCTTGTGGCGACCGGGTCAAAGCCCGGTCAAAGACGAATCCGTCCTTAAAGTCAGCCAAGTCCGCTTCTAGAAACTTGTGCCCAAATTACAATTTTCAAAAAATCAAAAAAGTCAACCATTTCCTAAAATGGCTCGCCAACCCTATCCACTCGATCGAGTGGATTGACCTCACTCGATCGAGTGGAGCCAAAATAACGCAACAGGCCCTCTTTTCTAGGGCACTCGATCGAGTGCACTAGGGCCACTCGATCGAGTGACCCTTGGTCGAGGGGTAAACTCTATAAATACCCCTCCTTATGCTCTTCATTTGGCAGATTTTCCATGCATCAAAAACCCTACATTTCTACCCTAACTCTCACATCCTCTCTACACTACAACCCTAAGCAAAAACCGAGTCTTTATCCCTAAAAAAAAACCGACAAAACCATCCATACACACACACACACCATAACTTTACATACATCCACGATACTCCCGCGTTCCCGTCGCTATTACGAGTCCTTTGCCGAGGCCATTCTAAGCGTGTATGTTGAGGGTGTCATCAACCCCGTCTCAATCTCTACTATCTCTACTTATACTATACATTTTTACGTTTTATATTATAATCGTATTAGTACTAACACTAACATTTGATTATCGTATACTAACTTTTTTAATTTTTGTTACTAACCAATCTAACATTTATTTACCGTCATTTACATTTCGTCCTAATACATATATCGCGTATACGTATATAACATTAAAACTCGGATTCGAACACGTTTGACTTCGATGATCATCTCAAGTCCGTGTAATCCCTTTATTACGAGACACGACGGAGGTGGCACCCTTTCGAGGAGCGCCGCCCCAATGTACTCAAAGGCGTAACGTGATCGTGATCATTCGTAGTTGAACACGTATGATTCCATTTCTAAGATTAGCATGAAATCCGTTGATGCGAAAATCGACATCACATAATCCATTAGGATTAATATCGATGTCGTGACGCGGAGGAACACAATTTCGTCACTAATCAAAACTTTCAATCCCATAAAAACATTTTTCACAAAATTCTGATGACGGTATTATAATCGTATATTACACGATTATAAGACCGAAAACCGAGTTAAATTCAAATCATGCCATATTTCTATTTAACTCGGCCAACCATCGATTTAAAAATGAATAAATCGGAATAGCCACCATTTCCTAAATGAGTTAAAACTTGTACAGGGGGCACTCAACCGAGTGCCATAGGCCACTCGATCGAGTAGCACCCCAAAAACCGGGCAGTAGCCACCTTGTAGGCACACTCGATCGAGTCAAGGCCATGACTCGATCGAGTGGGTCCTTCATCCCAAGAAATCCGAGAGCTTCAAAGCATCCTTTGAGCCTCGTCTTTTTTTATGACTTCGATCTACGCGTGTATAGTCAATCACGTGATCTACCATTTCAAAACTCATGCATATCATTTCACTCAAACGACTTTGATCGATTGTCTTTCACTATTAATCTTGTGTCGACGACTCTTTAGTCGTATCCGATACATGACAAATTTAGACGCCAATTTTTCGATGTGATAAGTCGGGACAAGGCATCGAGATTCGGGATCGGGCTAGCACCACGTCTAGGTCCCATATCTCCGTCCTTCGTTTAATATACAACATAATGTATATTTAATCGGAGTTTGTCCATTTGCACAACTTACGGTCTAGTTTGTATTTGTTGCATACGGGTCCGTTTCAAGTTATTATTTATCGTTTTTCTATACTTTCCGTTTATGCTTTTATTATTGTTTGTTATTTTGTATTGGCCGGGTTGTATTTCCGGCCGTGTATTTTGTACGTACTTATGAGCTTTGCTTATTTTGATGTTTATCGCATTATAAATGAATCTCGCATGCTAAACAATTCGACTTGGATTTTGATGCATTAAAATGACGTAGCTAACCAGTAATTCGCATGCTTAGCTAAAAACGCTGTTTGCATATCATTTAGTCATTTTACTAGCGCGCGTACACGAACACGAACGATGTCTTAGTAGAGGCCGCTAAGTGCGGGCGGGGTTGGGTGTCCTTAGTGGGCTTCCCAACACGTACCCTCACCCCTTACTCAGAACCTCGGTTTCCGGATGCCCGAAACTGTTGGCGCACGAGAGTCATTCTATACACGATAACCGGTAGAGACGGCATCGGTATCGCAATGCAAAGGGACGAGCCCCATAAACTCTGAAATCCAAATGGGTTGTACTTTGTGTACGACCCATGACGACATAGAGTGGGCTCAAACGGTTCTGAATTTCCATAAAATTCGGTGGCGACTCCAACTTTGACTTAAATTTCGAACCCGAGAACAATCTTACCACGAGATTCATTCGCCTACCCAAACCCGCGCGTGGCCGTGTCGGGGTGGACCTACGTCATGTCCACAATTTGGCGACTCCGCTGGGAATACCTGATGTACCACATGTCATCGGGGTCCCTAGGGTGAGACTCGAAGGGAAATCGTTCGTATATTAGTGTGCGCGCATTAGTTTAATGATTCATGCATAACCGTTTTTACGGGTGCACTAAAGACGTCCCACTATACCGCGGCGCATTCCTATATGGGTGCGCTAAAGACTTCTATGGCCGAACTCGTATGGGTTTTACGGCATGTCCTAAGACCAACTCGGCTTAGGGAGTCCGTCCTGATTTACGAGAGAGCCATCGTTGTTGGTATAGACCCTATTTCGACCAACCGAGACTTAGTGTAAAGCATACATAAGCGTCGTTCTTGTTTGACTACGTGCTACTTGGTTTCCGTGTCATTTTTAAAAAAACCGTCATTTCAAAAAATGCATCTTTCCATAAAACACCAAATTTTGAAAAAACCGAAATACTGTCCGTTTCGGGACCCATCTTTTCAAAAAATATCCAATTTTCAAAATTCGGAATGCCGCCAAAATTTAGGAATAACGATTTGACTCAAAATATCCTTTTCTTTAGCCGACATGTTGTCCGTTTTAACTATCGAATTTCCAACACTATCTCGATTTTCTGAATTTTCAAAATTCTAATCTCGTTTTTTTGAAATTCCGTTTTCGGTTTTCAAACTCTCGGAAATTCGCTCATTCTATATTCAAATTTCGAAATTTCAAACATCCGACTTTCCAAATAAATCTTCCTTATTATAGGACCTACCGTTTATCCGTGTGTCGGGTCTATGCATATTATGTCGAAGGTTTATAGCGTCGAAACTCTGTCAAGGCACGACCAACCCGCGTAAGGCATACCCCTACAAAGGAAAGTCCGTCTGTACACTCGAGTCAAAAAGTCTGGGGAAAAGTCTCACGTGGACCTTCCTTCGAACGGAATTAGGCCCACAAAGCCAAAGTTCTAAGGAAGTTATACCACCCACGAGTCATCCGTCTAGGTGTCCTTCTCGAGTCTTTAGTCCTTTTTCTTTTGTCGCTCGGGATGTACTTTTTTCTATGATTCCAAGATCAGGATTTGGTTTCTGATTACGCGGTGTTCTTACAGACAGGCCACCGTCCACCAGACACAACCGCAAAATGGAAGCAGCTCTGAACAACCTGAAGGCCTCCGTGGATGCCATGGCCGCCAAACAAACCGACGTTGATGCCCAACTGACAGAAATGAGGGTCGGTCAAGTGGCTATCGTTGCTCGTATGGCTGCAGTGGAGCAAAGGACTCCTAATGTCGAGGCTACTGGGCCTCTAGCTGAACTAGTTAGTGCGGTGCGCCGACTAGAGGAACAAGTTCATTTGGCTGGGAGTAACAATATCCATCGGGAGAATAGCCGTGAGTACTCCCCGGTGAGTGACAAGCTGACCGCGAACCTGAATCTCACGGGCTTACCCATGTTTGAGGGGACCGAAGACCCGTTACTACATGTACGGGTGTAGACACCCACATTTTGACCGCCAGGTGTCTATAGCAGTTTCCGAAAAACACCCGATGATGATTGGACGCTAACGTGCTTTAACGTACTCGGAAATGGGCTCGTAGTAATGGACATTTGGTTTAGACATTTTAAGGAGTACAAACCTCACAAAACCAACCTCAAATTCAGGCCCATTGGGTCGTTTCGAGTCAAATAACACTAATTTGGGTCGAATCCGACACCAGGGGTAAAACCGTCTTTTAGCGACCGAGTCAAAACCCGGTCAAAGATATTTCCCGAAACTTGTAAGTCAACCGGGACACCTCACACGGTATATTCACGGTCCAACTCTACAAAATCAGCCATACAAAACAATAAACAAGTTCGTTTAAGGGTAGAATTCGATCACAAATAGGAATCCTATCCGAAAACCGATTCAAACACCCAACCGAGTGCAAAACACTCGGCCGAGTAGCATGAACCAGCCGAGACTCCTTTTCTTCCCTCACAAGAAAATGTAATTCTCGTTCTCCTCAGCTTCTTACCCAAGCGGTAATTCTAGTACAAGCACATCTCTCCTAAGTCAAGGTCGGGAACCCCTATAAATAGGACCTCCCATTCAATACTTTAGAGACAATTAATTCATACAATCCCACACACACATTCATTATCGACATCAACTAGTAACATTAGAATACACAACTTCCTCATCAATCATCTTTACACTTAGCATCGAGAAACCGATATTACACACCCGAAGGAAACCGGTCCAATTCCCGACACCCTTCACCCGTCTCGTCCAAACCGAACCCCCCTAGCCGAAGCAAACTCGACGCTCCCGTGCCTAGCCACATTCCGACGAGCTCCGATCCGAGTCAACAAAAGCATGTAGGTTGAGGGTGTACCAAACCCGATTTCTCCTTTCTTCTCCTTCCTTCTCTTCGTCCGTTTTTTTTATTATGGGTCAAGAGTCGTTTTTCTTTTTTTTCTCTAATATCGTTATTAACGAAAAATTATTTTCATAACATATATTCTAAAAAATATGATATCGATTTTTCTATAATCGAATATTGTATCGAAAAGAATTATATTAAGATCTCGACGATGTCAAAAAATCGTTACATTCTTTTTCGTTCAAAATTCTTTTCTCTTACTTTTCGTTCAAAACAAATAATTTTACAAAACCTTTTTTTAAAACTCATTCTAAATATCCGATATCGATTTCATAATCGAATATCGGATACGACGAATATCGAAAACACAAATCGAGTACAAATTAATTCATATTTTGTACGCGATTTATCAATTTAGCAATTTCGAACAAAATACAAAAACCGGACGGCTCGCAATCCAGACCGTTTTTTTTACTTTTTCGGTCGTTTTATTATTTATTCTACGAGACGATTTCTAAAATTTACATCTTTTCTAAAACTATTCTAAATATTTGATATTGATTTCGTAGTCAATTATCGAATATCGAAAATATTAATTCGAGTACGAATCATGCAATATTCATACGTGATTTAATAAATCGAATTTTCAGAAAACC
The DNA here is from genome assembly GCA_958450325.1 of Agrostemma githago. Lineage (NCBI taxonomy): Eukaryota > Viridiplantae > Streptophyta > Magnoliopsida > Caryophyllales > Caryophyllaceae > Agrostemma > Agrostemma githago. The sequence continues at coordinate 42,870,427 of OY288244.1, forward strand.
GCGTCCAAAACCAGCCCGACGCGCGACCCGCCGGCATCCCGGGCGAGCCGCGCGGCCGGCTGTCCCGACGCCCCTTTTCGTTCTTTTTTTTATTTTTCGAACATCGTTTTTTATACAAAACAACATCTTTTCAACAATATTTTTCAGATTTCGATTAATATTTATTTTCTCCATTTCACATATTTATTACTTGCTATTATTATTTAGAAATCGATACTAACTCGTTTGTTCATCTTTTGTAGCAAATTCATTTTTTTTATTTCATTTGTTTTATTATACTAAAACGAATCTCACATGTTAAATTTGACTTTGACATCAATTAATTTTGCATGCATTAAACCACTTAGCAACCCATTCAATTCCTCACATGTTTAGGAAAACAATGTTTGCATATCATTCATCGTTCAACTAACGCGCGCATTAAAACGTCATTCGATATCCTAGTAGAGGCCGCTAATGTGCGGGCGGGGTTGGGTGTTCTTAGTGAACTTCCCAACACGTACCCTCACCCCTTACTCAGAACCGTGGTTTCCGGATGTCCGAAACCATTGGCAACGAGAGTCATTCAATATACGATTAACCGCTCAAGTCAGCATCAATATCGAACTGCAAAGGGACGAGCCCAACAAACTTTGACATCGGTAATGGGCCGTATTTTGTACACGGCTCACTACGACATAGAGTGGGCTCGAACGGTTCCGAATAACCATAAAATTCGGTGGCGACTCCGACTTCGATTTAAATTTCCATTTGACCATCTCATGGAGATTCATTCGCCTCCCCAAAACCTGCGCGTGGCCGCGTCGGGGTGGACCTATGTCATGTCCACAATTTGGCGACTCCGCTGGGGATTTACTGATGAGTTAATAACCTTCGGTATCCTCAGGGTGAGACTCGAATAGAAATCGTTTGACTAGTACAATGCGCGCTTTAGTTTTACGGTTCATGCATAACCCCATTTTTTCCCGGGCCGGTACTGGTGACCGACGTCCCACTATACCATTGATATAGTCCAAATTAGTTATGTCAAAGGTGTCCATTAGCCGATTCGTATGGGTTTTACGGCATGTCCTAATCTTAACTCGAGTTAGGGAGTCCGCCCCGATTCTCGATAGGCTATGTACACTGGTATAGACCCTTATAGACTGACCGAGACTTAGCTTAGGAGCATACATGGTGTCATTATACTGTTTCCATGACTATGTGCTACTTGATCCACATCCTTTTCATAAACCGTCATTTTCAAAAATTTGCATCCTTTTCAAAATATCCAATTTCAAAACCCCGGACATATACCGAACTTAGGACTTACGATTTTACTCAAAATAGCCTTTTTCTAGCCGGTATTATGCCCAATTCAAAACTCGAAATTATCTTCAAAATTTTCAAACCCATCATTCGGCCCACTTCTTTTTTCTTTTTCGAAAAAGGGCCGGATTTTTCTCCCCGATTTTTACTCGGACTTTCAAAAATATCATATTTCAAAACTTCCTCTTCTTAGACTTCCTGTATTTAGCAGTGTCGGGTCGTGTCATAAGTCGTTGAAATCTCTAGCGTCGAAACTCTGTCGATCCTACATCACGAGTTTCCCCCCTATCCCAGTCCGCCTTATTTTACTAAGGCAAGGCCCACCTACGTAGGACATACTCCCACAAAGGTTGGCCCAGTTACACAATCGAGTCTAAAGTCTGGGGGTGTCCCACGTGAACCTTCCTTCGAACAGGGCCAAACCCACATAGTTGGATCCTGAGGAAGGCCTACCTTTTCACAAGTCACCCGTCTAGGTGCCCTTTCCGAGTCATTTCCCTTTCAGGCTTTTCCCCACTCGGGGGCTACCCTTCAGCAGAGCGATCAATCACGGTTGCTCTAAGGGTCTTGTCTTGCACGTGTTGTCTCACGTATCCCACTTTCGAGTCACTTAGATGTCACACCATCTGAGTCTCTAGCCTTACTCAGGGGGCTGTCCTCCACCCGAGCAGTCAACCACGGTTACCCTAGAGAGTACCCTACATTCATCCTACACCGGCGTCCTTATGATGCCTTCTTCGAGTCGTACCCACGCTACGAATACTCGGGTCACCTAGGGTTAGGTCACCACGGTTGGTCCAAGCACGCGGCACTGTCAAATACGGTCGCCCCATTTTCGGACTTATCCTTGTACAGCTCGAGTCTCGTGGTCGAGTCTAGGTCACAGTCGTTACTTTGTCTGGATTAACATTTAAGTAGCCCGGTCATAGAATCTTAGTCATTCCCGCCCCCGGGCCGTACCTAGTTTGACTTTCTCTCTTGCATTTGCGCAAAACCGAGTTTAGGCGAGTTCTAACACCTGTTGTTTCTTCCGATCAGGGACCCTATGAACGAGACACTACCAAACCATAACAAATCTCGCGCCGTCGAGAAAGGGGATATCCAAGGGAGTATGCTTATGCTATCTTGCTCCATTAACAATATCTTTTCGAAAATCAATACTGCCCTAGATAACCTAAGTTCCAGGGTAACCATCATCGAAGAAGACCTTATAAGAACCAGAGCCCGTCTAACACAACTAGAGCGGGTAAGACAGCCTATCACCCAACTGAGCCATTTGAAAGGTGAACACTCTTACGAAACTGTCCGATACCCTCAAGATGGCAAGACCGAGAGAGGTAACCCTCAAGTCACCTCTCCAAAACTCAAGAACCAGTCAAAGGAAAGGACATTTACCCACTTGGATATGTCCTACACCGTCGCTTTCCAGAGGTTGGTTCCGAAGGGCCTAATACTACCTATAGGCCTAACAGCCGACCCACCTTTGGAAAAATGCTCCAAAGCATAGAACGACGAGCATTACTGCAAATTCCACAGAGGGAGGGGACACGATACAGAACGGTGCTGGAAACTGAAACACCTCATTCAAGACTTCCTCGATGCCGGGAAAACTCCCGTTTTGGAAACATTGTCACTTGCAAAGCCCCTCATGGACTATACAGGGCCCGATGACCAAAGCATCCAATCTACCTCTCATGCATCCAAGAGTTCGGATTTGATTTAAGTCCAAGTCTGAGTCCGAGTCTAGGATATACTATTTATTTCAACTTTAAAGTCGGAGCCAGAGTCAATTGTATTCTGTCCTCTTTTTTCAAAATTCAATAAAATCAGCTTTTCTATTTCTCATATATACTTTCCTTATGTGTTTCCGAGAACATGATGAACACCATCATACACTGTGAGCACACGCACGTGACTACTATAGGCACATCTATAATGATTGCAAGAAATGAGACCCGTGTTTTCCTTTACCTGTTCCATGTCTGGTATAAAAAGCCACACAACTACCCTTAGCAGGAGCGGTATCGAATCCTATGACATTTCTAGGTAATCTCCTAGTTTGGGTTAAAGACGGGAGGCAAGCCCATTTCCCACAATAAAACACCCATCCAATAAGACTGACCAATCCTTACCCTAGGTGTTAGTCTGACCAAAGAAAAAAAAGCAAAAGGTCCAAAACAAAAGAGCTGGCCATGATAAAAAAGAAGCCTCAAAAACCCATGACCATAGTTAACGATCAACTCAAATGAAACGATCAATTCAAGTGAAAGCCCCATGACCAGGGTACGGTCATAATTCATACCATCCAATAAGGGAGAGACAATCAAGCTGGTCAGCTAACACCACATTTAGCCTTCCCACATTACAACCCTCAAGACCTTCCCAAGACCCAGGCTAGAGACAACCCGGAATTTTGAGGATTCAAGCTCCATAGGATACCCCTAACCTTTAGGGCCAGACATGGAAATCAGATCTCGCATTATCAAAACTTATCCCGATCAAAGTTCGAGCCATTCTACTCGGCTTCCCCTTTACATAACAAAATTCACAATCACCATACAAAGACTCGAGAGCAAAACTCGTCAAATCCCCCGAGAGCAAAACACATCAAATCCCCCGAGAGCAAAACTCGTCAAATCCCCCGAGATCAAAACTCGTCAAATCCCCCCGAGAGCAAAACTCGTCAAATCCCCCGAGAGCAAAACTCGTTAAAATCCCCCGAGAGCAAAACTCGTCAAATCCTCCGATAGCAAAACTCGTCAAATCCCCCCGAGAGCAAAACTCGTCAAATCCCCCCGAGAGCAAAACTCGTCAAATCCTCCGAGAGCAAAACTCGTCAAATCCCCCGAGAGCAAAACTCGTCAAATCCCACCGAGAGCAAAACTCGTCAAATCCCCCGAGAGCAAAACTCATCAAATCCCCGAGAGCAAAACTCGTTAAAATCTCCGAGAGCAAAACTCGTTAAAATCCCCGAGAGCAAAACTCGTTAAAATCCCCGAGAGCAAAACTCCTTAAAATCCCCGAGAACAGAACTCGTTAAAATCCCCGAGAGCAGAACTCGTTAAAATCCCATCTCAATTCTTCTCATTCAAACCAGTTACCATCCCCAAACACGGGAACTCAACTTGCGGTCGGCGTAGAACATGCCCAAATAATCCACACCACCTCTGAGGTTATCCCGTAGAACGCTCACAGTCACATGATCAATATCCTAACCATTCTAGCCCTTTGATCAAGACATCACTGGGAATGCACCTAGCCTACACTATTGCTATGGCTAGTTACACACAAAGCCCTAATAAACTAGGCACCATAATCCACTGAACTACGGCTTGGTTTGATTTCACCACATGTGAATACGTAGGCAACCTTTCAACATAGGCACAACCATCCACATTGACACAAATTCAAAAAGCACCATCATTCCGGTCACGACACTGTCAGGTTCTTGACAGTTAGCTTTGTCATTCTGGGGGCTTCTCCTAGGCAGAAGTTCTCCATCCACTCACATAATCCAAATACTTTCAAAATCTAGCCTCCTTTCTATAGTGTGTCCTAGTACTCGGCTCAGTCGAAGACAAGAATTTGTCAGGACCCGAGGCAATACCCACTTTGGAAATATACCCTAAAATCAAAAAGGATTCAAAAGAGCACTAGTCTACAGCATTCCACTGCTAAGTCCTGCCAAAACAGTCTCATTACAGACTATTGCAATCCCCCCATAGCACAACCTTCCTATTCCGAGGATTCGACCATGTTGTCACTCGCCTAGGCTACGGAATAGCGCAACTTAAGAGTCTTGTCATCTTAGGTGGACCACCTCCTTACCAAGTCACGGTTCAACCCTTAGAGAGTCCAAGTCGTGTCTGTCAACTTGTCCTGTCGCGTCCAGAGTCGAGTCTGCCGGTAGGCCTCTCTTTTCAAGTTCTCATTTTAAAATTTGCAAAAGCTTAGCCATTTGAAAAAAAAATCTTTTCGACAAGGTCAAATTTCAATCTATTTAAACTTCAAATTTCTTTTCAACCCTTTCAATTTTGGAAACCCATCTCCTAGCACGTGAGTTGCTTTCAGGAATTCGATTTCAAAATGCAGCAAAAATCATTTTTTCCCCAGCGCGAGTCATATTTGTTTCGCCTACGTGTTGCATGCAAAAGTTTATGTAACTTATACATGTACAAATCACGACAGCGCAATTCACATAACTCCCCGGCGGCATTTAACAGGATGAGCCCATATATAGGCGCACCTAAGTCTTACACGACAAGTCCAATTCCCCACGGAGTTATCATCATCAGTTCAGGTACATTTCTAGTCTGTGGCCGGCGGGCCCTTTACGCAGGTCTAATGGACTTTAAACGACCCGATCGGAAGTCTGCCAGGTTTTAATCCTTGATTGACCTGGTAGCTACTCTGAATTTCGCCCTGTCCAAGCCTCAGTCACAGTGGGGGCTCTGTAGACACCCACATTTTGACCGCCAGGTGTCTATAGCAGTTTCCGACAAACACCCGATGATGATCGGACGCTAACGTGCTTTAACGTACTCGGAAATGGGCTCGTAGTAATGGACATTTGGTTTAGACATTTTAAGGAGTACAAACCTCACAAAACCAACCTCAAATTCAGGCCTAGTGGGTCGTTTCGAGTCAAATAACACTAATTTGGGTCGAATTCGACACCAGGGGTAAAACCGTCTTTTAGCGACCGAGTCAAAACCCGGTCAAAGATATTTCCCGAAACTTGTAAGTCAACCGGGACACCTCACACGGTATATTCACGGTCCAACTCTACAAAATCAGCCATACAAAACAATAAACAAGTTCGTTTAAGGGTAGAATTCGATCTCAAGTAAGAATCCTATCCGAAAACCGATTCAAACACCCAACCGAGTGCAAAACACTCGGCCGAGTAGCATGAACCAGCCGAGACTCGTTTTCTTCCCTCACAAGAAAATGGAATTCTCGTTCTCCTCAGCTTCTTACCCAAGCGGTAATTCTAGTACAAGCACATCTCTCCTAAGTCAAGGTCGGGAACCCCTATAAATAGGACCTCCCATTCAACACTTTAGAGACAATTAATTCATACAATCCCACACACACATTCATTATCGACATCAACTAGTAACATTAGAATACACAACTTCCTCATCAATCATCTTTACACTTAGCATCGAGAAACCGATATTACACACCCGAAGGAAACCGGTCCAATTCCCGACACCCTTCACCCGTCTCGTCCAAACCGAACCCCCCTAGCCGAACCAAACTCGACGTTCCCGTGCCTAGCCACATTCCGACGAGCTCCGATCCGAGTCAACAAAAGCATGTAGGTTGAGGGTGTACCAAACCCGATTTCTCCTTTCTTCTCCTTCCTTCTCTTCGTCCGTTTTTTTTATTATGGGTCAAGAGTCGTTTTTCTTTTTTTTTCTCTAATATCGTTATTAACGAAAAATTATTTTCATAACATATATTCTAAAAAATATGATATCGATTTTTCTATAATCGAATATTGTATCGAAAAGAATTATATTAAGATCTCGACGATGTCAAAAAGTCGTTACATTCTTTTTCGTTCAAAATTCTTTTCTCTTACTTTTCGTTCAAAACAAATAATTTTACAAAACCTTTGTTTAAAACTCATTATAAATATCCGATATCGATTTCATAATCGAATATCGGATACGACGAATATCGAAAACATAAATCTAGTACAAATTAATTCATATTTTGTACGCGATTTATCAATTTAGCAATTTCGAACAAAATACAAAAACCGGACGGCTCGCAATCCAGACCGTTTTTTTTTTACTTTTTCGGTCGTTTTATTATTTATTCTACGAGACGATTTCTAAAATTTACATCTTTTCTAAAACTATTCTAAATATTTGATATTGATTTCGTAGTCAATTATCGAATATAGCGAATATCAAAAATATTAATTCGAGTACGAATCATGCAATATTCATACGCGATTTAATAAATCGAATTTTCAGAAAACCGCGTCCAAAACCAGCCCGACGCGCCACCCGCCGGCATCCCAGGCGAGCCGCGCGGCCGGCTGTCCCGACGCCCCTTTTCGTTCTTTTTTTTATTTTTCGAACATCGTTTTTTATACAAAACATCTTTTCAACAATATTTTTCAGATTTCGATTAATATTTATTTTCTCGATTTCACATATTTATTACTTGCTATTATTATTTACAAATCGATACTAACTCGTTTGTTCATCTTTTGTAGCAAATTCATTCTTTTTATTTCATTTGTTTTATTATACTAAAACGAATCTCACATGTTAAATTTGACTTTGACATCAATTAATTTTGCATGCATTAAACCACTTAGCAACCCATTCAATTCCTCACATGTTTAGGAAAACAATGTTTGCATATCATTCATTGTTCAACTAACGCGCGCATTAAAACGTCATTCGATATCCTAGTAGAGGCCGCTAATGTGCGGGCGGGGTTGGGTGTTCTTAGTGAACTTCCCAACACGTACCCTCACCCCTTACTCAGAACCGTGGTTTCCGGATGTCCGAAACCATTGGCAACGAGAGTCGTTCAATATACGATTAACCGCTCAAGTCGGCATCTATATCGAACTGCAAAGGGACGAGCCCAATAAACTCTGACATCGGAAATGGGCCGTATTTTGTACACGGCCCACTACGACATAGAGTGGGCTCGAACGGTTCCGAATAACCATAAAATTCGGTGGCGACTCCGACTTCGATTTAAATTTCCATCTGACCATCTCATGGAGATTCATTCGCCTCCCCAAAACCCGCGCGTGGCCGCGTCGGGGTGGACCTATGTCATGTCCACAACGGGCCTTCAAAGAATTCATTGCTATCAAAGGGGTAGATTCTTCGATGCTCAAGAATCTTTTTGCTGCATCCCTTGAGAAGCACCCACGAGCCTGGTACTATAGGCTAGACCCGAAAAAATACCCTACTTGGGATTATGTGGCTACTGAGTTTGCTCGGAACTATGCTGATAGCACCGAGATCCAAACCACAATGCGGTCTTTGGAAGTTATGGCCCAAGAGCCAAAAGAAGGTTTTACTAAATACCTTCAACACTGGAGGGCCAAGAGCGTGAAACTGGTCGATAAGCTCAGTGAGAAGACTCTGGTGGAGGCTTTCGTCAAGAATCTCCTCCCCTCCTAACGGGTTCACCTCCGATACGCTGTCATACCCAATTTCACCACCCTTACTGAAATGGGTATGAGAATTGAAGATGACCTGAGACTGGAGGGCCTTACTAAGGCCTTTGGCAAAGGATACCAAGGGGGTTCCTCTTTCACTACTAAGCCCCAAGCTGCAACCCGCAGCATTTTCGACGCGGTTAATCTACTAGATGCCTCGTCTAAGAAGAACACCCCACCTCGGGTTTTCACTGATATAGGTACCACCTATACCTATGCCTTACAAAGGTTGTCCTTAAAGGGGCTTATCCAACCAATAGGCCCAACTCCTGAAGTTTCGGTCGAGCGACGCTCCAAGAACTACAATGCCCAAGCTTATTGCCAATACCACCGAGGCAATGGGCATGATACCGAAATATGCTGGAAGCTAAAGCACTTGATCCAGGACTTGTGATGGGAGGGATTTGTCGTGGATCCTCCCACCAAATAAAAAACCAACTAACCTAACTAGGGTAGCTAGGGCAAGTCGGGTTTAATCCACAGGGACGGGAGGTCGGACTAAGGTATGCTACGGTCTAGGACTAGGTTCGAGACGAGCTAATCTAAGGAGGGGGAGACTAGGACTAAGCTAGGTCTAAAGCAAGAAAACAATCAAAGGAAACAGGCTAGGATTAGGTCGGGGTCAAAGGGGTAACGGAATGGTCGAGGAAGACCTAGAGTGAAGGAGGTAGTAGGGTAATCTAGGTGTAGTCCGGGCTCTTGCAACTTAGACTCACCTAGAGGTTCCACCTAAAACCCACCTTGGCGACACAAACGACAAACGGGGTTACTAGCGTGATATCGGGGCCTAGGTCGCATCCGGGCTCTCGCAACTTAGACCGACCTAGGGGTCGTCCTCACCGGGCTCTCGCAACTTAGTGAGGGAACCAAACCCACAAGCAAACTATCACCCACAAGAGAAAGTCAATAAAAACAAGCATATGCAACTACTAGTCATTCAAGCATTTCAACAAACATGTGATATGCATCAAACCAAGAGGAAACCCAAATCTTCCACCAACATCTCCAACAATCCCTTAATCATCCAATTAACACCCTAATCACCTTACTAACCCTAGCAAGATACTACTCTAACATATCTATACTAAAACTAACACTAAGGAGAGAAATCAATTCAAACAACCAAACTGCATAATGAAACTAACAAGAACTATGAACTAAGAGCAATCCACACAACAAAGATTCAAACTTTAATGAAAGAACAAGATTAAGAGAAAGGAAAAGAAGATTATACCTACTAACAAGATTAAAGGAAGAAGGAAACTTGCATAAATGAGAAAAACCCAAAACAAACATCCAAGTTTGTCAAGCTTGGTGGAGATCTTGAAGAATTCCCAAATTACAAGAGTAAAACTTAGATTAATGACTAATTACCGACTAATCTACTCTAATGTATGCTAATGTAACCTAAAATAGTCTAGGGTTTAGTGGGAAGTGAAGAACATAACAAAGGAATACAAGAGGAAGGGTATATATAGGGTTACAATGCAAAGGGAGATGAAACAATGCAATCACGGGCTGTAACTGGGCCATCCCGTCCGGGATGAGTTGGTCCCGGTCGGGATGAGGTGGTCCCGGTCGGGATGGACCCCTTCCCGGTCAGGAAGGCCTCAAAACAGCAGGTCCTCTTTTGTGCACTTCATCCCGGACGGGTTGAGGTCATACCCATCGGGGATGAGTCTTGTAGGCCTCCAATATGATCCTTTTGGTCCCTCCTTGCTTCACATGGACTTCTCATCGATTCTCGGGACTCGGGATCGGGTCTCGGAGGCTCGGGATTGGGTCCCAAGGTCTCAGGGTCGGATCCAAGGCATCGAGTGATCGTTCCTCCACTTCGTTGGCTCCAAAAAGTGTATGTATTGAGTCGGAATCGCTCCAACTCTTCACGAAGGGTCTTGGGAACCTGAAACGAACTAGAGGAAGCATAAGTAGCCCATAAATCGCTCCCAAGGAGCGATTCCACAAGGAAAATGGGACCAAATCACTACGAAATAGGCACTACAAACTACACTTATCAACTTGATTGAGGGCGGTAAAATCCCGTTGCCGGGAGATAAGCCGAGTAACAAGGAGAACCCTTTCAGCTCCCATGCCATTTTTACTGGGGAGGTGATCGATTGCTCTCACCTTATCTCTCCATTTATCCCGCAAGTGAACAGGATCTGGTTTGATGACGAGGACGATGTCTACCTCGTTAAAGGGGAAGCTGTCCCTATTATTCCTGAGGAGATTCGCAAGACCAAATCCCGAGCCTTAGCTAGTAACCACCTTGGTTGTCCCTATCAAGCCACTAGCTCTAGGGACACCACTATCCCAACAACCGTGACCGAGCCGCTCGGGACGGAAGTCGCCCCTGAGGAGCCGACTGCTGAAACGAATCTCGTGAAGCAACTGAAGAAGATCCGAGTTGACCTCACCATATGGCAACTCCTAGTTAGCTCACAAGAACATCTAGAAGCACTCACTAAGGCTCTCGATCAAGTTAAGGTCGATTCTCTGGTTACCCCTGCTGAAATGGTAGCCACAATCCTGCCCCACTTGAAGGGCAAAACCAAGGAAGGAGGCCCAATGATCACTTTCTCTAAAGATGATGTATCGCCGTTCGGGGCCTCTCATAATCTGGCCCTCTACATTACGGTGATCTGCCGAGGGAAATACCTCCCGATGACCCTAGTTGATGATAGGTCTGCTGTGAATGTTCTTCCTTTGAGGACCGCTAAAGCCCTCGGCATTACCGAGGCCGATTTTGTTCCGACAGCTCAGACCATCCAAGCCTTTGATGGGAGCCCAAAGTCGGTAGCTGGGGCCATAAAGCTGACCATTATAACGGGTCCAATTGACAAGGAGCTTGAATTCCAGGTAATTGATGTCACCTCATCCTTCAATTTGCTCCTAGGATGGCCGTGGATTCACGCGGTCAAAGCGGTATCCTTCACCCTCCACCGAAAGATCCAGTTGCCTTTGCTCGACAATGTTATTACATTAGAGGCGACCCCAATGACTATGGCTAGCTGCAATGCCACGAGCCACACAGACCTCTGGGGGTTCGACTTTGTGGGGATGATCGAGGAAGAGTACCTTTTTAGGCCTTACTTCACCACAAGCATTGACACGATGCTCCAGAACCTAGGGTACTTACCGGGGGCTACTTCTCGACCCAATCTTCCAACTGGGAAGATCATTGAGGTCCGTAAGGATGAAGACTCTCACTTCGGCCTGGGCTATGCCACTACCCTGGGCAACGTTGTCCGAGCAGGAGTCGAAAAGGCCTGCAACATTATTAAGGGTATCCACTTGAGCCCTTACAGCCCACGGTTGACTGACTACTTTGTCACACCAGTGTTTGGGGCCATTCAGGTTGGACTGTACCAACCTAATGCTGCGCACCTCGGGACCCAATTGGCCCGGGACTACAACTACATACCGGATGATGTGTTCGCCCACATCCAATCTGATGAAGCTGACATGATGAGCCCGCGCTGGGGCTACTTTTCGGGGAAGACGCCATATCCCCGACTCCAAAGGAGAACCTGGTCAACCTGATTCTCCGCAGCAACAGGTTTGACCCGACCAAGCTGATCTCAGATGTTGGTTCCGAGACGGGAAACAGGCTTGGAGGAAGACTGTCAAGTGGACTGAGAGTCAAGGAAAGATCTACAAGCTGGTCACTGGAGAGGGAGACATGCTTGAGTCTGAGTCCGAGTCTGAGGTCGAGTCTAGGGAGTCTGGTGCTAGAGTCGCTCCTGTAACCCCTCTCCAACTTGTCATTCCTGATGCTGGCACTTCGGGGTCTGTCCCAAGTGCCTTACCAATTCCGCCACTGACCAATGATCAGATGGCTGCTCTTTTTGAGCTATTTTCAAAGTTTTCAATCAATAATAACAACCGTTCTGCTTACGACTTGTCTCTTTTAAATTCCGCTTTCAAAAATATTTCATGCGGTGACATTGAGAAACCCGACAAACAGGTACCCTTACCTCCACATCTGATCAAGCAGCTAGAGCAAAGGGAATCTCATAATTCGATAATCGAAGAAACTGAATCCATTAATGGGGAACAACCTTAGAGTCCCAGATACTTAAGATAGGGTCATCCTTAGATCCCGAGGAGAAACTGCAATTCACGAACTTTCTTCAAGAATTCAAAGATGTCTTCGCATGGTCCTACAAGGACATGCCGGGGATAGACCGGGAAATAGCCGAGCACCACATACCAATCAAAGACGGGTGCAAACCGGTTAAGCAGAAACTCCGCCGAATGAGGCCCGAGTGGTCTTTCAGGATAAAAGAAGAAGTCGATAAACAGTTCAAAGCCAGCTTCATACAGGTGTCCGAATATCCGGATTGGGTTGCAAACATCGTACCGGTTCCTAAAAAGGACGGTAAGGTGCGGGTATGCGTGGATTTTCGGGATCTTAACAAGGCGAGCCCGAAAGATGATTTTCCATTACCACACATCGACTTACTGGTGGATAACACGGCCGATCATGCCCTTCTATCATTCATGGATGGGTATGCCGGGTATAATCAAATCAAGATGGCGGAAGAAGATATGAGTAAGACTTCCTTCACTACACCTTGGGGTACTTACTGCTATACCGTCATGCCATTCGGTCGCATCAATGCGGGGGCCACGTACCAAAGAACCGCTACCACCTTACTGCATGACATGATGCATAAAGAGTTAGAAGTTTATGTAGACGACATGATCGTCAAATCCAAAGAACGGGACGGTCACATCACCACCCTAAGGAAATTTTTCACCCGATTGCGCAAGTACAACATGAGGCTAAACCCTCAAAAGTGCAGTTTCGGGGTAACATCAGGCAAATTACTGGGTCATATCGTTAGCCAACGAGGTATCGAGGTCGACCCAACTAAAATTAAAGCCATTACCGAGATGCAACCTCCCAAAACCGAAAAAGAAATAAGGGGATTCCTCGAGAAAGGCCAGTATATCAGTCGGTTCATTTCTAAACTAACCATGGTGTGTGAACCAATTTTCAAGAAACTGAAAGTAGGGGAACGGGTACTATGGGATGACAAGTGCCAAGCTGCTTTTGACAAGATCAAGGAAATTATGCCTGCTCCACTAGTCTTAAGGCCACCTCAGCCCGGTTTGCCTCTGTCGTTATACCTAACAACGATCGAGACAGCCATGGGGGCTATGCTGGCTCAGACCATTAACTCCGAAGAACGAGCTATCTACTACATCAGCAAAAAGTTTTTAGAGTATGAGTGCAAATATACCATGCTCGAAAAGACGTGCTTGGCTCTTGTTTGGGCCACTAAGAAGCTCCGACATTATATGGTCAGCTACGAGGTCCATGTGCTATTCAAGATGGACCCGATGAAATACCTCTTCAAAAAGCCCGTTCTCAATGGCCGAATTTCTAGGTGGACTTTAATGCTGGCAGAGTTCGACCTAAAATTTGTACCGTTGAAGGCCATTAAGGGGCGAGTAGTAGCTGAATTTCTCGCTGATAGCCCGGTAACCGAAGAAGGACACACCGACACCTGGTCTTTCCCAGATGAAGATATCTTCCATACCGATACCGAAACATGGAATTTATACTTCGATGGAGCGTCCAATTTTCGAGGGTTCGGAGTCGGGATCCTCCTAATTTCACCAAAAGGGGAGCATACTCATGTGTCCATCAAACTGGACATTGAAGTTACCAATAATGCAGCCGAATACGAAGCATGCATCCACGGGCCACAAGCCGCCACCGACCGACTTGGGGGTCACAAAACTCCGGGGTACAGGGTGATTCATCCTTGGTCATTAACCAAGCACTTCAAAAATGGAAAACTCGAAACGCTAATCTCGTGGCCTACCAGGCACGAGTAAGGGATCTCGAGAAACAATTCTAAAGGTAGAGTATATATACTTACCCCGGGAAGAAAATCAGTTCGCAGATACACTCTCGAAGCTGGCATCATTACTGAATATTCCCGATCATGTGACCAGTATGCCAATTTGCGTCGAAAGACGGTCTGAGCCGGCCTACATTCATGACATTGAAGACATTGAGATAACGGATCCCGAACCATGGTACCAGGCTGTATTAACGTACCTGACAAACGGAGAATATCCTCCCGGGACTAAAGGCCGAGCCAAGAAAGCCTTACGAAGGCTAGCTACCCAGTTTGTCCGCACCGATGATGGGCAGCTATACAAAAAGACAACACAGGGGGCTCTACTCCTTTGTGTCGATAAATATAAAGCTGAAAAGGTTATGGCCGAAGTGCACGATGGCGAATGTGGCCCACATATGAATGCCTAGATGCTGGCCCGAAAAATCATGAGGCTCGGGTATTACTGGAACACTATGGAGGCCGATTGCTAGTTATATGTCAAACATTGTCATAACTGTCAAATCTTCGCTAATGTGCAACATATGCCGTCATCTCTGCTTTATACCATGACGTTGCCTTGGCCATTCTCGACATGGGGCATTGACATAATCGGGAAAATAAATCCCTCTGGTACTGGTGGACACTGTTTCATTTTAGTAGCTATTGACTACTTCACCAAATGGGTAGAAGCTGAATCATACCACATTCTTAAAGCTAAACATGTCGCCAAGTTTATCCAGAGCAAGATAATATGTCGGTATGGGATCCCACATGAATTTATCAGTGATCACCGGACTCATTTTCAAGCCGAAACTGCGGCCCTGCTGACCAAGTATAAAATTCAAAGGCATACGTCCTCACCTTATCGTCCCCAAACGAATGGAGCGTTAGAGGCGGCCAATAAAACAATTGTCACCATACTCAAAAAGATGGCTGATAATTACCGGGACTGGCCCGACAAAATACCTTTTGCCCTATGGGGATACCGGACGTCGATTCGCACCGCAACCGGGGCAACGCCGTATTACCTAACTTATGGGATGGAGGCAGTCTAACCAGTTGAATTGGAGGTACCGTCCCTCAGAATTCTGTTAGAAAGTCAAGTACCCGAAGCTGATTGGGTTCGAGCACGGTATGACTCGTTGGTTCTACTCGACGAATGACGATCTCGTGCCCTCAACAATATCCAAATCTACCAGAAAAAGATCCAGCGGGCCTTCAACAAAAGGGTGCGACCCAGAAATATTAAGGAGGGGGATCTGGTCCTTAGGTCGGTTCGAGCTTTATTACCAGTTGACCCAAGGGGAAAATTCAAACGTAATTGGGTTGGGCCATACTTGGTAAAAAAGATCCTATCGGGAGGAGTGGTGATGCTGACGGACCTGGACGGGAATGAGTTCGTCAACCCAACCAACCTGGACCAGCTAAAGCGTTACTACCCTTAGCCTTTTCTCAATGTCATTAACAAAATTTATCAAAATCATTTTTTTTACAAAAGCAAGTCACTAAGATAGAATTATTTATTCTATTGTCGCAAGCATCTTGAACCAATAGTCTTGATGTAATTCGAGATTGCAAATCTACTGTGCTTGAACTACGTTTGGTTTAATTCTGCTAAATTGTAGATACGTAGGTAGCCCCTCAAAAGGGCACAACCAGTGCAATCAAGAAGAGTCAGGAACGGTTTACTAAAAAGCACACAACAAAAAATAATAATAATAATATTTAAATAATAAAAAGCTAAGGACTCGGTGTTCAAGGCATCTTGCCCTACCCCTTGTCCTTGGCCGCCTTGGCCGTCCACTGACGACGACGCTGAGGACAGCGTTCCCGAATCACCACGGGAACCTCTTTAGCTCGGACCCGTTTCTCTGAACTCGAGTCCTCAATCATATCAATAGGCCCAAGTTGGGCCCTCACAGGCTCAGGAAGTCGGTCACGTGGGCCTAGTCGGTCTCTAACCACCAGTCTAGGCCCAAGTCGTCTCTCCAAATCAGTCTGGGGGCTTGGCTGACCCCGAGTGTTGCTAGCACCAGCATCCTTAGATCGAGTCTTAGTTTGTGACTTAAGACCCGATTCTAATCGGACTAGAGTAGCAGGAGTGTCTCCCACGTCGAAGAAACCCCTGTTGTCTTTCGCCGTCTCCCAACGAACCAGTTCAAAGGCCTCATCAACCTTCAAAGCTTTACGAGCTTCCTCGGACTTCTTGGAAGTCCACTTCTCATATGCACGTGAAACCCAAGCGGATTGGAAAGGGTTGGGTATAGTCCATGTAGGACGGGTGAACCACCTCTGCAACCATGTGTCACACATAGCGTCCGTCAATTGGAGCGAGACGCTAATGATTGCCTCAGTTTCAGGAATACGCTGAGACAAACCGAACTGCCTCAGGAGGCGGTCCGGGTAGATGTGAACTGTCCAGTCGAAAGACAGAATCACCAAGTAGCGGGCTTGGTCTCTCTTGGCCAAACCCGTCAGTTTGGAGAGAAACCACCAGGCGACGGTCCACCTGATTAAGAGACCACCATGAAATACCAGCTTCTCATCCCAATAAGCCCGGTTCACATGATGAGTCGAGCTTATTCGTCGTCTTCGAGCAAATTTGACTGCTGCGGTAATTGGGTATACTCGGAGGAGACTCTATGATCGACAGACGTTCCGACAACCAAATCTGAAAAGTATACACAAGATTCGTAAGCAACAATAATGTTTGCCAGAGCCCACTCGGTCGAGTACAACAGCTGACTCGATCGAGTAAGCCCTCCGAAAACAGGCAGAAGCTCGTCAAAGATGTCACTCGATCGAGTGACAGACCCACTCGATCGAGTGACTTACGTACATCAGAAAATTCGCGCAAAAACAAAAAAAAACGTGAGATGTATACCTGCAAGATACGGACGCTTCCCGTTAGTTGTCGGTCCGGGTCAAGCCTTCTAGCATCGAGACCTATAACGATCTCCCCAGTGGCTAACCAAGCAGGACTATGACCAGTCTCCATCTGGTCAACCACACCAATCAGCCTGATCTGACCCAAGAATGAGTCAGCCTCCATCATCCCTTCGAATACATAGCGGTGCAGCATACAAAAGGGAAAAGCCCTACGCCTGTGAGCAGCAGTAATCCTCACATCCTGGAGGTTCATAAATTTGTCCGCCAAGTCGAAAAGGGAAACAGAATTTCCCCGCACCATTCGATCTGTCTCAGCGTGAGACAAACCTAGGAAATCCCTCAATCTCCTCCTTGGATCAGGATAAAATGAAGGGATAGCAGGGCGAGCAATGGGGCTCCAACCGCCCACAGCGGCAATTTCCTCGGGAAAAGGGCATATTTCTCCCCGCGGAAATGCAAAAACGTGATGGGTAGTATCCCAAAACGTTAAACAGGCATCCAGAAAGTGTGAGTCGATTATCAGACGTTGAAGTGGGAATAAGTTGACAATTCCCATCTGGGTCAGTTGAACCTTTTCCTTGTCCTGAAAATGTTGGGACCAAGCAAAAAGCAGCGCAGTCAGGTGATCGATACCCATGACAGATATTTGAGTCTTCTTGAAAGTCTAAGAGTTTTTGAGGAGAAGAAGGAAGAATTTGATTTGGGATGCAGAAAATTGAAGCAGGGAATCCTATATTTATAATAGGAAACCCTAACTGTAACCCTAACTGCCATGCCTCCTCAGCAAAAGTGGGCCCAGTGCACGCGCAGGTCTGATCTTAGATTTCAGGCTAGAATCCAGTATAGGAATCAAGTCATCCCGATCTTTCCTAAAATTTCTAAAAAATAAAAAAATCCATTAAAAATTCTGCTCTTCGAAAAAAAATTCAAATATTTTATTTCCCCAGCATGAGTCGGTGTTTTGCCTATGTGTTACATGCAAGTTTTTATGTGTCAGCATACCGGTACACCCCAAACTTCAGAAGCAAGTCTCCGCGCAACTGCTTTACTCCCCAGTGTGAGTCAGTGTTTCTCCCGGAATACTACATCCAAGATGTGATGTATCGGCATACGGGTACACCTAGGACTTCAAAAGCAAATTCAACTCCCCACGGAGCTAACATCATCAGGACAGGTATGACTCTCTGCTTATGGCTGGCGAGCCCTTCACGCAAGTCTAATGGACTATAAACGATCCGACCGGAAGGCTGCCAGGTCGTAATCTGCGTTTGGCCTGGTAGCTACTCTGACTTTCGCCTTGTCCAAGCCTCAGTCAGAGTGGGGGCTCTGTAGAAACCCGCATTTTGCCTGCTAGTGTCTATAGCAGTTCCCGACAAAACACCCGATGATGATCGGACGCAAACGTGACTTAGTACACTCGAATATGGGCTCGGAATCAATAATATCCGACGAGGACATTTAGCGGAGTACAAATTTGTATAAACCAACCTCAAATCCAGGCCCAGTGGGTCGTTTCCAATAAAATGAGACTAATTTGGGCCAAAACCGACACCAAAAATAAAAACCGTCTTGTGGCGACCGGGTCAAAGCCCGGTCAAATACGAATCCATCCTTAAAGTCAGCCAAGTCCGCTTCTAGAAACTTGCGCCCAAACACAATTTTAAAAAAATCAAAAAAGTCAACCATTTCCTAAAATGGCTCGCCAACTCTATCCACTCGATCGAGTGGATTGACCTCATTCGATCGAGTGGAGCAAAAAGAACGCAACAGGCCCTCTTTTCTAGGGCACTCGATCGAGTGCACTAGGGCCACTCGATCGAGTGACCCTAGGTCGAGGGGTAAACTCTATAAATACCCCTCCTTATGCTCTTCATTTGGCAGATTTTCCATGCATAAAAAACCCTACATTTCTACCCTAACTCTCACATCCTCTCTACACTACAACCCTAAGCAACCCTAAGCAAAAACTGTGTCTTTATCCCTAAAAAAACCGACAAAACCATCCATACACACACACACACACACCATAACTTTACATACATCCTCGATACTCCCGCGTTCCCGTCGCTATTACGAGTCCTTTGCCGTGGCCATTCTAAGCATGTATGCTGAGGGTGTCATCAACCCCGTCCCAATCTCTACTATCTCTACTTATACTATACATTTTTACGTTTTATATTATAATCGTATTAGTACTAACACTAACATTTGATTATCGTATACTAACTTTTTTTAATTTTTGTTACTAACCAATCTAACATTTATTTACCGTCATTTACATTTCGTCCTAATACATATATCGCGTATACGTATATAATATTAAAACTCGGATTCGAACACGTTTGACTTCAATGATCATCTCAAGTCCGTGTAATCCCTTTACGAGACACGACGGAGGTGGCACCTTTTCGAGGAACGCCGCCCCAATGTACTCAATGGCGTAACGTGATCGTGATCATTCGTAGTTGAACGCGTATGATTCCATTTCTAAGATTAGCACGAAATCCGTTGATGCGAAAATCGACATCACATAATCCATTAGGATTAATATCGATGTCGTGACGCGGAGGGACACAATTTCGTCACTAATCAAAACTTTCAATTCCATAATAACATTTTTCACAAAATTTCGATGACGGTATTATAATCGTATATTACACGATTATAAGACCGAAAACCGAGTTAAATTCAAATCATGCCATATTTCTATTTAACTCGGCCACCCATCGATTTAAAAATGAATAAATCGGAATAGCCACCTTTTCCTAAACGAGTTATAACTTGTACACGGGGCACTCGACCGAGTGCCATAGGCCACTCGATCGAGTAGCACCCCAAAAACCGGGCAGTAGCTACCTTGAAGGCACACTCGATCGAGCCCGGCCATGACTCGATCGAGTGGGTCCTTCAGCCCAAGAAATCCGAGAGCTTCAAAGCATCCTTTGAACCTTGTCTTTTTTTATGGCTTCGATCCACGCGTGTAAAGTCAATCACATGATCTACCATTTCAAAACTCATGCATATCATTTCACTCAAACGACTTTGATCGATTGTCTTTCACTATTAATCTTGTGTCGACGACTCTTTAGTCATATCCGATACATGACAAATTTAGACGCCAATTTTTCGATGTGATAAGTCGGGACAAGGCATCGAGATTCGGGATCGGGCTAGCACCACGTCTAGGTCCCATATCTCCGTCCTTCGTTTAATATACAACATAATGTATATTTAATCGGAGTTTGTCCATTTGCACAGCTTACGGTCTAGTTTGTATTTGTTGCATACGGGTCCGTTTCAAGTTATTATTTATCGTTTTTCTATACTTTCCGTTTATGGTTTTTTATTGTTTGTTATTTTGTATTGGTCGGGTTGTATTTCCGCCCGTGTATTTTGTACGTATTTATGAGCTTTGTTTATTTTGATGTTTATCGCATTATAAATGAATCTCGCATGCTAAACAATTCGACTTGGATTTTGATGCATTAAAATGACGTAGCTAACCAGTAATTCGCATGCTTAGCTAAAAACGTTGTTTGCATATCATTTAGTCATTTTACTAGCGCGCGTACACGAACACGAACGATGTCTTAGTAGAGGCCGCTAAGTGCGGGCGGGGTTGGGTGTCTTTAGTGGGCTTCCCAACATGTATCCTCACCCCTTACTCAGGACCTTGGTTTCCGGATGCCCGAAACCGTTGGCGCACGAGAGTCATTCTATACACGATAACCGGTAGAGACGGCATCGGTATCGCAATGCAAAGGGACGAGCCCCATAAACTCTGAAATCGAAATGGGCTGTACTTTGTGTACGGCTGATGGGAGGGATTTGTCGTGGATCCCAACCGTCAAATAAAAAAAACGGCTAATCCTAACTAGGGTAGCTAGGGCAAGTCGGGTCGAATCCACAGGGACGGGAGGTCGGACTAAGGTATGCTACGGTCTAGGACTAGGTTCGAGACGAGCTAATTTAAGGAGGGGGAGACTAGGGCTAAGCTAGGTCTAAAGCAAGAAAACAAACAAGGAAAACGGGCTAGGATTAGGTCGGGGTCAAAGGGGTAACGAAATGGTCAAGGGAGAGCTAGAATGAAGGAGGTAGTAGGGTAATCTAGGTCGGTCCGGGCGGTCGCAACTTAAACCGACCTAGAGGTTCCTCATGGAACCCATTTTGGCGACGCACATGACAAACGGGGTTCTAGCGTGTTATGGCCTAGATCGCATCCGGGCGGTCGCAACTTAGACTAACC
This sequence comes from Agrostemma githago, assembly GCA_958450325.1. Taxonomy (NCBI): domain Eukaryota; kingdom Viridiplantae; phylum Streptophyta; class Magnoliopsida; order Caryophyllales; family Caryophyllaceae; genus Agrostemma; species Agrostemma githago. Next base: position 42,891,932 of record OY288244.1, read on the forward strand.
TAGGGGTCGTCCTCACCGGGCTCTCGCAACTTAATGAGGAAACCGAACCCATAACAGCTAACACCCACAAGGGAAAGGCAAGAAAAACAAGCAATCTAACTTACTTAGTCATTCAAGCAATTCATCAAACATGTCATATGCATCAACCAAGAGGAAACCCAAATCTTCCACCCACATCTCCAACAAACCCTTAATCACCCAATTAACACCCTAATCACCCTACTAACCCTAGCAAGAACACTACTCTAACATATCTAAACTAATTCTAACACTAACAAGAGGAATCAAAACAAACAACAAAACATACATAATGAAACTACCAAATATGATGAACAAAAACAATAAACAAGAACTAAAGACTCAAACTTGATGAACAATAAAGGATTAAGAGTAAAAGGAGAAGATTATACCATACTAGAAGATGAAAAGAAGAAGGAAAATTGCATAAATGGAAGAACCCAAAACAAACATCCAAGGTTGTCAAGCTTGAATGGAGATCTTGAAGAATTCCCAAATTACAAGCATTAAACTAAGATTAACGATAAACTAAAGACTAATCTACACTAATCTAATCTAATCTATGCTAAAACTAGGCTAGGGTTTGTGGGTAATGTCTAACCTAACATAAGATTACAAGAGGAGGGGTATTTATAGGGTTACAATGCAAAGGAATTGGAAGAAGCAAACACGGGCTGAAACAGGGACTTTCCCGATCGGGAATGGGCAATCCCGATCGGGAATCTTCACTTTCCCGATCGGGAATGTTGGGACCCGGTCGGGAACTTCTTCCAGTGGCCGTCTTCTTTGTGCACCTTTTCCCGATCGGGTTTTAGGCCTTCCCGATCGGGATGGGTCTTGTAGGCCTCCAATATGATCTTTTTGGTCCCTCCTTGCTTAACATGGACTTCTCATCGATTCTCGGGACTCGGGATCGGGTCTCGGAGGCTCGGGATTGGGTCCCAAGGTCTCGGGGTCGATTCCAAGGCATCGAGTCGTCGTTCCTTTATCTCGTTGGCTCCAAAATGTGTATGTATAGAGTCGGAATCGCTCCAACTCTTCCAAATCGGTCTCGGGAACCTGAAACGAACTAAAGGAAGCATAAGAAGCCCCTAAACCGCTCCCAAGGAGCGATTCTACAAGGAAAATGGGACCAAAACACTACAAAATAGGCACTACAAACCACACTTATCAACTCCCCCACACTTAACCGTTACTCGCCCTCGAGTAAGCACATACTAACTACTATACTAGCCGAATGGGTATTAGCGCACCCTACGCCCTTTCAACTCACGCGAGTGCACTTAGAGGAAAAGTGCACTCCGCAAGGCAAGTCGGGTCTTGCGACAAAACTGTGGATGCAACCGGACACAAAACACATAGACAAACAAACACACAAACAAACACACAAAAGGTTGCACCCAAAAGAAAAACAAATACTGCTTCCCTCTAAAAGCAGTGAAAGAAGCACCGGTTTAGGACTCGAGGCAAGCGACAACGTTCCCAAGCTAGCAATACAAACCAAGATGGACTAAACCCTAATAGTATGACGACAAAGCAACAAAAATGTTGGTAACTTACCTCGGTTCTCCTAACTTTCTAGAAACGTACTACGGGACGATTGGCGGAGTGGGAAGTGATGATCCACGGTGTTAGTCGACACTGTAGGTAAGTGAGACCCCGCCCCCTTTAGCATGAGCCAAGAGGGTCGTCCCGTGTCCAAAACCGCCTAACTAGTCCAAGTAAAAAGGTGGAAAACATGCAAAATGAGGGAAGACCGACTAATGCCGCTATCATCCTTCCTCGGGACTCGGTCCTTTGGTAGGCTCTTTACGGCAAAAGTCGGAAAAAGGCTTATTTTGAGAGGTAGGGGTTATTTTTGTGTGACGGTTTTCTTTTGGCATTTTCTCTTTTCTTCTGCATTTTTGCTTTGTTTGTTGCCATGCCACTCCTTTTTCTTCTTTTCTATTTTCTTTTTGGCTTTTGTGCCTTTTCTTTTTCTTCATTCTTTTCTTTCTTTCATTTTCTTTCATTTTCTTTTCTTTGCCCTTTTTGGCAAGATTTGGCTTTTTGGCATTTCTTTGTATGACAAGAAAGGGAGAATTCAACAAATTGCAACTTATTGTGTGGATATGTGTGGGAGATAGGTAAATGGGTAAGTCGGGGGTCGCGATCCCTCTTCAAACCCACAAAAAGTGGAGAACTTGGACTAATCAAGCAATTCCGAACATGGTCACCTAGGGAACGGGACTCGGCAACCAAGGCCTTTTCACACCGTGGGTGGTCATAATGGTCAACATGCAAATCCCGTAGTAAATCCCTAGTAAGCTAGGTGGACTCAAGGTAAAGGACCAACGAAATCATTGATTTAGGGTCATTCTACTAGACTAAAGTCCAAGACTCGATTTACACTACTAGGAAGGGAAAGTACACACTCACACACTAGCCTCTAAACCGGGTTTTCGAAAACCATTTACGCACAAGACACACAACAAAACACAAAACAAAGACTCAACGAAAACGAAAGAAAAAGAGATAAAAGCAACAAAACAAGAACAACACAAAACGAATACAAATAAAAACACAAACACCACCCCTATCTTCAAACAAGTCTCCAAATCCACCACAATCTTTACAAAGCTCCTCCCGAGCACACATCATCACAAAAATCCTCCAAACTCACAAGAAGCAAAGAGGGAAAAAAGGGATGAAGAGATGTTACCGGAAGTCTTGAAAGCTCATCAAAGCTAATGGCGATTAGGCAACCTATAAGGAAAAGAGGGGGCAAAACACGCACAACAAAACAAATATACGACACAATGACACAAGAGGAAAACACACAAAAGAAAAATCTTTTTGATTTTTGTGATTTTTTTTTTCAAATTTTTAGGGTTTTTAAAGATTTTTATCCAAAAAGCAAGAAAATAAAACTAACTACGCTAGAATATCGCTCCCCCACACTTAAGTCGAGCCATGTCCTCATGCTCGACCGTAGTGCATGGAGCACAAAAGAAAAGAAAAGAAACTACGAAAATAAAGCTAAAAATCAAAAATAAAGTGGAGAAAATGGTGGAAGGCGTCCGGTCGGGGTGTAGTCAAGTCACCATGGGCCGAGACAAGAAAAAGATATGGATGGGGGAAGAAAAATAAAAAGAAGGAAATAAAAGGAAATGGGAGGGGAGGGCTAGGTGTAATCAAGTCACCTAGCCCGGATTCCGCCTAAATCCGACTAAATTCTCAAAAAGAAAGAGTGAAAAACTTGTAAAATTTGGATTTTGAAAATGACTCTCGATGTAGTCACATCATCGAGAGTCGGGAGCAACCAAAACCAAGGCCTCGAAGGCCACTAAGATACCATGACTCAAGGGGAAGGGAATAAACACAAAGGAAAACAAGCTATAAAAGACGGGAAAGAAAGGATAGTTGCCGTACCAAAAAGTTAGCAACTCACTCGCTCCATCGTCTCATAGATCAATATAGGCACAAAACTTGTCTTCGTCATTGCTATTCCTCTTCATTCTCGATCAAACCGCATGGTGAGGTAGTAATGGTGTGAGGGGGTGAAAATTCGATGTGAAACTCGGTGTAAAGGGAAAAGAAATGAGGTGAGGGTATGTAAATGAAGTGTAATGGTCATATGACGTGAGCAAGGATGGGAGGGAGGTTGGGTGGGGGTATACAATGGTTGGGTGGGCCCAAATGTCGAAGAAGAGGCCAAAAGAGGAGAAAGGGGACCATCTCGGTCGGGATGGATGGTCCCGATCGGGAAGACACACTCGTCCCGGTCGGGAAGCCACCTTCCCGGTCGGGACGGCACTCCAGTAAGCTCCAATTTTTGCACCTCCATCCCGATCGGGACGGATCCTTCCCGGTCGGGATGGCATAACCTTCCCGGTCGGGAAACTCCCATCCCGCCCGGGATGGGTCTTCTTGACCTCCAAAACCCCAAAAGCTTCACCAAAGCTTCAAAAACCGACTTCCACAATCACGAACCAAGCTCTATCATTAACCATTCCTCTCTAGGAATCCTCTTCACTTCACACCTATGACAATAAGCTCAAATGCAACATCAAATTCTCTCCCTCACAACGCTCATCAACAATCCAAACAACAAGAATTTCACAAAACTAACCATCCTAGAAACCAAGGTACCAAACAAACATATATACACACACAAAAGCAAAAAGAACAAGAAAAAGAGATATATACAATAAGGTACTCTCACCAACTACACCTCCATAGCCATCAAGAGCTCGAAGGAGTAAGTCAAATGCCATAGCCATCATTTAAGCTCTCATGGCCGAGCCTAGCCACTGCTAAGAGCTTCCAAGTCGGAGGGAAAAAGCGATCATCTTCATTATGCTCGGGGTTATTGTGATCTTCCGGGTCTTCGGAACCAACATAGCTACGACTCTTATGACCCTCCGGTAGGTATAGTGATCTAGAGTCGTGCTCAGTGTCATGATGTGGGAGATCACACCCTAGGGGTGTCGCTTCTTCTACGGGGTCGAGAGTGGGACTCTTTTCCACCGCCCGACAAGGATCCTCTTCACCAACCGTCTCACAAGACAAGGGACTAGGCATCGATTGCGGTAGAGGAGGAGAAGACATCAAGTTTTCTTCAATGGAGGGTTTAGGATCCTCCACTTTCCCGTTCAAGGCAAGTTCCAAGGCATCTACTTCTTTTTCCCAAGTATTGCGCTCCCTTTCACTCACCTTGTCTATATGGCCTAGAGGAGGTATGTCTTCACTTGGCTTTGGATTGTCTAGTGGTTCATCACGAAGAAAATCGAACAAATCCAATTTGATAGCCAATACATCGGCTCCCCAAGAGTTATCTTGAGAATCATGTTCACTCCCCTCCTCATTGTTGGCCCTTGAAGCTTCAACTTCATCTATTCTCTCCCTATCTTCACCGCCCAAGCAACACTCAACAATGGTCTCTTGATCGACCCTCTCTTCTTCATTTGTAGCTTCAAGGATGGGTTGACTTTCTTGTGGAGGCACCCGACCTTCTTGCCCAAATGAACCTTCCTCAACATGTAGTGGAGCTCGAGTGGCCAACATCGTGATATGAGCCATGAGTGCATCGATTCGAGCATCTTGCACCGCTATTTGGGCCTTGAACTCCTCCCTAACCCCTATTATTTGAGTCACCATCGCTTGTTGAGTCTTTTGCAATAGATCTATCGAATCATGTTGACTCTTAAGCAATTGATGCATCATTTGAATAGTCTCAAAGTTGGAATCTTGTGGTCGTGGGTTATGTGAGGGTGTTTGGTAGTTGTTAGGATGTCGGAATGATCCTTGACAACTTTCTTGGTAACCGTATGGAGGGCGTTCATAAGAATGTTGATGAGGTTGAAATGGTTGGTGAAATTTCGGGTTTTGGTAATTCGCCCCATAGTTGTCCCGTGATGATTGATGGTAGCTTGGACGAGCCATGTCCATAACGTCGCTTTGGTACCTAGGATGAGCTAGAAGCACTTGAGCAAACGTTAGTAGCCTAGTGCTTTTGAGGCACTAGGAAGGGGGAGTAACACACAAGAAGAAAAACGGAGATACACAAGGAGAAGAGAACACAAAAATCAAGAACAAAGTTCAAAACTAAGCAAACAAAAGTCCAAACTACGCCGTCCCCGGCAACGGCGCCAATTTGATGGGAGGGATTTGTCGTGGATCCCAACCGTCAAATAAAAAAAACCGGCTAATCCTAACTAGGGTAGCTAGGGCAAGTCGGGTCGAATCCACAGGGACGGGAGGTCGGACTAAGGTATGCTACGGTCTAGGACTAGGTTCGAGACGAGCTAATCTAAGGAGGGGGAGACTAGGGCTAAGCTAGGTCTAAAGCAAGAAAACAAACAAGGAAAACGGGCTAGGATTAGGTCGGGGTCAAAGGGGTAACGAAATGGTCAAGGGAGAGCTAGAATGAAGGAGGTAGTAGGGTAATCTAGGTCGGTCCGGGCGGTCGCAACTTAAACCGACCTAGAGGTTCCTCATGGAACCCATTTTGGCGACGCACATGACAAACGGGGTTCTAGCGTGTTATGGCCTAGATCGCATCCGGGCGGTCGCAACTTAGACTAACCTAGGGGTCGTCCTCACCGGGCTCTCGCAACTTAATGAGGAAACCGAACCCATAACAACTAACACCCACAAGGGAAAGGCAAGAAAAACAAGCAATCTAACTTACTTAGTCATTCAAGCAATTCATCAAACATGTCATATGCATCAACCAAGAGGAAACCCAAATCTTCCACCCACATCTCCAACAAACCCTTAATCACCCAATTAACACCCTAATCACCCTACTAACCCTAGCAAGAACACTACTCTAACATATCTAAACTAATTCTAACACTAACAAGAGGAATCAAAACAAACAACAAAACATACATAATGAAACTACCAAATATGATGAACAAAAACAATAAACAAGAACTAAAGACTCAAACTTGATGAACAATAAAGGATTAAGAGTAAAAGGAGAAGATTATACCATACTAGAAGATGAAAAGAAGAAGGAAACTTGCATAAATGGAAGAACCCAAAACAAACATCCAAGGTTGTCAAGCTTGAATGGAGATCTTGAAGAAGTCCCAAATTACAAGCATTAAACTAAGATTAACGATAAACTAAAGACTAATCTACACTAATCTAATCTAATCTACGCTAAAACTAGGCTAGGGTTTGTGGGTAATGTCTAACCTAACATAAGATTACAAGAGGAGGGGTATTTATAGGGTTACAATGCAAAGGAATTGGAAGAAGCAAACACGGGCTGAAACAGGGACTTTCCCGATCGGGAATGGGCAATCCCGATCGGGAATCTTCACTTTCCCGATCGGGAATGTTGGGACCCGGTCGGGAACTTCTTCCAGTGGCCGTCTTCTTTGCGCACCTTTTCCCGATCGGGTTTTAGGCCTTCCCGATCGGGATGGGTCTTGTAGGCCTCCAATATGATCTTTTTGGTCCCTCCTTGCTTAACATGGACTACTCATCGATTCTCGGGACCCGGGATCGGGTCTCGGAGGCTCGGGATTGGGTCCCAAGGTCTCGGGGTCGATTCCAAGGCATCGAGTCGTCGTTCCTTTATCTCGTTGGCTCCAAAATGTGTATGTATAGAGTCGGAATCGCTCCAACTCTTCCAAATCGGTCTCGGGAACCTGAAACGAACTAAAGGAAGCATAAGAAGCCCCTAAACCGCTCCCAAGGAGCGATTCTACAAGGAAAATGGGACCAAAACACTACAAAATAGGCACTACAAACCACACTTATCAACGGCCCATGACAACATAGAGTGGGCTCGAACGGTTCCGAATTTCCACAAAATTCATTAGCGACTCCAACTTTGACTTAAGTTTCGAACCCGAGAACAATCTTACCACGAGATTCATTCGCCTACCCAAACCTGCGCGTGGCCGCGTCGGAGTGGACCTACGTCATGTCCACAAGTGGTCTCGAAAAAAGCATTCTGGTCGAGTTTTTGGGGTGCCACGCGATCGAGTAGGCTAGGCACTCGATCGAGTGCCCCTTGTACGAACTATGGTTCGTTTGGTTTTTTATTTCGAAATTGCCTTTTTGAAAAGATCGATAATTTTGCTAAGTCGTGTAAAAATATAGTATGATTTATACTCGACTTAAATTTTCGATATTCGTCATAGTCGACACTTGATTATCGAATCAATATTGAATATTCGGAATGGTGCCCGACCTTGGCTAGGAAAGATAGCTTTGCTTGGGTGAGAAGAAACACCGCTTTGGATAGGAAAAGCACGCAATCTGAGAGGAAACAGGATTCCGTTGTTGGGTGGAAAAGGAGCCACTCGACCGAGGGCGCCTAGTACTCGATCGAGTGCCCAGTTTAATCTCGGTTTTGTGCGGATTTGCGAGCCTACTCGACCAAGTGAGATGATCCACTTGATCGAGTGGGTCTAGCTCAGGTAGAAGGCTCTTTAGAGATCGAATTCTATCTCTAACGGAATTGTTTAATCTTTTTTGTAGCTGATTTTTGTAGTTTTTGGCGTCAAGTTGAATTTCCGATGTGACGTAGCAGATATTTATGCCTCGGAAATGCCTTTGACCGGGGTTTGACACGGTCGCTAAAAGACGGTTTTGCCCTTGGTGTCGGTTTTGACCCAAATTAGTCTTATTTGATTGGAAATGACCCACTGAGCCTTAATTTGAGGTTGGTTTTGTGAGATTTGTACTCCGTAAAAAGCCCAAGCCAAATGCTAATGATTTTGAGCCCATATTCGAGTATGTTAAAGCATGTTTGCGTTCGATCATCATCGGGTGTTTTTTGGAAACCGCTATAGACACCTAGCAGCCAAATGTGGGTGTCTACACAAATATTATTATTTTATCGAATAAATTATAACTTACAATTTTATTAATTTAAATGATTTTAAACTTTGGGTAACTGAGCCCAAACTATCTTGAGAAAATTTTTGTCTTCGAATTCGATTTCATATCACGTTTAAACTTGTGAAAATTTTTAAACCGAGATTGTGATATGAGTTAAGCATTCTCCTTTTGTTCAAGTTATAAAACCTTGTTTTCCATTCTATTAGTATGTTTTTGTTAGTTTCGAGGACGAAACTTCTTTTTAGTGGGGAAGATTGTAACACCCCTGATTTTTATAAATTAAATTAAATTAAAATTTTGTTCGTATTTTTATTTTTACGATTTAACTCGTAATTCTTAAAATTATTATAAAACGAATTTATCGTTTAATCGTTTCAAACTCATAAATTTTATTTGTCTCGGAAACCCTTCTTATGTTTAAAACATATTTTTACTCCGTTTCGATTTATTTTATACGTTTAATTTAATTCTTATTGAAAGACTATTTCGACGATTTAAATTCTATTTTTTTATTATATTTAAACTCAAATTTCTATTTTTCGGCTCGAACCTTATTTATTTTAAGTTTCGTCAAAATATTTATTTTCTTTACTCGAGAAATCAATTTAATTGACTTTATCGAATATTTATTATTTATCGGGAAATACTATTTCATAGTCTAATTATTTATTTCTATAAAATTCATTTTCGTCTCGAATAATTATTTAAACCTCGAGAACCATTTATTTTACTAAATTTATTAGTCGGCCCAATTATTTTTTTATTTATTCGTTTTTAATTCGATTTTGTGGGTCAGTCAACTTATCGTTACAAAATTTGTACCCGATTCATTTAATTAATTGATATATATATCTATAACCACACTCTAATGTGAGCTATTCAACCCCTTTTTCCCATTTTATTTTAACGTACATGCCCCCCTTCACTCATTTGTTTTTCTTGAATTCATCCCACTCACATACACTTCCCTTTGCTATATTTTTGTTCCACCGTTTCATTTTCATATTTCTTTCCCCTTTTACTGATTCACTTCCCCCTTTTTTTTTTAAACTTTCATCCACCGCTCTTTTTTCCTCCTCTTCGTTCCCCCTCTTTCTTTTCATTCATCCTCTTCAACCAGCTTTCACGCTCCAACAAGCAGCAATCTTGTCTCGCGCCCTTGCCCTTTTCTTCCTCTGTTTTCATTCTCGATTCCGTAAGGTAATCCCTTTTCCCTTAGTTCGATTGTTGTCCTCTGCTGTTGTGAATGTTGTTGTTGCTGTTCTTCTGCTGCGATTTGTTGCTGCCTGCACTCTTCAATCTCCTGTCATTCTCGTTTTTCTTCTTCTCTTTGTTTCTTTTTTTTTCCGGGTTTGTTTGTATACTGTTTCTTTTGTCCTGTTGAAGCTCTTGTTGCTGTCGCGCTGCTGTTATCATGTCTGCTGTTAAAGTCTTGTTAATCGATCTTCTTCTTCTTCTTCGTTCTCTTCCCTCATCTTCCTTGTTTTGTTCTCCATACGATGTCTTCTTGCTGCGTTTTGGTTGTTGCGCTGCTGCTCGCTGCTGACTGTTTTATCTTCCTCCTCTTTTCTTAATCTCCTTCTTTTCCTTTGCTTGTTTTGTTTTCTGCTGCTTCGTTCTGTTTGCTGCTGCTGTTACTCGTTGGTTTGTGTCAATCAGACTTCGAATTTTCATCATTTCTTCTTCGTTCTTCATTCTTCTTCGTTCGTTCTTCATAATCTAATTTCTATTAAGGTTGATGTCATTACTCGATTCTATCGACCTATACCGTTGTTCTTCTTGACATGTTCGTGATTTCTACTACGTTTTCTTTGTCAACTCTAGTTTTCCAACTTTCCCTAATTTCGACTCCTTTGTTTCCGTGTTTACGTGTTCGAATCTTCGTGAGAGCCTCGAAGCTGGCTCGTAGTCACCTGATTGACACGATCTTGGACAGACAGATTGAAGCGGCTAGTACATTGACGTTTTCGACTCAAGGTAACTTTAGGACGTTACTCGATTTTATATCGTATGTTTGAGTAGTAGTATGTAGTAAATATTTTAACTTCAATTTTCTAATTTTAGCTATTTATTATTTGCTAAAAATGTTATTTTAAATTGTGTACCTTATAAATATTTTACAAGTTTTGATATCGTTTTATAAATTGTTAGTAATTTTATTATTTATGATCGTATTAATATTTTGTTAGTTATCATGACACTAGTAACTAAATAATAACGATTTCATATTTTCTTCATATTTTGTTAATTTATAATTTTAACTCGAAATTCATATTTTTATATTATAATCGAGATTTGTATACTTGTTTAATAAATTAATTTTCGTTTTACGATTTATACTAATAAATGAGAAAAATAGTTTCTTTTGTTTTAAATATATTTTTAGTCGAGACTATTTTCACTAATAATTTCTTATTTATTTCGGATTGACTATTTTAGTAAAATGAGTATTAATTATTTATTGATAAAATCTATTTGATAAAACTAATTTGAAAGCTTTATAAAATCTCATTTAATTTATAAAACTCGTTAACTCAATTAATTTTGATATCGTTTCTCTTAAAACGTCTCTTTTCTAAAATTTATCGTTGCTCCATCGACCAGAGAAGTATTTTCTGCAAGTCTTGATGTGGAACCCTCCCCTTTTTAAGGCTTATGTTCTTAACAATCTAGAATTAGTTGAGTTAGGTTGTTCAATCAGCCCCGATTCTCCGACAACATCAAAGCCAAATATAAACAACGCATATTCTTTAGCCACACTACTACACAATTAGTCATAGACATGACCTAATAGACATAGGTTAAAAGAAAAACCCACATCTATTTTTAATAGACAAAGGTTATTTAAAAAATCTATGTATATAAAAGAGAATATACATAGGTCAAAATTAAAACCCATGTTTATAAATTATAGACATAGGTCAAAATAAAACCTATGTCTATAATATAAGAATAGAAGTAGGACATATTAAAAACCCATGTATAGTGACATGATAATAAATTAGTAACCATGTCATTACTCTTAAACTAATAAACCTTGGAACCTTCATTTTCAAAAGAAATTTCACGCAGCTGAAAACGATTCAACACAGTAACTTAATAATCCTACTATTTCTGAAGAAAACAAGATGAAACGCTTCATCATCCTTCATAATCAAGCCCGTCCATCATCTCTCAATAATCATCCTTCAATTTCAAGTCTTTGATCCTTCCTCCATCGTCCTTCAATCTTTCCTCCATCATCCTTCAAGACTGTCATCAAATGCAGTTGTATAATATTCTCATTCATGAAACCCTAATATTCTAAGAAAGGAAACGAACTGAGGAGCACGAAGCAAACGAAATCAGAACTCGAAGTGTCGAATTGAATAGGATGAATCAAAGAGAAGACAAAATATTCTCTTCTGCAATTCGATTCAAGTTCTGATTCGATTCAAGTTCTATTAGCCACGAAGAACACGAAGCAAAACCTAACCCTAATCCTATTTCGATTCAAGTTCCGCAATTCAATTCAAGGTAGTTGGTTCTCTCAGTATTCTGTTCGTGAAATTATCTCTCATATTCACATTTTTTTTCGCGCTTGAAATCTCGTATTCACATTTTTTTTTTTACGAGTTTGAAATTGGTGATAGACTGGTAAATCGTCGGGTATAGACCGTCTTCAATTCTTCAACCCTCGCTACTTGTCATCCTGCTGCGCCACTGGTATCCTCCAGCAGTTGCTTCTTCCTTCAGTAATCGTCGCCGCCTCTGTATGTCGCCCTCTGTGCATGTCGCCTTCTCCCTCTTCCCTAATTGGGTTCATCTTTTGAAATCACATCGATCTCTTCCCTAAAATCAATCGACATGAATTGTCTGTGCTATAAATTGGGTTTTCGTTTGTTTCTCCCTCTGTATGTACCCCTCTCTGTTCATTTGTTATAATTTTCTGTGTTAACAATCGACATGAATAAATTTCTGTGTTGGTTTGTGTTGGAATTTCAAATTTCTTTGAATTGGGTTTAATCCTTTGTCATGAATCGACATGAATCGATTTTGGCAAATGGTCTGCGGCTTCAGGGGTAGTTGATGGGAATATTTATGTGTTAGGAGGTTGTTCGGGGGATAATTGGGCAGAGGTGTTGGACCCGATAACCCGGGTTTGGGCCACAGTGAAGAGCCCGATCGATGTTCGATGGAAGCCGATATGTGGGAGTACGGTAATGGGCGGGAGGATATATGGTGCGTCAACGATGGGAGGTGTTGTTTTTTAGCCGGGGACCCAGAAGTGGGGACCCATGGAGCTGAATTTAGGGTGGTGTATGCGAATCGCGATTGTGGATGAGGGAGTGAGCCTGAGAGGGGTGAATGACAATGAGAGTAACAGTAAGGAGTGCCAGCCTAATTTCTTGTGTGGGGGGGTTAAAATGGCGGATGTGGGTGGGAGGTTGTTCGTGTTGTCGGAAGGCAACATTGGGACTCGGAATGGAATGGACATTGAAATTTGGTGTGCTGAGATTGAGATTAGAAAGAATGATTCTGGAGACTTGTGGGGTTCCATAGTCTGGTGTAGTTTGATCATTGGGATTCCTGTGGACGTCCGTCCGCACCGCCTGGCGCCCCGCGCGTGCCCGCGCGGGACCGATCCAGTTTTCAACGTGTGGCGGCGGCCACCCACGCAGCCCCCTCCTTACCAGGGGCGGGTCCGATCTCGCATACGAGGCGAAGTGTCGGACATCGATTTGGATAACGATCCAGACTTGTACTAGACGAGTGCGGGCACCCGTGTTTCCGTTTGGGAATCGATCGAGACATGGTTATAAATGTTTAAAGGCCGATTCATTTGGTAAGGCGACCTTTTTAGTGAACTGAAGTCGTTGCCGATTTGTGGAGTCGCCACCGAGTCAATTATGGAGACTCGGAAACCGTTCAAGTCAACTTTGATCCCTTACCGGCTCAAAGTTGAGTGGCACGAAACCTAAAGGTAAAGACTTGTACCCTCAAGCACTCCATGCCTGGAATGACTCTCATTGCCAATGGTTTCGGACATCCGGAAACCATCGATTCTGAGTAAGGGGTGAGGGTACGTATTGCGAAGCCAACACCCGATAGATGTCAACACCCAATCCCACCCGCACTGTAGCGGCCTCTACTAATCAATCGGTGGGATGATATCCTAGTTCTCTTGTTGTGGTGTAAATACTGTAACATCCGTTGTTTTAACCCTAATCCTTTTGCTATGTCGGTTGTTTAAGGACAAGTAAGTTTTGTCGTCGAAGTAGTTGTGTTTACATTCTCTGCATGCGATTTCACGTGACAAACAGACCATGAATAGATGCACGTATAAGAGTAGAGAGTACTAGTATTATACGTATTAGCAAATTAGTTTTAACGTGATAATACGAATATTAGTCATTCTCGTGGTATACCTTACCTGGTATTCTGCTTAAGATGCGTTGGTTCGGTATTAATAGAGATGGGTCGAACCTAATAAGGTAAGCACCTGGACTAATACGGAACCCGACCATCACTTTGTTCAGTTTTAGCTATTTTACGTTTTGAATTCCGCGTTGGGTGATTTAGCATGCGATTATAAGGTCATAAAAGCAATAAATCATATGAAAAACTGTAAATGCGAATGTATGTAAATCACATTGTGAGGAGTTGCACCCTCGGAGTATACACTAAACGGGACTCAGTGCATAGACAGTCTTGAGAACGGATCTCGGAATTACACGGGTCTATTTAGAGTGTTTTAGTATTTGTTGTTGAAGTTGGGACGTTACGTATTTTAGTAGATGCTTGTGGGCCTAGTGCCCACGTCTAGTGTTGTCGTAGTGCATAATAATAGAAAGTGCAAGTATGGAAAGTTTTGTTTAGATGACAACCTAGTGACGACTTGATCAACAGGCTGATCCTCCTAGCTTGACTAGTGACTCCGGCAGAACCCCGTTATCGTTTGACCTTCCCGCGGCTACTCCGACAGAGCTTCGTTACTAAGGACTAGTTCTGCGGCTAATCCGACAGAACCTAGTTACTAGTTTTGAGCTAGTCGATCACAGGCACCGCGGTATCGAGTGGAGAGCTCGAAGGTGAGGAGTAGCGTCGATGTCGCTTTTTTTATTGGAACTACGATCGAGTGGATCGTTTGCCTCGAGTGTCGGAGTGCGAGCCCTTAGCGAGAGGTTTTGAGGGAGAAGAGAGAATTGAATTGTGTGGAATGAATGAGGCGGAGGGGGGTATTTATAGGTGTTTTCGGCCCTCGTCGCCCATATGGACGCGTGACTTGGGGCGCACCAAGACTCAGGCGCCTGGGTCCGAGCGTGGGGAGACCCAGGCACGTCAGGTTGGGCGGTTGGAGTTTTGAGGATACGATTTTGATACTTTCCAAAACCGAGAGGTGGGTGTGTGATATCTAGCTTGGTCGCGAAGCCTTCCCCATGGCTTGACCTAGCGTCGTGGGTTTCGTGGGCCTCGGGTGTTCATCTCGAGGATCGCTTGACTCGGTATTGACTCGGTTCGAGTTTCGGGGCCGATTCGGGGTCCCGGTGTCGGAATTGACTCTAATTAGTGTCTATGCGTTCGTAACGACACGACTAAGGCTGACATCATGTTTGTTTTAATTTGTCCGAGTAATTATTTGGTCCGTTCTATAAGAAAACTATCTAAAATATCGCGAACTCGTGTCGCGTTGCAGTCCTATCGTCATCGGGTGTTTGCTGGGCACCTCTGCAGCCACCAGGTCCAAATTTGGGTGTCTACAGAAGCCCCCACTTTGAATGAGGCATGGACAAGGCGAAAGTCAAAGTATAGCCACCCAGGTGGCTGTCCGGTCGGGTCGTTTTAAGTCCGTTGGACTACGTGGTGAGGCTCGCCAGCCAAGGCTGAGAAGTCATACCTGACGTCTTCGCTTGTGGTTGATTGGTTGGGGCCCGGGCCGTTGGTTGACATCTTGTTCTTGATTCTTTGTGCGCGCGCTTTGTCTTCTTCAGTTTATTTAGAGGTTTCGTTTAATTTTAAGTGTTTTTTGCGCGCTAGCAACGCATTAAGTTGGCCTTTATTTGTACGAGTATATTTTGGGCTGCTTGTGAACCCTTAATGACATAAAACGTTCGAGGGCGTTAGTCTCCGCTCGAGTAATCGTCTTCGGGATGCCTACGACCCCTAGGACAGAATAAAGTGATATAAAACTATTCGAGGGCGTTAGTCTCCTCTCGAATAAAAATTGCTGTGGAGGTATAAGACTCCTTCGAGGGCGTTAGTCTCCTCTCGAATAAAAATTGCTGTGGAGGTACAAGACTCCTTCGAGGGCGTTAATCTCCACTCAAGTAGCTATCTTTCACGATGCCTCTGACCCCTAGGACAAAATTGTTGTTGTTGTTCCTCCGGGATCACTAAGATCCCTTGGGCAAAACTCCTCGAGGGCGTTAGTCTCCACTCGAGTAGCTGTCTTTCGGGATGTCTCTGACCTCTAGGACTAAATTGTTGTTGCTGTGCCTCCGGGATCACTAAGATCCCTTGGGCAAAACTCCTCGAGGGCGTTAGTCTCCACTTGAGTAGCTGTCTTTCGGGATGCCTCTGACCCCTAGGACAAAATTGTTGATGTTGTGCCTCCGGGATCACTAAGATCCCTTGGGCAAAACTCCTCGAGGGCGTTAGTCTCCACTCGAGTAGCTGTCTTTCGAGATGCCTCTGACCCCTAGAACAAAATTGATGTGCCTCCGGGTTAACTTGAACCCCTCGGGCAAATTGCTGTTTGTTTATTTGTTTTAGTAAAATGCTGGTGGAGTGTGTTTGTCTTAGTTAATTTTGTTTCGCATGCTTGTCTTATTTTGTTCGGGTTTGCCCTTACTTTTGTTTTGATCTTGGGTTTGAGTTTGCTCAGTGTTTGCTTATGTTAATCTTGGTTATTTTTTGTTACGCGTCCGGACGCAGCGTTAAGCGCTTGTTTTAGCCGAGAGTGTATTATTGATGTTAATAAGTAGTTGTCTCGTTATTGTTGTTTGGCTTGTCTTAGTAGGTGCATGTGTATTGTCTTTGAGTTATATTTGTTGTGCTTTGTTTTAGTCTGGACTAGGTCGCTTAGGCGCGCGTATTTTTGCGCTCCAAGACTCAGGCGCTCAGCCCCCAGCACACCAGGACCCGAGCGCGTGAGCTGGAGCGGTCATATTTTTGTGGTCTGGGTCTGTTTAAGTAATGCGAAAATTGGGGCGCTCGTTCATTACTCAAAGAATTCGAATGCGTCATCTTCTTCGCCCCAAACTCGACCTCTTCGATTTTTCTTACCGAATTTCGTTTCGGTTCCGCTTTTTTACGACAATGTCGACTCCAGGTTAGTGTTCTTTACTTGCTTTTTGTCGGTTTTGCTTGATTGAATTGATTATGAGTTTGTTTGTTGAAAAACTCTAGAAAATCGATTTGGGTGTTTTTTATTTGTTAAGTTTCGATGCTTGTGCTTGATTTCATTGTTAAATTAAGGTCGATTAGAGCTTGTTGAAGTAGTTATAAGCTTGATGAGGATGTTCGAGGTGTGACAACGGTTCCGTAGGGAAATGTGTTAGGAAAGCTAGGGTTAAGGACCGTTTTCCGATTATTCCCGTGTTTGTTTTGCATAATTTTGCTTAAATGGCGTTTATGGGGATGTGGGTAGCTCTATTGCCGGTGGCTAGGGCTAGGATGACCTTTAAGAGCCCTCCGTGAGATTTTGTGTGTCTTAAGACGGGCCAAAAGGTGTCGCAACGATGCCGGATTTTTCCGAAACCACTTCCAATGTGACCGGGATCGAAAAAGTGTGTTATCGCTTTCTTGGAATTTCGATATCCTTATCCAAAAGTTTGACTCTATTTTGACCTGTTTAAGCTGATTTTGCCTGATTAGAGCTATGTTTTGTTGTGTTTCTTTTTTGTTTTGGGCTTCACAGCTAGAGGTATTACCGAGCGTCCCGAGGGAGCTTCCTCGGTTAGTGTTAGAGCTAGTGCTAGTGAGGAGGTTATTGGGGCGAGTTCACAGACTCCTTGAGGGATTTGCAGGAGGAGACGGAGCGTCTCGTCTCAGCGGCGCGACCCCGAGACCATTAACGAGGCCGAGTTTGATAGAGTGAGGAAGCGCAAGCTTCCGGAGACGGTGGCTAGGAGGGCTCATGTTCTGGTTCCAGTACCGGAGAATGAGGAGATATTTTACGAAGATCCCGAGTGGGCTTGGGACTTGGATGGTCACCAGCTGATGTTTCACCTTGACCGTCATATTTCTAGTCGTGTTGTGCGAGGCTTGGTGAGTGTCCTATTCGTGCTTATTTGGTTCTGACTCGGATTTTTCTATCGTTATTATTTTGCTCGGGTTAGGCTAGATTCATTTTTGTTTATCCTAATGTTGCTTCGGTTTGCAGTCCCCAGGTCCGATGAGGACTTTCTCGGGTTTTACTACATGCCTCGACGTCTACCATCAGAAACTGACCCCCACGGTAACGGAGATTATCGAGAGGACTGCCCTGGGTCCCGTGGTCGGGTAATGGGTTAGGTCGGTGGGTTGCCAGACTAAATGCAACCTTATGGTGATCCGGGCGATGATAGATCGCTTCCATGATACTACCTCGACCTTCCACATGTCTTTTGGGGAGGTCGGAATGACCCTAGAGGACATTGGGATGATTAGCGGTCTGCCCTGGGGTCCGGATAGGATTAGGTGGGCCGCCGAGGGCCCTAGTCTAGGATGAGGTGCGGATCCTCATTAGGGATTGTCTGCCGCGTGAGGCATATAATACGCCTCATGCTATAGTGTGTTCGTACATCACCGACCACTTCGAGCGAGTGGCGGTGTTAGAGGGTAGGGAGGCTAATACGCCAGAGCAGGATGCTCGGCTGTGGTATTTCTTAGGGTCGACCTACTTCTCGGACAAGGGCTAGAGGTTTAGTACCAGGATCTTGCCCTTCCTAGCCGATCTGACTTAGTTAGGACGCTACGATTGGGTGACCGCGGCTTTCACGGAGATGACTCGCTGCCTGCAAGTCATGGTGAGGTCGCTGGTGATAGGGTCGGCCTCAGTTGTTCCTATCGTGGGTCCAGGCCTTATACTAGAGGTTAGTTGCTTTTCTCTCACTTTTGTATTTGAAGTTTTATTTAGTTTCGGCTTGATTTTGCTAAAGTCTGCTTTGGAATTCTACGGGCTTGGAATTATTCTTATTTCCCGTGTTTGGCGCCTAAGACGGTACGGGTGCACCCGAAGAGGTTCCCGGCGGGGATTGAGTGGAGGCTGGCTCAACCTAAGAGCATAATCAGCCATTACTCTGTGGAGAATGCGTTAGTTAACAAGCTACGCATTGAAGATGTAAGTTTTCCTTCTATAGTCAGTGGGTGTTTTTTACTTTCTTAGTAGGTGTAAGTTTTTGCATAGCCCCCAAGTTTTGGGATTCATTAGGATGTTGGTTTTGCTTGTGTAGTTTGTGGCCCGCCCTTGGGCCGATTATGAGGGCGTGCCGGAGTACGTGACTGCGGAGCTGAGGCCGCATAGCTATAGAAGAATGCTTCTCCCTGCGTTGATTCGTCCAGTTTGGTATCTGGGCGAGCGGTTGGTGCGTCAGTGCCTATATGACGATTTCAGGGTGCCGGTTGATCTTCCCCGGACCATGTTCAGACCGCCGACCGTCGCAGAGGTCCTTGAGGATAGGGACGGAAAGGAAGGCGATACACTCTTGGTGCCTGGTGCCTCCTACCTGTCTCACGTCACCCGGCGGTTCGCTTGTTACTGCCTCGTGGTAAGGTTCTAATCTTGGTTCTAAGATTTGCTTTGCGGTTTATTGTTTATTTTTCTCCTTGCCTCCTGACCGACCAATCCGTTGTCTTTTCAGCTTGCCGACCCGGCCGATGAGATCCAGCCCCCATATTTTCCCCTAACGCTACTTAGGGTGGATGCAGCCGAGATTCCTTTTACTGAGCCCCTCCCCCCGTGTTCTGCTGAGGAGATGGACGCCGGGATAGAGTGGCGTGACCGGGTATACCGGGTGAGTTTTGATTTTGGTTTTTGATTCGTGTTCTAAGAATTAGGGTCAGTTTGCCTAACTTTTATGGTTGCATTCTCAGGTTTCCTCGGCTTGCCACCAGCGGTTATGGCAGGCTGCCAACCGCTTCCGGGCCTATGCCTCGAGGGTCTCCTGTGACACTTCGGGGCCTCGATCGGTGAGTTTACGCGACTAAGGTGGCTTTCTAGGCGGTCGGTGTACTTTCCTAATGCTTAAGTGTATTTGCAAGATGTTTCGGATATGGTGGGGCAGTTGGAGACTCGGGTGACCGAGCTCGAGGCGAGAGAGGTTGAGGCACAACGGCTTCCTAAAGGAGCAGCTGGCTCGGTCTTGGTGTGATACCTCATCCCAGGGTGAGGCTAGGCATCAGATCGAAAGGGAGGCTGAGGCTGAAGCTGAGGCTACGGTTGCTACGGAGGAGGCTGTAGGGATTCCTGAGACAGCTACTCTAGATATGCTGTCAGGGATGAACGCTAGTGGAGTCTCCCCTTATAGACCTGGAGGACCTAGGGTTAGATGATCAGCTTTGTGAGATCGTGATTGCCGTCGGCGCGGCTTCTAGGGGTCCTTCTTAGCCTTGACTTGTATAAGGATTCGTATATTTTGTATATGCGTTTTAGATTCTTAGTATTTGAATTGGTTGGACTAGTCTTGCATTTCCGTTTGGCGAATTGTTTACCTAGATTGACGAGTAATCACTTCAAGTTCGGTTTGTTTGCGAATTCTTTGTAGTTCAGGATGTTTTAGAATGCGTTGATATTGCATGAGAGTGCGAAAATGCTTTTTCGGATTTTTTGAAATGCATTAGTTTGAGCCGGAGATCGGATCAGATAGTACGTCGATTAAAAGGTTTTGACTCGAGATGTAAAATGTTAACGTATACATTGGTGTGTTTTGACCGAGCATATTAGAAGATGAGTGCAGTTGCTTTGACTTTCGGAACGAAATCGAAGTTTTAAAATTCGGGCAATTTTTGAAAAAGTTAGATCACTTTTTGCATACCCTTAATATTGCCTTGTTAGGCTACCGACCCGACCTGACAACAACCGTTAAAAGGCTCCGACACGCCTAGGTGGGGTAGCTTATCCCCCTAAAAAATGAAAAGATGTCTAAGTCCGGTGGGTCCGACAGGTAAAATGTAATATCTGCGTGGGCCTGTTACTCTTGCGCGGGCATTTTGAATTTTGGAAAGGG
The DNA here is from genome assembly GCA_958450325.1 of Agrostemma githago. Classification (NCBI taxonomy): domain Eukaryota; kingdom Viridiplantae; phylum Streptophyta; class Magnoliopsida; order Caryophyllales; family Caryophyllaceae; genus Agrostemma; species Agrostemma githago. The sequence goes on from OY288244.1 coordinate 42,912,484, forward strand.
GTTCCGCGACGTCAGGAGGTCGTTCCCGACGTTTGGGGTTGTCGGGTGTGAGAGAAAGCTTAAAGATTGTGGAGATGATTGTACCATAGAATAAGGAAGCTATGTGGGCTGATGTTGCTAAGTGCCCGACCAAAGATGGCGTTACCGATCCTAGTATTTGTCAGTTCATCTAAACGGGCCGAGACCGACAAGACTCATATTGAATATGTGAGTGAGAAGGCGACGCGGGATTGGTTGGGCTCGCTTTTGGCTAGGGCGGTGGAAGCTTGTGTTAGGAGGGGTCGATGGTGAAAGACCCGAGCAAGTATACCCGAATGGCAAGGGAAAGGAAAAGTTGGACCGATAGAGCCCAACCGTTTAGTACTATGTTGTATTAGTTGGCATTACATGGTGTATTAGCTGTAACACCCCTGATTTTATAAATTAAATTAATTTAAAATTATGTTCGTACTTTTATATTTACGATTGAACTCGTAATTCTCAAAATTATTATAAAACGCGTTTATCGTTCAATCGTTTCAAACTCCTAAAATTCTATTTATCTCGGAAACATATTTTAATTCTTTTTCGATTTATTTACACATTTAATTTAATTCTTATCGAAAATCTGTTTCGACGATTTAAATTCTAAATTCTTTTATTTTTAAGCTCGATTTTCTATATTTATTTTCAAACTCCTAAAATTCTTTTATTTAGCTCGAAACTCATTTATTTTAAGTTTCGTCAAAATATTTATTTTCTTTCCTCGAGAAATCAATTTAATTCATTTTATCGAAAATTTATTATTTATCGGGAAATATTATTTCATCGTCTAATTATTTATTTCTATAAGCTTCGTTTTCGTCTCGAGTGATTTATTTACTCATTTTATTCGACGGCCCGATTATTTATTAATCTTTTTAACTCGTTTTAATTCGATTCGTGGGTCAGTCAACCTATCGTTACGGGATTCGTTTAATTCGTATTTTCCTACCTGATTCATTCTGAATCCGGACACTTTTTCTTATTTGTTGTCTTGAATCCGTACACTTTGGTGAAGTGTATTTAACCCACTTTTAGTGACTTGTATTGTATACTACTCTTTTTAATTCATCCTCCACCGCTTTCCTTATTTCGGTCCACATTCATTCCCCTTTACTCTTTATTCCACCGTTTATTTTCCTCCAAACATTCATTCCCTTTGCATTCCTTTTTCTTTCCACCGTCTCAATTCATCATTCATTCATTCTTTTCAACCTGCATCATCTCCGTCTTCTAGCCACCTCTTCATCGCACCTTTCCCCTCTGTATTCTTTTTCTGATCCGTTACTGCTGCTGCTGCTCTCTACCGCTACTGCTGTGTCTGCTGCTGCTGCTCTCTACCGTTACTGCTGCTGCTGTTTTGCTCGTTGCTGCTGCTGCTGCGATTCGCTGCTGTCTGTACTGCAATTCGCTGCTACTGTTATTGTTGATGCTGCTGTTACGGACTTACGGTACTGCTACTGCTGTTATGCGCTGCTCCTTCTCTTTTCTTCTTCTTCGTGCATCTGCTGCTGTACTGTATCTTTTCTTCTTCTTTGATCTGTTCTGTACTTCTGTCTTGTCATTCTGCTTCGGACCTTGTCGATTCGGATCTGTTTTGCTGTTATCACCTGTCATCATCTCTGTCGTTCGACTGCTGTTGTCCGTTGTTTTCTTCTCCTCGCCTTCATTTTCTTCTTCTTCATTATTTTTGTTGCTGTTCGATGCTATTTGTTGTTGTGGTTGTCCTGTTTCGTTTGGTTCGCTACTGCTGTAGATGTCGTTACCGCTGTTTTGGTTCGATTTTTCGTGATCCTGTTATTTCTCTTTCTTCGTTTTCCTTTCTTCGTTTGCTGCTACTGTTTCCGTCTAGTATTGCTGCTGTAAGTTCTGTTTTGTGCCAATCTCGTCGTCGTCATCTTGCTGCTGTTGTTTTGCCGTACCAGTTGATGCATCTGCTGCCGTCTTGTTGTTCTCGTTGTTGATGTTCATTGCTGATGCTATTATCGCTGCTGTAGCTATGTTATGGGTGCTATTTTCGTTGTTATCGTTTCAGTGTTGTCCTTCCTTCTCCTTCCTATCATTCTTCTCCTTCGTCTCTTGTTTCGTTGTTGCTGGTGTTTGTTGTGCAACCGCTGCTATCCGTTTTCCTTACTCTAGTCTTTTCCAACTTTCTCTATTTTCCGACTCCCTGGTTTTCCGTGTCTTCATGTATCGGTTTTCATTGGAGTCTCAAGCTATTCAATGGAACAAGTGTCAAGACGACTTTCGAGTTCGTGACTGCAGTTTGGAATATTAGACGAACAAATGCTTTAAAGTTATTGTTTCGACTCAAGGTAACTTTAGGACGTTACTCGATTTTATATCGTATGTTTGAGTAGTAGTATGTAGTAAATATTTTAACTTCCGTTTTCTAATTTTAGCTATTTATTATTTGCTAAAAATATTATTTTATAAATGGTGTGCTTTATAAATATTTTACGACTTTCGATATCGTTTTATAAATCATTAATAATTTTATAAATTATGATCGTTATAATATTTTGTTAATTATCGTGACACTAGTAACTAAATAATAACGATTTCATATTTTTGTCATATTTCGTCTATTTATAATTTTAACTAAAAATCATATTTTTATATTATAATCGAGATTTGTATACTTGTTTAATAAATTAATTTTTGTTTTACGATTTATACTAATAAATGAGAAAATAGTCGATTTTGTTTTAAATACATTTTTCTTATTCGAGACTATTTTCACTAATAATTTCCTATTTGTTTCCGATTGACTATTTTTATTGAAAATTGTATTATTCATAAATCAAAGCTATTTCTTAAAAATAATTTGAAACCTTTATAAAATTCATTTCATTTATGTAACTCGTTGACTCAATTAATTTTGATATCGTTTTTCTTAAAATATCTCTTTTCTAAGATTTATTGTTTTACCTCGATTTCCTAAACTATTTATAAAAATACTATATAATGACTTATCACATTTTATTTATATTTTGAGTAACGAATTTAGAAATATATTAAAGTTACGATAACGACGATAATAATTAAATGTTAATCTCGTTAGAAATGCTATTTTTATACGTTTCACTTTTTTTAATAACTTACGTATTTTCTATAAGACTATTTTTAGTAAGTTTCTAAAATTAGTAAGTTTCTATTTATAGAAAGTTTCCCTTTTAATATAAAATGGTTATTCCTTTTATCCATATCATTTATATTGATTATAATTACTTTTGACTTTCGATAATGGCTGTTTTGAGTTATGGAATAAAGAGAAGTGTGGGCTTAGAGTAATATAGTCTGGGATGTACATTTTGCCATCAACTATAAAGCTGGTGTGTCTATGTTGAGACACATTGGTCGTTGAACTGAGCATGGTTTGTGCTCAGGAGTGTGTATATTTTGACCTTAAACTTAGATATCGCATCGTGTAAGTCGCCGTCGGGTTGAACTGGATTACGGTTGGTGTCCAGGAGGGGTGTACATTACTTAAGCCAGGACCTCGCTGCACGCAGTCCTGTTATAGTTGAGTTGCCTAGTTAGAGACTGGATTCTGTTATGAGTTAAGTCTACAGTTCTCGAAGCTAGTTTCCAGTATTATCCTAGTGAAAGTCTAGCCTTGTGCACACTGAACGAATTTCCATAATGCCATTTTCGAATATTTATATTATCGATTGATTTTGACTTGCAGGTTGGCAAGTGCTTTAAGTTATCTTCGAAAGCTTATTTTATTATATCGTTTTAATGTTTTCTCATTTTAAGTATTTTGATATAATAATACTATTATTTTTCATACGATATAATATGGCTGGGAGAACGTCCGAGTTACTCCCCACTGACGTGGCTGTTATGTTTATAACATGACAGGTATTTGCTGCTAGGTTTTGGGTGTGAGCTAGCGAGTAGCGTGGATCATACTCTTTCTTTATTCATGTAATTTATGGATTTGTATAACCCATTTGGAGAATTTTCTATTTAGCCCTTTTGTAAAAAGTGGCCTTTGTATTGACTTACCATTTCTTTTAATAAGATATAGTTTGTCAGTGTGTTTTAATCCCGACTCTACAGTGTTTCCGCCACTGTATCGCGCTAGAATTTTTAGGGGATTACATTAGCACTTGTTTTTGTGGGGTTTTATTTGACGCGTTGTCGTTCTCGGGGTAGTCGGATTTGGGATGTTTGATGTAAAGGGCCTCGACAAAGGCTTGATTTAATTGATTTTGCATTAATGAGAAGCACATTTATTTATATTTTTTTTGTGGTGGCTCGCCACTCGATTCTTCATTTTGCTCGGAGCGCCCTTTCGGGTTTTCACTTCGTCCTTGGCTGACCTTTGTTTTGTCCCCCTTTTTTTCGTTTTTTTTTTGTTTGTTTTTTTTTTCGACGGCTCCCAACTCGATTCTTCATTTTGCCCAGGGCGCTCTTTTGTGCTTTCACCCCGTCCTCGGCTCGTCGTTTGTGCTTCGTTATTTTAAAATCACTCATTGACCGGGTCGTGGGGAGAGTCCTGGTTTGTACATGGATCGATTTATCGATTTTGTTTGTTCGGTCGTTTGGTTGTACCCGGGGACGGGTTGCCTACGTATCCGTGTTTGAGTGGAATCAAATCATGTTCGTGGTTCTTTTTAGATGTGAGTGATTTTGCTTTAGACTCGTTATGCCAATTATCGATGTGAGATGTTTAGAGCATATTCACATCTGTTTTCACCTTAGTTAAAATTAATGTGAAATGGTCGGGTGTAATCCCTTAAAAGTGACAATTACCGAGATACCATGTTTGGGTCAAGGTGACTGGCTAGGATGATTTTGGAATGTGGAGCTAGGTAGTGAGTGGCTCTAATGAACTAAGATCTGGAGCTTGGTTTTTGTGGAGTTAAGGTTATGGGGTTATGGTTTCGTAATGTGGTAGGAAAGGGGAAGCTGAGCAAAAATGACTCAGACTTCAATTGGGCGGGATGTAAATCAGGTGGGATCTGATTTCCATGTCTGGCCCTAACGGTTGGGGTTATCCTATTGAGCTTGAATTCTCAAAATTCCGGACTGTCTCCTAACAAGTGTCTCGGGAAGGTCTTTGGGGTTGTAATGCAGAGAGGCTAGTGTTCGGGCGCTAGTTGGCTGGTCTGTTCATTTTTTTTTGTTTTTTTTGTTCGGACTTGCTTAAAGTCGAGTTGAATGATTAGGGGTTTCATTTTGACCGTTGAGTTTGGTCTTGATTATTGAATTGGGCCGGTTTAGCTTGGCCTTGTTTTCACTTTTTCCTTTGGCTCCTTTTGGCCATTTCGGACTCTTTTTTTTTCAGACTAGCACCTATGGTGGGGATTGGTCGGTCTTTTATTTGAGGGATACTTATTGTGGGAAATGGGTTTGCCTTCCGTCTTTGACTGCAAGCTAAGAGACTATCTAGATTTGTCATAGGATTCAGTAATGCTCGTTCTAATGGATAGTTTATGACTTTCTATACCAGACATGGAATAGGTAAAAGAAAAGAACACGGGATCTCAGTTCTTGTACTTCCTCGCTGTTTCGAGGTATGTTTGATTGTTATCGATAAATGGCATTGTATCGAGTCGTAAGCGAGAAATGTATGCTTTAAATCAAGCGATTGTCGAGGCGCATTACAAAGGAAGAAAGGTTTATTTCTTTTTATTGATAGTAATAAGTAGGCTATGCGCCCGAGATATTGTTTTCGGGGAGGTGGAGGACAGACCCCCTCACACTTCCTGACTCGATGCGAGAAACGAACAGACATTTGCTATATTACTAGGTCTAGGCCCTAAGACGAAATAAACTCTGACTCGGACACAGATTTACTCGTCTCGGTGGATGCCCGTGGGTTGTCAGGATTTTCCTCGATATTCCGGACATTCTCCTCTATAGGGTTGCGGTGGGAACAACCGATGGTGCCGTCAGGGACGGTGTGAATGCTAAAAGGGTTTGTGGTATTGTTTGGTTTCTCGGGTGGAGGGAGGATAACGGTCCCGTTTTCGATCATATCTTGTATGACATGTTTGAGCCAAAAGCAAGATTCGGTATCATGCCCGTTACCTTAGTGATATAGGCAATAAGCATTAGGGATCCAACTTTTGCTTCGTTTGTTGACTGGTGGGTCGGGAGTGAAATCCAAAGGTGAGAGTAACCCTTGATCGACTAGGCACTTAAGGGCTTCGGTGTAAGATAAGTTGATTAGGGTAAACCTTCTCGGTGACCTTCCTACTTTGTTGGGTGTGGTCTTCTAAGGTCTTGGTGTCCCTTCCGTATTGACTTTAGGAAGTCCCAATCGGGCGGAGCACTGGGATAATCTATCCTGGGTAGGCTTTTGGGCATGTTAATCGCTTGGGTTAGCGTTTGTATCGCTTTCGGTGTCTCTACTCTCAAAAAAATTGAGGCAGCTATCGATGTAACGAACGGATAAAGTCAAACGGGTTATTGAAGTATGGATGTTGCGAACCAATTAGGTTAGGGCATTGACATTGTTGCAGATGCTTTCGATGGAGTTTGGATCTACTAACATGTTGGGGAGTGGTTCTGTAGGAAAGGATCAAATGGTCAGATAGGATCCACCGGACGACATAGAGACTCGAGGAATGCTCGTGATCGAGCGACCCGGAAATGAGACTCTTGATCCGTGTGTGTGGCCATTGGCTTAGGGACTCAGGTAATTTAGACTCTTGGTGTGTTCGGCGAGACTCCTAATGAATTTTAAAATCTCTGTGACGAGACGACTTGATACAAACCTCGGAGGTGAGGCTTAAAGAGGACTTCTCTAAACGAGACGACCCAAAACGTAAAATCACGAGTAGAGATGATCCTAGTAGCTAACATAGACAGTTAAACACACGGTTGTACGACGTAAGAGGTTGATCACGATCTCGGCTCAGGATCAAAGAATTTGGATGTATGCTTCCTTCGAAAACGTCCAGTTTTGCAAATTTTGAAAAGGATGGCAAAATAGTGATGGCGTGACGATATTGCCCTCGGCGTGTAGGTGCGTTGCTATGTGTGTGCATTGAAAATGATGACGAAATGTAAAGGTGTTTTTTATTTGAAAGGAGCGCATTTCTTTTAAGGGAAACGTTTTTTTGAAAATAATTACGTGTTGTTTCTATCAAAACTACTATTAATTAGTTAGATCGATACTCGCGGGGTGCGCGATGCTCGTGATGGAGCGTGAAGTCTGATGGCATACTACAACAAAATCACCCTTTCGCGGCGATTATTTTGGTAATTCGTGGCGATTCTATTCGACGCGAAAGGTTTCCCCATCGATTGTGTATTCGTTGAGGTAGGCGGCGTTGCCGTAGCCTTTCGTGTCGAATAATTTATTCGCTGGGTTAGGTTCTTAAAAGCGACGCGAAAGAAGATGAGGTTTAGTGGCGATTTTAGTGTCGATTATTATTGATGCGGTAAATGTTTTGATTTTCCCACTAATAAGAATTGTAGCGATTGTATTCGACACAATAAGTACAATAAAACGTCATTTAGTGGCAATTGTTGTAATTGTATTCGACACGATAAACAAGTACTATAATGTCATTCCTTTTACCATTTTATCAATAGTATTCGACGCGATAAGTATTACAAACAATCGTAACAATTGCATTCAACACGATATGTAATACAATTGCAACGACATAGTAAATTTATATCGATTTCATTCGATACGAAATATCATTTCTATCTCTCAAATAAAATGCGAAAATAAAAAGAAAGGACAAGCGGAAAAACATGATACTTATATATAACTCATAAAATCCCGAAATTATATGTATCCAACATCGACTAAATTAAATTAATAAAAATAGGTCCAAAATAAGTGCAAACAATCCTTTTAGAACCTAAAAAAACTAACTAGGTCTTCAACCCCAAAGCAAAGCTTCAAACCATCTATTCCAAATTACATAGAGTAGTTGCGCCTCGAAAAAACTGCAATAACAAATATCATGTATATACCAAGTTATACCGAATTTTTAATCATTTCCTACGTGCAAGTAAATAAATGAAATAGATTTATGTATGTATATACACACTCACTGGTTCATGTATGTTCCTTGACACATATAACAAAATGTCACAAATCAGCCGCTTGAGTTGCTATAATCATCCTGTACAAACAATTGAAAAGCACACCGATTATTATATGACGTGAGTCCATTATCTAGTTCAGTTTAGTATAATATCATATTTGTAACATATTGCGTACCAAGTACAAACCAATTATATAAAAAAAATGAAATAAGAACATACCGTATTAGTCTGATCGTATTTTGAATATTCTTTTGATGTTCTACCTTTAAAGAGGGCCAACAATTCATGGAATACATTCTCTAGTTGATTTTGCTTTTCCAATACCTTATTTACCTCCGCATCACTCTTTGCTTGTACCATCTTCAATTCTTCGGTATGTTTCTGTTGCATGAGGTTCATCTCATCACGAAACTTGTTCATTAACTCATTGGAGGCGACATTGTTTTCCACAAAGTCTGACAACGGTTGTACCCCAGAATTACCCCACAGTTTGAAAGCACACAATCCTCCACCAACTCCGCGCACACGTCCACGTCGTTCTTCTTTTCCTATTACTTGATCAAATATATCTCCTTTCCAAGCTATCTTTCCATCCATTTGCTCTATTTGATTGGGTAACTCTTGTAATTTTTGTTTCATTAATTCCTAATGTATATAAAAAATGTTCGAAATAATCATTGAAATAGTGACGAAGAGAATAAAAAAATAGAAGGATAAGCGCTACTACTTTTTTTGCTTTTAAAGTGTCGATTTTTAATGGTATTGAACCCCACATTAAAAAAATGTGCATTAATTAAATAACTTACAACTGCTTTTGCCGAATTTTCATCAATTTTCTTCTTCTCTCTTGTTTTTCTATCCTTGTGAGTCTTAATGAAAATTTGAGCGCGGCTGGGCTCAACACCATTAACCGTCTAGATAAAGAATATAAAACACTAGATTATTTACAGCACACAAAAATAATAGAAAGGAAAGAATAACAGAGCACAGATATTAAACAATTTATGAAAAATAAAGAATATCACCTTTTTAGCTCTTAGTTGAGCAAAACTTTGTCTCCCTGCGCAGTGAGGCATTGTTTGATTTTTTTGATTGATCCTATTAATTGCTGCACGTCTCTGTGCATATATATATATATATATATATATATATATATATATATATATATATATATATATATATATATATGTATAGCTTTGTTAATTATTTATTAAATTTTACAATAATATAACAATACTAGTCGTAATAAATATAAATATCAAACACCTTTGTCTTGTCTTGATCCCAGTAAGAAATCAACTTCAACCATTGATCCATAGGAACACGTGAAGGCTTCGCATTAACCAAGCTTGATCGATTTTGTTTGTTTGGCTCATAGTACATAGCTTTTAGTTCTCCTCTAAAATCCTTAACCACCTTTCCTAATGCCTTAAGAATATGATCTCCTCCTTTATGTGGGAATGTAAATCGCAACTACATATAAAAATAAAACAGATTTGATATTATACAAATGTACTATCTAATACATTGAACACTTTTTGCTGTTACATGTTGCGAAGGTTAATAAAACATTTATCGTAAATATAACTTTCTTTTATACCTTTATCTCAGTCATACATCTAACTTTGTACTCTTGCGGTACAAGCCTCCAATCGGAATAGCCTTGTGGTGCTAATTCAGGATTTCTCCCCATTGTACCAATGAAACTAGACAAAGCGACAGACCCATCGCCATAAGGCTGACCTTCCTTATTGAAATGAACGATCGTTCGTACATCAGCCGGTTGATTCCAAATATCAGTTAAAATAGTCGGTCCTCTACGTCTCACTATCACCCAAGAAAATATCATTAGCATTAATCGTATCAAATTTCTACAGGACCAACATTAGGTAACAAGGCAAAAAAGTTCAATTACATACCTGAACGTTCAACCGTATCAGTATCTGTTTCATTAGGATTATCCTTAGTCGAATCTGATGTTTGAATTACTTCATCTAACACATTTCTTGTGTTATCACCTCCATTAGTGACTGATGAGTTTATATTATGCTCCTCACTAGGTGTTAAAGTTGAAAAAGTATCTGCATTACCATCTCCATCAAGATTGAAAGAAGCGTTATCTCGCAATCTGATTTTTGTCAAACGTCTCCTTTTTGTCATGATTTCTGAAATGATAACATAGATCACATCATATTAGTCTATCAGTAGTTTCACAAAAGTAAGGGGATAAAATTCATAAAATGAAAGTTTCACAGATTGCTTTCATAACCTGAATGCATATATGATAATCAATTCAACAACAAAGAACGCAGCACCATCTACCATTTGTGAGATAAATTACCTTTTAGTGGAAATGACATACAATCTGACAATTTATATTGCATGGCTTTATGAGAAACCTTGCATCGACAATTACTCCGTAAGATAAAACATAGAGACTAAAAATTTATATTCTAAAAAGAAAGATAAAGCGTACCACGATGAGGGAAATATCCAAATAAATTAGTAATATTACTAATATTCTAATACAATACCAAACCAACATCACTGCTAAAATGTAACCAAAAAATATAAAACAATTGCTCATGTATCATCCACGTATGTTCCTTCCACACCAGACAAGTCAATATCCATGTCGAAAGCATCTTCTACGGATGTCAAACGGTGTTCTTTACTCTCTGAATCAACTTCCCATTGATCATCTCCTAAATCGAAAGTACCTCTAGGTTTTATCGACTTTGGAATAAACCAATCGTGATTTGTTCCATCTTGCACATATATAACTTGATCAACTTGGGAAGCGAACACAAATGGCTCATCGCTTACTCGATTGAGATTATACATAAGATGAGAAAAATTAACAAGAGTAAATCCCAACTTGTCTTTCTTTAAACCACTCGCACTATGAACATTAACCCAATCACACCTAAACATAGGTATCGAAAATTTACTGTAAAAATTTAACTCGATGATATCAGTTAAGATCCCATAATATATAACATCTCCGAGAATCGGATTTGTATCCTTAGAGCTAGCATAACTTTGTGTCTTTGCTACAACCTTCACCCCACTATTTTGTGTAGTCTTATTTTTCTCAAATTCTTTAGTACGAAATCTATAACCATTTTTCATATCAAATGCATGAAATCTTCTGGCCATGGGCAATGGACCAAGTGCAAGTGTCTTAACATCATCTGTGATTCTTATGTCAGTCTTGTTGTCAGGATCATTAACCTAATAAATTGAACATGAAAAAACAAGGTTCAATACAAGGTAAGTACAATATATATATATATATATATATATATATATATATATATATATATATATATTTATGAAACTATGTGTTTTAGTAAATACTCACAAATGTTTTCAACCATTCGACAAATTCTTCATTGTGCATTCGATCTTGGACAATTTGAGTTAAACGATTACGTCTATGTATTCTCTTGAGGAAAGATACATGTTCCCTACATCAATTATTCATGTTAGTTATAAAATATATTTAAACATCATCAAAGTTAGAGACGAAGATGCGAAATTAAATTTCATACTCTCTTAAAGATTCAATATCTTTGCAATCACAATTGAACAGAACGTATCGATGTGCTTGTACCCTTGTCTTCTCATCCATCATAAAACCTTCAACTCGCCCATACGGTTGACCAACCGATGGAAAAAGACATGATTCTCCACTATTATTTTCATAACCATAGGTACACTGTGCATTGTTTCTATTTGAGGAACTCCTAATGTCATCACCTTCTCCCAAGTAACGAGAGCAAAATGTTATACACTCTTGAATTAGATAAGTTTCTGCAATCGATCCTTCAGGACGTGCTTTATTGCCTACATATGACTTGAGTGTAGATAAATACCTAAAATAATAATCTTATTAAGCGTGCTTCGTTTTATGATACACCACTAATGAAAACTAAATAAATGGAAACATTATTACCTCTCAATAGGGTACATCCATCGGTAATGCACCGGGCCACCAATTTTAGCTTCAGCAACGAGATGAACAACAAGGTGTACCATAATAGTAAAGAAAGTTGGTGGAAAGAGTTTCTCCAAGTTACAAAGAATAGTAGCAATCATTGTCTCTAATCGTTCAAGTTCTCTAATGTACAGTGTTCTTGAACACAATGCTCGGAAAAAATCACACAACTCAATTAAAATTGGGGATACTTTCTCATGTAAGCTCTCTCTTATCGCAAGAGGTAACATTAGCTGCATTAGCACATGACAGTCATGACTTTTCAACCCAGACAACTTCCGTTTTAGCACACAACGAGAGATGTTTGACGCATAACCATCCGGAAATTTGACATTCTTAAGAACTTCACAAAATCGATCTTTTGCCAAATTGCTCAAACTATAAGGTGCAGGGGGCAAAAATAACTTTTTGTTCCCTTGAGGTTGAGGCCATAAATGTTTTCGCACACCAATCTCTTGTAGAGTTTGACGAGCTTTGAGGTTATCTTTTGACTTGTTAGGAACATTTAAGAGTGTGTTAACTATATTATCGCACACGTTCTTTTCAATGTGCATCACATCGAGGTTATGACGCAAAATATTATGCTCCCAATAAGGAAGATTAAAGAAGATACTTTTCTTTTTCCAAGTGTTTGGTTCTACCCCGGAGAGGTGATCTTCCATAGTTTTACCTAGAGTGAAAGAGATATTCTCCAATTGTTGTAACACCTGTGAACCAGATGGCGGTTTAGGGGGAGACCTGGTTTCTGTGGTGTTATCGAAAGATTTTTCATCAAAACGATAGTTATGCAAAGGATCCAAGATCCTCCGATGACCCATATAACAAACCTTCCCACTGTACTTGTATCGCTTGGACCACTTATCATTATTACAACATGGACAAGCATTTTTTCCATAGACACACCACCCTGACAAATTACCGTATGCCGGAAAGTCATTTATAGTCTACATGAGAATAGCATGTAATTGGAAACTATTTTTTTCAAAGACGTCATACGTCTTAACACCTACATCCCAGAGTTCTTTCAATTCATCTATTAATGGCTGTAAGTAAGTGTCAATGTCATTTCCTGGAGACTTTGGACCAGGAATCAGTGTAGAAAGAATAATGAAAGGCTCTTTCATGCACAACCAAGGAGGCAAATTATATATCATCAAGAGTACGGGCCAAGTGGAATAGGTGCTACGCATTTCGGCAAATGGATTAAAACCATCACTAGCTAAGCCTAATCTAACATTCCGAGGATCCATAGCAAAAGTCGGGTATCGATTATCAAAATTCTTCCATGATTCACAGTCCGTTGGATGCCTTAAAACACCATCTTCATTTGGTCGGTCCTTGTGATGCCATCTCATAAGTTCAGCTGTTTTAGAAGACATGAAGAGTCTTTGAAGCCTTGGTTTCAAAGGGAAATACCGAAGTACTTTGACTGGGATGTTTTTCCTTTTTCTTACTTTTCCGCTACTATTTTTCGTATTATTAGACACAATGACACTAGACTCATCTAAGGTTTTCCAACGAGATGCTCCACAAACTATACACTGATTGTGATTGACGTACTCTTTCCAAAAAAGCATGCAGTCATTTCGACATGCATCAATTTTCTCGTACTTAAGAGTTAGTTTATCTACAATCTTCTTTGTTTCATAAAGGGAGTCGGGAATCACTGCACCTTGTGGTAAGGCCTTCCTAAAGATCTCAAGTAATTCCGTAAATGACTTATCAGACCATCCAGAGTTACATTTGAGATTATAAAGATGGAGGATAAATGAAAGTTTAGAAAACTCCTTACACCCAGGATACAACTCCAACTTAGCATCTTCTAACAAGTTATTAAACGTATCAACATTAGAAGTGACTGGCTCAAGTGGGTCTTCCACCCTAGTGAAACCTTCATCAAACTCGACACAGTCGTTGGAATTAGGAGTATTGTTAGGATTCCCAACAAGAGTCTCATTACTAGAAGTATTGCAACGAATTCCACAAGCATCCCCTAACATTTCTAATATCCTATTATTCGCAATGGATTTAGAAAGTTCATCGTCCTGACTAGGCATTGAAGAGGACCCAAAATCATAGTTATCATACCATTTCTCAAAGTCACGCATAGGTCCATTTATCACTAAATGGTCATAAACGTCTTTCTCGCTGCAACGATGGTAACGTACACATACGCCACAAGGACAAGCTATTGTTTTATCTTCACTAGAAGTTTTCTCAAATGCATATTTAATGAACTTTGTCAATCCCGTTAAATAATCATTGCTTCCAAGATCATAGTCTGACCAAATTTTACGCTTTTGTCCAGCCATAAAATTATTATCTGTTTAAGGAAGAGCCTTTCAAATTTAGTCGTGAATCATGGCAGACAAAAGTAAAATCACATGATTATCAAATTTCAGGAACAAAAGTTATACCTAATAATTTATGACCAATGCTATTAGCCCATATCACTTAATGACAATATGTGCTGGTTGGGGGATTCGAATCCCATAATGCTCTCTTTCCCAGTTCTAATTTTTTTTTCCTTTTTTTGGTTTTTATTTTGTTATTGTCAATTATTCATAGCTTTTTAATTTAAATATAACTCCAATTTGTGGATCATAATTTTGGATTTTTTTTAATGTTATCTATTTGTTTTTGTTTTTTTGAAGAATGTTATTTATTTTTTGGTTTCCCATAAATTCATTAATTAGGTTATAGGTTGAGTATTTCAGATATGTTTTATGTCGATTTTTGGGTTTTGTTTTTTAATGTCAATTAGACTCAATTAAATATAATTTTCAATTGTGTAACTCTAATTTGGGTTCTTATATTACTCCCTCGTTTCATTGACATGTTACACATTCTATTTTTTTTCAAATATTATTTTGATTTCATTTCTTTCTTGTTGGTACGTACTATAATTTTCTTAACAAATATAAGTATCACATTTAAGGCGAAAAAATCAATGAAAGTGAGGGAGTCTTTATTTGTTGGTTTATCCTTATTTCTTTATTTAGTTGAGTTATAAATGTCAGTGTTTTACCTATTTCAAATTAGTTACGAAAATTTTAGTTGAATTTTAAATGACGATACGTAATTATGTGACGGCAGAATGAATTTCAATTTTTAGTTAAATTTTTATAGTATCCGCAATTTTTTCTAAAGTGAACCCCCTCTCCTAAATTCCTAAGTCCGCTACTAGTCGAAGCTACAAAAGCAAGTTCAAAATACTTTCTGCCTAGCAACTCGCTATAACCTATGTCATCGGAGGAATACAAGTAAGAAGGAAATGCACTGCTCATAAAAAAAGAGTGATAGAGAAGACGCTCAAAGAGATTAGAAACTCAAATAAAAAAAGTTCAAGTGAATGTATAGAGTAAAAATCAAAAGTTCATCACCTGGAAATCACCACTCAAATTAGAAACTCGACGAGAGGAAAAGAGAAGGAAATGAACAGTAGAAAATTATATTCAAAATCAAAATGTTTGGATTTCAGTTTGTATGTTACCTGCTTACACCTATGCTTTGCTCGATGTGCCTGCATGATAAACACAACTTCAAATGAGACTCAGATTATCCGATTAGCCTACACTGCATATAACATTACATACATGATAACAAAAGGTACAACGTGTTCTACAAGTTCGCTACAATTCTTAAGCGTCACTAAGGGCTAATGCCTCCCTTTCAATCATTATTTAAACGGGTATGTAATACATGTATACTTGGTAGCACAGTTTAAGACCATGACTGAATTATACCCTTATACTCCATTAGTCCATCTTCTTTTCTTCTCTACATTTTGTAGCTAAAACTTGCTATCTTCATACATGGCTACAAATGGGGGAAATATACCCCCCACAAAATCTTTCGGATCTTAAAAAAAAAATTTAAGACCATAAACTTAATTAAGTAAATATATACCACACTTTTGAGTCTTAAAAAAAACATGGGTATGTCCTTGTTTCACAAAGGTGTGTCCTTGTTTCAGGAATAATGGCCAAACATGTCAAACATGACAGAAGGTGTAACACAAAGATTCCTCTAATGTACATCGTCCTTGGGACTCAAATTGTACAAGTTGATGCTTTTTTTGACAGTAAGGTCAACTGAAAAAGTCAACGAAAGCTACTTGTGTTGTATAACAGATTGATTTCATATACTAACAAATTTTACCATGTACCAACGCAAATTCGAAGATGGTCAAAATAAAAAATCGATAACCAACTCACTACTGTAGACAAGCTGAAACTGTATAGAATGAAATCAAGAGTAATGTTCGAACAACTCAAAAAAAGTAAACCCATTCAAAAATTCACATACTTTAAGCTCAATACAACTCAAAATCTCAATCATACAGTCAATCATACAGCACACATATAAGCTCAATTATCGCTAAAGTATACTCCGAACATTAGATTTTCGGAAACAACCCAATCAATCATCTAAATCGACTCACTAACACTTAGTAAGCTTAGAAATGAATATTGTCTGTTCTCACATAGTCCATGTACAACAAGGGGCCAGAAGACGGGCTACTGGATGAGGGGCCTGGGCCTGTTGTGGGATGACCAAGAAGGGCTGGAACTACTCGTTTATTCTCAAAGGTCAGTGTTTTGTGACATTTAGACAAATATAGCTCACGTAGCTTTGGACATGAAGGTAAAGTTGTCAAAGTGTCAGACTTGGACAATCTTTCAAGGTTAACTCACGCAGCGAGGGAAATGAGGGGACTACCACGGAAGACGAACCCATTTCCCCTCTCACCTTACTTGTCTCTTTTCTCCACCATCCCTTTAACTTTGGAAATTTAGACAGTTCAAGATTTTCCAATGACGAAAAGAACGGTGGCTCATCTTCTACAGAACCAACTACCAGATTACTCTCCTCCATAAACTCCACATTAGGCATACCATCAAGGGCAAGCTTACTAAGTGAAACCAGGTGAAGATGAGCAAAAATAAAGGAATCTTTGAGGATGTAGCATTTCTAAGTGAAGAGACAATGTCAAGCTGTCAAGCTTGAGATGGGCAAGCTTACTAAGTGAAGGCGGCATTTCTAAGCTTAAAATTAAAGGAATCTTTGATGAAATCAGCTCACTAACACTTAAAATCAGTTCAATTCTTACTATCAAAAGCCGAAAACATCAAATTTACGCAAACAGCACAAACAATCCCCTAAAAACAATACATTCACTTCAATCAAATACAAAACCCTAATTCAGATAAAACCCAGCAAAAATTAGCAAAAAAAAAATCAAAAACAACAATCGATCGAAACAGTAATCGAATTGGAATAATTAAATTGGGATTGAATTGGGATCGAAACGGCAATAATTAAATTGAAGCAGTAATCGAAACACAAACGGATTATCGGATTAAAACGTATCGAAACATCAATATCAAAACAGCAATATCGTATAATCTACAATCAAAGAGCAATATCGTATCCTCAAAACAGCAATATCGTAATTCGTATAAAACGTATAATCGAAACAACAATATTGTATCCTCGACAATGATAATCACTAAAAAGTACCTTAATTAAGGAGTATAATCGAAACAGCAAGGAGAAGTATATTGATTGAATTTTGGGGAGAAAGATGAAGATCGGGGGCTCTTCGTGGTAGGTTGACGGTTGTGCTATTTGCTGATGAATGTGCTGTATGAGCGTTCTTGCTGATGAATTCATATATTGGAAGAGGTGCGTTAGTTTTAGGAAAAATAATTAGAGTTTAGGAAATAATTAGATGAAGGCGCAAATATGAAAAAATTAAGAGGTTTGGCGCTCATCATTAATTTTTGTTTTTCAGTAATTAGCACAAGTTAAGGAGTTATTAGGGTCATTTACGTATACTAATTAGTGTCAATTGTTATTTGATACGATAAGTTGTTTATTATATAACTCATTGTGGGTTAGTTGTGTCGATTTTTCAATCGTCACGATATAATTGACGCGAAAGGGTGATTTTGTTGTAGTGAGCGCAGACTCCCTAAAGGTGTGACCAAATCCTTAATGAGGGACTTAGGTGGTGAATAGTGTTTATTATGAATTTTTGTTTTTTGAAAAACTTTTAAAATTAGTGACCCACGTTCTTCGGTTGTGCTAATTAGCATTAGATGGTGGGGGTGCACGTTGTAAAAAAAAGATGTTTTGAAAATGTAACCGTTTTTCTGAGTTTCTTGACTTCATTAATTGAAACTTCGGTTGTGCAAACGGTATGTGTGTAAAAAGTTTTTTTTTAAAAATATAATGTGACCGCGTGGTGGCCTTAACCCCATTAATTGGGAGTTTCGGTTGTATCAACGGTAATCGTTGTTGACGGGTTTTAATTTGGCCAAGGTGATGGCACTAAAAACTTTTTCTTTTTGAAAGCAGTGAGTGCAAATTTTGCCATGATAACGGCATCCGAAAATGCTTTTTCTTTTCTAGAAATCACGATTTGATCGGAGTATCGGCGTTTAAAAGGTCGTTTTGGAAAGATTAGATATTTTCGAAAACGGAATTGGGTGCGGTTGAATATGTTGGCGTGGTTGAATCTGGATTTTAGTGTTTTATTTGGGTTGTATTATTCAAACACGCTACACATAACTAGAAATGCATACACTCATGCAGGATGCAGACTCGGGTAGGTTAGGGTAGGCTAACGCCCACGAATAGTCTTCACTTAGGCATTGACAAATCATCTAGGGAGACGAGTGCCATACCGTTCGTTCAGACCTATCCCCTTATTAATCCCGCGGGTTACGCGTTAGGCGGCCGGAGCGTCAACCGAGGATCTCTCCGCGTGTCCCTAAAGATCTTACCGCGAAGAGGTCGATTGGTCCTGATATCGGTTAGAGTGGGCTTTTTAGGGCCAAAACCTGTAGTGACCACAACTAGGAACAAAGAGATGAGCTTCACCGACCTCGTTCAAGTTACACCACCGCTGGAAACTTGTTTCCAAATCCTCAGCGGAGTTGCCAAACTGTGGACGGCCGTACGCACTGCCCGACGCCCCGCGCGTGCCCGCGCGGGACCGACTTGGTTTTCAACGTGTGGCGGCGGCCACCCACGCGGCCCCCTCCCTACCGGGGGCCAGTCCGATATCGCATACGGGGCGAAGTGTCGGACCTCGATTTGGATGACGATCCGGACTTGTACTAGACGGGTGCGGGCACCCGTGTTTTCGTTTGGGAATCGGTCGAGACATGGTTATAAATGTTTAAAGGCCGATTCATTTGGTAAGGCGACCTTTTTAGTGAACTGAATTCGTTGTCGATTTGTGGAGTCACCACCGAGTCAATTATGGGGACTCGGAAACCGTTCAAGTCAACTTTGATCCCTTACCGGCTCAAAGTTGAGTGGCACGGGACCTAAAGATAAAGACTTGTACCCTCAAGCACTCCATACCTGGAATGACTCTCATTGCCAATGATTTCGGACATCCGAAAACCGTTAATTCTGAGTAAGGGGTGAGGGTACGTATTGGGAAGCCAACACCCGATAGATGTCAACACCGAGTCCCGCCCGCACTGTAGCGGCCTCTACTAACACTACAACAAATTGATACTTGCGCCACGAATTATGCCACGAAAATTTGTTATTTATGGCTAAATTTTACCTAGCCACGGGAAAAATTTGATTCACTACTTGGGAAATAAAATATGCCACGGGAACAATTTTTCCCGTGGCAAAAATTCACTTGCGCCACGAATTTTATTAAAGTCGTGGCCAATAATCACTCTTGCCACGAAAGATGTCACATCTGTGGCAAAAATATATTTAGCCACGAATTTGTTCAGTGGCAAATATTATTTAGGCACGACATAATTAACTTTCGTGGCAAAATTATTTTTTAGCTACAGATGTAATAAATGCATGTGGCTAATGGTTCTCCAAATTTTAATCAAATTACTTTCAAGTTAAGCCAAGTGTCAATTATTGATCTTAAAAATTCATTAAAATTCAAAGCTAAAGATAATATGAAGAAAAAAAATATTAAATTTGAAAATATTTTATTAATAAAAAAATTCGTATTATTTTATTTAGTTTTAAGAAAAAAAATAGATTTTGTAAAATGAAATACAAGAAAACTTTGGTTGTCTAATTTGTTGATTTTTTATTAATCATCATTTGTGAAGCAATTGATTTCTCTTAATTTGACAAGATGTTTTATTAAAATTTTATAATCTTAAGTATGACTTTTGAAAGACAACTAACATTTACATAGTGTAATATATGCTAGCTAAAATGCGGCGTACATAGCATATCAAGTAAAATTAGTATGTGATTGATCATCCATCATTAAGACATCTAATATTATTTAAGACTCTTTCATTTTTACCGCTTAATTAATTAATTTTTTCACATGTAATACACTTCTTTTTAAGACAAAAAAACTTAAAAAAAGTGACTGAGCATGATTCTTGGCCAAATTATTGATTTTCTTACAATATTTTCAGTGTGAAAAAAACCGCTTTATTAAACTCGTATTTAAGAATTCTAATCGGTCTATATTTTTTTATGGAATTAACTTTGACTGCGAAAACAATAATTATTTTTGTAATTAATTGTCTTTCAAGTTGTTTGGTTTGGAAGAAAGATTAACGTATTAGAACGTCGTGCCTAAGTTCAATAACAAGTTAAAATAAGTATTCAAAAAAAGAGAGGTATAAGTGACAAAATCAAATAATTAACAAATACAAGTAAGAAAATCTAATAATTAAGGACTAATAGTGTGAAAATCAAAAATTAATTTATCGTCAACTGTTTAATTCGGTAGCTGTTCTGTAATATTATTTGGAATATATTTTAAAAAATGAATTTAAAATAAAATATACTTAATAAATAAATAAAATTCGGGTAAAACTTGAAGTAGGCTAGAGGAAACTCAATGAGGATAAAAAAACTGATGATATAAAATAACGACCGATAACGAAAAGAAAAAAACATATCGAAAGAACTAGCAATAAAAGAACGTGGAAAATAGAAACTAAAATAAAAATATCGATAAATTAATGGAATCATTAGTTCGAAAATCAACTTCGAATTTTTTTTTTTCCGGAATAATAATTTTTTAATCATAATATGTAAATCATAAGGGAAAAAAAATTAGTTACTCAAAAGAAAATGTAGTTTGAAAAAAACATCACTTAAAAGAATTCAAACCAATGATTAGGTCAATAAAGTTCAATTTCATTTCTGGTAGTTGCCCATAAGAATTCCACAGTTAGTGTTAAGATGGGTGACCTCCTAGGAAGGCTCTTCGATGCGTATGATGAAATTAAATAATAGTGAAATGACTCAGCTTGACTCAGCTATAAAGCTAGTAACCGGTCCAGATGTGACTACTATGGGGTAGAGAATTCTTACGGTTATTAATTTATTTAATTTATTATATATTTTGTCACCGGAATAAATATTTCGCCAAAAAAATAATTAGCCACGGGATAATCCGTGGCAAAAAATTAATTCTAGCCACGGGAGACTCCGTGGCAATAAAATCAATACTTGCCACACTTTTTTTTTCCCGTGGCTATTTGTTTGCCACGGCCACTTGCGCCACTGATGGTTTTTCCGTGGCAAAGTACTTTAGCCACGAAAATTTAGCACTTTTGCCACGAATTCAGTCGTGGCCCAAGTGCTCATTTGTAGTAGTGTAATCAATCGGTGGGCTAATATCCTAGTTCTCTTGTTGTGGTGGAAATACTGTAACATCCGTTGTTTTAACCCTAAGCTTGTCGCTATGTCGGTTGTTTAAGGACAAGTAAGTTTTGTCGTCGAAGTAGTTGTGTTTACATTCTTTGCATGCGATTTCACGTGACAAACAGACCATGAATAGATGCACGTATAAGAGTAGAGAGTACTAGTATTATACGTATTAGCAAATCAGTTTTAACGCGATAATACGGATATTAGTCATTCTCTGGTATACCTTACCTGGTATTCTGCTTAAGATGCGTCAGTTCGGTATTAATAGAGATGCGTCGAACCTAATAAGGTGATCACCCGGACTAATACGGAACCCGACCATCACTTTGTTCAGTTTTAGCTATTTTAAGTTTTGAATTCCGTGTTAGGTGATTTAGCATGCAATTATAAGGTCATAAAAGCAATAAATCATACGAAAAACTGTAAATGCGAATGTAAGTAAATCACATTGTGAGGAGTTCCACCCTCGGAGTATACACTAAACGGGACTCGGTGCATAGATAGTCTTGAGAACGGATCTCGGAATTACTCGGGTCTATTTGTTTTAGTATAAGTTGGGACGTTACGTATTTTAGTAGATGCTTGTGGGCCTAGTGCCCACGTCTAGTGTTGTCGTAGTGCATAATAATAGAAAGTGTAAGTATGGAAAGTTTTGTTTAGATGACAACCTAGTGACGACTTGATCAACAGGCGGATCCTCCTAGCTTGACTAATGACTCCGGCAGAACCCCGTTACCGTTTGACCGTCCCGCGGCTACTTCGGCAGAGCTTCGTTACTAAGGACTAGTTCTACGGCTAATCCGACAGAACCTGGGTACTAGTTTTGAGCTAGTGGATCACAGGCACCTCGGTATCGAGTGGAGAGCTCGAAGGTGAGGAGTAGCGTCAATGTCGCTTTTTTATCGGAACTACGATCGAGTGGATCATTTGCCTTGGGTGTCGGAGTGCGAGCCCTTAGCGAGAGTTTTTGAGGGAGAAGAGAGAATTGAATTGTGTGGAATGAATGAGGCGGAGGGGGGTATTTATAGGTGTTTTTGGCCCTCGTCGCCCATATGGACGCGTGACTTGGGGCGCACCAGGACTCAGGCGCCTGGGTCCGAGCGTGGGAAGACCCAGGCGCGTCAGGTGGGGCAGTTGGAGTTTTGAGGATACGATTTTGATACTTTCCAACCGAGAGGCGGGTGTGTGATATCTTGCTTGGTCGCGAAGGCTTCCCCACGGCTTGACCTAGCGTCGTGGGTTTCGTGGGCCTCGGGTGTTCATCCCGAGGCTCGCTTGACTCGGTATTGACTCGGTTCGAGTTTCGGGGCCGACTAGGGGTCCCGGTGTCGGAATTGACTCTAATTAGTGTCTATGCGACCGTAACGACACGACTAAGGCTGCCATCATGTTAGTTTTAATTTTTCCAAGTAATTATCAGGTCCGTTCTATAAGAAAACTATCTAAAACATCGCGAACCCGTGTCGCGTTGCAGTCCTATCGTCATAGGGTGTTTGCTGGGTACTCTGCAGCCACCAGGTCCAAATTTGGGTGTCCACAATTCCCAAAGGTTCTTCCACTGTGCATTGCCTTGTTGTTCAGATATGACTTCAGAGAAGCTCAAGAATTAGTATGTATCACTCCATATTTATTATTTACACTGCAATATACTCTTTATCTTTGTGATACACTGGTTTTCTCAATATTCCTATTGTATATATTCTGCCTGACATTTTCCGATGTAGCGTAAGATTTTTAATTTGGGTGAAAATTCTTGTTTGATTGTCTTTGTTCTTATGATATTCCTAGAGGCAATGAAAAATGATGCAAGCGACTGTGTCAAATATCGATGGTCATAGCTTCCATGTTAATTTTTTATCTAACATCCTGATGAGTGACACATAGCTGAAGAAGTGCCAGTAAATTAGTTCCCCGCACTTGAATGACACTTTGTATGTTGTTTGAGAAGCATAAATTTGGATCTTAGGCAGGGCTGAGAACAAGAAAGCTGAGAATGCATATATGATACCGTTTGTTCATTTATTAGACAGTCTAGTTTCAGGTATCAGACTGTTGAATACTGTTAGGATTAATGACTAGCAATTGTCGTATTCGAGACTCGAGTTGAATGTCGAACTAGGTGCAGAAATAAGGTGATGTATTTTGTGAAGAATGTGGTTTGTCCCACATCTAAAGAATAGTGGGAAGTGGTAGTTTTTCTATGTATAAATAGAAAAAGTTGTCCCACATCGATAGATTAACTAAGTGGGGTGATTCTTTTTGTATAAATAGAGGTTACCCTTTCACCTTAGTAATCAACCCAAACTTGGAGTCTCTTAAGCATTGTCTTAGAGAGAGTTCCTCGGAGTTGTACTATTATCTCCACAATAGTGAATATTGTTCTCCTTGTCGGTGTGGACGTAGCCAGTGATTTTGCTGGTGAACCACGTAATTCCGTGTCTGAGTTTAAATATTGTTTGTTCGTTGTTTTGTTCTTCTCGCGTCGTCAACAAATCGTTGGTAACGGGACGCCTCCGTTACAACAAACTGGTATCAGAGCTTCAGGTTCTGCTTCCGCTGAGTTAGGTGTTATTTGGGTCTGTTGATTTTTTGGCGAGAAGATGTCCGGAGCAACAGTTTTAAACGTTGATAAGTTCACCGGGAGTAATAGTTTTGGGTTGTGGCAGTTGAAGATGAGAGCTTTGCTGAGACAGCAAGGCGTCTGGTCTGTTCTGTCAAAGGCAAAAGAAAAATCACAAGATAAGGCGAAGACAGAAGCATAGGTGGCCTTGGAGGAGAAGGCGCATTCTTTAATTTTGTTGTGTTTATCTGATGATGTGATTATTGAGGTTGCCGATGAAGAAACTGCTGTTGGTTTGTGGTTGAAGTTGGAGTCCTTGTACATGACAAAGACTCTAACCAACAAGTTGCTTCTAAAGCAGCGTTTGTTCGGTCTTCGTATGCAGGAAGGTACGTCTCTGAAGGAACATCTAGACCGACTTAACTCTATTTTACTTGATTTGCGTAATATAGATGTTAAGATAGATGATGAGGATGCTGCCTTGATTTTGTTAGTTTCTTTGCCAATTTCGTTTGAGACTTTTGTTGAGTCATTTGTGGTTGGTAAAGATACTTTGACCCTGGAGGAAGTGAGGTCAGCGCTTCACACTAGGGATTTGCGCCGAGTAGCGTCGGGTAGTGTTGTAGACAGTAGTCCTATGGGTCTTGTTGTGAAGTCGGAGGGACCTAGTAAGGGTAAAACCAAGTCTAGGAAATCTCGGAAAGATGTCTGCAATTACTGTAAGGAACCTGGTCATTGGAAAGACAAGTGCCCTAGGTTGAAGGATGCTGGTGTTTCTGCTGTTGCACATAAAAGTGCCGAGTACAACTCTGAGGAAGATTTAGTTCTCGTTGTTGATGTTGTTCCACGTCCTTTGGATAGCTGGATTCTAGACACGGGGTGCGTTTTCCATATGTGTCCTGTTAGGGAATGGTTCGAGTCTTACGAAGCTTCACATGGGGATAATGTTACTATGGGTGACGGGTCCATTTGTGAGATAGTGGGAGTCGGGACTATTCGAGTTAAAACACATGATGGTGTTGTTGTCTTCCTAGAGGGTGTCAGGCATGTTCCAAAGTTGAAGAGAAATCTTGTGTCACTTGGGATGCTAGTCGATCAGGGCTACAGTTTTCAAGGTGATGGTGGAACTTTGTGCGTGGTTAGAGGTTCGTTGGCTACTTGGAGAGGTGTCAGGGAAGGAGCACTTTATGTCCTTCGTGGTACTGTGTTGACCGTTGGTGCATCGAGTAGTCGTTCGTCTGGCTCTCTTAGGTCTAAGTTGGGGCATACGCGACTTAGATGTTTGGGCGATACGTCGAGGCACATCCAGTTTGGTTCATTCAATGATCATCTGGATAATTTGAGGTTGGTAGGCTTGTGTGAGGATGATAGTGTTGACGGTAAGGTGGAGTTTTCGCCTGTACGGGTCGAACTACAAGATTCTCAAGACAAGCTATTGACCGTTGTTTCTGCGCCTCAATGAGGCGGTTTGCGCCCCGCATGGTGGGCGATTTGGGGCTTCAGGTGGAGCTGTTTGGGGCTCTTGAAAGAGAGTCGTTGGGACCTCGGTTGGGGTCATTTGGAACTTCGACGAGAGTTCATTATTTTGTGTTCTTTGGAGCTGTTGGGTTGGACTTGTTAGTCTAACATTTGCACCTGATGATGGAGGTGATTTAGGCTCGCTTAGAACGTTGGTATTGATTGTTTCGACTTGAGTTGTTGTGCCTTGGTGTGGGCAAATTTGTGGTGTCATGACACCGTTGTTGACTCAAGTGAGAAGTTGTTTTGTTTATTGCGTTGTGTCCTTTTGGACAATTTGGTACGACGGTACATTTGGCCATATTTTGTTTTGAAGGAGAATTTGTTTTGGAGTCTTGTGTGTATTTGTTTCGGAGCACCATTCCATCATTTGTGACGTTGGTATATATCTCATACATTTGTTTTTGGCGTTTGGTAGTGATCTCGCTACGTTTGGCCATGTTGGTATGATGATATGTTGGGTGTTTAGTACGTTGGTAGTTTCAGCTTGCTACATTTGGTACTTGGCACATTTTGGTCACGTTGGCACACTTGGTTCATTTGTCCGTTTTGTTTGTTGAGTTCAAGTCAGTGTGGAGACTATTGGGACAGGTGGTGACTTGAGAATCGACAATTGGAAGCTGATTTGGTTACATCATTTTGGAGCTTGGTTCGTGTTGGACAATTCAAGTCAAGGTGGAGATTGTTAGGATTAATGACTAGCAATTGTCGTATTCGAGACTCGAGTTGAATGTCGAACTAGGTGCAGAAATAAGGTGATGTATTTTGTGAAGAATGTGGTTTGTCCCACATCTAAAGAATAGTGGGAAGTGGTAGTTTTTCTATGTATAAATAGAAAAAGTTGTCCCACATCGATAGATTAACTAAGTGGGGTGATTCTTTTTGTATAAATAGAGGTTACCCTTTCACCTTAGTAATCAACCCAAACTTGGAGTCTCTTAAGCGTTGTCTTAGAGAGAGTTCCTCGGAGTTGTACTATTATCTCCACAATAATGAATATTGTTCTCCTTGTCGGTGTGGACGTAGCCAGTGATTTTGCTGGTGAACCACGTAATTCCGTGTCTGAGTTTAAATATTGTTTGTTCGTTGTTTTCTTCTTCTCGCGTCGTCAACAAATCGTTGGTAACGGGACGCCTCCGTTACAACAAATACAAGTACTAGTACTTCCCGGTCTAACACCCAAAGTGAAGTCTCGACCTAACCCAACTCATATGTCAGGTTTACCGTTAACATGGACCGTCACATATTAGGAGGCCGTATCGGAGAACCAAACCACCAACACAATAATAAGTTACTTGTATTAAATTCATTCATATCCCACTGATCGATTTTATTTTTATTTATGTTCTTTTATGCTGGTTTGTCATCTATATATATTTATTAAGTTGAATACGCCTTCTTATGCTTTATCTGATGTCGTGATCTAAGAATGCTACGGCTTTTATGCTGTTTTTTTATGCTGTTTCACTTGTTTAGGAATGCTCTATGTGAAAGATCCGCCTATTATCCCTGTAATTTGGATGAACTGTAGTGCTTGGATAGCTAATTGCATTTGTTCTTACATGTTATACCTTGACCAGCCTTTATTTTGTTGTTCTCTTAATCAAAGAGAAGGTCCAACGGACTGCAGGTTCGATTTGGTTTCATTTCAATATACTGGTCAATGTATTCGTGGTCTGTCCTCTCTCTTTCCTTCGAATCTTTCTGTCTCACTTGGACTCCATCATCCCTAATATTTTTTTTATTCTTTGATGGGCCTTGAAGAGTATGCGTCCATTCATATCGTGTCAAGACGTAGACAAGGTTTGTGAATTTTGTGTATTTTTAGGCTTTTTCCTAGGTATTTAATTGCATTGTACTATCATCATTCATGATTATCATAAACCACTGCTTCTGTTTGTGTATATACCGACACAGAATTTGTGGTTGGCTAACAAAAACTTTCATAATAAATTGCGGTAACAAAAAAAATGTACATCAAAGGGCAACGCAAGAGAAAGAAGAGAGACAAAAAAAAATAATTGTTTTTATAATTTGATTCCTACAGCTGTGTGTTACATCTTGACGGCTTCACCCATACGATACCGTTAGAGTCCAATATTCTTCATAGTGTTGATGAGTGTGGTATTGAACTATTGATATCTATCTACGAACAAAGATATTTGAGAGCTGGAGAACTGGGTATTACTTCAATTACTCTTTCAAAAGGCCATGTATGTTTCGATTTCTGATTTTTTATCGAATTTTGTACTGGTGTTCATCTGTTTTAATTTAAATGTGCTATTTTAGTGGTTATTGAGCGATTTCTTCAGATGATTCTGCTGTCATACTAGTAGATTTTATTAATCTGTCATATTGAAATAGTAAAATGGAGTGCAATACTACAATACACAGAGTACTACTTATCATTAAATATGCTGCTCAGCATTTTCAATGAGTAGAATAAGCAAAATCCTTTTGACATTTTTGCCCATTGAAGAACGTTAACAAGTGCTCATATTTAATCAGTAATTTGTTAATTTAATATTGCCAATTACCAAACACCTTAACAAATTTAATATTGGCTTTATATATTCACTTCATGCCAAGGTTACTACAACAACATGAAAATTGTTAACTTTGACTGTTTTGTTTGTAGGTCATTTCAGAAGATCTTGGAGTTATCAAAGTTTAGAGTAGCTGCCTTGAGTTCGCATTATTAAGAGCGAGTTTGTTGTACCACTATCATTCATGTTCATCTTGGATGCTATTTTTTCTCCCATTATGGTGTTTAACATAACAATTCAGTAGCAGTAGATCAACATGAATATCTCCTACTCCGTATATCTTTTCCTAATGTGTCTTTTCTTGTTAAAGAGGATGGGTCGCATCAGCGAAGCATATGACCCCTGAACTGAAGGTCATTTTACTCTATACTTCAACTAACCTGATGTTCGGAAGGCATTTCATGTTAATCCACAATTTGCCCCTACTAAATGGAAAACATGCAGGTAAAATGCTCGAGAAATCCAGTTGATCCTTTTTATGATTTAAGGAATAGTGGTCGCACCGCAAAGATGTACTGCCACTGATGGTGGCGGATGCAAGGAATAGTGGTCGCCCTGCAATATCGAGTTTTGACTTCTCGTTTTTAGCTGTAGAGCTTTGCCGAGAAATCTTGGTATCTTTTCTTGGCATAGTGCTAACATTTTAGGATTGAGGCGAGGCTCTGATGTTGTTGCGTATGTTTGATTTCAGGAGTTCATCCATGTGATAAGCGTAGCACAAGAAGCGAGTACCAATCTTCTTTCCCTACCGTTGATTTCTCATTGGTTAGTAATTTTCTCTGAATGTGGTTGATATTTCCCATTCCCGTCGCCTCTAACTTGATTCTTCCCCATCAACACGTGAAAATATAGATCGAAAGTGACGAGGACATAATATGGAACGAGACCGTAAGAGAATCAAATAAAGAACTGGTGGAAAGAGGAATGAAGTTTATGACTTTTGTCGATAAAAGGTGAGCTTTAGAATCAACGCACGTACGTCAATTTTCCTTGAATCCCTTAGGATAATATGATCAGTTGGTTTTGTTGCTGTAATGTATGCTTGCAGTAGGGCAAACTGTGTTTCTTCTTCCACAACAAACTTCACCGGAAACTTTTCAAATGGACCGGTTCTTCCACTTGATACAGTAACTGAGAAGCGTTCGTAAAGCAACCATTGATTTAGATAGTGACATTTTGGTATGTATGTCGCCTTATTCATTTACTTGACTCCATATTAAGGCATTCTTTTGGGGTGAAAACCTTGCATTCGAATTTGAGTTGATTCGGTTAATGAAGAAGATTGATCATTGATGTAAAGAAGATTGATTATACCTCAGTTCCTATTCCGTTCTCTTTTGCTTTCTGCTCATACATTACAGGTTTTCAATTATGTTTCCGTTTTTTTATTTTTCAATTTAATTTTGTTTCGAGAAGTTCGTCGAATTTGGGGTAACTCGAGCTACTGTTTTCTAGTGTTAATTCTTGTTAACATTGCTGATTAACATTGCTGATTATTTTGGTCACTAAATTGGAATTAGTTCGCATATTTGTTTGATTGACAGGAGATAGTTCGGAGAAAGGTTAAGAGGAACATCATGAGCCGCGTTGTCTTGATTCTAGGCGCTTTATTAGCATGTTTATTAGGTTTCTTGATTGTATTGTTTTGTTATTAATAAAATTTAATTAACATTTATGTGAAAGTGGCTCGCCTATTTTGTAATTTTTTTTTGTAATTTAGCAGTTCAATAGACATAGGGCGTACAAATAACCCATGTCTATACTATGACAATAAACATAGGCGACAAATAACCCATGTCTATATTTATAAAATAGACATAGGGCGTGTCAAAAAACCTATGTCTATTATTTTTATAGACATGGGTTAATTCTGCAAACCCATGTCTAATATAAAAATAGACATGGGTTATTAGACAAAACCTATGTCTATGTTTTAGATAGACATAAGTCGTACGTCCTATGTCTAAGTATTTGACAATAGATGTCACTTAACCTAACATGGGTCGCAAAACCCATGTCTATTAGTGAAAACGACCCATGTCTATTTCATGTTTTTTAGTAGTGCCACACCATCGATATAGAGTCGGGTGGTGGTAATTGAGGATTCTCACCCTTTTTAAGCTTTGAATTCCTCAATTCCGCACCATTTTTTTGATTAATTACAGCATTACTAATCGACATCGAGTTATGATCAATTGCAGTCACTACTACAAAATTAGTCATAGACATGACCTAATAGACATAGGTTAAAAGAAAAACCCACATCTATTTTTAATAGACATAGGTTATTTAAAAAACCTATGTATATAAAAAGAAAATATACATAGGTCAAAATTAAAACCCATGTCTAAAAATTATACACATAGGTCAAAGTAAAACCTATGTCTGTAATATATGAATAGATGTAGGGTATATAGAAAACCATGTATATTGATGTAATACTAATAAAGTAGTGACACATGTCTATTCTATTAGTCCTAATAAACTAATAATATTTTCTTAATTAGACACAAATGGTAGATATTTATTCTATTTTATTTTATTTTATTACTCTTACTTAATTCCCAAGCAGCCAAACAAAATTGGTGACGACAACTTTCCCTTTTTCAAATGCAGCCATGAAACCCACCCCTAATCCCTAATCCCTAATCCCTAATCCTCCGGCATACTTTCCCTAATCCCTAATCCTTCGGCATACTCTATAATCTTCAATCCTAATCCTTCAATCAACCTTCAATAAGCTGACTGCAACCAACCATCGCCGTGTTACAGGTACAACAACAACAACCAACCATCGCCGCCGATTCTCAGAAACTTGCCAAAGTTAACTCCTTTAGAATTGGCGTCGTTGCTGAAAAGCTTGCAATGTTGTCTCAAAGAGATGATCCTCAGAAATTCTTCCATCTTTGCCTTTCTCTCGCTAGGTTAACTACTCTAAACCCTAATTCTTCCATTTTTCCCTAATTTTGTTCACATTGTTTTTGTTGTCGTCGTCGTCGTCGTTGTTGTTGTCGGTGTTGCTGCTGTTGTTGTTATTGTAGTACGAGAAATTAGGTACAGTGAACTAAAACCTTAATTCTTCCACTTTTTCCCTCTTTTTTTCTTCACATTGCTGATTTTTGTTGTTTTTGTCGTTGTTGTGAGAAATTAGGTTTAATTTAAAATAGTCTGGAATTGTGATTACTTACCGTTATTCTACCAGAATTTAGGTTAAATGTAAATTCGCTCTTTTTTTCTTCACATTGCTGATTCTGGTTGTTGTTGTTGTAGTATGAGAAATTTGACGGATTATTGGCAACCAATTGTTTATGTCACGCCCTTCCTCTCTGTTACTACTGCTGTTACTACTCTGCCAAACATATGCATGATAGACATGTAGCAATTCAATTGAACAAACGTAGCAATTCGTAAGAATCATAGGAAGCAGTTATGATAAAATTAAAAAGAATGACAACTAATCCGTCTAGCTAAAAGATACTTACTTAATAAAGTTAACATTATTGACTTCAAACTCACAACTAGCAGGTCATTTTAAAAGGGACATTAGCGATGGGAACACCATTGCAAAAAGAAATAAGCGACGGGGCAGGTCTTTTGTTTTGTGACAGATACAACATATGCGGAAATTATTTGAGTACAATCGTCCCGAGTAAGAAAGCCAACTAACCTAAGAAGTAAGACCCTTATTCATAGACATATATAACTAAACTAGACTAGCAATAGCCGAATAGGCTTTTAGCATGCCCAAGAGGCCACGCCTCTTCAAGTCACAGCAAGATACTCTGTACTCGTGAAATGGAGTATCCCTTGCAAGAGTAGGAAAATATTGCAAATTAACCACGCATTTAAGCACAGAATAGCAAGAAAGATCAATTCTTCAAATATTACTATCACCCTCATCAAGGTAATCAACTCTACCATTTTCCCAAGGCTAGAGTAATGAGCTTCAAATCAAACATCACGGTTCTATTTACAACTAAGGCATAGAAACACCTAACCTCCGACCCTTGTCAACGCACCACTTCTCATTCTCCATGTGAAGTGGTAGAGGATGGTCCGAGATTGAGCGGCGGTAGGTGTAGTGATCTGTGACCGATTCCTAGATGCGCCTCTGCATAGCCACCATCATACTCCTTCCTCGAACCACTTTCTATTCAGCTGCACCCAACACCATCAACAGTCACCTTCAGATTTTTGGTTGAGTTAGTTCCATAACACCTTCTATGAAATGTTTATGAGCATATGTTGTATCTGTCACAAAACAAAAGACCTGCCCCGTCGCTTATTTCTTTTTGCAATGGTGTTCCCATCGCTAATGTCCCTTTTAAAATGACCTGCTAGTCGTGAGTTTGAAGTCAATAATGTTAACTTTATTAAGTAAGTATCTTTTAGCTAGACGGATTAGTTGTCATTCTTTTTAATTTTATCATAACTGCTTCCTATGATTCTTACGAATTGCTACGTTTGTTCAATTGAATTGCTACATGTCTATCATGCATATGTTTGGCAGAGTAGTAACAACAGTAGTAACAGAGAGGAAGGGCGTGACATAAACAATTGGTTGCCAATAATCCGTCAAATTTCTCATACTACAACAACAACAACCAGAATCAGCAATGTGAAGAAAAAAAGAGCGAATTTACATTTAACCTAAATTCTGGTAGAATAACGGTAAGTAATCACAATTCCAGACTATTTTAAATTAAACCTAATTTCTCACAACAACGACAAAAACAACAAAAATCAGCAATGTGAAGAAAAAAAGAGGGAAAAAGTCTCGTACTACAATAACAACAACAGCAGCAACACCGACAACAACAACGACGACGACGACGACAACAAAAACAATGTGAACAAAATTAGGGAAAAATGGAAGAATTAGGGTTTAGAGTAGTTAACCTAGCGAGAGAAAGGCAAAGATGAAAGAATTTCTGAGGATCATCTCTTTGAGACAACATTGCAAGCTTTTCAGCAACGACGCCAATTCTAAAGGAGTTAACTTTGGCAAGTTTCTGAGAATCGGCGGCGATGGTTGGTTGTTGTTGTTGTACCTGTAACACGGCGATGGTTGGTTGCAGTCAGCTTATTGAAGGTTGATTGAAGGATTAGGATTGAAGATTATAGAGTATGCCGAAGGATTAGGGATTAGGGAAAGTATGCCGGAGGATTAGGGATTAAGGATTAGGGATTAGGGGTGGGTTTCATGGCTGCATTTGAAAAAGGGAAAGTTGTCGTCACCAATTTTGTTTGGCTGCTTGGGAATTAAGTAAGAGTAATAAAATAAAATAAAATAGAATAAATATCTACCATTTGTGTCTAATTAAGAAAATATTATTAGTTTATTAGGACTAATAGAATAGACATGTGTCACTACTTTATTAGTATTACATCAATATACATGGTTTTCTATATACCCTACATCTATTCATATATTACAGACATAGGTTTTACTTTGACCTATGTGTATAATTTTTAGACATGGGTTTTAATTTTGACCTATGTATATTTTCTTTTTATATACATAGGTTTTTTAAATAACCTATGTCTATTAAAAATAGATGTGGGTTTTTCTTTTAACCTATGTCTATTAGGTCATGTCTATGACTAATTTTGTAGTAGTGACTGCAATTGATCAGAACTCGATGTCGATTAGTAATGCTGTAATTAATCAAAAAAATGGTGCGGAATTGAGGAATTCAAAGCTTAAAAAGGGTGAGAATTCTCAATTACCACCACCCGACTCTATATCGATGGTGTGGCACTACTTAAAAACATGAAATAGACATGGGTCGTTTTCACTAATAGACATGGGTTTTGCGACCCATGTTAGGTTAAGTGACATCTATTGTCAAATACTTAGACATAGGACGTACGACTTATGTCTATCTAAAACATAGACATAGGTTTTGTCTAATAACCCATGTCTATACTATGACAATAAACATAGGCGACAAATAACCCATGTCTATATTTATAAAATAGACATAGGGCGTGTCAAAAAACCTATGTCTATTATTTTTATAGACATGGGTTAATTCTGCAAACCCATGTCTAATATAAAAATAGACATGGGTTATTAGACAAAACCTATGTCTATGTTTTAGATAGACATAAGTCGTACGTCCTATGTCTAAGTATTTGACAATAGATGTCACTTAACCTAACATGGGTCGCAAAACCCATGTCTATTAGTGAAAACGACCCATGTCTATTTCATGTTTTTTAGTAGTGCCACACCATCGATATAGAGTCGGGTGGTGGTAATTGAGAATTCTCACCCTTTTTAAGCTTTGAATTCCTCAATTCCGCACCATTTTTTTGATTAATTACAGCATTACTAATCGACATCGAGTTCTGATCAATTGCAGTCACTACTACAAAATTAGTCATAGACATGACCTAATAGACATAGGTTAAAAGAAAAACCCACATCTATTTTTAATAGACATAGGTTATTTAAAAAACCTATGTATATAAAAAGAAAATATACATAGGTCAAAATTAAAACCCATGTCTAAAAATTATACACATAGGTCAAAGTAAAACCTATGTCTGTAATATATGAATAGATGTAGGGTATATAGAAAACCATGTATATTGATGTAATACTAATAAAGTAGTGACACATGTCTATTCTATTAGTCCTAATAAACTAATAATATTTTCTTAATTAGACACAAATGGTAGATATTTATTCTATTTTATTTTATTTTATTACTCTTACTTAATTCCCAAGCAGCCAAACAAAATTGGTGACGACAACTTTCCCTTTTTCAAATGCAGCCATGAAACCCACCCCTAATCCCTATTCCTCCGGCATACTTTCCCTAATCCCTAATCCTTCGGCATACTCTATAATCTTCAATCCTAATCCTTCAATCAACCTTCAATAAGCTGACTGCAACCAACCATCGCCGTGTTACAGGTACAACAACAACAACCAACCATCGCCGCCGATTCTCAGAAACTTGCCAAAGTTAACTCCTTTAGAATTGGCGTCGTTGCTGAAAAGCTTGCAATGTTGTCTCAAAGAGATGATCCTCAGAAATTCTTCCATCTTTGCCTTTCTCTCGCTAGGTTAACTACTCTAAACCCTAATTCTTCCATTTTTCCCTAATTTTTTTCACATTGTTTTTGTTGTCGTCGTCGTCGTCGTTGTTGTTGTCGGTGTTGCTGCTGTTGTTGTTATTGTAGTACGAGACTTTTTCCCTCTTTTTTTCTTCACATTGCTGATTTTTGTTGTTTTTGTCGTTGTTGTGAGAAATTAGGTTTAATTTAAAATAGTCTGGAATTGTGATTACTTACCGTTATTCTACCAGAATTTAGGTTAAATGTAAATTCGCTCTTTTTTTCTTCACATTGCTGATTCTGGTTGTTGTTGTTGTAGTATGAGAAATTTGACGGATTATTGGCAACCAATTGTTTATGTCACGCCCTTCCTCTCTGTTACTACTGCTGTTACTACTCTGCCAAACATATGCATGATAGACATGTAGCAATTCAATTGAACAAACGTAGCAATTCGTAAGAATCATAGGAAGCAGTTATGATAAAATTAAAAAGAATGACAACTAATCCGTCTAGCTAAAAGATACTTACTTAATAAAGTTAACATTATTGACTTCAAACTCACGACTAGCAGGTCATTTTAAAAGGGACATTAGCGATGGGAACACCATTGCAAAAAGAAATAAGCGACGGGGCAGGTCTTTTGTTTTGTGACAGATACAACATATGCTCATAAACATTTCATAGAAGGTGTTATGGAACTAACTCAACCAAAAATCTGAAGGTGACTGTTGATGGTGTTGGGTGCAGCTGAATAGAAAGTGGTTCGAGGAAGGAGTATGATGGTGGCTATGCAGAGGCGCATCTAGGAATCGGTCACAGATCACTACACCTACCGCCGCTCAATCTCGGACCATCCTCTACCACTTCAAATGGAGAATGAGAAGTGGTGCGTTGAAAAGGGTCGGAGGTTAGGTGTTTCTATGCCTTAGTTGTAAATAGAACCGTGATGTTTGATTTGAAGCTCATTACTCTAGCCTTGGGAAAATGGTAGAGTTGATTACCTTGATGAGGGTGATAGTAATATTTGAAGAATTGATCTTTCTTGCTATTCTGTGCTTAAATGCGTGGTTAATTTGCAATATTTTCCTACTCTTGCAAGGGATACTCCATTTCACGAGTACAGAGTATCTTGCTGTGACTTGAAGAGGCGTGGCCTCTTGGGCATGCTAAAAGCCTATTCGGCTATTGCTAGTCTAGTTTAGTTATATATGTCTATGAATAAGGGTCTTACTTCTTAGGTTAGTTGGCTTTCTTACTCGGGACGATTGTACTCAAATAATTTCCGTATAATAATTTCTTTTTTCATACCTTTCAGATATGGAAGACATTAAATTGTTTGCGAAGCAGCAAGGTGCAGCTGAGGCTGACAATTTGGCTCACTGGGATATCAGCTTTTGGAGTGAAAGACTTCGTGAATCTAAGTATGACATAAATGAGGTAAGTCTGTTTTTCTTTTCACCTCTAACGCCTTCCTTTTGCTGCAAGTCTGCTACCTCAGCGTTTTCTTTTTTGTAATGTGTCCTGAAGTGTGCATTATTGATTTCAAGTTATAATATTTTGTGAGTGATGAATTTGCAAAAGGGTACATTGATTTGGTATGAAGCTGTTGGTTTATTAATGCTTTTGTTTCTGTGTTCCATTCACATATTTTCTAAATGTAAGAGCACCCAAATGCCGGTAATGAGGCCAACACTTCGGATGCAATTAGCATGTTTTGAGCTTGGGCTAATCAAATTGACCCTTTTAGCTAGTTTTTGTATGATTTAGTTTCTGACATATTGTATTGTAATTTTGTTTTTATTGTGACCTTTTAGTTAATCTATTTGCGGTATCCAATTTAGTACTCCCTCCGCTCCACTTTTATTCAAATGTGAGGGATTATAATAATAAGTGGGAAAATCTTAGTGGAGCGGAGGGAGTACATCTTTTTCCAGTCATTTATCAAGTATATTCTTCAAAACATGGCATGTGACCCTAATGTCTGTAAGCTATAGTCACAAATAAACACTATAAACATTTGTCAATTATTATGCTCGTGCTTTGTTTATAGGAGGAGCTACGCCCATATTTTTCATTGCCAAAGGTCATGGATGGCTTATTTTCTCTAGCGAAGAAGTTATTTAGAATCAGCATTGAGTCTGCTGATGGACTAGCTCCTGTAAGTCTGATTTATACTTTACTCAATTTCTAGATTGTATTGATCCTAACACAGTGTTGGTTTTAGGTTTGGAATACAAATGTTAGGTTTTATTGTGTCAAGGATTCCGCCGGAGCTCCTATTGCATACTTCTATTTTGATCCATACTCCCGTCCTTCAGAAAAATGAGGCGGTGCATGGATGGTCGGGGTTTTTTCTAGAAGCCGAGTGCTATCACGTGGTGGGTCCCCTGTGAGGCTACCTGTTGCACATGTAATTTGCAATCAGACTCCACCAGTTGGTGAAAAGCCAAGTCTTATGACATTTTATGAGGTGAGCTGAATTTCTACGCATAATTCAATTTTATGATCTGCAATGCCTTTAGGCTATTGATTAATTTTGCTTGCTAAGCAAGATTATCGTTAATATCATGACCCATCTATTAGAGTATATTGTTGTGAACGTGCTGCAACTGAATGTGAAGTTTTAGAATACGACATGCATGATAAATTTGTATATTGTTCCAACTGTAGAGGGGTGTCCTAAGAGTATTCTTACATTATTACTCCACAAATGCTATGTCTGGTTCTTAAAAGCAGTGGAATAGTCAAGCAAAGGTGTATAGTAGTCCAAAACACTTTTTCTTGCCCTTAAGTTGGTCATATTAGGTTTTTGAGGTATTAAACATATACATGCAGTTATTATGATGAGTGGCATCTTATTTACCCAAACTGCCGAGTGCCGAAGTAATGAGATGTTCTCCTGAATATTTTTGGTGGGTCAGGTACCAGCGTGATGAGTTCGGATTAGAGCTTGGTTATTCTGAACGGATTTGCTTGATATCCTTTCACGTACCCTCATTGATGGTCGATCCATGCTATTTGGGTTCTAGCAAGTTTTGTACTATACAGGTTGAAACTGTTTTCCATGAATTTGGTCATGCACTTCAGCACATGCTTACCAGGTGTCTCTTTCTTTTGCAGTTATTTCTTCAATGTTCTCTGTCTTTTTTTGGGTGAATTAGACCAGGCATATTTTGTCAAATTTCAAAACTATATTATAGTATATTATACGGAGTATATTATACGGAGTTGACAAAGATGGTGAATGTCTTAATGTGGAGACTACGCAAGCAATAGAAAAAATTGTAAGCACACTTATGTTTATTTCAAATATAATTTCAAATTTACTTCGTTTAGAACCAAAAATTATTTTATTTCATTACCGCATTCTATAAAGGAACAAGTGTTGCAAGGGGAGTTTGCACCTATTGGAAAGGTCGACGTGCTAACTAAAGCACTTGGAAATGAAGAGCATTCTGGTCGTGTCAGAGGTGTTGGTGAAGATTGGTTGTAGTAGGAAGAGATTTTATTATTGGTACATCGCGTAATTGTGTAGTTTTTTTTATCTAAGCTACTTATTTGTTTGGGATGATGACTACTTTTATGAAATATGGAACGTTTGATCGTCCAATTCGACGTTGTATAATTTATGAGATTTATTTTGGTTTCGGTTGGATTGCAGTTTCTTATAAAAAATACGGAAAGCATTAATAATTGATATCATTTTCGGACTGATTACTATGACAATAAACATGGGGCAGACAAAAAACCCATGTTTGTACTATGACAATAAACATGGGGCAAACAAATAACCCATGTCTGTACTATGACAATAAACATGGGGCGAACAAAAAACCCATGTCTATATTTATAATAGACATAGGGCGAACGAAAAACCCATGTCTATAGTTTTTATAAACATGGGTTAATTGAAAAACCTATGTCTATGTTTTAGATAGACATAGGACATACAACCCATGTCTAAGTATTGGACAATAGATGTCACTCAACTTAACATGGGTCGCGAAACCCATGTCTATTAGTTAAAACGACCCATGTCTATGTCATGTTTTGTAGTAGTGAGTGATTATAATAACATTGATTGAATGAGGTGGTGGTGGGTTTTTTGTACCTGAATTCCATCGAAAGAGTCCTTAGACTCATGTGAGGTGCCAGTGCGCTTCCTAGGCTGGGGGAAGTGCAACAGATTCTTTCGTGGCCGCCCTGGCCGCTTGATCATTTTAGGCGGTTGTTTTTTTATTCCCTTAAGGCTCTCTGTCTAACTCAACTGCCAATTTTTAATGTTTTATATTTGATTCCTTATTATTATTATTATTATTATTATTAATTTTTTTTAAAAAAAATTCTTTTTTTTTTGCAAGAAAGATATGCCTTATTTTATTAGAATAAGACTAGAATCTTACAAAGTCATATCCACTAGATAAAGAGAAAATAGGAACACCTCTATAGCAAGCATTTTCTAGCTATATCTAGACCCTTATCCCTTAATCTAGTGCTGATTTCAAACTTGATTTTATTAATTAGGTTGTCAACTGTAATTTTATTGATAGTAAAGATTTTGTTGTTTCTCTCCATCCAAATCCAATAAGTATCAGCAGCTATTGTACTACAAAACCATTGATTCTTCCAATGCCTCCTTTTGCGTCTTGTTGTGCACCAGTTAAGCTCAGTGAGCAGATGAAAGCTTCTACCAAAATTTGCATCCAATTAAGAAGATGCTGTCATACCTGCCTAGAAAAGGAACAACAACAAAACAGATGCTTATCAGTCCCTACCAACTGTTCACATAAAATGCATCTTTTAGCTATCTGCAACCCTCTTCTCAGAAGCTTGTCCTGCGTTGCCAAGGTTCGCTGGCCATCCATAGCCAAAATAACTCTATGTTTAGGAATCAAACTACTTTCCTTGATCCTAGCCACCCAAAGAATGGTTTGGTGACGATGTCTAAACCATTTTAGGTTGCACCTGCATTAAAGGAGCCCTTATAAATTGATAAGGCTAAAGTTGTATCACCTATATCAAAATAAACCTAGAAAATGACTGACAAATACCTAGTAGCAAGTAAGAGTCGAACCACAGAGAGAGATGGATGAATATTGCAAATTATCTATAATCGATTTTAAACTATTCTAATTCCGGTTTTATATGAGTTTGATCTAAACTAACATGATTATGTAAATTAACGAGGTTCTAACAATATTAAAGAGATCTACGGCTTTCTGGTTCACTATGCAATTAAATTGGGTAAATTTAATTAATCATTCAATCAATCAATCACGATTATTTAGGGCAAAAACACGATCTTTCGGATCTTATGTCATAGGATAGATTCTGGCAGGCACTCGCAACTTACCAGATTATCCTACCCACTTACTTGTAAGTCTACCCTTACCAGGCTTTCGATCTTAGGTTCGGGTTCCTAAACATTCAACTAGTTCAACGTCTCAAACTAATCAAACAATGATACAAGACAAGTAGTAAAGCAATAACATATGCATATGAATGATCAATCAAATAAATAATCAAGCTAACGTCTCCAATTCAATGACATAGATCCCCTTCAACCCTAGAAGAATAAATTAGCTACTCATAACGAAAGATAAAACAAAAAAACAATTCAGCATAATAGAAATCATTAAAAATAAGAGAAAAGAGAAAAATACCAATTACGTAGAACTGAAATATACGATTTAAAAGTATGATTACAAATTAGAAAAATTTCGAAACTAATAATGATAAGTCTGAACTAAAGTTCTGAATGAGAAAGTGTAAATAAATCTAACCCTAACGAGGGTGTATATACTAATAATCACTACTACAAAAATAGTCATAGACATGACCTAATAGACAAAGGTTAAAAGGAAAACCCACATCTATTTTTAATAGACATAGGTTATTTAAAAAACCTATGTATATAAAAGAGAATATACATAGGTCAAAATTAAAATCCATGTCTATAAATTATAGACATAGGTCAAAGTAAGCCCTATGTCTACAATATATGAATAGATGTAGGGCACACAAGAAATCCATGTATATTGATATAATACTAATAAAATAGTGACCCATGTCTATTCTATTAGTCATAATAAACTAATAATATTCTATTATTCTTAATAAACTAATATTAAATGGTTTACGGTTTCCGGTTGAAGGCTTTGCATCCTACGCAACTTTCTTTATTTTTTTTCATTTTACTCTTAATATTCTATTAATCTAATACACAAAGTGTGTATCTCTCAGTCATCTCTCTCACTTCAATTTATTTCACAGCTTTCTCACCTCCTTTCATCTTCAATATTTTCCCCTTTTAATGGCGTCGCGCCATTTATAACCCTAAATCGTTCACATAAATTCCATACATTCCACACATTCATACCGGTTTAATCGTAGCAATCAAACCCTAGCACCTCGATTTTCGAATTCCGCATTCAATCAATTCCATGTACGTATTCGATTCGTCGTTGTTGTTTTCGTTTTTTTGTTTGATTTTGATTGATTTAGGGTTTTTGTGTTCGTTGTTTAAAATGATAGTTAGTGTATGCTTGTGTTACTTTGTTTATGCGGATTTTGATGCGTAATCGTATGATTGTGAATCGAATTGAATTGAGTGTATTTGAATGTAGTGGTTGAATATTGAATTCATGTTGTTGCTGTTCCTGTTATGGTTAATCAATTCCACGCGTGTATTCGATTCCTCCTGTTATTTTCGTTATTTTTGTTTGTTTTCGATCGTTTTAGGGTTTTTGAGTTCGTTGTTCAAAATGATAGTTAGTGTATGCTTGTGTTACTTTGTTGATGCAGATTTTGATGCATAATTTTATGATTGGGAGTTTGATTCAGTAGAGTAGGTAAGTGAATCGAATCGAATTTAATTCAATTGAATGTAAGCGTTGGATACTGAATTAATGTCGTCGTTGTTGGGGTTAACTAATTAGA
This sequence comes from Agrostemma githago, assembly GCA_958450325.1. Taxonomy (NCBI): domain Eukaryota; kingdom Viridiplantae; phylum Streptophyta; class Magnoliopsida; order Caryophyllales; family Caryophyllaceae; genus Agrostemma; species Agrostemma githago. The sequence goes on from OY288244.1 coordinate 42,954,842, forward strand.
GGTCATGTACAGTCAGTCGATCATGCATTTGCGGTACATTAGGATGACATTCACTTAGATGTCGTCCTCCTCCTTATGATCAATCGTGCAATTGTTTGATCGATTAAAGAATGAGATGTAGCCGAAGGCAACAAAAACTTAAATAAGACGGTTACATGTATAATCACAACAATTTCATTATGAGTATAAATTAAACCCGGCCCGTCATTTAACGAATGCTAGAGTAATTGATTATGTAATTATTGAGTTAAAATTAGTAGATACGGAGTAATTAAAAACTCACGGCGGATTGGTGGTAGACGAGGATTAGGATCTGTAAGCATATACTGTAACTACATTATACATTACAGAGGTGCGTGGTGAATGCAATGAAACAGTAGTGAAAGAAGGTGCACCTTGACCTGGCAGGCAGACTTATGAGGAATGATCCAACACCAACTTCATTTCTAAACTTCTTGAGCTTCAAAAGTACCAACTCTTTTTTCCTGTTATTTTTTCTCTGATCTATTTCTCTTTCTCTTTTTCTTGCTTTATCAATGTTTGTTATAATAATGAAGGGATTTTAGATGTAAGACAGTAGTGGGGAGGGGGTGAGAATCTAATAACAGGGGAACGTGTGGGCTGGATCTTTTGCTCTAGCTCGGGTTTCATTAGTGTGAAAATTGTAGGGCTATTATTTACGTTCACATGTCAGTTACCTCACCACCAGTCGATCCATCTTCCAAATTGTAGGGTTTCATTAGTGTGAATCGAAATCATGCTGCTGCTAAAGATGTCAGACAGTTGCTTCCAACGACTATTATGACCAATTTCGAGACCTATTAATTATAGAAGCAGAGTCGTTTAGCAGAATCGTTTTACTGTCACTGTCTGTTATTGATTAGCATTGAGTTACTGTTTTGAATAATTTGTTACGAGACAGAAACCACGACGAGTTGAATGACAGACGACAGTACGACACGTACAAGTGCGTTCAGTAAATACAGAGAAAACGAAACTGCAGTGCTTAGCTACTACACTGTTGATTCAGGATGTACGCGGAAGGCTGCAGTGACTGCAGTGCTTAAGGCGAGTATATGCTGAATCTCCGATTACATTAATTAATGCATCCTTTAAGATCAACTGGTTCGTCGATTCTCATTTCTCAGATTAATAGGTTGGCAGTTGGCACATTAATGCAATTGAATTTTCTGTTGGAACATCGACTGTCACGACTAATTTCTCTAGATAAACTTCAAGAGCAACCAAATTAGCATGATGCAGTAACCAACAGTTACACAACAGGTACCGAATGCTGTGAGCGTCTTGCTTATTATGGTATTGCAACTAATCTTGTCAGTTACCTCACCTCCAGATTGCACCAAGGAAATGCTTATGCTGCGAGGAACGTTACCACCTGGTCAGGCACATGCTACCTTACACCGCTTATTGGCGCTGTCTTAGCAGATGCATATTGGAGAAGATATTGGACTATTGTTGTCTTCTCACCTTAATATACTCGTATTCTTTGCTCTTTAGTTTTTATAATTTGTGCCTTTGATTTAATTCTATCTAACTCAACTGCTTGTCGTTTTCTCTTATGTATGCTCTACCATAGAGCTATGGACTGGCTGCTAGATTCTGCAAGTGATTTTATCATCTAGACGCTGGTTATGTAGGCTCATTTTTATTTCAATTGGCCTTTTTTCTAATACCTCTGGGGATTGTGCTTGTTAAAGATGGCCTTTTTTCGTCTTGAAATATGAGAATCTTACTGTGTAGCAGTGTAGTCTAAGTCATGGCTATTGCGACTCTAAAACTGATGATGCGGCGGCCTTTAAGATGTGAATTCTAAAGATTGCCATTATTACTGCAGGGAATGGCCACTTTGACTCTATCAGCTTCGGTTGCTGCGTTTATGCCTGCTGAATGCGTTGGTTCAGTTTGTCCTACAGCTACTCCGGCACAATATGGAGTGTTCTTTTTGGGTCTCTATCTAATTGCATTGGGAACTGGGGGGATTAAGCCATGTGTTTCATCCTTCGGTGCTGATCAGTTTGATGACACTGACCCGAATGAAAGGATAAAGAAGGGATCTTTCTTCAACTGGTTTTATTTCTCAATCAATATAGGTGCCTTTGTATCCAGCACCGTTATTGTTTGGATGCAAGAAAATGTTGGATGGGGTCTAGGCTTTGGAATTCCTGCAATATTCATGGGAATCGCTATTGCAAGTTTCTTTTCTGGAACTCCTCTTTATAGATTTCAAAAACCCGGGGGAAGCCCGTTGACAAGAATGTGTCAGGTTGTGGTTGCTTCATTTAGAAAGTGGACCTTGGATGCTCCTCCTGATAGTAGTCTACTTTATGAAACCCCAGACAAGCATTCAGCCATTGAGGGTAGCCGAAAGCTGGAGCACACCGAGGAGTTAACGTAAGTTTTTTGTCTGTTTATAAATTGCGATTTTGTATGATTTGAGCCACCTTTTTAATTCCGTCTAGGCTTGTGAAATCCTGAAAATTGGTTTATTTTCATGATGTTGAAATCATGTTAAAATCATACGAGTAAAAGTTTTGATCATGAAATGTAGATCATCAAAGTGAGAAATTATGTAATCTTAAGTCGTTGATGTAAGTTTTGATTTGATCTTTCTTATCTCGTTGTAGGTCGATAAGGGCGTACGGATATAGTGGAGGTACAAGAAAGAGTACTAAAGCACCACAATGGGTGAAAGTTGATTTAAGTATTGTTTGATTTGAAAGAATACTAAGGCACATTTTGGTGCTTCGATCGCATTTATCTTGCTGCAATGACTAATTGAGATCAGCTCTCAAAACGAGATTTATATTCATAGATGATAGTTCAAGTGCTATCCTAGATACTTGTTAGTTTCTATATATGTGAATGTGTTGATGTCTTCATAGCCATTGATGTATGTGAATGCATGGCTAGTTTCCTACTCCCTGTTCCCGAAACTCAATAATTAGCCGCGTTTATTACTCCGTATTATTATTTGCAGCAAATAAAGAAAAACAAAAGTGTAGCTAGCTAAGAGATTACACTAATACGGAGTAATAAACAAAACTACCGTACACATCAGGGTTACTACTTCTAAAACATAAAGGAAAAGTAATACGGAGTAAATAATAATATTAGAGGAATGAAATATTATAGGCAAGTTAAATAAAAGGAGCTCACTATGTGCGTCATGCAAAATTTAGGAGAACTACAATTATGATTTGATGAATATGAATATTATAATAAAGAATTTTCAGTGTATGCAAATACAAATGAAGGCACTTTCTCTGAAGGCACTTGTCAGAGAAAGTGAAAGAGGAGAAGATGAGAGGTGAGCATTGAGCATTGAGCATTCACTGCTTGCACAATGTTTGTCTAGTACGGAGTAATTAAATTGCACAGGAGTATTGTTTTTGAATCGTCATTGAGGAAGTCAATTGTAGAAAATTCTACACGTTATCATATTGATTTTCTGAAACACTCAGACTCAGTGAAGTATATAATCTCTCAACAAAAGTGTAGCCGCGTTTATTACTCCGTATTTTGTTTTCCATGGTTGGACACAGAAGCTGCATTGTTGAGAGATTACATTTCTTTGGTCTTCAGTGCACACAATCTACTCCTTCTGAAATGTGAACTGATCTGAGATAGATAGACACAAACATTGATTGGGTTGGGTTGGGGGTTTGTAGTCAGTCTGATCATCCACATTCCTTCAAAACCCGAAATTATTTTGGCTAATTATTGATCGGATTTGATGCATGTTGCCTTGTTGGTTCTTGTTTGTGATTGAATTGCTGATGTTGGTATATATGTTGCTATAGTGTGCTTGTCAGCCGGGGAACACAGAATGTGGCTACTACATAATGAAGTACATGACCGACTTAATCACTTCTTCTAGTTTGAAGGGAACTATTGATAAGGTAATAAGACTTCGAGCACATACACATTTTCTCTATGTTATAATCAAAGTATTTATGTTCTTGAACTATTCGCTTTCAATTATATTGAAATTGTTGCAGCACTTCAAAGTACTTGCCATGTATTCACAAGAAGACATCGATGAGGTTCGCGATTTGTGGGCTAACTATTATCTTCAAAATTAGAAGTATGAGACATGCATGTAGTATTCAATGTATTAGCTAAAAAGATTGGTTGTAGTAGGAAGAGATTTTATTATTGGTACATCGCGTAATTGTGTAGTTTTTTTATCTTAGCTACTTATTTGTTTGGGATGATGACTACTTTTATGAAATATGGAACGTTTGATCGTCCAATTCGGCGTTGTATAATTTATGAGATTTATTTTGGTTTCGGTTGGATTGCAGTTTCTTATAAAAAAATACGGAAAGCATTAATAATTGATATCATTTTCGGACTGATTACTATGACAATAAACATGGGGCAGACGAAAAACCCATGTTTGTACTATGACAATAAACATGGGGCAAACAAATAACCCATGTCTGTACTATGACAATAAACTTGGGGCGAACAAAAAACCCATGTCTATATTTATAATAGAAAGAATAGAGGTAACCGCTTAGAGAGAGAAACGAAGAGAGATAAACCTTCTGAGCAGCAATGGTGCGCTACAGGAAGGTGAACTCGGCTTCAACTCGAGGCGGCTCAAACAACAACCATACTCAGCGTAAAACTAATAGTAATAAGACAACAGCTAATAATCAAACACACAATAATAATACCATTAATAACCAAAATTCTAGTAACAAAAATCGACAGAACAATGATGAGGCGGAGTTTCAATTGGAGATAGATGCAGAATTGGAGGATGTCATAGAGGAGGGAGGTGCTGAAGAAGCCTCACCTCTGATACTGAAGCTAACAACAGAAGATACAGAAGAGGAACGTAGTTACTGGAGTACAGCTGTATATGGATTTGTAGTTGGAGCAAATCCTCCTTGGAGCGTCATCTCTTGGTATGTTCACAGAGTTTGGAAACAGCTAAAAATTGATAAGGTATCATTTATGCCAAATGGAATTTTTCTTGTGCGATTTCATGATAAGGAGTCACAGCAAATGGCTTTGCAATCGGATCATCTCATGTTTGACAACAAACCTGTTATCATATATGAGTGGTCTGAGGATGCGAATCTGGCTAAATATGATGTAAAAACGCTGCCTATTTGGGTAAAATTGATGGATCTGGACCTCAAATTTTGGGGAAAAGAGTGTTTACGTAAGATTGGAGGACTGGTAGGCAAGGTTATTAGAACTGCAAGTACTACTGATCAGAGGCAATTTGTGGGCTATGCTAAGTTACTGGTGGAAGTGGAAATCAATCAAAAATATCCAGACAGCATCAAGTTTCTGGATGAGAAAGGCAATCAGCAAAACATTCAGGTGAAGTATGACTGGCTGCCAATAGCTTGTACACGATGTAAAGGAATGGGGCATGATGAAGCTCAGTGCAGAGCAAAGTTCGAAACTCAGAAGGTGAGACAGGAATGGCGACCAGTGCAGAAGCCAGTCCAAATCGTTGAGACACCTGCAGGGGCAAAGCAGCAATTAACTGATACTGCAAATATACGTGCAGCAATGAAACCAGTCAGGGATACTGGGCTGCAGTATACACCTGATGGGCTGTCGTTCTTGGAAATTCTAACATCTTCATTGAAAAAGATTGGGCATAATGGAAGGTATGAGGATGAGGGTAAGGAGACACATCCGGAGTTAAATAATGGATAAAATAGGATTCTGGAATGTTAGGGGCATGAATAAAATCAAGAAGCAAAAGGAAATAAAGTGGTTTCTCTATCATAATAGAATACAGTTGTTTGGTTTACTTGAAACAAAGGTTGAAGCAAATAATTGGCATAATACTAGTATATGTTTCCAAGATTGGTCGATAGTTACGAATAATAGTACTCACAAAGGAGGACGGGTATGGTGTTTGTGGAATCCTGTTAGTGTTATGGTGGAAGTTCTAGATGTCCAAGATCAAGTTATTCATATGAAAGTCACTGATAGACAAAGAAGAAATGAGTTTTGGTGCTCGATGGTGTATGGGTTCAATAAGCCAGGGGAACGTAACTCACTGTGGCAGCATTTAAAAACTTATGCTAACAGTAGTGCAGGAGCTTGGGTAGTCTTAGGAGATTTCAATAATGTTTTGAGCATGGAGGATCGATTGGGGGCACCTGTCACGTTGGCGGAAATCAAACCTTTCCAAGAATGTATTCAGGCGTGTAACCTCAATGAAATAAAGACTGTAGGGGCGCACTTCACCTGGAATAATAAGCAGGATCCTATGGTTAGAACGTATAGCAGAATAGACAGAGTCCTTTGTAACGATGAGTGGATGCTTGCTTACCCGGATGCGTATGCGAATTTTCTACCTGAAGGGCTATTTGATCACTGCCCTTGCATTCTGGTCATGTCTAATAATTTTATTACCAAGAAGAAAACATTCAAGTACTTCAATATGTGGTCGTCATCTGAGGATTTTCGAGAAACTGTGGAAAGGGAGTGGGATAAGGAGATAAATGGGAGCCTGATGTATCAGATTACAAGGAAACTAAAGATGCTAAAGCCTGGTCTGAAGGCAATAAATGCTAAACAATATCAGAATGTAGAAGGGTTGGCAAATATAATGGGGAGGCCTTACAGAATGTGCAGCAGCAAATAATACAACAGCCACATAACATGACTTTGAAGTGTTATGAAGCAGCAATATCTGATCAATACAAAGTGTTGGATAGAGCTAGATATAAATTTCTTCAACAAAAAGCTAAAGTACAATGGGCAGTAGAGGGAGATCTTAATACGGCTTACTTTCATGCGACAATTAAGCATAGAAGAGCGGTAAATAAAGTTCATCAAATACATGATATAAAGGGAAAGCTGAAGGAGAACCCAGCAGAAATACAAGAGGCGTTCCTTGGTTATTTTCAAAGCGTCCTTGGGGAGAAAAGAAGGGTACAAAGGGTGTTTGCTCCAATTGTGAGAAAAGGATCTGTAATTACTGAGCAGCAGGGGTTACAGTTACTGGCGCCAGTTACAGATGAAGAAGTAAAATCAGCTATGTTCAGCATTCCGGGTACTAAAGCTCCGGGACCGGACGGGTACACTAGTCAGTTTTTCAAAGATTCATGGAGTATCGTGGGTGCCAGCGTTTGTGCAGCAATTAAAGACTCAATTGCTGCTGCTAAAGTTCTGAAACAGATTAGTAATACTGTGATCACATTAATACCTAAAGTTCAGAATCCCCAATCAGTGGAACAATTTCGACCCATTGCGTGTTGCAACGTGACGTACAAATGCCTTTCTAAGGTAATTTGTGCAAGATTGAGTAAAGTTCTCCCTACTATTATTGACCCAAGTCAGAGTGCATTCGTGAAGGGAAGAGACATTATAGAGAATATACATATTTGCCAAGAATTAATTCGGCTATATAATAGAAAGCAGTGCTCGCCTAGAGTAATCATGAAAGTCGATATGCAAAAGGCATACGATACTATAGAATGGGAGTTTGTTGAAGATATGATGAATGCACTGGATTTTCCGGACAGGTTTGTACAATTAATTATGGAATGTCTACGATCACCAAGCTATTCCCTTACACTTAATGGAGAGCGGTTTGGTTTTTTCAAAGCAAGAAGGGGATTAAGGCAAGGAGATCCGCTCTCACCTCTTTTATTCACAATATGTATGGAGTACTTGAGTCGTATTATGAAGGTAATCCAGGAGAGAACGGAATTTAAATTTCATCCGTTATGCAAGAATGTCAAGCTCAGTCATTTGTGCTTTGCCGATGACCTGATGCTATTTTGTAAAGGGGATCGGAATTCAGTCAAATGGATCATGCAAGCATTTACAGAGTTCTCAGATGCATCCGGTTTGCAGATGAATAAGGCAAAGTCGGAGATTTTTCACAATGGCATTCTCCAAGAAGAAGGGGCAGGTATTGAGCAATTGACGGGAATGAAGACTGGAATGCTTCCATTTAAGTATCTGGGGTTTTCCATGTCGCACAAGAAGCTAACTGTGTTAGAATGTCACATTTTAACGGAGAAGATTGTGCAAAGGATTAGAGGTTTTGGAGCAAGAAAACTTTCGTACTCGGGCAGACTGGTGCTGGTACAATCTGTATTGAGTACTATGCATCTTTACTGGTCGAGAATTTTTGTTCTGCCTACAGCAATTATTAATCGTATAACAAGTATTTGTCGGAATTATCTCTGGAAAGGAAGTGAGCACTACTCCTCGCCTCCATTAGTGGCTTGGGAGACGATTTGTCAACCAAAGGAAGAAGGTGGTTTGGGGCTGAAGAATCTAAAGAAATGGAATGTAGCATGTGTAGCAAAGTATGCTTGGTGGATAGCGGTGAAAGCTGACCGACTCTGGGTAAGATGGGTTCATGGAGTATATTTAAAAGGTAAGGACTGGAAAGATTATCAACCTACACCTAACTCGAGTTGGTCTTGGCGCAAGATCTGCTGGGTTAAGGACTTATTCTATAACAACAATTGCTTCCCGGAGCTGCTCCGAACTGGCAGGGAGTATACAGTGGATGAAGGTTATGACTGGATCCATGTTAAGGTGCAGGAAAAGAGGTGGTGCAGACTGGTTTGGACAAGGATGGGGACGCCTAAATATGAATTCATTGCGTGGCTCCAGTGTCATGGCCGTTTACTCACCAATGACAGGCTTGCACGTATGCAAATGGTGGTGGATAGCAGGTGTTTTCTTTGTGGAACAGGCATCGAAACTCACTGCCATTTATTCACAGAATGCTGCTATGCGAAAGATTGTTTTCGATTAATTGGTTCATGGACCGGAGTGCAAGTACCAGCTGGAAATACTTGGGAATGGTGGACTCACTACCGGCATAAGTCTCTATTGTACAAACAAATTCTGGCAGCTATCATTGTAGGAGCCTGGTACTACATATGGTGGGCTAGAAATCATTGTCGAGTGAATATGGTGGTTGTTAGGCCGGAGTATATAATAGGCAAAGTGAGAAGTGAAATTGTAGCTAGAATTAGAGACAAACGTGATTACATACCTAGTAAGTATTATACTAGAGTGGAAGAATTACTAAGATGAAAAGTTGTATGAGTGAATTGGTTGTAAATTGTCCAATTGGAATATACTTACATTTACACCAAAAATATATTTATAATAGACATAGGGCGACCAAAAAACCCATGTCTATAGTTTTTATAGACATGGGTTAATTCTATAAAGACATGGGTTAATTGAAAAACCTATGTCTATGTTTTAGATAGACATAGGACATACGACCCATGTCTAAGTATTGGACAATAGATGTCACTCAACTTAACATGGGTCGCGAAACCCATGTCTATTAGTTAAAACGACCCATGTCTATGTCATGTTTTGTAGTAGTGAATACGGAGGGTGTATATACTAATCAATCTAACCCTTGCGCATTCACCTGCGTGACCATCATTTTTCTGCCGGTGCTTAGGTATTAACGCGTCAAACCCTCTCTTGTAGCTTGTCTGTCTACGCTTTGCCTGAGGTCACCTTTAAGCGTATGAGTATTTGGTTGTGTGGTGTTTGCCTTACGACTCATTCGCTCACTTCTCGTTGTCGGCATGATGCGGGGGATCATCTTGAGGCGCCAGATTGTGGGCACGGATTCGTTCGGTTTATTCTGTATGACCTTCCTCGCCCCGTTCCCTCCCCTGTGCCGTCAGTGACAGGTATTGACCAGGACATGCTCTCTTGTCTTTCTTTGACTTCTCTTGATCGTTTGCTCTCTAAGGAGTTGCGCACGGTTAAATCTATCCCCTCTAGGTGTCGACTTGGATTCGCGCGGGTTTCGAAGGGTGCCCTGGATGATGTCGTTGGCTCCCCTTTTGATATTTCTTGTTGGGTTTCCTTGCTTGTCTTTCCTCTTTGTGTCTTCAAGATCTTTGCCCCGAGGAGTAATTTGGAGTGTAGTACTGCTATTAGACGTCATCGTCAGGAAGAGGCTACTGTCGGAGCTATTTGTACTTGGAGTCTGCCGGGGGGGAAGTTGTTGCTCTTGTGCGAAGCCATAGCGGAGGTCTCCCCTTCTTTTTGTGGATGAGGAGCTTCACTTAGGTGAGCTCAACATCCGTCAGTGCCGTAAGAAGATTTTTGATGGTCATTACACGGCCACCGTTCGTGTTCTTTCTTCGTCCGGTGTGGCTCTGTACACTGATGCCACCCTTCGAGCCCTCCAGGATAAGCACCCAGCTGCTCCTCCGGCCCTTTCGTCTGAGCCTTTTGGCCACTGCCTTGATGCACCGGTGTCTGTTGTTTTGGACATGATTAGGAGTTTCCCTCGGGGCACGTCTTGTGGGAGGGATGGGTTTCGGGCCAAACATCTGCTGGATTGTTTAAGTGGTGCTGCTATTGCCATTTCTGATGATCTGATTGCCTCTATCGCTCGAGTGGTCAACATTTTTCTCGATGAGAAGTGTCCGCATGTGTTAGGTGAGTACATTGCCAGTGCTCCACTCGCCCCGCTCGTTAAGCCAGGGGGAGGGGTTCGTCCTATAGTTGTGGGCACCATCTGAAGGCGCCTTGTTTCTAAGGTTGAAGCTCACTTGGTTGTCTTTAGGTGGCTATTTTGAGGGCTTTCAATTCGGGGTAGGTGTTTCTAGCGGGGGTGAAGCTATTCTGCGTTCCTTGAACCACCTTGTAGAGGATCTTGCCGCTGATGTGGGTCTCTCCATGTTGCTTGTCGATTTCCAGAATGTTTTTAACTTGGTTGACAGGGAGACTACGCTGCGGGAGGTTCGCCGTTAGTGTCCTGCCCTCTCTTGTTGGGTTGAGTTTTGTCATTTCAGTCTAGCTAGGCTCTACTATGGGGAGCACTGCCTCCGTTCTTGCCAGGGGGTTCAGCAGGGTGACCCCTTAGGCCCCCTTCTTTTCTCTCTGGTTCTGCATCCTCTGGTTTGTAGGATCAGGGACTTCTTTGATCTTTGCTTCCAGGCTTGGTACCTCAACGATGGTCTTATTGCCGGGGATACACTTATTGTTGGGAATTTCTTCAGATGATTACGGATGAGGGCCCCCGTTCTGGCCTTCATCTCAACGTATCTAAAACGGAGGTTTTCTGGCCTATCGAAGACCCGAGGAGTAGGGTTGCTGGTGTTTTCCCCACCGCTATTGCCAGACCCTTGGATGGTGTTAAGGTCCTGGGGGGCCGGTCAGCGTGTGTCCTGCTTTCAGTGATGCGCTTGTTTCGAAGAGGGTTGCCCGGACTATAGAGCTCATGGACTTGATTGCTAAGATCGAGGATCCTCAGAGTGAGTAACTTCTTCTTCGGGCATGCACATGCATTTAATTTCTAAGTTATACTTCGCTTTGCGCACTTGTTCACCCGGTGCTTTTCGGTCGACCCATCTTTCTTTCGACACTGGAGGCGAGAAGCAAGGAAGGTAAAGTGCAAGGCATCAATGGCGGCAAAGACACCGAGCCCCCTAGGGAAAAGGGGAGGGTGGCCAGTCGCTACTGCCACTCCCCGAAACCGGGTCCGGACACCGTGACAATACGCTCAAGATTATATCAGAGCGCAGTTTCGAAAGAAAGGTGGGTCAACCCAAAAACACCGGGAGAGCAAGTGCGCAAAGCAAACTATAACTTAGAGGGCAATTTGAACTACGCGAGCAACTATAAATACCCCCCTCATTTCATTCATTCAACACACAATATTCACGAGTTCCTGCCTACTTATACACCACTCGCTCTCCCCCTCTTCTTCTCTAACTTAGGTTCGCACTCCGACCCTAAGTAACGATCCACTCGATCGTTGTTCTGATGGGTCGTATTTAGTCATGGTTATAATGACGATTTAAGTGTAATTGGATTGACTAAATCAGTGTTTTTATGTCCCGTTGGTGTAATATTTATGATGTCATTGTTATAAACCTATTTGAGGATTCTCGGTTCGGGTCGTGAATGAAAAGAAGAAGACAAAGACAAGGTGGGCCTGATAGTGGGATTTGTCGTGGGTCCCGCCGATCAATATTTAACCGACTATTCCTAGTGGGTAGCTAGGGCAAGTAGGGTCGATATCCACGGAGACGGTATGGTAAAGTCTAGACTAGGTCCGCTCACAAGAAAACTAAGTCACACAAACAAACACAAAGAAGACAATAAATGGTAAACTATGGTGGTTGGAGATGAAGGAAGTGGACTAACAATGACTAGACTAAAACAATGCTAAGACGGAATAACTAATGATTAAACTAACAAGCAAACTAAAAGAGTCTCCTAACCCTCTATAGCTCCCAAAAGCTCATTCCAAGCTTCAAAAACCGACTCCCCTTCACACGATCCAAGCTCAAACATTGACCACTCCTCCCTAGGAATCACCTTCACTTCACCTAACAAACAAAGCTCATACACACATCAAATTCCCTCCCTCACTTGCTCATCAACAATCCAAATAATCAAGAATTTCACAAAACTAAAAGAGATTACAAGAGATAGAGATATATACAAAGAGACTGTTCTTGTGGAACTCCGTCAAACCAAAGTGGTGCATTCTTCAATCTTTTTCTTCAACAATACTACAACCCATTCCATCTCCATCGAGGGCGCAAAGAAACAAGTCGAAGGCTCTAGCAAAGTCTTCAATCAAGCTAGTAATATAAGCATCCAAAAACCAAGGCTCTCCATGACCTTGTCTCGACGTTCCCGGGGCGTCCCGATCTTGTAAGTTCAATGGCTTGAACTTATACTTTTGATCCTTCGGGATATACCCAAACGTCCACTTGTCCTCATGCGGCCCCAAGGGAGGCTCATCTTGCTTCTTGCCTTTCAACTTGTCATCAGACCCATGACATGGGCACTCATCTTCCTCAATCTCGGAGTCATCATCCTCAAGTTCACAAGAGTTCTTCTTCAAGCTTTATCCCGACTCTCCTCCTAGATCAATGTCTTTCGTGGCGCGGATCATATTGCAAGACTCATCATTAGTAGGCGAAGTGTTGCCTTGGAGGTCAAACACTAGCTTTTCTTTGCCTAACTCGAAGGTAATCCTACCATTCTTCACATCGATCATAGCACCGGAGGTGTGTAGAAATGGGAGCCCAAGGATAATGGGAGTGTTGGCATCTTCCAGCATATCGAGCACGATGAAATCGACCGGAACGAAGAATTTCCCGATCCGTACCGGCACGTCCTCTAGCATCCCCAATGGTCGGTTGAATGAACTATCGGCCATTTGGAGTGTAATGGAAGTGCGCTTTAACTCCTTCATCCCGAGTCGGCAACAAATGGAATAAGGAATGATGCTCACACTCGCACCCAAGTCACATAATGCTCTCTCGATTTTGTAATTGCCTATGGTGCATGAGATCGAGAAACTACCCGGATCTTTCAACTTTGGAAGCGTGGAACCTTGAATAAGCTCGCTCACCACCCTTGTGAACGCAATAGTCTCCTCCTTGTCGATAGATCTCTTCCTAGCTAGGATTTCTCGCATGAATCGTCCATATGCCGGGATTTGGGTAAGTAGCTCGGTAAATGGGACACTCACATCCAACTTCTTCACAATATTAAGGAACTTGTCATATTGGCTATCCACCTTGGTCTTCATTTGCCTTGTTGGGAAAGGCAACTTGATTTGGATCTTGTTTTGCTCAATAGGGGTGGACTCTTCAAATGACACTTTTCTTTTACCCTTGTCTTTTCCTTGAAGTGGGGGAAGCTTGTCTTCTTGGGGTTTCTCAATCTCCCATAAGACTTGCTCCTCCATTGGATCTTCCTTGCTTGAGCTTTCTTGAATCGGAGGCACAACTTCTCTTGTTGGTTCTTGCTCATTCGGGAGTGGGGGAGGGTTATAAGATGAACCACTCCTTGTGGTAATAGCATTCACATGCTCGAATTTCGCCATTTTGCCTTGAGGAGGTAGTTGCCCCCTTTGTCTCGAGGAGCTTCCCGAAGCGAGTTGAGATATTTGAGTCTCAAGCATCTTCATATGAGTTCTTGTCTCCTTGTTTTCATTTAAGATTTGGGCTATGATCTCTTATTGTGATCTTTGTGTCTCCAATTGACTCCTTTGCATTTCTTGAGTACTCCTTTGCATATCCATCATTTGCTTTTGCATGTCAAAATCCCGAGGAGGAGATTGTTGATTATGAGGAGTATCGGTGATGGCTAGAGGAATGCCATAGTCATGAGTAGGAGATCGGCTCCTAGGCTTGCTTTGTTGTTGTTGATGGTTCCCTTGGAACCCATGAGAATTGCCTTGATTAAGGCCTTGATTGTTGCCATTGTTGTGATTTTGATACCCTTGGTTGTGGTTTTGTTGTCTTTGAAAGTTTTGGTTTCCTTGGAAACCACCTTGATTGAAGTTTCCTTGTTGGAACCCTTGATTGTTGTTGTGGGAAGTACCTTGGTTATTTTGCTTGAAATTGTTGAAGGGCCTTGAGTTGCCTTGATAACCTTGGTTGTTGTCCCTTAAGGGAGGTGGAACATAGGGACGAGGTTGCATAGCTTGTTGTTGAGGGACTTGATTGGAAGCTTGGTATTGATTGGAATAGGAGGCACCTTGCTTGAACTCTTGAAAGGTGTTCACTTGCTCAACGCTTCCTTTTCAATGCATAGGATCATAAACAACGACTCCACAAGTATCACACATCCCATAATAAGGCATAGGAGGTGCAAATCCCAAAGCATTCACTTCTTGAATTGAGTGTTGGTGGGAGGAACTAGTGCCTTGGACTTGGTTGAGGTGGCTTTGGAGCTTCTTGTCAATGGTCTCCATGTGTGTTTTCAATTGAGCTCCAAGGTCAATGCTTAATTGAGTAATAGCATCAACCTCGTGCCTACCTCCTCGATTTGCCTTCCTAAGCCTTGAGTATTGAGAATTATGAACCGCCATCTCCTCGATTCTTGCCCATGTTTGATCATCATCGACCTCGGTGAACCTACCATTGGAGCCCATATTGAGTATAGTTCTTGAGTCCTCATAAAGACCGTTCCATAATTGTTGGACCAAAAACCATTGTGAAAGTCCATGGTGGGGGCACGATCTAACCAAAGATTTAAACCTCTCCAAAGCTTCATAAAGGCTCTCTTCATCCCGTTGTTGGAAACCGGTGATGGAGGCCCTTAGCAAATTAGTCTTCTCCGGAGGGTAGAACTTTTGGTAGAACGCCAATGCAAGTTTCTTCCAAGTATCGATGCCCATGGTTGCCCTATCGAGACTCTTGATCCATTGCTTCGCTTTTCCAATTAATGAGAATGGAAATAATACCCAACGGATTTGATCTTGTGTAACCCCGGTTTGAGAAATAGCGTCACAATAATCGGAGAAAATCTCCATGTGTTGGTGCGGGTCTTCGGTGGGCAAACCACTAAATTGATTCCTTTCCACAAGTTGGATGAATTGAGTCTTGGCCACAAAATTTCCGGCATAAGCGGCCGGTAGAGCATTCGGTCCCGGCAAGACATCTTCCGTAAATGTAGAGTGAGACGAAAACTTTGGCATAATTGGATGTAAGGGAGATGGAGGTGAAGATGGAGTTGAAGTAGATGTAGAGAGGGAACTAGGACTAGAATATTCAAAGGGATTGGTGAAATTCCCTTCGGCCGTCTCTCGAGATGCTTCCTCAAAATCGCTTCCTTGAGCTTGCTCTTGATGAGTATTGCTTGCGCTTGGTTGAGAGATTCTAACCCGGTTAATCGTCCGTTGGCGAAAGGCTCGAAAAAGTCTTTCCGGCTCTGGATTAAAGAGAAAGAAGTCGCCTCCCCGCCTAAGCATACACTACGCACTTGAGCAAACGTGAGAACACCTAGTGCTTTTCAGGCACTAGGCAACGACAATAAACAAGCACAATCGAAAGACAAAGAGAAAATGAAGAAATAAAACTAAGGAAACAAGAAAAATCTAGAGAATATGCACAAGAGATGATAGAAGAGCACAAAGAAGGGTAACTAAGTCTAGCTATAAGCAAACTAGGTCTAAACAATGCACCGTCCCCGGCAACGGCGCCAAATTGATGGTGGGATTTGTCGTGGGTCCCGACGATCAATATTTAACCGACTATTCCTAGTGGGTAGCTAGGGCAAGTAGGGTCGATATCCACGGAGACGGTATGGTAAAGTCTAGACTAGGTCCGCTCACAACAAAACTAAGTCACACAAACAAACACAAAGAAGACAATAAATGGTAAACTATGGTGGTTGGAGATGAAGGAAGTGGACTAACAATGACTAGACTAAAACAATGCTAAGAAGGAATAACTAAAGATTAAACTAACAAGCAAACTAGAAGAACCGATGACTAACTAAGAGGTTGAATCAAATATGAAGAAGAGGTGGGTTAGGTCGGGTTCATAAGTGTAGATGGGTAATTGGGGTGGTCAAGGGTGTAGATGTCTCCTAATTGCTAGAGTCGGTCCGGGCTCTCGCTACGTAGACCGACACCGAGGTAAGTTCGCGCTCTCGCGTCTAAGACTAACCTCAACACAACCACATAATAGACAAACAATGAGAAGATGAGCACAAGTATGGGAAGGATGGCCACTACTACTCACACAAGCATATCAACAAACACATAGAGTGCCCAATATGTGACTAACAACAAAGATTCACCCTTTACCCCTAATCAAACCCTAATCACCTATAATCTACCCTTAGTCCCCCTACTAACCCACAAGGAGACTACTCACTCATTATCAAACTAACCATAACAACAATAAGAGAAAACAACATCATAAACCAAACATCTATTATCAAGAACAAGAACAATAACAATAAACACTAAGTAAAGATTCAAACTTGAATAAATAACAAAAAACAAGAGTAGAGAGGATTATACCAACAACAAGATGATGAAAAAGATGTAAACTTGCATAAATAAGAAACCCAAATCAACTCCAAGGTTGTCAAGCTTGGATGAATCTTCAAGTATCCTCTTAATACAAGATTAACTAAACTAGCTTAACAAAGATTAACTAAGGATTGAAGAGAGTTTAAAACTAATGTGAGGAACACTAATCTAGGGTTTGAATGCTTAATGGAGGCCTAAAATAATCTAGGGTAAAGTAGTGTGCTTAAACAATACAAGGGAGGAGTATTTATAGGGTTACAAGAATGAAGGAGAAGAAGGGAAACAAAGGCGGGTTACAGCACCATGGTCCCGACCGGGAAGGACCGGTCCCGACCGGGAAGGGATGGTCCCGACCGGGACGGACCCAGAACAGAACACCCCTCTTTTGTGCACCTCATCCCGGACGGGATGAGGCCATACCCGTCGGGGATGAGTCTTGTAGGCCTCCAATATGATCTTTAAGGTTCCTCCTTGCTTAACATGGACTTCTCATCGACTCTCGGGTCTCGGGATCGAGTCTAAGGGGCTCGGGATTGGGTCCCAAGGTCTCGGGGTCGAATCCAAGGCATCGAGTGATCGTTCCCCCGCTTCGTTGGCTCCGAAAAGTATATTTATTGAGTCGGAATCGCTCCAACTCTTCACGAATGGTCTCGGGAACCTGAGACGAGCTAGAGGAAGCATAAGTCGCCCATGAACCGCTCCCAAGGAGTGATTCCGCAAGGAAATGGGACCAAAACACAGCAAATTAGGCACTACAAACTACACTTATCAACTCCCCCACACTTAACCCTTACTCGCCCTCGAGTAAGCACAAATTAACTACTAAACTAGCCGAGCGGATATTAACGCACCCTACGCCCTTTCAACTCACGCGAGAACACCTAGAGGGTAAGTGCTCTCCGCAAGGCAAGTGAGGTCTTGCGACAAAACTGTGGATGCAACCGGACACAAAAACACATAAACAAACAAACATACAAACAAACACACAAGAGGTTGCACCCAAAAAGAAACAAATACCGCTTCCCTCTAAAAAGCGGTGAAAGAGGCACCGGTTTAGGACTCAAGGCATGTGACAACGTTCCCAAGCTAGAAATACAAACCAAGATGGACCAAACCCTAGTAGTATGACGACAAAGCAACAAAAACGTTGGTAACTTATCTAGGTTCCTCCTAACCTTCTAAGAACGTACTACGGGACGATCGGCGGGATGGAAAAAGGATGAACCACGGTGTTAGTCGACACTGTAGGTAAGTGAGACCCCGCCCCCTTTAGCAATGAGCCAAGAGGGTCGTCCCATGACCGAAACCGCCCAACTAGTCCAAGTAAAAAGGTGGAAATAATTGCAAAATGAGGGAAGACCGACCTTTGCCGCTATCATCCTCCCTAGGGACTCGGTCCTTTTGGTAGGCTCTTCACGGCAAAAGTCGGAAAAAGGCTTATTTTTGTGGGGTTAGGATATTTTTGTGAGACGATTTTCTTTTGGCATTTTCTCTTTTCTTTTGCATATTTACTTTGTATGTTGCCATGCCATTTCTTTTTCTTCTTTTCTATTTTCTTTTTGGCTTTTTGTGCCTTTTCTTTTTCTTCAATCTTTTCTTTCTTTCTTTTTCTTTCTTTTTCTTTTCTTTGCCCTTTTGGCTTGATTTGAATTATAGGCATTTCTTTGCAATAAGAAAGGGAGATTTCAACAATTTGCAAATTTATTCGGTGGATATGTGTAGGAGGTAGGTGAATGGGTAAGTCGGGACGGGCCCTTCCCTTCAAACTCAAAAAAGGGGAGAACTTGGACTAGTCGAGCAATGTCAAACAAGGTCACCTAAGGGACGGGACTCGGCAACCAAGGCCTTTTCACACCGTGGGTGGTCAAAATGGTCAAAATGCAAATCCCGTAGTAAATCACTAGTAAGCTAGGTGGACTCAAGGTAAAGGACCAACGAAATCATTGATTTAGGGTCATTCTACTAGACTAAAGTCCAAGACTCGATTTGTACCACTAGGAAGGGAAAGTAAACACTCGCACACTAGCCTCTAAACCGGGTTTTTGAAAACCTATTTACACACAAGACACAACTACACAACACAAAACAAAGACGCGACGAAAACGAAAGAAAAATAGACAAAAGGCCACAAAACAAAAACAAAACAAAACAAACACATAAACAACACAAACACCACCCCGAGCTTCCAAACAAGCCACCAACCAACACCAAAGTTTACAAAGCTCCTCCCGAGCACACCACATCACAAATCTCCTCCGAACATCACAAGAGGTAAAGAGGAAAAAGGGATAAAAGGTGTTACCGGATGTCTTGAAAGCTTTCCAAAGTTAGCGGCGATTAGGCGACCTAAGAGGAAAAAGGGAGGCAAAACACGCACAACAAAACACATATACGATACAACGACATAAAAAGGAAAACACACAAAAGGAAAATCTTTTTGATTTTTGTGAAAAAATTTCAAATTTTTAGGATTTTTAAAGATTTTTTTTTCTCGAAAAACTACGAAAATAAAACTAACTACGATAGAATATCGCTCCCCCACACTTAAGCCGACCAATGTACTCATGCTCGACCGTACTGCATGGGAGCACAAAAGAAAAGAAAAGAAACTATGAAAATAAAGCTAAAAAAAATCAAAAATAAAGTGGAGAAAAGGGTAGAATGTGTCCGGCCGGGGTGTAGTCAAGTCACCGTGGGCCGAGACAAGAAAAGATATGGTAAGGGGGATGAAATAAAAAGAAATAAATAAAAGGGAATGGGAGGGGAGGACTAGGTGTGATCAAGTCACCTAGCCCGGATTCCGTCCAAATCCGACTAATTCCTACAAAAGGGTGAAAATCTTGTAAATTTGGATTTTGAAATGACTCTCGATGTGGTCACATCATCGAGAATCGGGAGCAACAAATACCAAGGCCCCGAGGGCCACCATGACACGAAAGTATATAAGGGGAGGGGAACAAACAAGGGCAAACAAGCTATAAAAGACGGAAAAGAGAGGATAGTTGCCGTACCATACGGGTAGCAACTCACTCGCTCCATCGTCTCATAAATCAATATCGGCATGTAGCTAGTCGTCGTCGTTGTTATTCCTTCCCAATCGCGATACGGTTCCGTGGTTGGAGCACAAAGGTATAATGAGGTGGGTTTTGATGTGAAAGTCGGTGTAAAGTGAAAAGAAAGTGAGGTGAAAATGTGTATATGAGGTGTAGGGGTCATATAATGAGAGTAAGGGCATGTAGGGAGGTTGGGATGGGGTATAAAGTGGTAGGGTGGGCTCAAACGACGAAGAAAAGGCCAAAGGAGGAATAGGGGTCCATCCCGGTCGGGATGACTGGTCCTGGTCGGGATGACCTTCTCGTCCCGGTCGGGAAGCCTTCGTCCCGGTCGAGATGGCACTCCAGTAGACCCGACTTTTGTCACACCCATCCCGTACGGGATGGCACCCTTCCCGATCGGGATGACTCATCCTTCTCGGTCGGGATGACCTCTTCTCGGCCGGGAAGAGTCTCCTAACCCTCTATAGCTCCCAAAAGCTCGTTCCAAGCTTCAAAAACCGAC
This sequence comes from Agrostemma githago, assembly GCA_958450325.1. Classification (NCBI taxonomy): domain Eukaryota; kingdom Viridiplantae; phylum Streptophyta; class Magnoliopsida; order Caryophyllales; family Caryophyllaceae; genus Agrostemma; species Agrostemma githago. The sequence continues at coordinate 42,975,204 of OY288244.1, forward strand.
TCCCCTTCACACGATCCAAGCTCAAACATTGACCACTCCTCCCTAGGAATCACCTTCACTTCACCTAACAAACAAAGCTCATACACACATCAAATTCCCTCCCTCACTCCCTCATCAACAATCCAAATAATCAAGAATTTCACAAACTAAAAGAGATTACAAGAGATAGAGATATATACAAAGAGACGGTTCTTGTGGAACTCCGTCAAACCAAAGTGGTGCATTCTTCAATCTTTTTCTTCAACAATACTACAACCCATTCCATCTCCATCGAGGGCAAAAAGAAACAAGTCGAAGGCTCTAGCAAAGTCTTCAATCAAGCTAGTAATATAAGCATCCAAAAACCAAGGCTCTCCATGACCTTGTCTCGACGTTCCCGGGGCGTCCCGATCTTGTAAGTTCAATGGCTTGAACTTATACTTTTGATCCTTCGGAATATACCCAAACGTCCACTTGTCCTCATGCGGCCCCAAGGGAGGCTCATCTTGCTTCTTGCCTTTCAACTTGTCATCAGACCCATGACATGGGCACTCATCTTCCTCAATCTCGGAGTCATCATCCTCAAGTTCACAAGAGTTCTTCTTCAAGCTTTATCCCGACTCTCCTCCTGGATCAATGTCTTTCGTGGCGTGGATCATATTGCAAGACTCATCATTAGTAGGCGAAGTGTTGCCTTGGAGGTCAAACACTAGCTTTTCTTCGCCTAACTCGAAGGTAATCCTACCATTCCTCACATCGATCATAGCACCGGATGTGTGTAGAAATGGGCGCCCAAGGATAATGGGAGTGTTGGCATCTTCCAGCATATCGAGCACGATGAAATCGACCGGAACGAAGAATTTCCCGATCCGTACCGGCACGTCCTCTAGCATCCCCAATGGTCGGTTGAATGAACTATCGGCCATTTGGAGTGTAATGGAAGTGCGCTTTAACTCCTTCATCCCGAGTTGGCAACAAATGGAATAAGGAATGATGCTCACACTCGCACCCAAGTCACATAATGCTCTCTCGATTTTGTAATTGCCTATGGTGCATGGGATCGAGAAACTACCCGGATCTTTCAACTTTGGAAGCGTGGAACCTTGAATAAGCTCGCTCACCACCCTTGTGAACGCAATAGTCTCCTCCTTGTCGATAGATCTCTTCCTAGCTAGGATTTCTCGCATGAATCGTCCATCTGCCGGGATTTGGGTAAGTAGCTCGGTAAATGGGACACTCACATCCAACTTCTTCACAATATTAAGGAACTTGTCATATTGGCTATCCACCTTGGTCTTCATTTGCCTTGTTGGGAAAGGCAACTTGATTTGGATCTTGTTTTGCTCAATAGGGGTGGACTCTTCAAATGACACTTTCCTTTTACCCTTGTCTTTTCCTTGAAGTGGGGGAAGCTTGTCTTCTTGGGGTTTCTCAATCTCCCATAAGACTTGCTCCTCCATTTGATCTTCCTTGCTTGAGCTTTCTTGAATCGGAGGCACAACTTCTCTTGTTGGTTCTTGCTCATTCGGGAGTGGGGGAGGGTTATAATATGAACCACTCCTTGTGGTAATAGCATTCACATGCTCGAATTTCGCCATTTTGCCTTGAGGAGGTAGTTGCCCCCTTTGTCTCGAGGAGCTTCCCGAAGCGAGTTGAGATATTTGAGTCTCAAGCATCTTCATATGAGTTCTTGTCTCCTTGTTTTCATTTAAGATTTGGGCTATGATCTCTTATTGTGATCTTTGTGTCTCCAATTGACTCCTTTGCATTTCTTGAGTACTCCTTTGCATATCCATCATTTGCTTTTGCATGTCAAAATCCCGAGGAGGAGATTGTTGATTATGAGGAGTATCGGTGATGGCTAGAGGAATGCCATAGTCATGAGTAGGAGATCGGATCCTAGGCTTTCTTTGTTGTTGTTGATGGTTCCCTTGGAACCCATGAGAATTGCCTTGATTAAGGCCTTGACTGTTGCCATTGTTGTGATTTTGATACCCTTGGTTGTGGTTGTGTTGTCTTTGAAAGTTTTGGTTTCCTTGGAAACCACCTTGATTGAAGTTTCCTTGTTGGAACCCTTGATTGTTGTTGTGGGAAGTACCTTGGTTATTTTGCTTGAAATTGTTGAAGGGCCTTGATTTGCCTTGATAACCTTGGTTGTTGTCCCTTAAGGGAGGTGGAACATAGGGACGAGGTTGCATGGCTTGTTGTTGAGGGACTTGATTGGAAGCTTGGTATTGATTGGAATAGGAGGCACCTTGCTTGAACTCTTGAAAGGCGTTCACTTGCTCAACGCTTCCTTTTTAATGCATAGGATCATGACCAACGACTCCACAAGTATCACACATCCCATAATAAGGCAAAGGAGGTGCAAATCCCAAAGCATTCACTTCTTGAATTGAGTGTTGGTGGGAGGAACTAGTGCCTTGGACTTGGTTGAGGTGGCTTTGGAGCTTCTTGTCAATGGTCTCCATGTGTGTTTTCAATTAAGCTCCAAGGTCAATGCTTAATTGAGTAATAGCATCAACCTCGTGCCTACCTCCTCGATTTGCCTTCCTAAGCCTTGAGTATTGAGAATTATGAACCGCCATCTCCTCGATTCTTACCCATGTTTGATCATCATCGACCTCGGTGAACCTACCATTGGAGCCCATATTGAGTATAGTTCTTGAGTCCTCATAAAGACCGTTCCATAATTGTTGGACCAAAAACCATTGTGAAAGTCCATGGTGGGGGCACGATCTAACCAAAGATTTAAACCTCTCCCAAGCTTCATAAAGGCTCTCATCATCCCGTTGTTGGAAACCGGTGATGGAGGCCCTTAGCAAATTAGTCTTCTCCGGAGGGTAGAACTTTTGGTAGAACGCTAATGCAAGTTTCTTCCGAGTATCGATGCCCATGGTTGCCCTATCGAGACTCTTGATCCATTGCTTCGCTTTTCCAATTAATGAGAATGGAAATAATACCCAACGGATTTGATCTTGTGTAACCCCGGTTTGAGAAATAGCGTCACAATAATCGGAGAAAATCTCCATGTGTTGGTGCGGGTCTTCGGTGGGCAAACCACTAAATTGATTCCTTTCCACAAGTTGGATGAATTGAGTCTTGGCCACAAAATTTCCGGCATAAGCGGCCGGTAGAGCATTCGGTCCCGGCAAGACATCTTCCGTAAATGTAGAGTGAGACGAAAACTTTGGCATAATTGGATGTAAGGGAGATGGTGGTGAAGATGGAGTTGAAGTAGGTGTAGAGGGGGAACTAGGACTAGAATATTCAAAGGGATTGGTGAAATTCCCTTCGGCCGTCTCTCGAGATGCTTCCTCAAAATCGCTTCCTTGAGCTTGCTCTTGATGAGTATTGCTTGCGCTTGGTTGAGAGATTCTAACCCGGTTAATCGTCCGTTGGCGAAAGGCTCGAAAAAGTCTTTCCGGCTCTGGATTAAAGAGAAAGAAGTCGCCTCCCCGCCTAGGCATACACTACGCACTTGAGCAAACGTGAGAACACCTAGTGCTTTTAGGGAACTAGGCAACGACAATAAACAAGCACAATCGAAACACAAAGAGAAAATGAAGAAATAAAACTAAGGAAACAAGAAAAATCTAGAGAATATGCACAAGAGAAGATAGAAGAGCACAAAGAAGGGTAACTAAGTCTAGCTATAAGCAAACTAGGTCTAAACAATGCACCGTCCCCGGCAACAGCGCCAAATTGATGGTGGGATTTGTCGTGGGTCCCGCCGATCAATATTTAACCGACTATTCCTAGTGGGTAGCTAGGCCAAGTAGGGTCGATATCCATGGAGACGGTATGGTAAAGTCTAGACTAGGTCCGCTCACAAGAAAACTAAGTCACACAAACAAACACAAAGAAGACAATAAATGGTAAACTATGGTGGTTGGAGATGAAGGAAGTGGACTAACAATGACTAGACTAAAACAATGCTAAGACGGAATAACTAAAGATTAAACTAACAAGCAAACTAGAAGAACCGATGACTAACTAAGAGGTTGAATCAAATATGAAGAAGAGGTGGGTTAGGTCGGGTTCATAAGTGTAGATGGGTAATTGGGGTGGTCAAGGGTGTAGATGTCTTCTAATTGCTAGAGTCGGTCCGGGCTCTCGCTACGTAGACCGACACCGAGGTAAGTTCGCTCTCTTGCGTCTAATACTAACCTCAACACAACCACATAATAGACAAACAATGAGAAGATGAGCACAAGTATGGGAAGGATGGTCACTACTACTCACACAAGCATATCAACAAACACATAGAGTGCCCAATATGTGACTAACAACAAAGATTCACCCTTTACCCCTAATCAAACCCTAATCACCCATAATCTACCCTTAGTCCCCCTACTAACCCACAAGGAGACTACTCACTCATTATCAAACTAACCATAACAACAATAAGAGAAAACAACATCATAAACCAAACATCCATTATCAAGAACAAGAACAATAACAATAAACACTAAGTAAAGATTCAAACTTGAATAAATAACAAAGAACAAGAGTAGAGAGGATTATACCAACAACAAGATGATGAAAAAGATGTAAACTTGCATAAATAAGAAACCCAAATCAACTCCAAGGTTGTCAAGCTTGGATGAATCTTCAAGTATCCTCTTAATACAAGATTAACTAAACTAGCTTAACAAAGATTAACTAAGGATTGAAGAGAGATTAAAACTAATGTGAGGAACACTAATCTAGGGTTTGAATGCTTAATGGAGGCCTAAAATAATCTAGGGTAAAGTAGTGTGCTTAAACAGTACAAGGGAGGAGTATTTATAGGGTTACAAGAATGAAGGAGAAGAAGGGAAACAAAGGCGGGTTACAGCACCATGGTCCCGACCGGGAAGGACCGGTCCCGACTGGGAATGGTATGGTCCCGACCGGGAAGGGATGGTCCCGACCGGGACGGACCCAGAACAGAACACCCCTCTTTTGTGCACCTCATCCCGGACGGGATGAGGCCATACCCGTCGGGGATGAGTCTTGTAGGCCTCCAATATGATCTTTAAGGTTCCTCCTTGCTTAACATGGACTTCTCATCGACTCTCGGGTCTCAGGATCGAGTCTAAGGGGCTCGGGATCGGGTCCCAAGGTCTCGGGGTCGAATCCAAGGCATCGAGTGATCGTTGCCCCGCTTCGTTGTCTCCAAAAAGTGTATGTGTTGAGTCGGAATCGCTCCAACTCTTCACGAATGGTCTCGGGAACCTGAAACGAGCTAGAGGAAGCATAAGTCGCCCATGAACCGCTCCCAAGGAGCGATTCCGCAAGGAAATGGGACCAAAACACAGCAAATTAGGCACTACAAACTACACTTATCAGGGCCCAAATCGAGGAACCGGAAGAACAAGCTCAAGAACTGAAGACAGATCTTGAATCGTGTTGGATTCCGTCTTAGCTTATTATTTATTAGTATTATTATTTTATATTATTTTATTATTATAGTTTGGTAAGTAATACACTTACCTTAATTATTATGAGACCGCTATTAGTATAGATTATTATTAGTTTAGATCATATTATAATTCCATCATTAAGTTTAACGTTATATTAGAAGAACACTGGTTTTCTAAAGAAATTATGTGTAACTAATTCCTCATCTCGGTTGAAGACAGTGAAGCGCTTAATTATCGATTGTGAGTTTGAAAGTTCTTATCTTTATTCTTGATTATTGGTTAATTGCTCAGTTTAATTATATGAATGTTGTTATTAATTTCTAGAGTGATCAACTTGTTATCTTTTGCATCGTTCTATTGTTAGTTATGTTAATTGAACAAGATTTGTTGATTAACTTGACCTGAGTAACATCTTAGACTTAATTATTGAACAAGATTCATTGATATTAAGACTTGGGAGCAATTATCATAGATTTATAGCACAACTGGATTGTATGTGTTTATTTATCTCTTTATCGAATTCTATATCTATTAATGCTGTTGTTGAATTAAATCTAGAACTGGATTGTTTAGGTTGTTTAACCGTTAGATCTAATTAAGAACGGTATACGTTTTAATTAGTTATTCGTAAGGAGGATTAGAATCTACGATTCACAATAAATAGTCAAGAATAATAATTTGAACCGGATTTCGATGATCAATTGTGATTAAGTGGTGGATTTGTACTTGACCCGAGACCTTTTAATCATCTGATTTAGTCAAAGTTTTCATCCTTATTAGTTTTAGTTAGTGGTGTAACACCCCTGATTTTCTAAATTAAATTAAATTAAAGTTATGTTCGTATTTTAATTTTGTTTACGATTTAACTCGTAATTCTTAAAACTATTATAAAACGAATTTATTGTTTAATCGTTTCAAACTCCTAAAATTTTATTTGTCTTGGAAACTTCTCTTATATTTAAAACATATTTTTATTTCTGTTTCAATTTATGTTATACATTTAATTTAATTCTTATCAAAAGTTCGACTTGTTACAGAAATTTATTGTTTTTATTTATTTATATTTAAGCTCGAATTTCTATTTTTCGGCTCGAAGCTCATTTATTTTAAGTTTTGTCAAAACATTTATTACCTTTCCTCGAGAAATCAATTTTATTCACTATATCGAAGATTTATTATTTAATCGGGAAATACTATTTCATCGTCTAATTATTTATTTCTATAAGTTTCTTTTCGTCTTGAATACTTTATTTACTCATTTTATTTGACGGCCCGATTATTTATTTAATTTTATTAACTCGTTTTAATTCGGTTCGTGGGTCGGTCAACTTATCGTCCCGGAATTCAATTAATCCATATTTTCTTACTCACCTTAATTGTGATTCATTCCCCACTTGCATTCATCCACTTACTCCTTGTTTTATATCCACTGCTTCACTTTTCTTTTCCCACTTTCACTGATTCACATAACCCCCTTTACTGTATCATTCAACGCACCTCTTTCCTCTCCTTTGGCCTTCTTCGTTCCTCCTCCCTTCATATTCATTTTGTTTTGCTTTGTCTGTCATCTGACCCCTCGATATAACTCAATCAACACCCTATCATCCATCGTCCTTACCTTCATAATTTTTTTTCTAATTCTTGCCTCCTCTATCCGTATGCTCTACTGCCGTGTTGTTGTCTGCCGCTATTGCTACTGTTTCCTGCGCTGCTTGCCGCTGCTGTGTTTTTTACTGCTACTGCTGTGTACTACTGCTGCTGCGTTCTGCTGCTGTTACGGTACTTCTACTGCTTTTTTCGTCCTTCTTCTTCTTCCTCTTTCTTTCTCATCTTTCTTCTTCTCTTCAATCCGTTTTTGTTGCTGTCTTTTTTTTCGCCCTTTTGGCTGTTGTCTGCTGTTGTTTATGATGTTGCTGTTGTTCAATTTCTGCCGTTGTTCCGTCCTTCAGATGTAGTCTTTGATACTGTTATCGTTCTTCTTCTCCTGATTTCGTTATTCTAGTTCGATCTCGTGTTCTTCTTTCTCTTCATTTCGCTTTGTCGTATTACTGTCATCATCTGTGTAGTTCTGCTGCTGCTATATGTTGCTGTTACTGCTGCTGTTTCGTCTTCTTTTCTTCTTCTTCTTCTTCTTCTTCTTCTTTTCGTCCTGTTGTTTCCTCTTCATCTCGTCCTGATTTCTTTCGTTTGCTACTGCGTGTTGATGCTGTTACTGCTGTCTGTTTTGTAATCGCTGCTGCAACTACATCTCTTTTTGTCGCGATGTTACGTGTTTCGGTTTTATGTCGTTGCATTACCTCTTATTTCCTACTTGCTGTTGGGGTCTCCTTTGTTATTCTTTCCTTTATCTCTTCAGTTTTTTTACTGCCTGGTACTGTAAGTTCTTCTTAATCGTGCTCTTTGCTGCTACTTGTTGCTGCTTCTCGTTGCTGTCATGCTTTTCAGCGTATCCGTGTCCTATTCCTCATTCATTCCCTTTTCTTTCCGTATTTTGCTACCCTTGATGTTGCTTCTCGTCGTCTTTATGCAAGTGCCTGTGGTCGAGTTGTATCGTGACAATTTCGCTGCTCCCCTATGTTTAGCTGCAGTTCTCACGATGTAGAAGTGTCATCGTTATGCGCTCTACTAGAATAAGCACAAAAGAGATCATTTATAAGAAATCATTTAAGTATAATCAATGATTTCTTTGGTTAAAGAAATCAATTATCCTAAATAAGTGATCTCTTATATAATAACAAAGACACCATGTTTTAGGCAAATGATTTTTTAAACCATACAAGTTAATATCAAAGACACCATTTTTAAAAAAATGATTTGTTAATAATACAATACTACGACAAAGACACCATTTTTAAAAAAATGATTTTTTTAAATGACAAAGATACCATTTTTTAAAAAAAATGATTTGTTAATAATACAACCAATTTTTTTTCCTAATTTCTTTCTATTAGAAACAATAAATAACCCAAATCAACCTAAGAATCATTTTTTCTATTTTTCATTTCTTAATCAACACCCATATCACATAAGAACCAAAATAATCGATGAATTAGAGAGAAAGACGAGAGAAACACTTGAAGAAGATTCTGCACACTCCGACGCGCAAATCAATCGCACAAGAAGATTTCGATCAACTTCACTTTTCCCCCAAATCAATTGCACACTCTGACACACGTATGTACTGATTCTCGTTATTTCACACTTCGACATACTCGATTTTCGTTATTAGGTTTAGATTCCGTGCTTCCTAGATCTGATTTTTTGATCTTTTAATTTTATCATCAGTTTTTATGCTTGATTCGCGAAATTTAAGTTTAGATTATCTGTATTTCTGTCCCTAAATCGAATTTGCTTTATTCTTCAATTCGTATGAATTCATCACTTTACGATCCTCAATTGTTGTTGTTATGCCTAATTTCTCGTAATTAGGGTTAGATTTTCTTATGTTCTACTCCTATATGTGTAATTGATGAACTCGATTTTCGTTATTAGGTTTAGATTCTGTGCTTTCTGTTTCTAATTTGTTGATTCTCTTATAATTTGATCATCACTTTTTGTGTTTTTATGCTTGATTCGAGAAATTTACGTTTTATTTTTGTCCCGTAAATCTAATTTGTTTTATTTTTGTGATGGGATTATGACTCAACTGCTAAAGGACTTGTCAAGCAATCAACTTCATCGAATTGTGAAGCCACCTATGTTTTCATGCTTCGGTGATATTGCCCTTGCAATTGGAGAGAATTTTGAGAAATATTTGTTGTATGCTATGCCAATGCTGTAGAGCGCTGATGACCTTACTGCTCACACAGCTGGTGCTGATGATGAAACGCTCGATTATTCCAATCTTTTGCGAAACGGAATTTTAGAAGCGTATTCAGGAATTCTTCAAGGCTTTAAGAATACGGCAAAAACCCAGCTCCTGCTACCTCATGTTGGTCACATACTCTCGTTTATTGACAGCATTTACCGGGAAAAAGACATGTAAGTTGGCGTATTAAAATCTTTATAGTTTCCATTAGTTTGACCATTGATTGATTGCTAATTTTCTCTATCATTTTGTTGATCAAATATGTTCAGGGATGATGTTGTCATGAAAACTGCCATTGGACTCCTTGGTGACCTTGCAGACATGCTGGCAACTAGTGCAGGTTCTATAATTCAACAGTTCCCATCGTGCAGGGAGTTCTTGAGTGAATGTCTATCTTCGGATGACGAGGCAATCAAACAATCTGCTGAATGGGCCAAGTTTGCCATAAGTCGAGTGGTTCCCATGTGAGGTTTATTTCTTGTTCGACACATAATTTCATAATTCACTCTGTATTTTTCACTCTCGGCTTTTATCTTGAAGATTTGACATCACTGGTAAGTTGATTTATCATAGAAAACTGTGCTTCAAGTATCTCCATCCCAAATTTCTCGCGGTGGTTAATGGTTGTCTAATTATATACGTATCACATTTCTTGTTCCAGGTTTCTGCTGGAATTATTTTCTCTGTCATGATTGTTTCACTGATATCAACATTTCCGTTTATTCTGGTAAGTCGATTATGAAGATAGTCATTTGGCTCGTTTTTTTTGGTTTAGCCCTCATTATACTTGGCCTGTGCAATATTTTCATTCTTCCTTGTATTTTCTTTGACGAGATTCAGTGGACAGTGTGTCATAATGAAAATTGATGAGATCCTGTGTAAGTGTGCAACTGAATTATGAGTATTTTTTTAAAGATTCATGGTGAGTATGGTTTAACTGGTACTATTTTGTTATCTATATATATAGTATATATATCTGTGAGGATTTGAAATGTAGTGATACATTTCAGTACATTCTCTTTAATTCAATGAGTTGTGAGTGTGTGATGATGAGATCTTACCAACGTAACGGAATTATGAGTTTTTATATATATGTTTGATGTTTAAGGTGTGCTATTAAGATTGTTAGAATTTTCTTGACGTAAACTGTAAAGTGATTATATATGTTCAAGGAAAAGGTGTGTTAAATGATAGCGAATTCAGGCCAATTTATTGTTTTCTCCAGAGTGATGCAGATAGTGGTTGGCTTTACGACACCGATGATAGCATCGTTGATATGTAGAGAAACATGGATTAGAACGTAGAGAAACATGGATTAGAATGTCATTGCATCAATGAAGTGGGTATTTAGATTTCTTTTTTCGGAAAACATTTTTTTTTGTAGATTTTGATGCTATAATGCATTATAATATTGTAATTTCCCTTCCAATGTAAATTTGTACACATTTTGGCATTAAAAAATATATTTATGATATTTCCTTAAGTATGGTGTTCATGTATTTAATTTTGAGTTATTAAAAATATTAAAAGAAAAAATAAAAACTAGGATGTCAAATAAATCATTTTTCTCATTTTGATGGTTACCAAAGAAACCATTTAAGTGTGTCACATGGTTTATTAGTTGGCAGGCAAAGAGATCATTTAAATACTCTACATGATTTATTAAGTTTAGATAAGAAACCATTTATCTCTCCCAAATGGTGTCTTTCTCATGGACCAAAGAAATCATTTATCTCTTAAAGTTGGTTTCTAAAGCATAAGCAAAGAAATCATTTTTCTCACATGGTTTCTTACCCTAAGACACCTTTGACCTGGAGATCATCTGCAAAATGATGTCTTGGGGCATTTTAGCATGGTTTCTTTGCCATCTTTTCTAGTAGTACCATTGCTGGGGCTCGGTTTTGTCTTTGTTGTGCCATGCTATAACGCTTGTCAATCTCGCTCTGTTCTTGTTCTAACCCTCCCCTTCATCTCTTAATTAATCTGGATATCGTAAGGACCCGACGAGGATAGTACATGTATATGATCGATTCGGATGCCGACCGAAGGTAACTTTAGGACGTTACTCGATTTTATATCAGATGTTTGAGTAGTAGTATGTAGTAAATATTTTAACTTCAATTTTCTATTTTTAGCTATTTATTATTTGCTAAAAATATTATTTTAAATTGTGTACCTTATAAATATTTTACAAGTTTTGATATCGTTTTATAAATTGTTAGTAATTTTATTATTTATGATCGTATTAATATTTTGTTGGTTATCATGACACTAGTAACTAAATAATAACGATTTCGTATTTTCTTCATATTTTGTTAAATTTATAATTTTAACTCAAAATTGTATTTTTATATTACAATCGAGATTTGTATACTTGTTGAATAAAATAATTTCGTTTTATGACTTATATTAATAAATGAGAAAGTAGTCGATTTTGTTTTAAATACATTTTTAGTAGAGACTATTTTCCCTAATAATTTCTCATTTGTTTACGATTGATTATTTTTAGTAAAATCAGTATTATTTATTGATAAAATCTATTTGCTAAAACTAATTTGAAAGCTTTATAAAATCTCGTTTAATTTATAAAGTTCGTCGACTCAATTAACTTTGATATCATTTTCCTAAAACATCTCTTTTCTGAAAATTTATAGTTTTAACTCGATTTCCTAATTATTTATAAAATACTATAGTTTGACTTATTCTATTTGATTTATATTTTAGTGACGAATTTAGAAATATATTAAAGGTACGATAATGACGATAATAATAAAATGTTAATTTCGTTAGAAATGTTATTTTTATACATTTCACTTATTTTAATAACTTACGTATTTTCTATAAGACTATTTCTATTTCAATTACATTTCTAAAATTAGTAAGTTTCTATTTATAGAAAGTTTCCCTTTTAATATAAAATAGTTATTCCCTTTTATTCATACTACCTCCGTCCCACTAAGATTGTCACCTTTCATTAAAATACTCCTCACATATAATAAGGAAATGAGACAATCTTTCTGGGACAGAGGAGTATTATTTATAATGATTATATCTTTTGTTTATATCGATAATGGCTGTTTTGGAGTTATGGAATAAAGATAAGTGTGGGGTTAGAGTAATATAGTCTGGGATCTACGTTTTTGCCATCAGCTATAAAGCCGGTGTGTCTATTTGGGGGACATTTGGTCGTTGAACTGGGTGAGTTTCGCCCAGGAGGGTGTATGTTTTTATCTTAAGCTAGATATCGCATCGTGTTAGTCGCCGTCAGCTGAACTAGACATATTTGTTGTCTTGGAGGGGTATGCACTACTTAAACCAGGACCTCGCTGCACGCAATCCTGTTATAGTTGAGTTGCCTAGTTAGAGACTGGATTCTGTTATGAGTTAAGTCTACAGTTCTCCAAGCTAGTTTCCAGTATTATCCTAGTGAAAGTCTAGCCTTGTGCACACCGATCGAATTTCCATACCGCCATTTTTGAATATTTATATTATCGATTGATTTTGACTTGCAGATTGGCAAGTGCTTTAAGTTTCGTTGAAAACTTATTTTTATTATATCATTTTAATATTTTCTGTTTTTAAATATTTTGAAATAATAATACTATTATTTTTCCATACGATATAATATGGCTGGGAGAACGTCCGAGTTACTCCCCATTGACGTGGCTGTTATGTTTATAACTTGACAGGTATTTGCTGCTGGGTTTTGGGTGTGAGCTAGCGAGTAGCGTGGATCCTACTCTTTCTTTATTGATGTAATTTATGGATTTGTATAACCCGTTTGGAGAATTTCCTTTTTAGCCCTTTTTGTAAAAAGAGACCTTTGTATTAACTTACCATTTCTTTTAATAAGATATAGTTTATCAATGTGTTTTAATCTCAACTCTATAGTGTTTCCGCCAGTGTATTGCGTTAGAATTTCTAGGGGATTACAAGTAGACAATCATCCAAAACCCCCATATTTATTCTGTAATTAATTAGTTTATTATCGTCCTATATTAGTACGCAGTTATAGTTAAATTAATTCCTTGTGGGTTCGACTCTTATTTCTACTATACTATTGTTGTAGTATTCTGATTTAAGTGATTATAAATTGTAATTTGAGGCATACGACTTTAGCCTGTCAAATTTTGGCGCCATTTCCGGGGAATCGATATTAATTATTTTTGTGTTTTGTAGTGTAGTTTTTAGTTTTCTTTTTATTATAGCTAATTTAATTTTATTTTATTTTATTTTGTGTAGTGTATGTATAATACTCGTTCTTCTAACTTGAACCTCAAGCCTTACGACTCAGAGATTGAACGCACTTTTTTCAGGTCACGAAGAATCGGAGAAGGTGCAATAGTTATCGGGACACAAGAATTCGAGGATCTAGAGTTGAATAACGATATTCCTATTATTCCCGTGAGTACTGAAGTTTCTTCCGAATTCGAAGACGATTCGTATACCATGGCCAACACGATTAAGCAGCTGACACCACCCGACCTTTCACAACAACCTTTGTGCATTACGTACCCACCCTTGGGTGCGAATGCCACTTTTGAATTGAAGTCGGGTTTGATCCATCAACTACCCATTCATGGCTTAAGTGATGTGGACCCTAATAAGCACTTGTCGGATTTTCATATTGTCTGCTTCCGTATGAAACCGGCTACCATTACTGATGAACAACTTAAGGTGAGGGCCTTTCTTTAATCCCCTAGAAAATCTAACGCAATACAGTGGCGGAAACACTGTAGAGTTGAGATTAAAACACACTGACAAACTATATCTTATTAAAAGAAATGGTAAGTCAATACAGAGGCCTCTTTTTACAAAAGGGCTAAAAGTAAAAGCTCCAAACGGGTTTATACAAATCCATAAATTACAAGAATGAAGAAAGAGTAGGATCCACGCTACTCGCTAGCTCACACCCAAAACCCAGCAGCAAATACCTGTCATGTTATAAACATAACAGCCACGTCAGTGGGGAGTAACTCGGACGTTCTTCCAGCCATATTATATCATATGGAAAAATAATAGTATTACTATATCAAAATAATTAAAATGAGAAAACATTAAAACGATATAATAAAAATAAGTTTTCAGCGAAACTTAAAGCATTTGCAAACCTGCAAGTCAATATCAATCGATTATAATAATATTCAAAAATGGCGTTATGGAAATCAATCAGTGCAACGGAATAGACTTTCAGTAGGATAATACTCAAACTAGCTTCGAGAACTTAGTCAAAACAAATTAGACTTTGGTCTCTAACTAGGCAACTCAACCATAACAGGACTGCGTGCAGCGAGGTCCTGGTTTAAGTAGTGCACACCCCTCCTGGATACAAACCATATCCAGTTCAACCCGACGCGACTTACACGATGCGATATCTAAGTTTAAGGTAAACATACACTCTCCTGAACACAAACCATGCTCAGTTCAACGACCAATGCGTCTCAACATAGACACACCAGCTTTATAGTCGATGGCAAAACGTATACCCTAGACTGTATTACTCTACCCATACACTTATCCTCATTCCACAACTCCAAAACAACCATTATCGATTTTCAAAAGTAAATATAATCAATATAAATGATATGGATAAAAGAAATAATCATTTTATATTAAAAAGGAAACTTTCTATAAATAGAAACTTACTAATTTTAGAAACTTACTTAAAATAGAAATAGTCTTATAGAAAATACGTAAGTTATTAAAATTAGTGAAATGTATAAAAATAGCATTTCTAACAAAATTAACATTTTATTATTATAGTCGTTATCGTAACCTTAATACATTTCTAAATTCGTTACTAAAAATATAAATAAAATATAATAAGTCAATATATAATATTTTATAAATAATTAGGAAATCGAGTTAAAACTATAAATTATAGAAAAGAGATGTTTTAAGAAAAATGATATCAAAATTAATTGAATCAACGAGTTTTATAAATAAAATGAGAGTTACAAAGATTTCAAATTATTTTTAATAAATAGCTTTTATTAATAAATAATACGGATTTTAATAAATATATTCAATCGGAAATAATTAGTGAAAATAGTCTCGACAAAAAATATATTTAAAACTAAATCGACTATTTTCTCATTTATTAGTATAAATCGTATAACGAAGATTAATTTATTAAACAAATATACAAATCTCGATTATAATATGAAAACACGATTTTGAGTTAAAATTTAGAAATTAACGAAATATGACGTAAATATGAAATCGATAATATTTAGTTGCTAGTGTCACGATAATCAACAAAATATTATAACGATCATAAACAATAAAATTACTAACAATTTATAAAACGATATCGAAAGTCGTAAAATATTTATAGCGCATACGATTTAAAATAATATTATTAGCAATAATAAATAGCTAAAATTAGAAAACCGAAGTTAAAATATTTACTACATACTACTACTCAAACATACGATATAAAATCGAGTAATGTCTTAAAGTTACCTTCAGTCGATAGCCGAATGCTCATGTACTTGCCTTTCTTGATGATTCCAAACTCCAACCACTCTTATACTGGTCTTACATAAGGACTTCGGGGCTCCAACGGAAATCGAGACAAAAGAAATAGAAACAAAGAAATCGGAATAAGGATCGAAGGAAACGAATGACGAGAACGATAGAATAGGAGGACCGAAAAAATGAAGCTCGCGAATCAGGAAAATAAATACGAGCAGAACAATTGTAAGAAGAACAGAAGACCGAAAAGAATTCGGTGTAAAAGAAACGAGAGAAAATAGGAGCAACAAATGAGAGAAGAGTCGACCCGAAAGTAACAACATCATCAGCCTTCACGAACAGTACGAATATCAGACAACAATCGAAATCCGAAGGAGAAGAAAAGGACAAGGAAAACAAATATCGGACAGCGGCAAAATCGACGCGACAACAACGAGTGACAAACGAAGAAGAAGAAGAAGCAAACGCAGATGAGAAACAGCGGCAACAGGACATGTATCAGCAGCACAGAATGCCACAAAAAAATAAAAACAGAGAGCATCAAATCCGTAACAGCAGCAACAGCGTACATCAGCAACACGAGTAACAGTACAGCACACGACGGACCGAAACAGAGTAATAAATCACGCCCAACAGCTACGTCAAAACAGGACGAATCAAGGACAGTAACAGAAGCACGCATCGACAAAATAGAAGGAAGAAGGAGGAGAAGTAGAACACAAATACGACAACAAAAACGAAGGAACACAACACGCAACAAGACGCAACAGCAGCCGCAAATAGAACGAAGAAGGAGAAGAAAAAGAAGAAGAAGAAGGAGAAGAAAAAGAAGCAGTAGCAACCGAGGAACGGAACAACAGCAGTAGTGTACAGCAGTAGCATCGAAACAAAGAGACAAAACGCAGAAAAAGAAGGAGAAGACAAGAGACAGCAACAGTACAAACGTACCCACAGCAACAAACAAGTCGACAGCAGTAAAGAGCAGCAGCAACAACAAACCAGGCGGGTGAGATTGATGCAGATGGTGTACGGTGAAGGTGATGAGGAAGGAAATACACTGAGTTGATAGAAGGACGAAGAAAAAGAGGGTAAACATAGGGAGATGAAAGGTGAAGCGGTGGAATAAGGGGGAAGGAAAAAAAATAATACGTTAAACAAGTGCAAAAAGAGGAGTGTACAATGTGGGGAAAGCAGGAGAAAAAAAAAATGAATCAAGTGGTCCCACAAAGATGCCCGACAACCTCTTCTCTACGCCTATTCGTGTAGAAAGAAGTGAACAACCCGCCTACATCCACAACATAGAAACCGACGACACCCCCGAAGAACCCTGGTACAAAGCGATCCTAGACTTCAAAACCAACGGATCATACCCACCCAACACAAACACCAAAAACAAAAGAGTCTTACGAATACAAGCCGCCCACTACGTCCTAAACCAAGGACTACTATACAAACGAACCCCACAAGGAATACTTCTTACGTGCATAAACAAAACCCAATCCGAGAGAGTCGTGGAAGAAGTACATGACGGGGAATGCTGATCCTACATGAGCGCACACCTACTAGCCCGGAAAATAATGAGACTAGCTATTATTGGGTTACCTTAGAGGCAGACTGTCGGCGTCATGTCCGTCACTGTGACAACTGCCAAATATTCGCCAGCATCCAACACCTACCACCATATCCACTTCATACCATAACAACACGCTGGCCCTTTTCTACCTGAGGAATTGACATCATAGGAAAGGTACACCCATCCGGAACCGGCAGACACTGTTTTATACTAGTGGTCGTTGATTACTTTACCAAATGGGTAGAAGCAACCTCTTACAACGTAACGTACTAACCTCCAAACAAGTAGTCAAATTCCTACAAAACAACATCATCTACCGTTACGGCATATCCCACGAAATCATCAGTGATCAGGGGGCTCATTTCAGGGCCGACGCCCAAAAACTCCTAGACAAATATAAAATCCAAAGACAAAAACCCTCACCTTATGGACCTCAAACAAACGGGGCTGTAGAGGTAGCAAACAAAACCATTGTCACAATCCTTACGAAAATGATAGACAACTACCGGGATTGGCCAAACAAAATACCCTTCGCATTATAGGGATACCGAACCTCCTACCTGACACCCACTGGGGCCACACCCTATTACCTAACCTACGGCTTCGAAGCCGTGCAACCCGTAGAACTGGAAATACCCTCACTAAGGATACTAGCCGAAAGCGGCATTCCCGAAGAATAATGGAACCAAAAACGTTACGATGAGCTAGTACTCCTAGATGAGCATAGAATACACGCACTGTCCAACGTACAAGCCTGCCAACAACAAATACAACGAGCCTTTAACAAACGAGTCAAATCCCGAAACATACAAGAGGGGGACTTAGTGGTCAAATCCATTAGAGCACCCCTTTCCGTCGATCTTAGAGGGAAATTCAAACCAAACTGGGCGGCCCCCTACCTCGTCAAGAAGATACTCACGGGAGGCGCCGTGATCCTTACTGACCTAGACGGTCAGGAGTTCTCAACCCCAACCAACATGGACCAACTCAAACTATACTATCCCTAAACTCCCCGACAACCTCATTCTGATCTCCGACCTAGGGTGAAAACCCATACAAAACGCTTAAAAATAATTCGCATCAATAATTGGCATAACGAGTCTAACGCAAAATCACTCACATCTAAAATGAACTACGAACATGGTTTGATTCCGTCTAAACACGGATACGTAGGCAACCCTTCCAAGGGTACAATCACCAAAAATGACAAAATCGATTACTCGATTCACATACAAATCAGAACCTCTTCCCTGCATTCCGATTAACGTGTGATTTCAATGACAAAGCACAAACGACAAGCCGAGGACGAGGTGAAAACCCAAAAGGCCGCCCTGGGCAAAATGAAGAAACGAGTTGCGAGCTGTCGTAAAAAAAAATGACGAGCTGAGGACGGAGTGAAAATCTGAAAGGGCGCTCTGGGCAAAATGAAGAATCGAGTTGCGAGCCGTAAAAAAAATATATGACCAGCCGAGGACGGAGTGAAAACTCGAAAGGGCGCTCCGGGAAAAATGAAGAATCAAGTTGCGAGCGGTAAAAAAAAAGAAAAAATAGCAAAAAAAAAAAAAAGAAAAAGACAAAACAAAGGATGAGCCGAGGACGGAGTGAAAACCCGAAAGGGCACTCCGGCTAAAAAGAAATCGAGTTGCAAGCCACCAAGAAAAAAAGAATAAAAAAAATGTGCTTCTCATTAATAAAAAAAAAGATCAGTTAAATTGAGCCTTTGTCAAGGCCCTTTACATCAATTATCCTAAATCCGGCTACCAGAAAATGATAACGTGTCAAAACCCTACAAAAACTAGTACTAATATGCCACATAATATTAATTAATAGAACATAGTATACAAAACGGCTAGGATCCACCAGTCCAACTTCCTTTTCCCCTTGCCACCCGGGTGTGCTTGTTCGGGTCATTCACCATCGACCCCTCTTAGCGCAAGCTTCCAACACCCTAGCCAAGGGCAAACCAAGCCAAGCATACTTCCCCTCATCACTCACATTTTCAATAAGGGTCATGTCGGTCTTGGCCCGTATATATAGACGAACTGACGGCACTAGGTTCGGTAACGCTGTCTTCGGTCAGGTAGTTAGTGATGTTGTCTTGAGTCGCCTCCTTATCCTCTAGCACCGCGGTCTTCCTAACTTTCGAGTTGCTCTCTTCTGACGGGTAATCATAAACCCCCCCGCCGGAAATAAGTAATGTCGGTCGGTCGAGCACTCTCTATAACAATGGGACGTGAAAACTTCTGTCCCCAAGATATCTTAAATTCCCCATGAGAACTTTCCGTCCACGGGTCAGACTTAGAAGAACCCCTAGTAACCTCCGATATGATTGGACTCACCCTCATTTGACGCAACAACTCGCTCGGATATATATAAATCGAAATCTGCCCATACAAAACGTGGTTGTTATGTTTATTACATGACAGGTATTTGCTGCTGGGTTTTGGGTGTGATCTAGCGAGTAGCGTGGATCCTACTCTTTCTTCACTCACGATTTATGGATTTGTATAAACCCGTTTGGAGAATTCTTCTTTTTAGCTCTTTTGTAAAAAGAGGCATTTGTATTGACTTACAATTTCTTTTAATAAGATATAGTTTTGTCAGTGTGTTTTAATCCCAACTTTACAGTTTTTCTGCCACTGTATTGCGTTAGATTTTCTAGGGGATTACAGTTGGTATCAGAGCATTGTTGCTCGCAACGCTTACACCTGATTCTAGGAAAAATACCAGTAAATGTTTTGAACATTAAAGAAATATTAGTGATGGGTAGAAACAAAATAAGGACTTAACTGTTAGGTTTATATGTTCTTGTAACTCAATGACTAGCATTGAATATCTGTCATTTTTATCAAGAAGAAGATGAATGCATAAGATGTTGATAGGATGTTGCTTCAGATCGGAACAAGGCCTGCTTAGAACTCTCAACGCCTGCTGACTCGAGTAGACAACTTGGTGCTCCTAGAAAGATGCCGATGGTGACCTTTCAGCCCAGATTTAATTTGATCAAGCTACAGGTTAATTAGATGATCAACAGTAGATTCATGTTCCATGATGTTGCAGTAGATCTAGATGGAGCGACCCTAGACTTGTGTGCTCGTTCCTCTAAAAAAAGATGAAGTTATCCATTTAGTTCCCTCGTGAACTCTGGAGGCCCGAAGATTCTCCTCTGGTTCAAGAACTTAGTAATATAGGATCATCGATTATTTTCTTCCTTCCTCTACTTCTTCCAACTCTTCTCTTATAAATTCTCGTCTTCATTCTTGCAATAAATCTTCGATTAATTCTCCTACTTAACCATATTTCCTCTTGAGATTCTTTGGTGTGACCGAATTCCGTCTCAGTGAACCCCCTGAAAAGTTATAGATGTTTGAGGTTTAGTAAACCCTTGTTACCTGGTTTGAGGATTGCGAATCTACCTTATCTTGTAAGCAAGTAAGAAATTCTTGAGGATTGATTTGAATGGCAAGTTGTTGATTGGTGGAATTAGAATGATACTTTAGACACTGAACCTTAGGTTATAGGTTACTTTGATTATTTTGGAGTACTTAGAGTTGGATATATTTTGGAGTAGTGAGAGTATGTCATATTTGATGGTTACCTAGTATCTAACCTAGAACCAAACTAAGTGTAACTGAGAATATTACTTTGGGATTCCTACCTAATGTTTATTTGATGGATGTATCGTGAATATTCGGGATCATAGAGTATTGGTTAAAGTGTTAGCCTGACTGTTGTGGTACCATTAAAGGTTTTCGTTAATATCGTTAGAAATTTTGGTTGACATAGATTACCCGTGTTTCCTAAGGATTAGATCGTTGATCGTTGTTTAAGATTGTAGCCTATGAACTTTGGAGTTGAGTGGTCTAACTTGGATAAATTGTTGTTACCTTGAAGAAGAGAACTATCTTACACAATCACAGTTTATTGTGTTATTTTGAGGAATACTATAATACATATAATCTTATTGGGAATTTCATTTTAGAATCTTAGACCAACGAGATTGTGGCTTCGTTGAGGTATTAAATATTTTTTGGTTGCACCTTTATGGTTAGAAATTTGATGGACTTCTCAGAAACATTAGTCGAATGACGTATTTGAATACGTGAGTGTATACATTTACCTAATAGATTGAGCGCGTTTGAGAATTTGTGGTACTTTCCCAAGCCTTGTCTACTTGTGATGCTTTAACATGTGGTGAAACTATTTTTGAAGATTCTATATCCGAACATTATTGTTAAATTGATGGATCTTGTTAGTGTTCCGTACCCGAGGAATTTTGGGGTATATCTCGAGTTCAAGCCTTTTGAACTTTGAATATAGGTGATTTATCGCTACGAGTCGTTTGGGTATGTTGGAATCTTAACTAATGGGATTAGATTCTAAAGCATTTGAGGATTAGTATTGTGTTGTTTGAACAAGTGGATAATCTTGCTAGACCTTTTATTGGAGGTTGTAACAGTCGATATTTTTGGAGGTTGTAAGACTTAGTAGGACAACCTAATGCCTAATATTGGACTTAGTATTATTTGATGGTAATTAGAAACCCGTGTTTGTGGGAGTCGTGCTGGGAATCTCGAGATGGTTAATTTATTCTCTAATCCTCGAGAGCTCTATTTGACTCTCGATTGTCTTTCCCTTAGCTTCTCTTAAATCCTTTTATTCGGCCAATCCCTTCGACTTCTTTATCGGGTTTGATAACTTTTGTTTCGATTTGTCGTTGACCTTGACTCTATTTATCCGTTTACCATTTTCCAGAACCTATGTATTGCAAAGTTCGACTAATATAAAAGTTTTGATTTTCATGAAATGTTAACATTTTGAAGCATATTTCAAACTTTAAAACTCCCCATTTTGTAAAAACTTATAGTAACTTAAGCTTTACAGTTATCGTTAAATTTTAACATTTCGAGTTATAAATTTCAAAACTTTGTGCTTTGTTTTTGTTTTCATTTTTGGTTGATAACCTATATTTAGCTCTATTTCAAACTGCTTAATAATTTATTTTGAAATATTTTGAAATTGTTTTAAATTTTAATTTTCAAATAGTCAAATTTTTATTGAACTTTCATAATTGCAAATATTTTGATTTCTATGGATTATATTGTAAAACTGTTTAACATTTTCGAAAAACATCGTATGTCTAAGTATTTGTTTCATTGTCGATAGACTTTAAATCTGTTATTGAAAATGCTTGACGACTGGTTCAATTTTTATTTACAAACTACAAAATTTGAATTCTCAAATTTTTGTTTGGTCTTAAAGCAAAATATTGTCGAATTTCTTAATCAAAACGTTTTACTGTCACTTTGAAAATATTTGGGTACTCTCCCCCTCGAGTTCGTTTACAAATATTATTTATTGTCATTGTTTTATCGAATAATTTTTAACTTACGATTTTATTAATTTATATGATTTTAAACTTCGGGTGCCAAGCCCAACTTATCTTGAAATAAATTTTGTCTTCGATTTCGATTTCATATCACGTTTGAAGTTGTAAAATTTTTAAACCGAGATTGTGATGCGAGTTAAGCATTCTCCTTTTGTTCAAATGATATAAACTTTTTTTCCATTCTACTATTATGTTTTTGTTAGTTTTGAGGAAGAAACTTCTTTTAGTGGGGAAGATTGTAACACCCAGATTTTATAAGTTAAATTAAATTAAAGTTATATTCGTATTTTTATTTTTACGATTTAACTCATAATTCTTAAAATTATTATAAAACGAATTTATCGTTTAATCGTTTCAAACTCCTAAAATTCTATTTGTCTCGGAAACTCTTCTTATATTTAAAACATTTTTATTTCTGTTTCGATTTATTTTATACATTTAGTTAATTCTTATCAAAAATCTATTTCGGTGATTTAAATTCAATTTTTATTTATTTATTTATATTTAAGCTCGAATTTCTATTTTGGCTCGAAGCTCATTTATTTTAAGTTTTGTCAAAACATCTACTACCTTTCCTCGAGAAATCAATTTAATTCACTTTATCGAAGATTTATTATTTATCGGGAAATACTATTTCATCGTCTCATTATTTATTTCTATAAGCTTCATTTTCGTCTCGAATACTTTATTTACTCTTTTTATTTGACTTTTCGATTATTTATTAATTTTATCAACTCGTTTTAATTTGACTCGTGGGTCATTCATCTTATCGTTATGGAATTCATTTAATTCGTCTCCTACCCGATTCATTTAATTATTCCGTATTCTTATCATCATTTTTATTTAGTGGACCACTTGATTCATTTCTTTTCCCACTAATTAACGTACACCCCCTTCATTTTCCTCCACCGCTTCATCATGCTTCTCTCGTTCACCTCCCCTGTCCACCGCTTCAACTCTTGGTTCCTTTTTTTTCAACGTATATCCTTAGCATATTCATTCCCCTTTAAGTCAGTTCTTTTCCCCTATCAAACCCCTCATCATTCGGCCCCTTTCAGCCATCTCTCGCCCACCTCTATTTTTCCATCAACCTCGTTCCTTTTGTTTGTCCTCTTTCTACTGCTGCTCCATTCGTTTTCTGCTGATGCTGTGTTCAATTGTTGCTGCTGCTATGTTCGTTTGCTGCTGCTACTATTCGTCGCTCTGTTGTTGTCCTTCTTTACGCCTGAATTCGTGAAGATAATTCTCCTTCTTCTCTTCTTCGTCTCCTTCTTATTTCATCCTTTTGATGCGTTCTGCCTTTGCGTTCCTGCTGTTGTTTGTCGTGCATCTGTTGTTGTTGTTATTGTTCAAGTCTATTACAACTTCATTGTTATCGTTGTTCGGTCTGTGTCCTTCTCCGTCTCTTTGTGCGTTGCTGCTACTGTCTTTGTCGATTCGTTGCTTTCCTACTGTTTGTTTTGTTGTTGCTACTGCGTCCTGTTGTTTCAAGTTGTATCCAATTTCTGACCAGAAGCGTGCCTGCTGCTCCTCGTTTTGTCTCTTCAATTCTGGGGTTGATTGCTACTGTTACAGTTGATTGATGTCGTGATGTTGTTGTACGTCGTGTTTGTTATTGCTACTAGTGTCACGTTGCTACTGTGGTTTACGGACTCATCAATGCTCTTTAGTTCTTGTTGTCTGTTTCCCTAATGTCCTCTTCTTTTCTGCTCGACTCGTTTTTCGTTCCTTGTTCGTTTTGCCTACTCGCTGCTACTGATATCGTTGTGCTCGTGGCTGCTGTTTGTTGTTGTACTCGGCTCTTCCTGCTGCTATTCGCTTTAGTTCGGTTCATTTCAGTTGTCGCATTGTCGTCCAGTTTTGTCGCTTTTGCAGTTGTCCCCTTTTTGTCTGTCATTTTTTATGCTACTGAAGTTCGTGTTCATGCTGCTCCTTGGTGTCCGGTTTTAATATGGGCATGTCTCAGGTGCTGCTATTGGTGCCTGCTGTTATCGTCTGGCTGCTATTATCGTCGATCATGATGCTCCTCTTTTCCGTCTCTAGCTTGCTTCATCTGCTTATTCTAATCCTCCCGTTCCTCTCTTATCTTACGAGACTTGGTGAAGACCCGTCGAAGACAAGTCGACTCAAGGTAACTTTAGGACGGTACTCGGTATTATATTATATGTTTGATTAGTAGTACGTAGTAAATATTTTAACTTCGGTTTTCTAAATTTTAACAATTTATTATTGGCTAATATTATTATTTTAAATTGCGTACCTTATAAATATTTTACAACCGTTTGATATTGTTTTATAAATCGTTAGTAATTTTATTTATGATCGCTATAATATTTTGTTGGTTATCGTGACACTAGTAACTAAATAATAACGATTTCACATTATCCCTTTATTTCGTTAATTTATAATTTTAAATCAAAATCGTATTTTTATATTATAATCGAGATTTATGTACTCATTTAATAAATTAATTTTCCTTTTACAATTTATACTAATAAAACAGAAGATAGTCGTTTTGTTTGAAATACATTTTTAGTCGAGACTATTTTCCCTAATAATTTCTCATTTATCTACGATTGATTATTTTTACTCAAATCAGTATAATTTATTGATAAAATCTATTCGATAAAACTAATTTGAAAGCTTTATAAAATCTCGTTTAATTTATAAAACTAGTCGACTCAATTAAGTTTGATATCATTTTCTTAAAACATCTCTTTTCTGAAAATTTATAGTTTTAACTCGATTTCCTAATTATTTATAAAATGCTATATATTGACTTATTATATTTTATTTATATTTTGAGTAACAAATTTAGAAATATATTAAAGTTACGATAACGACGATAATAATAAAATGTTAATTTCGTTTGAGATGCTATTTTTATACATTTCACTTATTTTCTATAACAATATTTCTATTTTAAGTAAGTTTCTAAAATTAGTTAGTTCCTAACTATAGAAAGTTTCCCTTTTAATATAAAATGTTTATTCCTTTTATCCTCATAATGATTATATCTTTTGAATGACGATAATGGCCTGTTTTGGAGTTATGGAATAAAGACAAGTGTGGGGTTAGAGTAATATAGTCTGGGATGTACGTTTTTGCCATCAGCTATAAAGTCGGTGTGTCTATTTGGGGCACATTTGGTCGTTGAACTGGGCATAGTTTCGCCCAGGAGGGTGTGCATTGTGCCCGTAAGCTAGATATCGCATCGTGTTAGTCGCCGTTAGTTGAACTGGATACATTTGGTATCCAGGAGGGGTGTATACTACTTAATTAAACCAGGATCTCGCTGCACGCAGTCCTGTTATAGTTGAGTTGCCTAGTTAGAGACTGGATTATGTTATGAGTTAAGTCTATAGTTCTCGAAGCTAGTTTCCAGTATTATTCCTAGCGAAAGTCTAGCCTTGTGTACACTGATAGAATTTCCATAACGCTAGTTTTGAATATTATTATCGATTGATTTTGACTTGCAGGTTGGCAAGTGCTTTAAGTTACTCTGAAAAGTTATTTTATCATATCGTTTTAATGTTTTCCATTTTAATATATTTTGATATAATAATACTATTATTTTTCCATGTGTTATAATATGGTTGAGAGAACATCCGAGTTACTCCCCACTAACGTGACTGTTATGTTTATAACATGACAGGTATTTACTGCTGGGTTTTGGGTGTGAGCTAGCGAGTAGAGTGGATCCTACTCTTTCTTCATTCACGATATATGGATTTGTATAAACCCGTTTGGAGAATTCTTCTTTCTAGCCCTTTTGTAAAAACAGACCTTTGAATTGACTTACCATTTCTTTTAATAAGATATAATTTGTCAGTGTGTTTTAATCACAACTCTACAGTATTTCTGCCACTGTATTGCGCTAGATTTTCTAGGGGATTACAGAAGGGGACTTAGTCCTCAAATCTGTTCGAGCTTTACTACCAGTTGACCCGAGGGGAAAATTCAAACCCAATTGGGCCGGGCCATATCTGATGAAAAAGGTTCTATCAGAAGGTGCTGTGAAGCTGACAAACTTGGACGACAATGATTTCACCAATCCTACCAACCTAGACCAGCTAAAATGCTATAACCACTGACCTTATCTCAATGTCATTTACAAAAGTTTATTAATTTTTTTTTTTTGTGTGTGTGTAAATGTGAGCTTTTTATTTCAATTAATTATAGATGTACAGGCAAATAATTACATGTAAGGAAAGAAGAACTGGCTAGTACTCCTCAATCCGATCTAGACTCCACTTAGTCTACTTAGTATTTGAACTTCATCTTCGGTATTATAAGCCCTAAGTAGTAAGCTTCTGCATCTATTTCGAACAACCTCCTGTATTTGTGCTATTACTTTAGCTGGGTGCTTTATCCCTCCGTCCATGCTCCGTTTCTTTCAAGCCAAATTGCGTGATGGTAAGCATTTAGCACCATCGATTGGATCCTTCCTCTTGCGCCATTCAGTAGCTTGTAGTCCGGGTATTTAGGGAAATCAGTTCCAATCCATAGACTCAAAACATTACGTACCTGTCTACTGTAAACACAGTCCACCATAACGTGTTGGGCAGTTTCTTCCACTGTTGCGCATAGGCAGCAGAAACTGTCATTACAGCAGCCATAATTCATAAGTTTCATCTTAGTATTCAGGCCATTGTTCACCATGATCCACGAGATAATAACATGTTTGGGGATGCACCAATCATCAAATACAAAATAGTACCAGCTGACGTCCGGTTCACGACCTCGTAGCCAACAATACCCATCAGCAATAGTATAACCTTTAGCAGCCATGTTCCAGGAGTTGGAGCCGCTAAACCCATCTTTAAGTTTATCTTTTGCTCTACATATCGATCTCCAGGTCCAAGAAACATCGGTCGGGGGCTTATAGTCATGCCAATCATTCTCTTTCAGATAATTATGATTAATCCATTTAATCCACAGCTTATCACTCTTCTCGTAGACCCAGTTCACCAATTTCCCGACTGCCGCTATATTCCAAGTCTCTGCCTTTTTAATCCCGAGGCCTCCCTCTTTTTTTTGTCTGGTTACTCTATCCCAAGAAACCAATGGAACTCGGTTGTACTCAGAATTCCCCTCCCAAAGATAATTTCTGCATATTGCTTCAATTCTCTTTATTACTCTTTTAGGGAACAAGAACACATTTGACCAGTAATTATGAAACGTGTTGAGGACTGAATTAATAAGAACAATCCGCCCTGCATATGATAGTTTTCTGGCTCCGAGACTCCTTATCCTCTTGATCATTTTTTCCGCCACAACCGAGCATTCAAGTTTCGTAAGCCTCCTAGATTTAATAGGGATGCACAGATACGTGAATGGCATTTCTCCTTCCGTGAATCCTGTGGTAGACACAATATCCTCTCTGGTGCTTCTCGGTATACCATTAAAGTAGATAGCCGTCTTCGACACATTAAGATTTAATCCCGATGCCTTGGTGAAAGAAGATAATACTCTCATAAGTAGCATAATTGTATGTGTGTCACCTTTGCTAAACAAAATGAGGTCGTCAGCAAATATAAGGTGGGTCAGCTTTAGTTGCTTGCACATCGGATGATAACTGAACGGCCACTTCTCAGTCGCAAATGTCAAAAGTCTGCTCAGATACTCCATACATAACGTGAATAGCAGTCGTGAGACTGGGTCCCCTTGTCTCAGCCCTCGTTTTGCTTTGAAATAACCAAACGTACCTCCATTAAGGCTTAGGGCGAACATTGGAGTTGAGACACAGTTCATCAGCAGCTTACTAAAATGAGCAGGAAAGTTCAGCTTCATTAGCATCTCCTCCACAAATTTCCATTCGACCGAGTCATACGCCTTTTGTAAGTCATTTTTAATCAAACATCTCGGCGACAAACCTTTCCTGGAATATAGATGGGCAATGTCCTGACATATCAGAATATTATCAATTATCGACCTCCCTTTTATAAATGCTCCTTGTGTATCTTGGATTATGTCAGGAAGAATTTTTGACAGTCTATTGCAAATGACCTTGGATATTATCTTGTATATAACATTGCAGCAAGCTATAGGTCGGAATTGCTTCACCTCCATAGGCCTTTCACATTTTGGGATTAGTGTGAGGGTAGTTGCATTGATTTGGCTTAGAATCTGACCCGATTTCATAGCGTCTCTGACCGCGTCACATACTTCCTCCACTATAATATTCCACGACTTCTTGTAGAAACCACTTGTGTACCCATCGGGTCCAGGTGCTTTATCATTTGGGATCGAGAAGACTATGTCTCTAATCTCCTTGTCGGTCACTGGTGCTTGCAATATAGTAGCATGCTCATCTGTGCAGCAGTTCCCCCGGCTAATGACATCATATCGGACAGATTCTGTTACAGCATTATTCCCTAATAGATTTTCATAGTAGTCTAGGAACGCCCCCTGAACTCCCTCTTGATTAGTATGCCGCTGCCCATCCACTCCTGTGATCTGATGTATAGAATTCCGTGCATTTCGCTGCTTGATTATTCTGTGAAAATGGGCAGTGTTGTCATCTCCATCCCTAATCCAGTTTGTCTTTGCCTTTTGTCTCAGATAAGAGCTCCGCGCTCGATCCAGCTGTCTATAAGTCTCCGCCAGCTCCCTTTCTCTCTGAATAAGTTGCTCATTAGCATAGTCATGTTGTAGCTGTACTTGCACCATCTCCAAATCCTTGCTGGCTTTCATTGTCCTGCATTCAATCTCAGAAAAAGCATTTTTGTTCATGTGCCGTAGGATGGGCTTAAGGGCCTTCAATTTCTTCACCAGTCTAAACATTTTTGTACCCTCAATTTGCATTCGCCAATGATCTGTCACTAGCGGCATGAACTCTTCATGCTCCGTCCACATATCAAAAAATTTAAACCCCGCTCTCTTAGTGGTAGTGACACTGGTATTCGATATCACACAAGGACAATGGTCAAAGAGACCTTCCGGGAAAAAATGAGATTGGTAGTCAGGAAAAGCTTGCATCCACTCCATATTGACTAAGGCTCTGTCCAGCCGACTGTATATCCTATGATGGGCATCTTGCTTGTTATTCCAGGTGTAGTAAGCTCCCATTCCCCCTATATCCACCATATCACACACATTAAGACAATGATTGAAGTCGTCCATGTCCTCTTGTTTAGACTCCCCTCCTAGCCACTCATCAGGATTCATAACTGTGTTGAAATCCCCAATCATAATCCATGGTCCCTGGATGTTTGCAGCAGTATTGATCAATTGAGTCCAAGGGTCCTTCCTATCCTCCCCTTTGTTATAAGTAGGGGTGTTCAAAAAGTGACCCGGACCGGCAAACCCGACCAAACCGGACCGTACGGTCCGGTCCGGTCCCCGGTTCTCCAAAAACTTGGATGCCGGTCCCCGGTCCGGTCCGGTCCGGTCCACACATAAAAAAATTAATCAAATTTAGTGTATTTTGTCGGTGCGGTCCGGTCCGGTCTTAAGAGGGTCCGGTCCGGGTTTTTTCTTAACCGGTCCGGTCCGCGGGTTTAGATTTTATGGGTTTCCGGTCCGCGTGTCAAGCCGGTCCGGTCTGGTCCGGTCCGGGTTTGGACCGGTGAACACCCCTAGTTATAAGCATACACCAAAGTCAAGGCAAATCTAGAGTTGTTAGACTTATCAGTGACTTGGGCTTGGATGTACTGCGGTGTTGTTTTAAAACGTAAACTTTCAAAAAATAATAAACAAGTGAATAAGTTGGGATTATTCATCCTACTGTCGCACACACCTCGAACTACTAGTCTTGGTATATTTCGAGATAGCAAAATTCTGATGCTTGATCTACGTCTAGTTTGATTCCACTAACTGTGGATACGTAGGCAGCCCTTCAAAAGGGCACAACCACCGCAATAATAAAAAGATTGAAATGGTTTCCCTAATAAGAATATCCTTTCATTACCAAAATCCCGATAAACTTGGGAATTCCAAACTACATCATTAAAAAAAGAAAAAAAATAGACACTACAAAATAGTAGTGTAACAACCCGGATTTTCGATGACTTAAAATAATAGATAATGCGGAAAGTTATCTAAGTCATTTAATTAAAATTATATCAGAGTGTAAATAAATCAGGATCGCTACGGATCCTTACAATAATAAACGACTATTAATTACATAGTCTTGATTCACTTAGTACAGAATATAAATTTCATTTTTTTAAACTAAACATATTATTAAATCTCTCTCGCTTGATTCCCCAACGTCTTAGACCTGCAAAAAAAATAATACAGTGGACGCTGAGCGGGACAGCAACCAAGCCGTTCATCTAACATCACCTCGAACACATAAGACAATCATGTGAATAATAAATAATATGCTTAAAAAAATATTAAAGGATATCACGTGACAGATAGTTTCCTTTACTTCAATTAATGAACATGTGAGGTGATGAAAACGATAAGGTTTAAAAGATGGGTCATTGGCAGCCATTTGATTTTTAAAATCATTTTTCACGTAAACAGAGAATAAACACACGAGTCGTGGCTCCTAGTAACACCGCTACTCCATATTGGCTTGCATCTCACCAATAGAAGTAACCGTAGTACCGACTCGTAGACCGAAACGATCTTATGAGGTTTACATCTCACCCACAAGGCTCAATTGGGCCCGAATTTCTATTATATTATATGTTTATTCAAACGGGGCTCTAGGCTGAAATGAAAGCTGATGATTACATTCTCTGCATCACCAAGAGGGAACCCGCAGTTTTCAGAATCCTGTTCTGCCCCCACTACCTAGGTGGTAATACTGATCAAGTACTTGTCTATATGTGCGCCACATACCCTACGCAGACTCTTGAACCGCAGAACTCACTGCCGTAGGACGACTACCTTAAACACTAGGTCGACTCTCGGACCGCAGCCTCCGAGTCTGCTTTTCATTACAAGTGCAGTCGAAACACCACGCATGGTAGGATCCAACACAAGCTATTCATCCCAGACTCGCATCGTAAACTTTATATAAAAGTCGCCCGTGAACAAGTAGTACTTTATTTGGTGACCTTCAATAATTGGTCGGACTCATTTGAAACAGTCAAATCCTCAAATACTTATTTTCAGTGTGACAATGTTATACTTTAATTCTCAAGTGTCACCCGAAACATTATATCCCAAATATCGTATAACTTCTTTTTAAAAAAAATAAGAGTTTCTTTAAAAGAGGTTTTAGATTAAAATAAAATTAAAGTATAATAAAATACTATTTCAAAATTTAAATTTTTATCATTTTTAAAATTTAAAGTTTCCGTAAAATATAAAAATTTCTAAAGGAATATATAAATTAAGTCGTACTAAAAATTTGACGTAAAATCATTTTCTAAAATATTTATAAATGTTGTGTAAAAATTTCGTAATCAAATAAATTCATTTCTTTTAGAAAATGAAATTTATAAATTTCTACCTATATAAAAATAATAAGTGAAGTTTTATCAAAATAAAACATTTTACAAGTTATTAATTTACTCTATTATTATAATATATAAACAAATGTAAAAGTACTAATGAAAATTAAATATGACCAAAATTACAATAATATAAAATACAAACAAAACATAAAGTACATAGAATAAATATACATAGCAAATAGAAATAAATCAATAAAATTATATAAGTAAATTTTATCATTTTAATTTCTTTTATTCATTTTCTCATACCAATAGAAATATAAAGGTGATAAATAAATTAAATAAATGATAATTTAGACGAGTTGAATTTAGTCATAAATACATACATAACATAAATAAAATATCACGTAACATTTTTATATATACATAATTAATTTAGTCGTACAAACAAGCCTAAATATTTAAATAAGCAATTTATTAAATTACTAACACAATATACTTATATATAAGAAATGTTGTTAGAAGAAAAGTTTGGTTACCTTAATAGATTACTATTTATTAACGTTATTAAGAATTAAGGTCGACAGGGTCAATAATATCGTCTATGATAGAAAAGTCGTCCCCTCTCCCTTTTAAGAAATTTTCGGGTCGAAATGATTTGACCCAAATACGGTACTAGAAAAGTGATCCCGCCAAATACTGGGCAGCTCCTCTTTCCCGATGCTCCAATTATAAAGAGAAAAACGAAAGAGTAAATATAGTACATAGTAAACTAGTATGAAGTATATAATACGTGGGAATGAGTAATATGTAGTAGTAGTAGTAATGTTAATATATACTCGTATGTATGTATGTAAGTAAGTATACTGGGTGGATAGTAGAAGTAGTACCAAGTAGGATGTAGTAGTAGTAATATGGAGTGTAGTAAAGTGTAGTATATATATAGGAGTAGTAATATATATAGGAGTAGTAAGCATTAGGAGGTGTAATGGGTAGGCTAAGTAGGCTTAGGTGTAGAAGTAGGGTAGATGGGGTGGCTAGTATAGGTAGATTATTAGTGTAGTATGCATGTAGGACGTGGGAGTCAAATAGGGTATCAACCTTTTCGAGTTTCGGTCCGTTTCTCGTACAAACGTCTTTCTTTCTTTATTAAAAAGTTGAAATATAAGATTACGGAATTAAAGTAATGGAAACTATAAAATTTATTTGTAAAAATGAATTTGTAAGACGGTAAGTAAAATAGACGGTAAATAATTTTATGAGACAATAGTTATAAGAAATCGTTATTTTAAAAATTCGATAAATTATTAAATTTTTACGAGACTAGAAATGTTAAAACGACAGTTCATTATAAAAATATATTTTCAAGTTTTAAACTTTATTTAATGAAAGATAAAAATTTTAAAATTTGATGAATAAATTTTTTTTTTTTTTATAACGGAATAATTTTTAATTTAACGAAAATAAAATATTTTATTTACGAAAATAATTTTTCAACCGTTAAACTTGGTTAAAATAAATGTTTAAAATTTTTAACTCTATTTGAAAAAATACGGGGTATTACAATCTACCCCCCTTAAAACAATTTCGTCTTCGAAATTTCAGGCATAACTTAGAAAATTAACAAAGATTTGAGACACTACATGAATAAAATGAAATGCTAGAGTATCTCTCGCATAAATGCCCTTACTCACAAGTGCCCTGCTCGTGTATCTCACCTCTTTACCAAAGTTTTACAAAGGTGGTATATCCCAAATGAGTATGGTAGGTATTATTGATCAACTGTAGATTATAAATTCCCATACAGTGACACTATTCAATCTCGGGTCATTCTCGAGATTTGGTTTAGGTTTGTCTTATCTCCCAAACATCATGATGTTTATATTCCTTAAAATTGAAAAGTGTTGTTTTATGGGTATTACAAGTTTCTCGTAAGATAAAAGTCCAAAAGAAGGTTATCCTAATTTCCATATAATCTGTAGAGCATTCGTAAATTATGATGCTATTGGGTTTATTAGAATACTTCTCTCATAGGTTCAAATACATAGATTATTCCAAAGTTCAAAATTCTCATAATGGCATTAGCAATTCTCGTCAATCAGGTTGATCTCCTATGGTTGATCCTCAAATGTTTTTTTTTGTCGGTTATGACCGGGATAATCCTCAATTTCTCCTTTTGGTTTTCTAAATTTCTCAAAATTCAAAAATTGTTCCTTTGTTGCTTTATTCCTCAAACAACGGATTAATCTTAACTTCAGATCAAAATTTACAAGTGTCTTCTTACAACCATGACACTTAGGTTTGCAATACTATCAGTTATTATTCAACAAAAATATGTCTTCCAAAAGTATATACGGCATTTCCTAGGGATTCTCCAAAATATTGTTTACAAATAATTCAATCACTCAATTGGATCTACAGATCCGACAAGGTATGTTCAACATATAATTCCTCAAAATAACATTCGATGTATATAATGGTAAACCTCAAAATAATTTTGATCTAGGATCGTTTTCTTTGCATTCTCAAATACTTAGTTCCCCTAAAATGTATTGATCTATATCACTCGACTTCAAGAGTATAATCTCTCTTCTCATAATAGGGTGGTTAAGACTTAGGTTAGAACATTATGATCTAGGTGTCATGATAGATTACTGCTCTGTAAGGTTAATACGTTATAAGACAGGTCCAAAATTTTGACTCAAAGTCCCCCAATTATGTAAGTGTTCTATGGTCGGGAAAATTTTTAGGTAAGCAAAACAAATACTAGGTTAGTAACGTTCTTTGCATAACGATCTCGGTGGTCATCTCTCTGGCATAGTCCATGATCATGCTTCTGTATTGAAGTTTCTTGGTGACATCCTTTGCAAATAACTCGAACAGGTTCATCTTGTTGCGGTTTGTTCTTCTGTATGATTTTGTAAAGTTGTTTCTTTGCTTCGTGCATATTTGGTGCGTCGTCATCTACTTTCTCGTGTTAGTACTATACCATAGTGTCAACGGTTCTAAACAAAATTTCTATCATAGTCTATGTAAGTAAGATTGGTTAATGTTTACTCGACCGGAGATACATGACAAAAAGTTTAAGAATAAGTATGAAGGTAAGGTTGGTTAAAACAAGAATTCAGGAAACAAGGTGAAAGTCATAAGAATTAGAAATGGTGTAAATGATTATGACAATTTTTATTAATAGAATGACATAGCACTCTCTCGTAGATCTTCTCTTTCGATGATAAGAGGAGATGAAGTTGGTATTTGTCAAAAAGAAATTTTAAAATTAAGTTGGGTTTTGGAGAATATATTTGAAAGTGAAAATCAACTGTATGAGGTTCAAATTTCTCAGATAACTGAATAAAATTGTGATAGGTTGATTAATAGGTTGATTGAAAGTAAAACATAATTCAAGACAAATTGGTCAGGGTTGAAGGTTGAATTGAGTTTTTTTTTTTTTTTTTTAATTTATAATATGAAGTAAGGCTAAAAAAATGTCACCATGAATTTAGGAAATCAATAGGATTGGAACAAAGGATTATCATGATGATCAATTCAAGGAATGTCTTAACTTGGTGAATGAACGAGAATGATATCCAATCACAAAAAGTGGAGATAATATGAAATAGTTTGGTTTAAGTGAACGGGTCAATAACTGAAAGGTTGAACGTTAAAGCTGAAGGTAAAACTTAGATTAACTGGTTTTTTAAATGAAGGAAGTAATAGAATACACAAAACTTGAAGATGTGGTCGGAGGTATTTAACGAAAAATCAATGTAGGGTTCAATCTTCGAAATATAGCTTAGGATAACACATGATCTCCGATCTACGAGGTAGGTAATTAAAATTTTAGTTAGGTCTAAGTCAACATCTAGTTAGGATTCGAGTAATAATACACTACACGCGTCAGCACGTACTTGATCTTCGTGTGTGCTCCATTCTAAAAACTTAAGTTGACTTGATTCTTCAACGTGATTCAGTTTGACTTGGCTCCTATAGTTTATTCAGATGATGTCTTCATTATTGGTGCGACACAATGCTGATGTCCAAGTCTCGAGCAGTTGATGGCTCTGAATGTCAACGTCTTCCATCTTGGTCATCGTATTGATCAAAAATAAATTTAAACTAGCCAATAGGCTAAAGGTTAGGCAGTCAATAAATAATTATGCATATAACATGCCAACAATTATACAGGTAGATATCATATTTCCCCTTAATGACAATTCTACCCCGATAAATTATTTGATAGGATCCTAATTGTTTTTAAGTGAATCTCTCATTTTAGTAATCTAATATCGTATTAATATTTTAGTAAGTCTACCCAAGCGCGCTCCTCGTTAGGTAAATGAAGCTCAATCCTCACTTACGGTCACAAGGTCGCTCTGATACCAACTGTAACAACCCGGATTTTCGATAACTTAAAATAATAGATAATGCGGAAAGTTATCTAAGTCATTTAATTAAAATTATAAATTAAAATTATATCAGAGTGTAAATAAATCCGGATCGCTACGGATCCTTACAATAATAAACGACTATTAATTACATAGTCTTGATTCACTTAGTACAGAATATAAATTTCATTTTTTTAAACTAAACATATTATTAAATCTCTCTCGCTTGATTCCCCAACGTCTTAGACCTGCAAAAAATATAATACAGTGGACGCTGAGCGGGACAGCAACCAAGCCGTTCATCTAACATCACCTCGAACACATAAGACAATCATGTGAATAATAAATAATATGCTTATAAAAATATTAAAGGATATCACGTGACGGATAGTTTCCTTTACTTCAATTAATCAACATGTGAGGTGATGAAAACGATAAGGTTTAAAAGATGGGCCATTGGCAGCCATTTGTTTTTTAAAATCATTTTTCACGTAAACAGAGAATAAACACACGAGTCGTGGCTCCTAGTAACACCGCTACTCCATATTGGCTTGCATCTCACCAATAGAAGTAACCGTAGTACCGACTCGTAAACCGAACCGATCTTATGAGGTTTACATCTCACCCACAAGGCTCAATTGGGCCCGAACTTCTATTATATTATATGTTTATTCAAACGGGGCCCTGGGCTGAAATGAAAGCTGATGATTACATTCTCTGCATCACCAAGAGGGAACCCGCAGTTTTCAGAATCTTGTTCTGCCCCCACTACCTAGGTGGTAATACTGATCAAGTACTTCTCTATATGTGCGCCACATACCCTACGCAGACTATTGAACCGCAGAACTCACTGCCGTAGGACGACGTCCTTAAACACTAGGTCGACTCTCGGACCACAGCCTCCGAGTCTGCTTTTCATTACAAGTGCAGTCGAAACACCACGCATGGTAGGATCCAACACAAGCTATTCATCCCAGACTCGCATCGTAAACTTTATATAAAAGTCGCCCGTGAACAAGTAGTACTTTATTTGGTGACCTTCAATAATTGGTCGGACTCATTTGAAACAGTCAAATCCTCAAATACTTATTTTCAGTGTGACAATGTTATAATTTAATCCTCAAGTGTCACCCGAAACATTATATCCCAAATATCGTATAACTTCTTTTTTAAAAAAAATAAGAGTTTCTTTAAAAGAGGTTTTAGATTAAAATAAAATTAAAGTATAATAAAATAATATTTCAAAATTTAAATTTTTATCATTTTTAAAATTTAAAGTTTCCGTAAAATATAAAAGTTTCTAAAAGAATATATAAATTAAGTCGTACTTAAAATTTGACGTAAAATCATTTTCTAAAATATTTATAAATGTTGTGTAAAAATTTTGTAATCAAATAAATTCATTTCTTTTAGAAAATGAAATTTATAAATTTCTACCTATATAAAAATAATATGTGAAGTTTTATCAAAATAAAACATTTTACAAGTTATTAATTTACTCTATTATTATAATATATAAACAAATGTAAAAGTACTAATGAAAATTAAATATGACCAAAATTACAATAATATAAAATACAAACAAAACATAAAGTACATAGAATAAATATACATAGCAAATAGAAATAAATCAATAAAATTATATAAGTAAATTTTATCATTTTAATTTCTGTTATTCATTTTCTCATACCAATAGAAATATAAAGGTAATAAATAAATTAAATAAATGATAATTTAGTCGAGTTGAATTTAGTCATAAATACATACATAACATAAATAAAATATCACGTAACATTTTTATATATACATAATTAATTTAGTCGTACAAACAAGCCTAAATATTTAAATAAGCAATTTATTAAATTACTAACACAATATACTTATATATAAGAAATGTTGTTAAAAGAAAAGTTTGGTTACCTTAATAGATTACTATTTATTAACGTTATTAAGAATTAAGGTCGACGGGGTCAATAATATCGTCTATGATAGAAAAGTCGTCCCCTCTCCCTTTTAAGAAATTTTCGGGTCGAAATGATTTGACCCAAATACGGTACTAGAAAAGTGATCCCGCCAAATACTGGGCAGCTCCTCTTTCCCGATGCTCCAATTATAAAGAGAAAAACGAAAGAGTAAATATAGTACATAGTAACTAGTATGAAGTATATAATACGTGGGAATGAGTCATATGTAGTAGTAGTAATGTTAATATATACTCGTATGTATGTATGTAAGTATACTGGGTGGATAGTAGAAGTAGTACCGAGTAGGATGTAGTAGTAGTAATATGGAGTGTAGTAAAGTGTAGTATATATATAGGAGTAGTAAGCATTAGGAGGTGTAATGGGTAGGCTAAGTAGGCTTAGGTGTAGAAGTAGGGTAGATGGGGTGGCTAGTATAGGTAGATTATTAGTGTAGTATGCATGTAGGACGTGGGAGTCAAATAGGGTATCAACCTTTTCGAGTTTCGGTCCTTTTCTCGTACAAACGTCTTTCTTTCTTTCTTAAAAAGTTGAAATATAAGATTACGGAATTAAAGTAATGGAAACTATAAAATTTATTTGTAAAAATGAATTTGTAAGACGGTAAGTAAAATAGACGGTAAATAATTTTATGAGACAATAGTTATAAGAAATCGTTATTTTAAAAATTCGATAAATTATTAAATTTTTACGAGACTAGAAAATGTTAAAACGACAGTTGATTATAAAAATATATTTTCAAGTTTTAAACTTTATTTAATGAAAGATAAAAATTTTAAAATTTGATGAATAAATTCTCTTTTTTTTTATAACGGAATAATTTTTAATTTAACGAAAATAAAATATTTTATTTACGAAAATAATTTTTCAACCGTTAAACTTGGTTAAAATAAATGTTTAAAATTTTTAACTCTATTTGAAAAAATACGTGGTATTACAAGTAGTACTATTCAAATATTAAAACTAAGGAGACGAGTATTCTGGGTATCTTTCCCTTGTTCTTATCCTTTGCATCTCTCGGGTCCCATTGTCGCCGCGGCGGGGGCGAGCGTTCTCAAATCACAACGGGAACCTCCTTAGCTCGAACCCATTTCTTTGAAAGTGGGTCGTCCGCCACAGTAATTGGTCCGAGTCGAGCCCTCACGTGCTCCGGTAGCCTGTCCCGAGGACCAAGTTGGACCTTGGCAGCCAATCTCGGCCCAAGGTTCCTTTCCTAATCCATCATGGGGCTCACCTTGCCCCGAGCACCTTTAGTACCAGACTCTTTAGCTTGAGTCTTAGTTGTCTTCTGACCCGACATTAGACGAACCAAGGTGGCAGGAGTCTCACCTTCATCGAAAAAGCCTTTGTCGTCCTTAGCTTGTGTAAACACTCGCATTTTGCTGCTAGTGTCTATAGCGGTCTCTGACAAAACACCCGATGATGATCGGACGTAAACGTGCTTTAAACGCACTCGAATATGGGCTCAGAATTAGTAGGATCTGGCATGGTCTTTTAGTGGAATACAAATCTCACAAAACCAACCTCAAATTCACGCCTAGTGGGTCGTTTCCATTCAAATAAGACTAATTTGGGTCAAAACCGATGTCAAAAATAAAACCAGCTGTTAGCGACTGGGTCAAAACCCGGTCGAAGACGAATTTGGTACAAAAATCAACCACATGCGTTTCTAGAAGAAACCCAACAACCAAAATCTCTTCAAAATGGTGTAAGAATCCTTTCCTATATTCTATCCATCCGTTTGACCCACTCGATCGAGTAAGCTCACGAACCGGCTGAACCGGCCTTGGACCGGACACTCGATCTAGTGCACTTACACCACTCGATCGAGTGGCCCTAAACCGGGGTGTTTCCCTATAAATACCTCATCATCCTCGTTCGTCCAACACACTTTTTACCTTGAAAAATCAGCCATTTTTCACGCAATACTCAAGCAATCAAACTCGCAACCCTACAGCGACATGCACACACACTTATGTTCTTAATCCCGAGATCAAAACTCGTCAAATCCGTCTTTACAAACCATACACACCATCACTCACCTATATTATCTCAACGCTCCCGTGGCTTTGACACTACTAGACAAGTCGATTTCCGAAAAGTTAAAGCATGTAGGTTGAGGGTGTGAATTCAAATCCCGACATCTCCTTTTCTCTCTTCTCCTTTCCATTTTTTTATGTATTTTGTTTTTTTTTTAAATTTATTTTCACTCGTTATTACTATTATTATTATTATTATTATTATTATCGTATCACCATAAAATATTCGCCTATACGTATCAAATATGAGGGATGATGGGATAAGGAAACACGAATACGAGAGTATTGCACTGGATGTTGTCGGTCGCTTATCCTATTACCCTGAATATTTGGTTGTTGAAGCGAATCAACCTTTAACAATAACGCTTTTTTTATATTTAGTTTTGCATTTTTATTTATCGTCGCAATCAAATAATATCGCGCATATAAATATATAAAACGATTTCGAGTCGAATATGCATAAAAAACGAATCCTGTTTAAGATCCTTTTAACCCCGGCCCTTTACAAGTCGTAACAAAAGTGGCACCCTTTTGAAGACCGCCGCCCTACACACTTAAGGATATAATGCGATCGCGGACATTTGTCGTTAAATGTATTCGATTCCCTATTTTTTCTTTAAGGTTAGTGCAAAACCCGTTGATGAGAAATCGAACATCACGTAATCCGTAAGGATTAGTAACGACGTCGTGATGCGGAGGGAATTATTTCGTCCTAATCAAATTCAAAACGACTTCATAACACTTTTTCTAAATTCCCGATACCGGTCTCGTAATAATAAAATATATGTTGCGAGTATCGAAAACTAAGTCAAGTATAAATTATATCATATTTTTACGCGACTTGGTTAGTTATCGATTTAAAACTAAAACGAAAATCGGGATCACTACTCTTACTCGAATCGAGCCGTAGCTCGAACACGGGGCATTTGATCGAGTGCCATGGTACACTCGATCGAGTGACATCCCAAAAACCAGGTAGAGGAGCCTTACGTAAGGCACTCGATCGAGTCCCTCCCATGACTCGATCGAGTGGCCTTTATTATGCAAAATTGTGAGCCTTCTAAATACCGTAAGCCTAATCAAATCTTTATTTATGACTCTAGTCGTCACATGTAAAGGCAATCACGTGTCCTTTCTTTTCAAAAATCATGCATCATCTTATTGTCTTCGAGTTGTTTAATCCGTTTACGTTACCGTTACTATATCA
The DNA here is from genome assembly GCA_958450325.1 of Agrostemma githago. Taxonomy (NCBI): domain Eukaryota; kingdom Viridiplantae; phylum Streptophyta; class Magnoliopsida; order Caryophyllales; family Caryophyllaceae; genus Agrostemma; species Agrostemma githago. The sequence continues at coordinate 43,016,807 of OY288244.1, forward strand.
TTATTTCGACTTTGCTCGTTATTTTGTTTTGTCCGGGTTGTATTTCCGCCCGTGTAACTTGTAACTTATTCTCATTTCATTTTGCTTTATTTGTTTGCGTTTTACCGTCTTACAAATGAACCTCGCATGCTAAACCACTTTGACATGAATTAAATGCATTAAAATGACGTAGCGACTTATTCAATTTTTCGCACATCGTAAAATGCTGTTTGCATAACATTCCACCGAATCATTAACGCGCGTATTAAAAACTCGAACGATATCTTAGTAGAGGCCGCTAAGTGCGGGCGGGTTTGGGTATCCTTTGTGGGCTTTCCAACACGTACCTTCACCCCTTACTCAGAACCTCTGTTTCCGGATACCCAAAACCGTTGGCGCACGAGAGTCATTCGATATACGATACCCGAAAACTCGGCATCGGTATCGTAATGCAAAGGGACGAACCCCACAACCTCTAGTGTCAAAGTGGGCCGTACTTTGTGCACGGTCCACTAAATATAGAGTGGGTTCGAATGGGCCCGAACTCCCATAAAGTTTGGTGGCGACTCCAACTTCGATTTAAATTTCAACCCGAGAATCATCTCACATGGGAAACATTTCGCCGCCCAAACCCGCGCATGGCCGCGTCGGGGTAGACCTATGTGTCCACAATTTGGCGACTCCGCTGGGGAAAACTGATGTGTGACTTACCATCGGGATCCTCATGGTAAGACTCGAGAAGAAATCGTTCGATTAGTACATCACGCACTTTAGTTTTACGGTTCATGCATAACCCCATTTTTACCCGAGCCGGTACTGGTGACCGACGTCCCACTATAGCGTGATATATTCCAAATTATTTGTCAAGGTGTTCATGGCTATTTCGTATGGGTTTCGCAGCATGTTCTAAGATCAACTTGACTTAGGAAGTCCGTCCCGATTCTCGAAAAGGCCATGCGCACTGGTATAGACTCTATTTAGACCGACTGAGACTTAGTGTAAAGCATACATGGTGTCGTTATAATGCTTCTGTGACTATGTGCTACTTGGTTTCCGTGTTGTTTTCAAAAACCGTCATTTCAAAAATGCATCTTTTCAAAAAAAATCAATTTTAAAAAAACCCGGAATGCTACCGAAATTAGGACTTGCGATATGACTCAAAATAAACTATTTTTAGCCGGTATGTTATCCAATTCAAAATTCAAAAATTATCCAATTCAAAAATTCAAAAATCTCGGGCCCGCCGACATTCTCGTCAATTTTAAAAGACGGGACCGTCCTCCGATTTTCTCGGAATTCGAACTTTCTTTTTCAAAAACCTTCCTTATCTTAAGACTTACCGTATTTAGGGTGTCGGGTCTTTTCATATGTCCTTAGCGTTGAAACACCGTCGATCTTACATCACGAGTTTCCTCCCTTTCCATTCCGCCTTTACTCGTCAAAGGCACGACCGACCTACGTAGGGCATACCCCTACAAAAGAAAGTTCATATAAACACTCGAGTCCCAGGTCTGGGAAAAATCTCACGTGGACCTTCCTTCGAACAGGACTCGGCCCACATAGCCGAATCCTATGAAAGTCACACCACTCACGAGTCACCCGTCTAGGTGTGTTTCTCGATTCGTTTCCCTTTTTAGTCATTTCCTTGCTCGGGATGTACTATTTTGGCTCCAAGGTTTAGGTTCAGTTTCTGATTACGCGGTGTTCAGACACAAAATGGAGGAAGCTTTGAACAAATTGGCGGTCTCGATGGAGAACATGGTCGCAGAGCAGACCGATATTGAGGCCTAGCTGGCAGCAATAAGGACCGATCAAGCGGCTGTTGCGGCCCGTCTGACTGTTGTGGAGCAAAGGACTCCTACCATTGGGCCTGAGAACACTTGGCCCCTAGCTGAACTAGTTAGCGCAGTGCGCCGACTAGAGGAACAAGTCCACCTATCAGTGGAAAACAACATTCATCGAGAAAATTCCCGAGACTACTCCCCGGTGAATGACAAGCTTCCCACAAACCTGAACCTCACGGGTTTGCCTATGTTCAAGGGAACTGAAGACCCGTTACTTCATGTGTGGGCCTTCAAAGAGTTTATGGCTATCAAGGGGGTTGACTCAAGCATGTTCAAAATTTGTTCACTCCTTCCCTTGAAAAACACCCAAAGGCCTGGTACTACAGGCTACACCCCAAGAAATATCCAGCTTGGGATGACGTGGCTACGAAATTTGCTCGGAAGTATGCCGATAACACCGAGATTCAGACCACAATGCGCTCCCTGGAAGTTATGGCCCAGGAGCCCAAAGAAGGTTTTACCAAATAACTTTAACGCTGGAGGGCCGAGAGCGTGAAACTGGTCGACAAGTCCAGTGAGAAAACTTTAGTGGAGGCTTTTGTCAAGAACCTCCTCCCCTCCTACCGGGTCCACCTCTGGTATGTTGTCATACCCAATTTCACCACCCTTACTGAAATGGGTATGAGAATCGAAGATGATCTGAAGCTAGAGGGCCTTACTAAGGCCTCTAGCAAGGGATACCAAGGAGCTACCTCTTCCACTACTAAGCCCTCAGCTGCAACTCGAAGCAGCTTCGACGCGGTTAATCTACTAGATGCCTCGTCAAAGAAGAATACCCCACCTCGGGTATTCACAAATATAGGTACTACCTATACATATGCCTTACAAAGGCTATCCTCCAAGGGCCTGATCCAACCGATCGGCCCAACTCCTGAAGTCCCCGTCGAAAAACGCTCAAAAAGCTACAATGTTCAAGCCTATTGCCAATATCACCGGGGTAATGGGCACGATACAGAGAAACGCTGGAAGTTGAAACATCTGATCTAGGATTTGATTGAGAGTCACTAGTACAAAAAGCACATTTGGTTTGTGAAAAAGGCTACAGTTTCATATAATAACTGTAACCACAATATTCTATAGGAATAGGATTTATAAATAGCTATGATTCTACCAAAAAAAACGTAGCCAGATATAAAATGCTTCGGTTGAGTTTATAAACTGTAGCCAAAAGTAGTTATAAAGGGTAACGGTTTTAATCAAGAACCATAACCAAATATAAAAGGCTATGGTTGAGTTTTTAACCGTAGCAAGAAGTGATTTTGAATGGCAACAGTTGTAATTAAGGATCCGTAACCATTTATGTTAACATATAATATAAAATAAATTGTATACAGAAAAAATTGACAATATTTATTATATCATCAATTAATATATCCCTAAATTTCCTATAATAGATAACTGACCATAATTTCTTAATCATACCAGAAAAAACCCTTGATTCATATATCGTTAGACCTGTCGGAACTTGACCTAACCCAAATACTACTCGCCCGACCCCGTTTTTTAGGGTCATCGACCCATTTTTTTTACGTAAAAAGCGGTAAAAATTTAGCATTCAGAATATTTCTAACCCGTATTCTGGCTCAAACCCGACCCTTGACTCGTATAACTTGACCCCTATTCGACCCGACTGCGTACGATATGACCTCTTTTATGACCTGACCCGTGATCCGACCCGTTTGACAGGTCTATGTAATATCGTAGTAGAAAAACCTACGAATTTTCTTAATTCTCACCTATTTCCTAATCACTACGGAGTATGTTCTTAATTCTCACATATTTCCTAATCACTACGGGATATATGTTATTAGTTATATATATAATAAAAAATACTACCAAGGCATCAAATAAAACCGACATTCTCAATTCTCAATAAAACTGACATGGACTAGCCATTTCTACACATAAAAACTACTAAAACTAGTATTTACAAGCTGGCAAAAAAAACCCGAAGTCACCAAATACCCTCACATACACGATTCACCCTGTTAAAACCCACATTTCATCCTCAGTTCAATAAAACCAGAAGAATCGCAGAACCTCAATCAGAATTGCAGACCGTCAATCCTAATGGCAGAATTTCAACTCGAATTTGTGGAAGGCTAATTGCATAACGTGATTCATAGCTATTGTGCATCGTCGGTAAGTTACGCCGGAACTCTTTGCTTCATTCCGTTCAATTGTTATTTTGTCTTACTTTTGCTTCGTTTTGCTTCAATTATTTTGTTCTTTCAATTGTTCCGTTCTTTCAATTGTTACTGAACTGGAAATTCTTAGTTTTGCTTCATTCCATTCAATTGTTATTTCCGTTGAATTGTTCTTTCTGTCTTACTTTTGCTTCATTTTGCTTCAATTGTTCCATTCTTTCAATTCTTACTGAACTCGTAATTCTTCATTTTGCTTCGTTCCATTCAATTTTGCTCTGTTCAATTGTTAGTTCCGTTCAATTGTTATTTTTGTCTTACTTTTGCTTCGGCAAAAGTAAGGGTAGTTCATCTGTTCATACACAAATGTCATATTACGGCATTATTGAGGACATATGGGAGCTTCAGTACAGAACCTTTACAATTCCATTATTCAAATGCAAATGGACCGACAGTAAGAGAGGTGTTCGTGTGGATGAGAATGGCTTTACATTGGTTGATTTTAGCAAGTTGGATAAGAAGAACGAACCCCTTATTATGGCTTCAAAGGCAATAAAGCAAGTGTTTTACATTGTGGACCCTTTAGATGATAAGTGGTGTGTTGTACTTCAAGGTAAGAGACGTATTCTAGGAGTTGATGATGTCGTAGATGAAGAGGAGTACGATCAATTTTTCAATATCCCTCCATTTTCCGATGGTTTGCCTCCAGTGACTATTAAACCTAATTTGGAAGCCGAATACGTACGAGTTGATCATAATGAGGGGATTTGGGAAGATAGAGATCAAACATAAGACTGACATTGATTGTTTTATGTTTATTTTTAAGGCATATATATTTGGTGCATACACAACATGGGTCATATATGCAATGAGATGAGGATGATGATGAATGCTAGTTAGTCCGTACATTATTGTTTGTTTTTTGGGACTAATGATAAGATAATGTGAGCAAACTGGTAAGAATATATGAATTGAATATGTTTTAATTAAATCATGGAGATATGATTTTATTACAAGTAACAAACAGACGAGTTGTTATGTAAGAGTATTGTACAATTTAATTACATTATTCTTAGTCAACTCTGAAACTTAATAATCTATATTCCCTTCAGTCTCAGCAATGGGTAATGAAATGAATGAATGAATGAATGTGCACATGTAGATGCTGCGATGCATATACCATGGCATGTGGCCTATATGAATATCACTATTGCTAAAATATTTACCTATTTAGATAGAAATAAACAAATAGCAGTATATTATATTGTCGGTATCTGATCTAATTAAACAAGTATGAGTAATATTTGACTTTCTTTTCTTTGGTAGTGTAAGTATTAGTAATATTTGACTTGTTATAACAATACAATGAATAAAACGTGACATGAAAACTAATTGATACATATATATATATATATGTATACTCCATCATCTGCTATATATATATATATATATATATATATATATAGAAATTGCATCCGGTGAGTTGGTCATCTTTAAATGAGTCCGTCCCGCAAATCATAGCCACATGATCAAATCACATGAATGGCTGAGATTCAATCTCAGCGTCATCTTCATCGTATATAATCTTACTGTTACACTAACAGAACACTATTTTTTTTTTATAAAAAAAAATAAAAATAAAAATAAAAAAACTATTACAGTAACACAAATATCTTACTGTGACACTGTCACAGTAATAAGTAATTACAATAATAATGTCAGAGTAATACTGTTACAGTAACAGAACACTGTTACAGTAACACAAAAATCTTACTGTGACAGTGTCACAGTTATAAGGAATTACATTAATAATGACACAGTAATATAAAATTAAAGAGTTATAAATATCTTACTGTGACACTGTCACAGTAATAAGGAATCACAGTATAATGTCACAGTAATAATGTCAAATTCATTTATCAATTGACACTACAAAGTAACATCAACATGAGATTAACAGTAGCACTGTTACACTAACAGAGCACTATTACAGTAACACAAATATCTTACTGTGACACTGTCACGGTAATAAGAAATTACAGTAATAATGTCACAGTAATAATATTACAGTAATATGGAATTAAAGAGTTATGATGTTTGTGTATGCAAAGGCAGCCTTGTTACTCTTTCTTAATGACGTGGTCCAATCTCAGCCATTCAATCTTGTTTGATTGTGTGGTCCAGATTGAAAGGACAGACTCATCTAAAGAGGGAGACTCACCGGATCCTCACTCTATATAGAAATATATATATACTCCCTCCATTCAACTCCACTCTTCTCATTTCTTTTTTTGACACTATTCACACTTGAGAGGAATCTTCGATATTCTCGACAATCTATAAGTGAGAATATAGTCATGTGAGATTTTGTTTGATTCGTCTTTATGACTACATTATGAATATCAAATTTTTATAATTTTTGCTAATGTAAAATAAAATATATCGCTAATGTAAAACGCGCCTCGACAAATGTGCCAAAATGAATAGTGACAAGTGGAGTTGAATGGAGGGAGTATATGATATTTCTTCAACTTTACTCTATATATATAGTGTTTGGGATAAAAATCCGCATCCTCAGAGCACGACGTGGCATATTACAAATGGAAGGTCAATGGTCAAAGGTCGGAAGTTCGAAAGGTCAAAAGGTCAAAAGACGAGAGTCGATAGTCAAAGTCAAGAAGTCAGAAAATCAAAAAGGGAAAAATCACGAAGTAATACTCGGAAAGTCCAAAGTCGTAAAAGTCAAGGATTCGATACGAAGAAAGTCAACCAATCAACAAAGTAAAACCCAACAGTAGCATTGGGCCGGAGAGCATCCAAGCCCCGAAATGGGCCGAAGACAGCCAACTACTCAAAGTAACCCTACCCCAAGTACAAGACCTAGTCAAATAACCAACCCCCTAGATTCCAGGGTAGTGCCACCAGAGCAGGAGAGAAATCAGGAGAAGAGGAATGCAACGGCTAGGAAGAAAAGGTCAAGGGCAATAAAAGAGGAATGAATGCAAAGATTATGGACAATTAAGGAGGATAACGGTCCCAAGCTCAATAACAGTATAAAAGGCAAGAGGAAGGTCATTCAACACACATTCAACCTTACTCAACTCATCCTCAACGAATCATCATCCAAACACACCCAAGCATACATCACGATAAACATTCACAATCAATTTTAATCACAACCATAGGAATATTACTTGTATTTATGTTCCTTTTCTTCACTATTTCCCGTTCATAGTAGAATATTGGCGGGATTCCGACTCCCCCCGCGGGTTTTCCCACATCGGGTTTCCGCGTCACCAAAATTTTGTGTCATTTTCTATCTTTCGTTGTTCTCCGTTTAATAGGTTCGATATCGCTTAGACAACCCGTAATTATAGGACGATCGCTTTAACCCGTAATCTAAATCATAGATCCGGTAAATTTTTTACCAAAACATATAGCATCACTGATGCTTTAAATTTATGATTACACTCCTGACTCTTCACTCTAGCATTCTTCAGTGACTTCTGAATGGTGGCCTAGTAATATGGATTGGACGTTTATATCCAGATTGGACCTCCTAATGCATGAATTAAAGCAACTGTAAGTAAATGACGGAAACAAACTATAGGCTATGATGGATGACTCCTGGCCTTTAGACTACTGTACATATATACAATACTGAGTACTACTTGAGTTTAGTATATGATCACACCCAAGCTAAGAGTGGTTATCACTTATAACGCACTTCCTAGTTTCAACTCGTCATCTCGAAATCTTGAATGATCGATACCAAGTACTACATACATTACTGTTAATAAATCCATGTGTTAATCCCCAACATATATTTTCTTATCTCTTCTATTTGACCCGTTACAAGTTTGTAATGGGTATACACGTCACATACAAGAATTTGTGCTAAAGCATATATTCATGTGGAATTTATATCTTTTTATTTACTGTATTTTAACGTGTTTGTAACTAGATATGAGTATTCCTTATCTGTCGTACGTCCACTTGATTGTACCGTTTTGATAACCAACTCTACTGTCATTTCCTCTTATTTTTATTATCCGAGTTTGGCAAAGTTGCTGATTGTGCTTATTGTACAGTAGTATTCAGTTTATAGTTCTTCAGTTTATCTTGGTTTACGTTTGTTGGTCACTAATGTACATTTGGTTGCATTATTCACATAGTTTGCTGATCACTAATGTACATTTGGTTGCATTATTCACATATTGACCTCCTTTTTCTGACATTTTTTTCCTAGGAGCCTCTCATCGATGATATGCTTGATATTTTTGCCCTTAATAAGGGAAAACAAGTCACTAAAAGTTCTAGTATCAAGTCGCCTTCCAAACCTATGTCTTCTAAACATGAATCAAACATGGGTCTTGAATGTCAAAAGTTAGAGGACATGCTTACTTTAATGAGTCCCGAAGTAAAAGTGTTTTGACGTGGTGTTGCCAAAGAGTGTGTTTAACCTTCCAAAGGACATACCTGTTGTTGTGACTGAAGATGATATTAATCAACTCTTTCGGATGATAGCTTTGAATATGTCGTGTATTCAAGTGTTCATAATGTAAGTTTTGATACATTCTTTCCACTTTCATATAATATGTGAGCAGTATTTTGTTGAAGTGACAAGAAAATATGGAAAAATGGAGGTAGTGGTGTTTACCTTCTTTGCATGCGATTTCACGTGACAAGCAAGTCATGAAAAGATGCACGTAGGAGAGTAGAGAGTACTTATAGTATAAGTATTATCAAATAAGTTTTTACGTGATAATACGGATATTAGTTAGTCTCGTGGTATACCTTACCTGGTATTCTGCTTAAGATGCATCGGTTCGGCATTAGTAGAGATGCATCGAACCCAATAAGGCGAGCACTGGGACTAATACGGAATCCGACCATCACTTTGTTCAGTTTTAAGTTATTTTCCGTTTTGAATTCTGTGTTAGGTGATTTAGCATGCGATTATAAGGTCATAAAAGCAATAAATCATACGAAAAACTGTAAATGCGAATGTAAGTAAATCACATTGTGAGGAATTGCACCCTCGGAGTATACACTAAACGGGACACGATGCATAGATAATTTTGAGAACGGATCTCGGAATTACTCGGGTCTATTTAGTGTGTTTTAGTATTTGTGGTTGAAGTTGGGACGTTAAGTATTTTAGTAGATGCTTGTGAGCCTAACGCCCACATCTAGAGTTGTCGTACTGCATAATAATAGAAAATACAAATATGGAAAATTTTGTCTAGATGGCAACCTAGTGACGACTCGATCAACAGGCGGATCCTCCAAGTTTGACCAATGACCTCGGAAGAACTCCGTTACCGTTTGACCTTCCCGCGGCTACTCCGGCAGAGCCTCGTTACTAAGGACTAGTTCTGCGGCTAATCCGGCAGAACTTCGTTACTAGTTTTGAGCTAGTCGATCACAGGCACCTTAGTATCGAGTGGGGTGCTCGAAGGTGAGGAGTAGCATCGATGTCAATTTTTTTATCGGAACTACGATCGAGTGGATCGTTTGCCTCGGGTGTCGGAGTGCGAGCCCTTAGCGAGAGTTTAGAGGGAGAAGAGAAGAATGAATTGTGTGTCGAATGAATGAGGCGGAGGGGGGTATTTATAGGTGTTTTCGGCCCTCATCGCCCATATGGACGTCTGAGCTGGGGCGCACCAAGACTCAGGCGCCTGGGCTAAGGCGTGGTGAGACCCAGGCGCGTAGGGTGGGGCGGTTGGGATTTTGAGGATACGGTTTTGATACTTTCCAAAACCGTGAGACGGGTGTATGATATGTTTCTTGGGTGTTAAGGCTTCCCATGGCTAGCGCCGTGGGTATAGTGGGCCTCGAGTGTTCATCCCGAGGCTCGCTTGGCACGTTGTTTACTCGGTTCGAGTTTCGGGGCCGACTTGGGGTCCCGGTGTTAGAATTAAATCTAATTAGTGTCTATGTGACCGTAAAGACACGACTAAAGCTGCCATCATGTTAGTTTTTGATTTTTCCGAGTAATTATTTGATCCGTTCTATAGGAAAACTACCTAACATCGCGTACCCGTGTCGCGTTGCAGTCCTATCGTCATCGGGTGTTTGCTGGGCACTCCTACAGCTACAGGTCCAAATCTGGGTGTCTACAGAAGCCTCCACTTTGACTGAGGCTTGGACAAGGCAAAAGTCAAAGTATAGCCGCCCAGGTCGATCGGAGATTACGACCTGGTGGCTGTCCGGTCGGGTCGTTTTAAGTCCAGTGGGCTATGTGTTGAGGCTCGCCAGCCATAGTTTAGAAATCATACCTGACGTCTTCGCTTGCGGTTGCTTGCTTGGGCCCGGGCCGTTGCTCGTCATTTTGTTCTTGATTCTTTGTGCGCGCGCGCTTTGTCTTCTTCGGTTTATTTAAAGGTTTTGTTTAATTTTAAATGTGTTTGTGACGCGTTAGCGACACATTAAGTGTAAGCGCAAAGGATGCTCATTTGTGTTGGCTTTTATTTGCACAAGTATTTTTAGGATGCTTGTGAACCCTTGATGAAACAAAACGTTCGAGGGTGTCAGTCTCCACTCGATCGGTCGTCTTTGGGATGCTTATGACCCCTAGGACAAAAATAAAGTGATATAAAACCATTCGAGGGGGTCAGTCTCCACTCGAATAGCTGACTTTCGGGATGCTTTTGACCCCTAGGACAAAAACAAAGTGATATAAAACCATTCAAGGGCGTCAGTCTCCACTCGAATAACTGTCTTTCGGGATGCTTTTTACCCTTAGGACCAAAATTGCTGTGCCTCCAGGATAACTCTGACCCTCGGGCAAAATTGCTGTTGTTCATTTGTTTTGGTTAAGTTGCTTTTGTTTTGTGGATTTGTCTTATTTTGTTCGGGTTTGTTCTTGCTGTTTTAGTAGTTTCGAACCTTTCGCTTAAGTATTTATTGGTGTCCTAGTTTTGATTTGATCCCTCGTGGGTGGTTGCATTAAGTTAGATTTATCCCTCCCGGGTGGCTGCGTTAAGTTAGATTTATCCCTCTCGGGTGGCTGCGTTAATTTAGATTTATCCCTGTCCGGTGGCTACGTTGGATTTATCTCTCTCGGTTGGCTACGTTGGATTTATCCCTCTCGGGTGGCTACGTTGGATTTATCCCTCTCGGGTGGCTACGTTGGATTTATCCCTCTCGGGTGGCTACGTTGGATTTATTCCTCTCGGGTGGCTACGTTGGATTTATCCCTCTCGGGTGGCTATGTTCGATTTATCCCTCTCGGGTGGCTACGTTGGATTTATCCCTCTCGGGTGGCTACGTTAGATTTATCCCTCTCGGGTGGCTACGTTGGATTCTAAGGGTTAGGTTTTGTTTGGCTAACTTGCCTGGTTTCACCTTTCACGTTTCGTCTGCTTGGCATCAGCGGTTGTGGCAGGCTGCCGACTGCTTCAAAGTCTATGCCTCGAGGGTCTCCCGTGACACTTCGGGACCTCATTCGGTAAGTGCGTGTACCTAGGGTTGGCTCTTAGATTGTTTGTGTGTTTTCCTCAAGTGCGATTTATGTTTGCAGGACATTCTTGATATGGTGGGATAGCTAGAGACTCGGGTGACCGAGCTTGAGGCGGAAGCGGCTGAGGCGCGACAGCTCCCGCAATCTCGGGCCGACGAGATTACTCAACTTAAGGAGCGGCTGGCTTGGTCTCAGAGCGAGACCTCCGCGCAGTGTGAGGCTAGGCATCGGGTTGAGAGGGAGAAAGAGGCTGAGGCTACAGGTCGTGCTACGGGTGCTAGTGAGGAGGTTGGAGAAGTTCCCGATACAGTTACCCTAGATATGTTGTCGGGAATGGACGATAGTGGGTCGCCTCTCCTTGATTTAGAGGATCTAGGTTTGGACGACAACATTGGTGGGCTTGTGATAGCCATAGGCGCAGCTTCTAGGGGTCCTCTCTGGTTTGTGAACTCGATTTAACTTTTTAGTATTTGAGTTGTTTAGTTTAGTCTTTGCGTTTTTGTTTTGTGAAATGCTTACCTAAATTGACAAGTAATCACTTCATGGTTATTTTATTCGTGATTTCATCGTAGTTTAGGAAGTTTTAAAATGCGTTGGGGTTGCATGAGAGTACGAAAGCGGTTTTTTGGATTTTTGAAATGCGTTAGTTTGAGCCGGGAGTTGGATCAGATTGTACGTCGATTAAAACATTTTGACTCGAGACGGACGAAATGTAAGAGGTCAACGTGCTATGACCAAGTGCACTATAATGCAAATGTAGTTGTTTCGACATTCATAATGAGGCCGAAGCCGAAATCTAGGCTACCTTTGAAAAAAAGTTAGACCACTTTTTTGTATATTCAAGACAATGCCGTACTGGGCTTACAGACGCGACTTGACAACAACCGTTAAAGGCTACGACATGCCCAGGTGGGGTAGCTTATCCCCCTAAAGAAAAGAATGAAAAGACATTTAAGTCTGGTGGATCCGATGGACGAAATGTGCCGTCCGTGTGGACCTGACACTCTTGCATGTGCATTTCGGCTGTTGGAAAGGGATTTAGCGACTTCAGGAGGTCTTTCCTGACGTCCGTGGTGGTCGAATGTGAGTGAAAGGTTAAGGATCGTGGAGATGACCGTATTAGAGAATAAGGAAACTATGTGGGCTAATGTCGCTAAGCGCCCGACCGAAGACGGCGTTACCGATCCTAGTGTTCGTCAGTTCATCTACACGGGCCGAGACTGACAAGACCCATATTGAAAATGTGAGTGAGGAGGGGAAGTGAGATTGGCTGGGCTCGCTTTTCGCTAGGGAGGTGGAAGCTTGCGTTAGGAGGGTCAATGGTGAGAGACTCAAGCAAGCACACTCGAATGGCGAGGGAAAGGAAAAGTTGGACCGGTAGAGCCCAGTCGTTTAGTACTATGTTGTATTAATTGATATTATGTGGCGTATTAGTACTAGTTTTTTTGTAGAATTTTGCTTGACACGTCGTCATTTTTCGGGGTAGCCGAATTTTGGATGCTCGATGTAAAGGGCCTCGACAAAGGCTTGATTTAACTGATTTTTTTTAAAATGAGAAGCACATATTTTTTATCTATTTTTTGTGGTGGCTCGCAACTCGATTCTTAATTTTGCCCGGGGCGCCCTTTCGGGTTTTCACTCCGTCCTCGGCTCACCTTTTTTGCTCTCTTTTTTTTTCTCTTTTTTTTGTGTTGTTTTTTTTTGTGTTGTTTTTTTTGTGTTGTTTTTTGTTGTTGTTGTTGTTGTTGTTTTTTTTTTTACGACGGCTCGCAACTCGTTTCTTCATTTTGCCCGGAGCACCTTTTCGGGTTTTCACTCCGTCCTCGGCTCATCGTTTGTGCTTTGTCATTGGAATCACTCGGTAACCAAAGCGTGGAAAAAGGTTCTGGTTTGCATGTGAATCGAGTAATCAATTTTGTTATTTGGTTGGTTGTACCCGAAGAAGGGTTGCCTACGTATTCGTGTTTAGACGGAATCAAACCATGTTTGTTGTTCTTTTATAGATGTCAGTGATTTTGCTTTATACTCGTTATGCCAATTATCGATGTAAGATGTTTAGAGTGTACTCTCCCTAGTTAAAGAACTGAGGCGAAGTGATTGGGTGTGACCTCTTGAAAGTAACAATTACCGAGATACCGTGTTTGGGTCAGGGTGACTGGCTTGGATGGTTTCGGAATGTGGAGCTAGGTAGTAAGTGGTTTCGATAGATCGAAATCTAGAGCTTGATTTTTGTGGAGTTAGGGCTATGGGCTAAGGTTTCGTAATGTGGTAGGAAAGGGGAAGCTGAGCAAAAATGACTCAGACTTCAATCGGGTGGGATGTAAATTACGTGGGATCTGATTTCCATGTCTGGCCCTAACGGTTGGGGTTATCCTATTGAGCTTGAATCCTCAAAATTCCGGATTGTCTCCTAACAAGTGTCTCGGGAAGTGTGGACATGACATAGGTCCATCCCGACGCGGCCACGCGCGGGTTTGGGTAGGCGAATGAATCTCCATATGAGAATGGATCGAATTGAAATTTGGGTCAAAGTGGAGTCGCCACCGAATTTTGTGGTTATTCGGAACCATTCGAGCCCACTCTATGTCGTAGTGGTCCGTATACAAAATACGGCCCATTTCCGATGTCAGAGTTTATTGGGCTCGTCCCTTTGCATTTGATACCAATACCGACATTATCGAATATTGTGTATTGAATGACTCTCATGCGCCAACGGTTTCGGGCATCCGGAAACCGAGGTTCTGAGTAAGGGGTGAGGGTACGTGTTGGGAAGCCCACAAAGGACACCCAACTCCACCCGCACATTAGCGGCCTCTACTAAGAATTCGAATGACTTTCCAATACGCGCGTTAGTTGAACGGGAAAATGCTTATGAAAACATTGTTTTCCTAGGCATGTGAATGGAATTGAAAAGGGTTTCTAAGTCAATTTAATGCAATTAATTCTAAACGTCGAAGTTGAATTTAGCATGTGAGTTCATTTTAGTACAATAAAATAAACAAAAATTAAATTGACAAAAGGAATAACAAACGCGTTAGTAACGATGTAATGACATAACAAATAATAACGGTTTGTGCAAATATTGAACGAGATGAGAAGATGCAATTATGATGATGCATGGTTTGAAAAGATAGTATACACGTGATTAATTAGACATGTGTTTACCTAAATCATAAAATACTATCGAATTTGAAAAGAAGGATGTACGACTCGTGTTTTCGTCGTTGCGAGGTCACTCGATCGAGTGGTCGATGGACTCGATCGAGTGGACCTGTAAAAGATGATTCTGTTTTGCGTCATAGACCGTACTCGGCCGAGTCATTGACCAACTCGGTCGAGTACGTAGCCACTCGACCGAGTAACTGTGAGACTCGATCGAGTAGGCGTCGTAAAAGACATTCTGATCCGGTTTTGAGGTGCCACTCGACCGAGTGGGCTAGGCACTCGGTCGAGTGCCCCCTGTACGAATTGTAATTCGCTTGCAATTTTATTATTGATTTCGAAATTGCTTTTGATTTTCGATGAGTCGACGGTTTTACCGAATTGAGCATGAGTATTGCATGACCTATGCTCGATTCAGGTTTTTCTTTTTTATAAATCATTGATTTCGTTAAATCGAATATAAATATTGTTGAATTTATACCCGATTCTAAATTTGAATACTCATCGTATCCCACACTCGATTATGGAATCGATACGGAATTCTAGAGCGGAAAAATAAAGAAAATTGATTTAAGTCGTTTTAAGTCGATCAAAACGACATGAATTTCTCTCCGCGTTTGTAGCGCCATAATTATAACGTGACATCTACGTTAGCATCAACAAGAAAATCGAATTGATTGAATTAAGTGACTAGATTGTTAGATTCGACATCCAATTATGGAATTGGTATCGAATCTACAAAATCGACGCTTTACACGGAAAAAAAGGACTTGATTCCCTCGGCTTCTCCGACGTCAAAATAAATCCCTAAGGATTGTGATGTCGGATTCACGTCAACGGGTTTCGACCCTTATTGAAATACGAAGTTTGTTCTTTAAAAATCGATGCTATTATATGACTCGAATAACAATAATGATACAACGATATGAAAACTATTGTTGAAGTTAACCTATCTCAATAATCAATTAATCGGGACATCGGAACAAGCGACCGTTAACGCTGTGTGCAGTACACTTCTATATTCGGATTTCCTTATTCCGATATCACTCATACTCGACACAAATTGATAAGTATTTTAATGTTTTGATATTAGTACTATCGATATTAATGATGCAATGATAACAATAGAACGAAATAAATAAATAAAACGCGACCCGTAAAAAGATGACATGACGGGAGAAGGAGGAAGAGAAGAGAAGAAAAGGGGTTTTGACACCCTCAACCTACATGTTCTTGTCTCGGATTAGAACTCGTAACCGTGGCTTTAACACTAGAGTCTTCGAGGTGGATGAAGGTTAAGTTATGGTGGCTCGGGTTGTTGATTCCTAAACTAGGTTTTGGGGTTTTTGCTAGTGTATTGTTTAGGGTTTGCTTAGGATGTATTAGGGTTGTAAAAGTGTGAAAGAGAGTTTGAAATTGGGGTGTAGATAGATGTGTCAAAGATGTCTTGAAGTGTGTGCCAAAGGGTTGCTTATATAGGAAAAGCTAGGGCTCCGGTTTAGGGTTACTCGACCGAGTAGGCAGCTGACTCGGTCGAGTGGCCTTGTGCGTCAGCCGTCGGGCTTGAATAAGGGCCCACTCGATCGAGTGGGTGGGGCACTCGAACGAGTGGCCCAGCTGGGTCGCGCGGGTCTCTTGTTTTGGACCGTGGTTTGATGGGTTTGTGTTTGAATTGGACTTTTGATGTTTGAGGGTTTGTTTTGCATGCCTCGGAAACAATTTTGATCGGGATTGACCCAATCGTGACAAGTCGGTTTTACTTCCGGTGTCAGTTTCGGCTCAAATTAGTCTTGTTTGATTCGGAATGGTCCGCTGGGCCTGTATTTCAGGTTTATTTTGTGAGGTTTGTACTCTGTAAGTGCATTAGCCAACGATTAATAGATTGAGCCCATATCCGAGCGCATAGAAACACGTTAGCGTCCGATCATCATCGGGTGTTTTTTTTGGGAAACTACCATAGACACTTGGCAGTCAAAATGCGGGATTCTACAGAGCCCCCACTCTTACTGAGGCTTGGACAGGGCGAAAGTCAGAGTATCCACCAGGCCAATCGAGGATTGAAACCTGGCGGACTTCCGGCCGGGTCGTTTATAGTCCATTAGACTTGCGTGAAGGGCTCGCCAACCATAAGCTAGAAGTCATACCTGAGCTGATGACGATAACTCCGTGGGGCATTTGGACTTGTCATGTAAGTCCTGGGTGCGCCTGTGTGTTGGCTCATCCCGCGAAAATGCTGGGGAGGTATAGTGGTTCGCATGTCCCTGTTTGAGTCATACCTGTACAAGTCACACAAATTGCATGCAACACGTAGGTAGTAAAAGGACTCGCGCTGGGGAGAAATGATTTTTGAAAATTTGAATTTTTTGAAATCTTGAAAATTTGAGATTTTTCTGAATTTTGGAAACTTTGATATTTTGACTCTTAACAACGATTAGGAAAGTTCGGGAGATTTCCGTGCTAGTATCGAGATTAGGCTTGTGGTTTGATTCCAATTAGGATTAGGAAATTTTCCTAAACGGTTTGCAAGGCTAATGCTATATATAGCCCCTTCTTGCTCTTGATTTCTTCATAACTCCCATCACAAAAGAAAGTCTCTTTATTTCCCTCAAGGCAAAAAGAAAGTCTCTTTATCTTCTTAAGAAGTTTAGCCATGGGAATCGATAGATTGACAATTATGTTGCAGGAGTGGTCCCGTCGCTTTAGGGACACGGATAGGGTGGCTTTGAATCAGACGGGGATAACTCTGCTGTATCCATTCCGTCAAATGGTGGTTGATCGTTATTTTGTGATGCATGCTTGGCTTATTGGGATGACATATATCATGTCTTTGCTTTCCCTCGGGGCGAAGTTTGCCCTCTACCTGAGGAGATTGCAGCTATAGGGGGATGGAACCCGATACTCCGTCCCGCCGTCCCGTACTCGATCTATGACCCGAGGAGGAAGCTGAGAGAATTTTTGGGGCTCTCCCACAATGAGGTGTCCCTTATGATGGAGGGTGATAATATTTCTCTGATCGACTTGGCTGAGAAATTTATGAATCCTCTTGATGTTCGGGTTAGACCGACTTATGGTCGTAGGGCTTTTTCTTTTTGCATGCTCCATGTATATGCTTTCGAGGGTCACATGGATTTGCTATCTTTTATGGGAAGCACCCGTCTTTTGACCGTAGTAGATTTGATGGAGACTGAACACAGCCCGGCTTGGCTGATCACGGGTGAGATTATCCAAGGATTGGACAATCGTAAGAGGTACTCATCAATTCGTCTTACCGGGAGCACCCGCTTGTTGCAAGTATGTCACTTGGCCTCTTTTTTTCAATTTCTCGGTTTTCGATTTTTGATTGATTTTTTTTTTTGCGAATTTTTTTTATTGCAGGGGGTACTCGATCGAGTCACCCAGGCACTCGGTCGAGTACCCTCGAAGAAACCCTCCTGATCTGTCTTCGGAGGTGCCACTCGATCGAGTAACCTTGGCACTCGATCGAGTGCCCTCGTAAAAATCCCCCTGTTTGCGTTCAGGGGTACCACTCGATCGAGTGTCCCAAGCACTCGACCGAGTGGCCTTAGGCAAACGCCTATTTTGCCTTGGAAGCTCATACTTTTGTTTCCTTTTGCAGATTTGGCTATATGAGAGGCTATCAGTGATAGATCCTCCTCTTGATGCGGGCAGCTACCGTCACAACCAGGTGATGACGAGGAGGCGGGCCATTGACTTTTCTCGTCAGATAACGCAAAAGTACTGGGACGAGGTTTTGTCTTTCCATGGTGGCCCGTTAATTCGATAGGTGGTTCCGTGGTGGCCCATCTACCTTTGGAGTGGCTTGGACCCGAGGGACAGAGCCCGCTATCAGGTGATCCTTTCTTTCAGGCAGACGGTTCATCTCTACCCAGATCGCATACTAAGGCAGTATGGATGGACCCAGCGAATCCCTGAAGTTGAAGCAGTTGTGAGTGACCCTACCCAACTGACTGATGTAATGTGTGATACCTGGATGCAAAGATGGTACACACGGCATACTTGGCCCATTGTCAAGTCTCGCCGCTCAATCTGGGTTTCAGATTCTTACACGAAGTGGACCAAAGCAGGAGATGCTAAAGCCCGAGCCGCTTTGAAAGTCGATGAAGCCTTCGACCTGCTGAGAAGAGAGCAAGCGAAAGACAACAGGGGGTTCTTTGATGAAGGAGACACTCCAGCTACCCTAGTTCGCCTAGTGTCAGGTCAGAAGAAGAAGACTAAGACTCAAGCTGAAGGGTCTAGTGCTAAAGGTGCTTGGGGGAAAGTGAGCTCCCAGACGGACTTGGAAAGAAGACTAGGCCCTAGACTAGCCGTGCGGGACCGACTTGGCCCACGGGATAGGCTACCCGAGCATGTGCGGGCCCGACTTGGGCCGAGGATTGTGATTGAAGACCCGTCGTCAAAGAAGCGGGTTCGGTCTAAGGAGATTTCCCTTGTGATTAGGAAACGCTCACCTTCACCTCGGCGACCTCGGGCTCCACGTGACCCGAAGGACAAGGGAAAGGGGAAGATGCCCGGATATTAGTCTTCCTATTTTATTATTTGAATATTATTATTATTTTTTAGTGGTGTGGTTTTTTTTTGGTGTGTGTATGCCGTGTCCGGCGTTTTTTTTTTTGTAATCGAGATAAAAAGACATATTATTGAAAACCGTTCCCGTCTTTCGTTTATTGCAGTGGTTGTACCCTTTTGAGGGGTTGCCTACGTATCCACAAATAGCGGAATCAAACCAAACGTAGTTCAAAATTGATTTGATTGATTTTTGCAATTTTCGAAATACATCAAGATTATTAATTCGAGATGTGCGACAGTAGAATAATTAATTCTAGCTTATTGGCTTGTCTATAATTTTTGAAAACTTATAAAATGACAAATTTTTATAAATTTTTGCAAATGACATTGAGATGGGGTTTATGGGTAGTAGCGCTTCAGCTGGTCCAAGTTGGTTGGGTTGACAAATTCGTTCCCGTCCAAGTCTGTCAGCATCACCGCTCCTCCTGATAGGACCTTCTTGACTAAGTATGGCCCAGCCCAGTTGGGTTTGAATTTACCCCTTGGGTCAACCGGTAGTAAGGCACGAACCGATTTTAGGACCAGATCCCCTTCTTTGATGTTTCGGGGCCTAACCTTTTTGTTGAAAGCCCGTTGGATCCTCTTTTGATATATTTGGATATTGTTGAGGGCCCGTGATCGCCGTTCGTCTAAAAGGACCAGCGAATCTTATCGGGCTTGGACCCAATCTGCTTCAGGTACTTGGCTTTCAAGTAAAATCCTGAGGGATGACACTTCTAGCTCGACTGGTTGGACCGTTTCCATTCCGTATGTCAAGTAATACGAGGTTGCCCCGGTCGCGGTGCGGATTGAGTTTCGATATCCCCACAGGGCAAAAGGTATTTTGTCGGGCCAGTCCCGGTAATTCTCATCCATCTTTTTAAGTATGGTGACAATTGTTTTATTGGCCGCTTCTACCGCTCCATTTGTTTGAGGTCGGTAAGGCGAAAATGTATGCCTTTGAATTTTATATTTTGCCAGCAATGCGGCAGTTTCGGCTTGAAAGTGGGTTCCGTGATCGCTGATGAACTCGTGCGGGATCCTATACCGACATATTATTTTATTCTGGATAAATTTGGCTACGTGCTTGGCGTTCAAGACACGGTATGACTCGGCTTCGACCCATTTGGTGAAGTAGTCGATGGCCACTAAAATGAAGCAATGACTTCCCGTCCCGGAAGGATGCACCTTTCCAAATATGTCTATACCCCATGTCGAAAATGGCCATGGTGATGTCATGGTGTATAAGAGGGAAGATGACATATGCTGTACATTGGCAAAGATCTGACAGTTATGGCAGTGTTTGACATACACCTGACAGTCTGTTTCCATGGTGTTCCAATAGTACCCGAGCCTCATGATTTTTCGGGCTAGCATATGGGCGTTCATATGCGGGCCGTTTTCACCGTCGTGTACTTCGGCCATTACCTTTTCGGCCTGTATTTTATCGATGCATAGGAGTAGAGCCCCCTATGCCGTATTTTTGTACAGTTGCCCGTCGTCCGTGCGAACGAATAGGGTTGCCAATCTCCGCAGGGCTTTCTTGGCCCGGTTTTCAGTTCCCGGTGGATATTCTCCCGTTGCCAAGTAGGTTAGGACAGTTTGATACCATCGTTCCGGGTCAGCTATCTCGATATCCTGAATGGCGTGAATGTAGGCTGGCTCGGACCGTCTTTCGACACAGATTGGCATGCTGGTCAGGTGATCCGGGATGTTCAGTAAAGATGCTAATTTGGAAAGTAAATCTGCGAACTGATTCGCTTCCCGGGGCAGATAAATGTGTTCTACCTTTTGGAATTGTTTCTCTAGAACCCTTACCTGTGCTTGGTAAGCCACGAGATTGGCGTTCCGAGTTTTCCATTTTTGGAGTTCTTGATTGATGACCAATGATGAATCACCGTGGACCCGGAGGTTTGTTACCCCTAAATCAGCGGCGGCTTACAACCCGTGAATGCATGCTTCTTATTCGGCTGCATTGTTGGTCACGTCGAAGTCCAACTTGATGGATAAGGGAGTGTGTTCCCCTCGGGGTGAAATTAACAGGATTCCGACCCCAAATCCTCGAAAGTTGGATGCCCCATCGAAATATAGATCCCACACCTTTGTATCGGTATGGAATATGTCTTCATCAAGAAAGGCCCATGTATCGGTGTGGCCTTCTTCGGATATTGGGCTGTCAGCGAGGAACTCGGCAACTACCCGGCCTTTGATGGCTTTTAATGGTACAAATTTGAGGTCGAACTCGGATAACATTAAAGTCCATCTTGACATCCTGCCATTGAAGATGGGCTTCTCGAATAAGTACTTGATAGGATCCATTTTGGATAACACATGGACCTCGTGACTGAGCATGTAATGTCGGAGCTTTTTATTGGCCCAAACTAATGTTGGGCACGTCTTTTCGAGCATTGTGTATTTGCACTCGTATTCGAGGAACTTTTTAGTGATGTAGTAAATAGCCCGTTCTTCTGAATCAACTGTCTAGGCCAGCATAGCCCCCATGGCTGTCTCAGTCGTTGTTAGGTATAACGACAAAGGCAGATCGTGTTGAGGTGGCATTAGTACCGGCGGAGCAGACAGAACCTCCTTGATTTTGTCGAAAGCCGCTTGACATTTGTCGTCCCATAGCTTTTCGAAGATGGGTTCGCATACCATGGTTAGTTTCGAAATGAACCGGCTGATGTATTGGACTTTCCCGATAAATCCCCTTATTTCCTTTTCGGTCTTGGGTGGTTGCATCTCGGTGATGGCTTTGATTTTAGCTGGGTCGACCTCGATGCCGCGTTGGCTAACGATATGGCCCAGTAATTTGCCCGACGTTACCCCAAAATTGCATTTTTGTGGGTTCAGTCTCATGTTGTATTTACGTAGCCGGGTGAAGAACTTTCTTAGGGCTGAAATGTGCCCGCTTCGGTCCTTGGATTTGGCGATCATGTCGTCCACATAGACCTCCACTTCCTTATGCATCATGTCGTGGAGCAAAGTAGTAGCGGTCCGTTGATAAGTGGCCCCGGCGTTGATAATCCCAAATGGCATGACGGTGTAACAGTAAGTACCCCAAGGTGTAATGAAGGTGGTCTTACCCATGTCCTCTTCTGCCATTTTAACCTGATTGTACCCGGCATACCCGTCCATGAACGATAGAAGGGCATGATCGGCCGTGTTATCCACCAGTATGTCGATGTGTGGTATCGGAAAATTGTCTTTTGGGCTTGCCTTGTTAAGATCCCGGAAGTCCACGCAAACCCGCACCTTGCCGTCCTTCTTGGGTACCGGCACGATGTTTGCAACCCAGTTTGGATATTCAGACACTTGTATAAAGCCTGCTTTAAATTGTTTATCGACCTCTTCCTTGACTTTAAGAGACCACTCGGGTTTCATTCGTCTGAGTTTTTGCTTTACCGGCTTGCACCCATCTTTGATGGGTATTCGGTGTTCGGCTATCTCCCGGTCTATACCCGGCATGTCCTTGTAGGACCATGCAAAGACATCTTTGAATTCCTGGAGGAGGTCTGCGAATTGTTTTCTCTCCTCTGGATCTAAAGATAGGCCCAACTTAAGCATCTGGGGCTCCAAAGTGGTTCCCACATTGATGGACTCGGTTTCTTCGATTACCGGATCTCGGGACTCCCTTTGCTCGAGCTGCTCGACCAGATATTGAGGTAAGAGTACCTGTTCGTCAGGTTTCTCAATGTCATTGCATATAAAATTTTGGAAATTGAGAAAATTTTGGAAATAAGACAAGTCGTAAGCAGAACGGTGCTCGTTATTATTATTGATGGTAAATTTTGAAAATAGCTCGAATAGAGCTACCATCTGATCATTGGTCAGTGGCGGGATAGGAAGAGGTCTTGGGACAGGCCCCGAGACCTCAGTGGATAAGGGAAGAGGGGTTACAGACTCGACTTTAGCACCAAACCCTCTAGACTCGGACTCAGACTCAGACTCGGTATCCGGCATGTCTCCCTCGCCGGTGGTCAGCTTGTAGACCCGTCCTTGACCGTCGGTCCATTTTATGGTCTTCCTCCAAGCCCTCGTCTCGGTGTTGGTACCGACCTCGGTGATTAGCTTGGTTGGGTCAAATCGATCGCTGCGAAGGATCAGGTTGACCAAGTCATCTTTCGGAGCGGGGATGGCCTTGTCTTCTCCGAATAAGAGCCCCAGCACGGGCTCAGAGTTGTTTTCGCCCTCCTTTGACTCGGCCTGGACGATGGTGAATATATCACCGGGGATGAAATTGCATTCCCGAGCCTTTTTGGTCTCGGGATATGTGACGGTGGGTCGGTAAAGGCCCACTTGGATAGCTCCGAAGACTGGAGTGACGAAGTAATCCGTTAACTTCGGGCTATAAGAGCTTATGTAAGTATCCTTGAAAATGTCGATGGCCTTGTGAATACCGGCCCGAACCACGTTTTCCGGGGTTATAGCATACCCCAATCTGAAATGTGATTCACCATCATTTAGGACCTCGATAATCTTCCCAGCTGGAAGATATGGCCTTGAGGTTATTCCGGGTAGGTAACCCAGATTTTGTAGCATCGTGTCGATGCTAGTTGTAAAGTAGGGCCTAAAGAGATATTCTTCTTCGATCATGCCCACGAAATCAAATCCTCGTGGGTCGGCCCGGCCCGTAGCGTTGCAACTTGCTACGGTAATTGGGGTCGTCTCCAGCGTGATGATACCGTCTTTAAGAGGAATCTTGACTTTTCGATGGAGGGTAGATGACACGGCCTTGACTGCGTGGATCCAAGGCCTTCCTAGTAAGAGATTGAATGATGAGGTGACATCTATCACCTGAAATTCCAACTCCTTTTCGATTGGGCCTGTTATGATCTTCAATTTCACGGCCCCGGCGACAGGTTTTGGGCTTCCGTCGAAAGCCTGGATAGTCTGCGCCGTCGGAAGGTAATCGGCATCGGTGATGCCGAGTGCTTTTGCGGTCCTTAGAGGAAGGACATTTACGGCTGATCCATCGTCGATAAGGGTCATCGAGAGGTATTTACCCTTGCAGATGACTGTGATGTATAGGGCCAGATTGTGATTGGGCCCAAACGGTGGTAAGTCAGCTTCGGAGAAGGTTATGAGCGGGCCTTCTTCTTTGGATTTGCCCTTAAGGTAGGGCATTATGGTGGCTACCATTTCAGCAGGGGTAGCTTCTGAATCGACCTTGATTTCATCGAGAGCCTTAGTCAGTGCTTCTCGATGTGCCTGCGAGCTAACCAATAGTTGCCATATGGTTAGATCAGCTCGAACCCTCTTCATTTGCTGGACCAGAGCCGTGTCTGGGCTTGGTTCTTCGAGGGTAGGCTCCGTCCTGGCAGGTTTAGTGACGGATATAGGAATGGAACGCCTAGCTGCGGCGAGGTGATTGGTGGCTAAGGCTTTGGACTTAGCCTTTCGGACCTCCTCAAGGGTGATGGGGACAGCTTCCCCTTTGGTTAAGTATACATCGTCCTCGTCGTCGAACCATATCCCGTTGATTTGTGGGATATAGGGAGAGATGAGGTGAGAACAGTCCATTACCTCACCGGTGAAGATGGCATGGGCGCTGAACGGGTTTTCTTTGTTGCTCGGCTTGTCTCCGGGCAACGGGATTTTCCCGCTCTCGATAAGATCTTGGATCAGGTGTTTTAACCTCCAACACTTTTCAGTATCATGCCCGTTACCCCGGTGATACTGACAGTAGGCTTGGGCGTTGTAAGTTTTGGGCCTCTTTTCTACTGGAGGTTCTGCAGTTGGGCCTATCGGCTGGATCAGGCCCTTTGAAGATAGCCTTTGTAAGGCATAATTATAGGTAGTCCCTATATCTGTGAATACCCGATTTGGTGCATTCTTTTTAGATGAGGTGTCCAGCAAGTTTACCCCGTCAAAGATGCTGTGAGTTGCAACTGCAGGTGTGGGCTTGATCGTAGATGAACTCGCCCCTTGATAACCTTTGGTAGAGGCCTTAGTCAGGCTCTCTAGTCTCAAGTCATCCTCAATTCTCGTGCCCATTTCAGTAAGGACAACGAAGTTTGGGATGATAGCATACCGGAGATGGACCCGGTAGGATGGGAGTAGATTTTTGACGAAGGCTTCCACTAGGGCCTTCTCACCGGGCTTGTCAACCAACTTCACACTCTCAGCCCTCCATCTTTGCAGATATTTTGTGAACCCTTCTTTGGGCTCTTGAGCCATTACCTCCAGAGTACGCATTGTAGTCTAAATTTCAGTGTTATCGGCGTAGTTCCGAGCTAATTCGGTGGCCACATCATCCCAAGTCTTATATTTCTTGGGGTCGAGCCTGTAGAACCAGGCCCTGGGATGCTTTTCCGAGGAGGAAGAGAATAGGTGCTTGAACATGGCGGACTTTACCCCTTTGACTGCCATGAAGTCTTTGAAGGCCAATATATGGTGGACCGGGTCTTCGGTACCCTCAAACATAGGAATTCCCGTCAAGTTGAGGTTGGCCGGTAGCTCGTTACTCAGAGGTGAATAGATGCGAGCATTTTCAGAGTGGATTGAGTTGCTTGTTGATAAGTGAACTTGCTCCTCGAGCCTGCGAACAACACTGACCAATTCGGCTATGGGCCCAGTTGAATCAGCTCCTTCAACTGGGACCGTCTTCTCTACAGTGCTCAGGCGAGTGTCCAAAGTTTCTTGGTTAGCGAGGATGGAGGTCAGTTGAGTCTCGATTTTGGCTAGGGCATTCTTTAATTCTTCCATTTTGCGTTGATGTCGGGTTGTGGGTGGCCTGTCTGTAAGAACACCGCATAATCAGAAACTAGCCCAGAAATCCAGGAACAGAAAGTACATCCCGAACAAGACTAAAAGGGAAATGACTCGAGAAAGACACCTAGACGGGCGACTTGTGAAGTGTGGGCCTTCCTTAGGTTTCGGCAAGTGGGCCTAGTCCTATTCGAAGGAAGGTTCACGTGGGACATCCCCAGTCTTTTGACTCGATTGTGTTGACGGGCCCTCCTTCGTAAGAGTATGTTCTACTTAGGTGGGCCTTGCCTTAGTCTAATAAGGCGGACTTGGATAGGGAGGAAACTCGTGATGTAAGATCGACAGAGTTTCGACGCTAGAAAAAAAAACTTGACAACTTAAGACACGACCCAACACTGCTAAATACGGGAAGTCCTAAGAAGAGGGGCGTTTTGAAAATTGATTGTTTTGAAGGTTCCGAGATAACTCGGTGGAGAGGCCCGATTTTTCGAGAAAAATCGGAAAGTGTATCGGGCCTCGGTTTTGAGAGTTCGAAAATATTTTGAGTTTTGAATTGGGCAGCGTACCGTCTAGAAAATAGGCCATTTTGAGTAAAATCATAAGTCCTAAATTCGGTATGTCCCGGGTTTTGAAAATTGAATATCTTGAAAAAGATGCAATTTTTGAAAAGTTGACATTTTTGAAAACGACTCGGAAACCAAATAGCACGTAGTCACACAAGCATTATAACGACGCCATGTATGCTCTACACTAAGTCTCGGTCGGTCTGAAAGGGTCTATACCAGTGTACATAGTCTAGACGTTGATCGGGACGGACTCTCTAAGTCGAATGGAGCTTAGAACATGCCGCGAAACCCACTCGAATCGACTATGGACACCTTTTGACATATCCATGTTGGAGTACATCAATGGTATAGTGGGACGTCGGTCACCAGTACCGGCCCGGGAAAATATGGGTTATGCATGAACCGTAAAACTAACACGCGTATTGTATTTGCCAAACGATTTCTATTCGAGTCTCACCCTGAGGATGCCGATGGTAAGTCACGCATCAGTTAATCCCAAGCGGAGTCGCCAAATTGTGGACATGACATAGGTCCATCCCGACGCGGCCACGCGCAGGTTTGGGTAGGCGAATGAATCTCCATATGAGAATGGGTCGAATTGAAATTTAGGTCAAAGTGGAGTCGCCACCGAATTTTGTGGTTATTCGGAACCATTCGAGCCCACTCTATGTCGTAGTGGTCCGTATACAAAATACGGCCCATTTCCGATGTCAGAGTTTATTGGGCTCGTCCCTTTGCATTTGATACCAATACCGACATTATCGAATATTGTGTATTGAATGACTCTCGTGCACCAACGGTTTCGGGCATCCGGAAACCGAGGTTCTGAGTAAGGGGTGAGGGTACGTGTTGGGAAGCCCACAAAGGACACCCAACCCCGCCCGCACATTAGCGGCCTCTACTAAGAATTCGAATGACTTTCCAATACGCGCGTTAGTTGAACGGGAAAATGCTTATGCAAACATTGTTTTCCTAGGCATGTGAATGGAATTGAAAAGGGTTTCTAAGTCAATTTAATGCAATTAATTCTAAACGTCGTAGTTGAGTTTAGCATGTGAGTTCATTTTAGTACAATAAAATAAACAAAAATTAAATTGATAAAAGGAATAACAAACGCGTTAGTAACGATGTAATGACATAACGAATAATAACGGTTTGTGCAAATATTGAACGAGATGGGAAGATGCAATTATGATGATGCATGGTTCGAAAAGATAGTATACACGTGATTAATTAGACACGTGTTGACCAAAATCATAAAATACTATCGAATTTGAAAAGAAGGATGTACGACTCGTGTTTTGGTCGTTGCGGGGTCACTCGATCGAGTGGTCGATGGACTCGATCGAGTGGACCTGTAAAAGATGATTCTGTTTTGCGTCATAGACCGTACTCGGCCGAGTCATTGACCAACTCGGTCGAGTACATAGCCACTCGATCGAGTCACTGTGAGACTCGATCGAGTAGGCGTCGTAAAAGACATTCTGATCCGGTTTTGAGGTGCCACTCGACCGAGTGGGCTAGGCACTCGGTTGAGTGCCCCCTGTACGAATTGTAATTCGCTTGCAATTTTATTATTGATTTCGAAATTGCTTTTGATTTTCGATGAGTCGGCGGTTTTACCGAATTGAGCATGAGTATTGCATGACCTATGCTCGATTCAGGTTTTTCTTTTTTATAAATCATTGATTTCGTTAAATCGAATATAAATATTGTTGAATTTATACCCGATTCTAAATTTGAATACTCATCGTATCCCACACTCGATTATGGAATCGATATGGAATTCAAGACCGGAAAAATAAAGAAAATTGATTTGAGTCGTTTTAAGTCGATCAAAACGACATGAATTTCTCTCAGCGTTTGTAGCGCCATAATTATAACGTGACATCTACGTTAGCATCAACAAGAAAATCGAATTGATTGAATTAAGTGACTAGATTGTTAGATTCGACATCCAATTATGGAATTGGTATCGAATCTACAAAATCGACGCTTTACACGGAAAAAAGGACTTGATTCCCTCGGCTTCTCCGACGTCAAAATAAATCCCTAAGGATTGTGATGTCGGATTCACGTCAACGGGTTTCGACCCTTATTGAAATACGAAGTTTGTTCTTTGAAAATCGATGCTATTATATGACTCGAATAAAAATAATGATACAACGATATGAAAACTATTGTTGAAGTTAACCTATCTCAATAATCAAGTAATCGGGACATCGGAACAAGCGACCGTCAACGCTGTGTGCAGTACACTTGTATATTCGGATTTCCTTATTCCGATATCACTCATACTCGACACAAATTGATAAGTATTTTAATGTTTTGATATTAGTACTATCGATATTAATGATGCGATGATAACGATAGAGCGAAATAAATAAAAAAACGCCGTAAAAAGACGACATGACGCGAGAAGGAGGAAGAGAAGAGAAGAAAAGGGGTTTTGACACCCTCAACCTACATGTTCTTGTCTCGGATTAGAACTCGTAACCGTGGCTTTAACACTAGAGTCTTCGAGGTGGATGAAGGTTTAGTTATGGTGGCTCGGGTTGTTGATTCCTAAACTAGGTTTAGGGTTTTTGCTAGTGTATTGTTTAGGGTTTGCTTAGGATGTATTAGGGTTGTAAAAGTGTGAAAGAGAGGTTGAAATTGGGGTGTAAATAGATGTGTCAAAGATGTCTTGAAGTGTGTGCCAAAGGGTTGCTTATATAGGAAAAGCTAGGGCTCCGGTTTAGGGTTACTCGACCGAGTAGGCAGCTGACTCTGTCGAGTGGCCTTGTGCGTCAGCCGTCGGGCTTGAATAAGGGCCCACTCGATCGAGTGGGTGGGGCACTCGATCGAGTGGCCCAGCTGGGTCGCGCGGGTGTCTTGTTTTGGACCGTGGCCATGGATATTTGATGGGTTTGTGTTTGAATTGGACTTTTGATGTTTGAGGGTTTGTTTTGCATGCCTCGGAAACGACTTTGACCGGGATTGACCCAATCGTGACAAGTCGGTATTACTTCCGGTGTCGGTTTCGGCCCAAATTAGTCTTGTTTGACTCGGAATGGTCCGCTGGGCCTGGATTTGAGGTTGATTTTGTGAGGTTTGTACTCTGTAAGTGCATTAGCCAACGATTAATAGATTGAGCCCATATCCGAGCGCATAGAAACACGTTTGCGTCCGATCATCATCGGGTGTTTTTTTTTTGGGAAACTACCATAGACACTTGGCAGTCAAAATGCGGGTGTCTACAGGAAGGTCTTAGGCGTTGTAATGCAGGGAGGCTAGTATTTTGGTGCTAGTTGACTGGTCTGTTCATTTTTCTTTTCCTTTCTTTTTTTTTGGACTTTGCACTTAAAGTCGAGTTGAATGATTGTGGGTTTCATTTCGACCGTTGAGCTTGGTCTTGATTATTGAATCAGGCCTGTTTGGCTTGGCCTCGTTTTCACTTTTTCCTTTGGCTCTTTTTGGCCATTTCAGACACTTTTTTTTCCATACTAGCACCTATGGTGGGGATTGGTCGGTCTTTTATTTGAGGGATGTTTATTGTGGGAAATGGGTTTGCCTTCCGTCTTTGATTGCAAGCTAAGAGACTTCTAGATTTGTTGTAGGATTCAGTAATGCTCGTTCTAATGGATAGTTTATGGCTTTCTATACCAGACATGGAATAGGTAAAAGAAACGAACACGGGATCTCAGTTCTTGTACTTCCTCGGTTTTTCGAGGTATGTTTGATTGTTATCGATAAATGGCATTGTATCGAGCCGTAAGTGAGAAATATATGTTTTAAATCAAGCAATTGTCGAGGAGCATTATAAAGGATGAAATGTTTATTTCTTTTTATTGATAGTAATAAGAGGGCTATGCGCCCGAGGTATTATTTTTGGAGAGGTGGAGGACAGATCCCCTCACACCTCTTGACTCGAAGTAAAAACAAAAGACATTTATTATACTATTAGGTCTAGGCCCTAAGACGAACTAGACTTTGACTCGGACATGGATTCACTTGTCTTGGACGGGTTCCCGTGGGTAGCCGGGGTTTTCCTCGATATTCAGAACATTCTCCTCTATAAGGTCGAGGTGGGAACAATCGATGGTGTCGTCAAAGATGGCATGGACACTAAAGGGGTTTGTAGTATTGTTTGGTTTCTCGGGTTGAGGGAGAGGAATCGTCCCATTTTCTATCATATCTTGTATGGTATACTTGAGCCGAAAACAAGATTCCGTATCATGGCCATTGCCACGATGGAAATGGCAATACTCATTAGCATCCCATGCCCTTTTTCTCTTGTTTGCGGGTGGGTCTGTAGTAGGACCTATTGGCTCGAGCTTTCCTTGCTCAGTTAGCCTTTTTAAGGCTTCGGCGTATGTGATGCCTAGCTTGGAAAATATCCTTGGGGTGGACTTCGTCTTCCCTCCACTGGTTGGTTCAAGAAGGTGTACTTCCTCGGTTTTGTTATTTTCGGATCTTCCATAAGGTCGGGTTCCCGTGGAAGTGGTTGGTCCCTGATAGCCTTTCCCCATTATCTTGGAGAATACTCCCTTTTTCATATCGTCCTCTAGAAGTATTCCTAAGGTGGATGGTTCCTTGAAGGTATGGATGTTTTGGTACCTAAGGTGAGAGGCGTAAGGGGGTCTAAGATTATCGACAAATTTCTCTACTAAGGTGGCCTCGTCAGGGCGGTTCACTAATTGGGTGCTGGCCTTTCTCCACCTAGTCAGAAATTCGGAGAAGCCTTCTTTCTCATTTTGGGAAAGGACTTCGAGGCTTCTAATGGTGACTTGCGTTTCGGAATTATCCATATATTGTTTTGCGAATTCTATGGAAATATCGTCCCGGGTGGATATCTTTTTGGGATCGAGCGAATAAAACCAATATCGGGGTGTGTCCCCTAAAAAGGATGGGAATATCCTAGCTAAAAGGCTTACCCCCTTACTGGCTATGTAATCCTTAAAGGCCCGGATGTGGTTGAGGGGGTTCTCCGTTCCTTTGAATTTCGGTATGTCGGCTAAGCAAAAGTTTTCTGGTAGCCGATCGTTCACCATTTCAAACTTCCTATGGTTTTCGAGGTGGACATTGTTGCCCTTGTTTAGGCGCATTTGACTTTCGAGGAAATCAATGCGATTCATCGGCGTTTAAAAGGTCGTTTTGGAAAGATGAAGTAATTTTCAAAACGGAATTGGGTGCGGTTGAATATGTTGGCCTGGTTGACTCCAGATTTTTAGTGCTTTATTTGGGTTGTATTGTTCAAACACGCTACACATAACTAGGAATGCGTACACTCATGCAGGATGCAGACACGGGTAGGTTAGGGTAGGCTACCGCCCACAAATAGTCCTTACTTAGGCATTGACAGATCATCTGGGAGACGAGTGCCACGCCGTCCCTTCGGAGCTATCCGCTTATTAATCCCGCGGGCTGCGCGTTAGGCGGATGGAGCGTCAACCGTGGATCTCTCTGCGTTTCCCTAGAGATCTTACCGCGGAGAGGTCGGTTGGTCCTGATATCGGTTAGGGTGGACTTTTTAGGGCCAAACTTGTAGTGACCACAACTAGGAACTAAGAAATGAGCTTCACCGACCTCGTTCAAGTTACACCACCACTGGAAACTTGTTTCCAAATCCCCAGCGGAGTCGCCAAACTGTGGACGTCCGTCCGCACCGCCCAGCGCCCCGCGCGGGACCGACCCGGTTTTCAACGTGTAGCGGCGGCCACCCACGCGGCCCCCTCCCTGCCGGGGGCCTGTCCGATCTCGCATACGGGGCGAAGTGTCGGACCTCGATTTGGATGACGATCCGGACTTGTACTAGACAGGTGCGGGCACCCGTGTTTTCGTTTGGGAATCGATCGAGACGTGGTTGTAAATGTTTAAAGGTCGATTCATTTGGTTAGGCGACCTTTTTAGTGAACTGAATTCGTTGCCGATTTGTAGATTCGCCACCGAGTCAATTAAAGGGACTCAGAAACCGTTCAAGTCAACTTTGATCCCTTACCGGCTCAAAGTTGAGTGGCACGGGACCTAAAGATAAAGACTTGTACCCTTGAGCACTCCATGCCTAGAATGACTCTCATTGTCAATGGTTTCGGACATCCGGAAACCGTCGATTCTGAGTAAGGGGTGAGGGTACGTATTGGGAAGCCAACATCCGATAGATGTCAACACCCAATCCCGCCCGCACTATAGCGGCCTCTACTAATCAATCCGTGGGCTGATATCCTAGTTCTTTTGTTGTGGTGGAAGTACTGTAACATCCGTTGTTTTAACCCTATGTTTCTCGCTACGTCGGTTGTTTTAAGGAGAGATAAGTTTTATCGTCGAGGTAGTGGTGTTTACATTCTTTGCATGCACGTAAGAGAGTAAAGAGTACTAATACTATCGGTATTAGCAAATCAGTTTTGACGTGATAATACGGATATTAGTCATTCTCGTGGTATACCTTACCTGGTATTCTGCTTAAGATGCGTCAGTTCGGCATTAGTAGACATGCATCGAACATAATAAGGCGAGCATCGGGACTAATACGGAATCCGACCATCACTTTGTTCAGTTTTAAGTTATTTTACATTTTGAATTTTGTGTTAGGTGATTTAGCATGCGATTATAAGGTCATAAAAGCAATAAATCATACGAAAAATTGTAAATGCGAATGTAAGTAAATCACATTGTGAGGAATTGCACCGTCGGAGGATACACTAAACGGGACTCGATGCATAGATAATTTTGAGAACGGATCTCGGAATTACTCGGGACTATTTAGTGTGTTTTAGTATTCGTGGTTGAAGTTGGGACGTTACGTATTTTAGTAGATGCTTGTGGGCCTAGCGCCCATATCTAGAGTTGTCAAAGTGCATAATAATAGAAAGTACAAATATGGAAAGTTTTGTTTAGATGGCAACCTAGTGACGACTCGATCAACAGGCGGATCCTCCTAGCTTAACCAGTGACCCCGGCAGAACTCCGTTACCGTTTGACCTTCCCGCGGCTACTCCGGCAGAGCCTCGTTACTAAGGACTAGTTCTGCGGCTAATCCGGCAGAACTTCGTTACTAGTTTTGAGCTAGTCGATCACAGGCACCTCAGTATCGAGTGGGGTGCTCGAAGGTGAGGAGTAGCGTCGATGTCAATTTTTTTATCGGAACTACGATCGAGTGGATCGTTTGCCTCGGGTGTCGGAGTGCGAGCCCTTAGCGAGAGTTTAGAGGGAGAAGAGAAGAATGAATTGTGTGTCGAATGAATGAGGCGGAGGGGGGTATTTATAGGTGTTTTCGGCCCTTATCGCCCATATGGACGCCTGAGCTGGGGCGCACCAAGACTCAGGCGCCTCGGCTAAGGCGTGGTGAGACCCAGGCGCGTAGGGTGGGGCGGTTGGGATTTTGAGGATACGGTTTTGATACTTTCCAAAACCGTGAGACGGGTGTATGATATGTTTCTTGGTGTTAAGGCTTCCCACGGCTTGACCTAGCTCCGTGGGTTTTGTAGGCCTCGGGTGTTCATCCCGAGGTTCCCTTGACACGGTGTTGACTTGGTTCCAGTTTCGGGGCCGACTCGGGGTCCCGGTGTCAGAATTAACTCTAATTAGTGTCTATGTGACCGTAACGACACGACTAAAGCTGCCATCATGTTAGTTTTTGATTTTTCTGAGTAATTATTTGATCCGTTCTATAGAAAAACCACCTATAATATCGCGAACCCGTGTCGCGTTGCAGTCCTATCGTCATCGGGTGTTTGCTGGGCACTCCTGCAGCCACCAGGTCCAAATCTGGGTGTCTACAACTACCAACATATCATTACTTTTACTCTTTTTTTTTCGTACTTTAGTAATAGTAACATACCATTACTTTTACTCTTTAATCGTGTGTTACAGATAGCTATGACTTATCTTCATTTTCAAGTACTCTAGTAATAGTAACATACCATTTTATTTTGTCGAGGCGTAGTGCATTTCGAGTTTTTGTTGCTAATGGAGGTTCAACATTGAAGTCAGGCTCGTCAATGAAATGGAAAAATATTGTAGTAAGTACTTTTTTTTGTTATTTTATTGTGGTAAATGTACCCATAACATTTACAGTTGTCACTGATGTTTATGATGTTAACTTTTACTAATATTTTTTTATAGTGTCATCAACAAATCGTAAGCACCGAAAGCGGATTTTATGTGATGTGCATGTTGGATGTGGTTAGACATTATCGGAACATTATATAAAAGATCCTAAAAAGGTATACATTCCACGAAGGAAGATTTATTTTATCTCTTTTCCAAAAATTAAACTCATGTTATGTTACTTATATATACCTCTTTGATATATTTGTAGTGGTTTGGATTCGAGGTTGCTTATGCAGATGAAGAGATCAATGAAGTTCGAGAATTGTGGGCAACGTATTTTATGAACAACTATCTTTAGGTATATTATGCTCTTTTTACGGTACAACGAATGGTGGATGATTATTGCTTTTAAGTTAGTGTTGAATGGGAATATTTTTAGATTATTATTATTATTATTATTATTACACATTCAATTTGTATTTTTGAAACATTGAATTGATAAATTGGATAAATTTATTTTATTGTTAAAGGTTTCCTTCTTGATTTAATCAATTTTGTTGTATCACATGATTTGATGATAATATTGTTTTTAATAGCGTGCAATTAAATCCCACGTTAATGCATGTATGCATGTTCGTGGTAAAAGAAATTGCAATATCTGGAAAGAAAGGCAACGGTTGGGTAAAATACCGTTGCCCGGGGACAAACCGAGTAACAAAGACAACCCCTTCAGCTCTCATGCTATCTTTACAAGAGAAGTAATTGACTGTTCTCACCTCATTTCTCCTTTCATCCCACAAGTTAATGGGATCCGGTTCGATAATGAAGACAATGTGTACCTGGTCAAAGGGGAAGCTATCCCCAATACCCCTGAAGAGATCCGAAAGGTTAAGTCCAAGGTCTTAGCCAGTAACCACCTCGCCAACGCCGGTCGTCCCTATCAAGCTACTAGCTCTAGGGACAACCTTATCTCGACAACCGTTACTGAACCTACCAGGACGAAAGCTGCCCTTGAAGAGCCAAGCACTGACACGACTCTTGTCAAACAGCTGAAGAGGGCTCGAGTTGACCTCACTATATGGCAACTCTTGGTTAGCTCGCGAGAACATCGAGAGGCACTTACTAAGGCTCTCGATCATATCAAGGTCGACTACCTGGTTACCCCTACTGAAATGATAGCCACCATCATGCCCTATCTCAAGGGCAAGTCCAAAGAAAAAGGCCCATTAATTACCTTCTCTGAGTCTGACCCACCACCGTTCGGGGCTTCTCATAACTTGGCCGTGAACATCACGGTGATTTGCCGAGGGAAGTACCTCCTGATGACTCTAATTGATGATGGGTCTGCTGTGAATGTCCTCCCTCTATTGACTGCCAAAGCCCTCGGCATTACCGAGGCCGATTACATACCGACTTCTCAAACCATCCAGGCTTTTGATGGAAGCCCCAAGTCGGTTGCTGGGGCCGTTAAGCTGACAATTATAACAGGCCCAATTGAAAAGGAGTTAGAGTTCCAGGTGATTGATGTCACCTCTTCTTTCAACCTGCTCCTCGGAAGGCCGTGGATCCACACCGTTAAGGCAGTGTCCTCCACTCTCCACCGAAAGGTCAAATTGCCCCTGCAAGATAGTGTCATTACCTTGGAAGCAACCACCATAACCATGGCTAGCTGCAACGCCATGGGCCGTACGGACCTCCGAGAGTTCGACTTTGTAGGGATGATCGAAGTGGAATAATATCTCTTCAGGCCTTATTTCACCACTAGCATCGATACGATGCTACATGATTTGGGATAATATTTACCGGGTGCTACCTCGAGGCCACATCTTCCCGTTGGGAAGATCATTGAAGTCCTGAACAACGGGGAATTACGCTTCGGCACAGAGTATTCTATGACCCCGGGTAATGTTGTTCGGGCAGGCATTGAAAACGCCTGCAATATCATCAAGGGTATCTACTTGAGCCCATATAGCCCAAGACTGACCGACTACTTTGTTACACCGGTATTCGGGGATGTCCAAGTTGGTCTCTACCAACCAACCCTTACATATCCCGAGACCAAATTGGCTCGGGAATGTAACTACATTCCGGATGACATATTTACTTTCATCCAATCTGAATCCAAGAAGGGTGCTGACAACGTTGAGCCCGTGCTAGGGCTCCTATTTGGAGAAGATAAGGTTGCCCCAACTCCTAAGGAAGACTAAGTGAACCTGATCCTCCGAAGCAACAGGTTCGACCCTTCGTAGCTGATCTCAGAAGTCGGTTCTGACATCGGGAAAAGAGCATGGAGGAAGACCATCAAGTGAACCGACAGCCAGGACCGAGTCTACAAGCTGACTACCGGTGAAGGAGACATGCCGGACACCGATTCCGAGTTAGAGTCAGAGTCATAGTCTGAGTCTGAGTTCGAGTCTAGAGGGTCTGGTGCTAGAGTCCAATTTGTAACCCCTCTCTCTATAGTCACTTCCACTGGAGCCTCGGGGTCTGTCCCGAGTCACTCGCAATCCCGCCTCTGACTAATGATCAGATGGCCGCTCTCTTTGAGCTGTTTTCCAAGTTTTCTATCAATAATAATGATAATCGTTCTGCTTACGACTTGTCTTCTTTTAAAAAAGCTTTCAATTTTAAAAAAATGTTATATGCAATGACATTGAGAAGCCCGACGAACAGGTATCCTTATCTCCGCATCTGATCGAGCAACTAGAGCAAAGGGAGTCCCGAGATCCGGTAATCGAAGAAACTAAATCCGTCAATGTAGGAACCACCTTAGAGCCCCAGATGCTTAAGATAGGGTTATCTTTAGATCCCGAGGAGAGACAACAATTCACAAACCTCCTCCAAGAGTTCAAGCATGTCTTTGCATGGTCCTACAGGGACATGCTGGGGATAGATCAGGAAATAGCTCAACACCGTATACCTATCAAAGACGGGTGTAAGCCAGTAAAAGAAAAGCTCCGAAGAATGAGGCCTGAATGGTCTCTGATCTCAAGGTCAAGGAAGAGGTCGACAAACAGTTCAAAGTCAGCTTCATACAAGTGTCCGAATATCCGGACTTGGTCACGAACATCGTACCAGTACCTAAAAAGGACGGTAAGGTGCGCGTATTTGCAGATTTTTGGGTTCTTAACAAAGCAAGCCCGAAACACGACTTTCCATTGCCACACATCGATATACTGGTGGACAATACCGCTGATCATGCCCCACTACTAGAAAAAAGGGCAAAGAAATCATCTTAAAATGCCCTAAGACACCATTATGGAGATGATCTCCAGGTCAAAGGTGTCTTAGGGTAAGAAACCATGTGAGAAAAATGGTTTCTTTGCTAATGATTTAGAAACCAATTGTAAGAGATAAATGGTTTCTTTGGTTCATGGAAAAAACACCTTATTGGAGAGATAAATGGTTTCTTATCTCAACGTAATAAACCATATAATGTACTTAAATGATTTCTTTGCTTACCAACTTAATAAACCGTGTAACATACTTAAATGGTTTCTTTGGTAACCATCAAATTGAGAAAATAATTTCTTCGATATTCTTGTTTTTTTTTCTTTTAATACACTACTAGAAAATATGTCAAAGAAATCATGTAAAAAGACCCTAAGACACCATTATGGAGATGATCTCCAGGTCAAAGGTGTCTTAGGGTAAGAAACCATGTGAGTAAAATGGTTTCTTTGCTTATGCTTTAGAAATCAATTTTAAGGGATTAATGATTTCTTTGGTCCATGAGAAAAACACCATTTGGAAGAGATAAATGGTGTCTTATCTAAACTTAATAAATCATGTAATGTAATTAAATGGTTTCTTTGATTTCCCTTAATAAATCATTTAACACACTTAAATGATTTCTTTGCCTCCTAGTAAAATGATTTTTTGATATCCTCATTTTTCTTTTTTCTTTTTTTCTTTTAATATTTTCGATAACTCAAAATTAAATACGTGTACACAATATTCAAGAAAATATCATAAATATATATATTGATGCCAAAATGTATACAAATTTACATTGGGAGGAAAATTACATTGGAAACACACAATAATACCGTATAACATCAATATCCCCAAAAAGAAATATGTTTTCATTCATTCAGGTTTCCAAGGATCTTGTTTTATACAGCTATGCCATGGAAGGAGACAGCACTCCAATGAGTCAAGCCATACCAAAAATACCGCCTTGATTGATCAACTTTTTTTATGCAAAAATAGTAGCACCCAACAGCAAACCATGACAAAGCTCTGCAAGAAAAAGTTGTCAAAATTATTGATTAAAAAATAGGAAACTCAGAATTTTACAGGGGGTATTCACGTAAGAAGGCTCAAGAGTCGAGATTAGTGCAAGATGAAGTGAAGGAATAAACAGTCGTTCCCAAGTCCTGGTCAAATAGTGCATACAAATTCATCTTAAGTGTCTGGATCGAACAGAAGAACCTCAAAGGGTCAAAGGGAAACAAAACATAAATAAAGTAAGAGTTCTTTAAGGGCATGGTATCTTGACTAATTCAAAGACCATCCGTAATTTTGTCTCTGAAGATAGTCAACTCCCACCTTGAGTGTGTACCCAATTCTAAGATATAATGTGGAAGAAGAAAGCATCTTCTCAAGATAAAATTTAGAAAATGACATTGTTATCTAATAAAAGAAAACTATGATGAAGAGTGTTGCTTACTTTTGAGGAAAGTCCTTGACCAGATTGCATGCCATCATATAGAGTTCATTAGACAGGTTAAGTTCCATGACAGTAGCTAAATGTACCTGAGTGCACTTGAGATGAAAATTATCTCTCTCAAGCAACCTGAATGAATGGAGTACACAAGCCAAAAGTCAGGTCCTTGAAAAATAAACTTAAGAACAGCAACAATTGTCTGACATGCTACAAATTTCCGTCAAGCACAAAAAGAATGTGTTTAACACACAGCCGCACAGGTCCTTTCACTTCGCTCTTGATTTCCCATCTCTTCTCAAATTAACACTTGGATATCGGAACACGAGACGACGTCCTAGGAATCTAGGATAGTCGAGCAAGAACCTAAAAATAAAACACACAGTAAACTTACACAGTGCAGAGCTGTGAACTGCATTACTTTTAGTCTATTACATAGTGCACCATCAACAACCAACAGCCAGATGTTCAACCAAAATAGTAGGCAATGTATCACCCAAATGTTCTACCCTTCCCATAATTTAGGAAGCAGCAAAGTTTGTAAACGTTAGCTACTTCAAAATGGGCATATAAGAATATTAACTCTTTCGAATCTCGTATTAGCATGAGTCAATTAAATTTAACCACTATGTTGAGGAGCAATGGAGTCAGTAGAATGCAAGAAGACTCGTAATAGACGGTCTGTAGGGTAAAGGCCGATAACCGGCAAATGGCGATGCTAAACAATTTTGTGGTAGTATAACAAGGGAGTCTGACTCCTGGAGTATATAATGGGCTGTCAATTGACGGGGTTTCACTAGTTGACCGACTTGACCTTAAGTTGTTAACTAAAGTGTTAATGGTACCATCCTCCTCAACTCTCAAAGAATGCCGATTATAACCAGAAATTCTCGATAGGAGCACACAACATTGTACTGGTCTACTGGGTACTGGTGCCAAAATTGAAGCAACAGACTGAAGCTCATCACAACACTAGACAACGGAGAGTCCTCAAAAAGCATTAAGATTAACAGAAAGCAGGAAGGTGGTATGAGTGTCGGGTAGCCAACCTGAGCAGGAAAACGAGATTCACCGGAGTTCTTCTTGTCCTCCCAGGCCATTGGATCAATGTTTGTTCCACCAAAACGACATTCATGAATATCAATATGCATATTAGATACATAATATGCATATTAAATCGTAATAAGCTAGAAATTCTTTCACTACTTCTTAGGAAGTCCTCACACAAAATACAAGCAGAAATTAGATACATAATATGAATATTAAATCGTAATAAGCTAGTACTCCGTATAAGTACAAATACATGTTACTATGCCCTTAATCGTAACATATATGCACAATTCAATTCAATAATACTCCGTAATACATAATATACGAGACAACAGAAATTTCTTTGTTAGGGAAAATCAAAGATTGAAATAAGATGAAGGAAGTGTACCTAATCGACGAGGAATGAGAGAATACAAGACAGCAGCAACAACAATGACGGAACCAGCTCCGTCGACGGCACCAGTTCCTGCGTGTAACAACAAACCCCGCAACATCAACACAGAAAAAGAAAGAAAAGGAGAGCGAGGAGGCGCCGCGGCGCCGGTCGTGGAGGGTGGAACAAAGGGTGATACTAGACATTGATATCGATCAAGCTGATGTAAGTAAGCTGTTGATTTCGATCAAAACAAAACAAAACAAAAATCGATACGAAACACGAATTTCGATAAAATCGCGAGATGAGGAAAGTGAAGGAGAGGGAAAGGACCTTCTTACGGAGACCGTAAGTGCTGGGTTTCTGGCCATCAAAGGGCGTGGTTTGAACACGAGAAACCTTGAATGTCGCCATTAATGTCGTAGAATTTCACTGCAAAAGGCTTGAAAAATTAGAGATGAGATATTAGTGGAAAAGAAGAAAGAAAGAAAGAAAAGCGTAAACTTATGATTTATGTGATTTGAAGAATGTGGTGGTAGAATGAGAGAAAAGGAGAGCGAGGAGGCGCCGGTACAGTGGGTCATCGGCAGAGGTGGGTAGAAGATATAGGGTTAGGGGTGGGTCGATTTGGGGATAAGTTTGGGAGTTGATAGGTAAACAAATAATAAATGTATTTTTATAAGAAACTTTTGTTCTATATTTTTATCTAAGAAACCTTTTTTTATTAAAAAGATTTCTTTGGTCTATACTTCTATCTAAGAAACCTTTTTTTATTAGAATGATTTGTTTGTTCTTTCTAAGAAACCTTTGTTTATTAGAATGATTTCTTTGTTCTACTTAAGAAACCATCTATTTTTTATTAAAGGTTTCTTTGACTAAGGAAACCATTTTTGTGTTTACATGGTTTCTTATTAATGATTTCTTTTCCAATATTTGTAGTAGTGATATTTTGATGACTCGAAATTAAATACGTGAACACAAAATTCAAGGAAATATCATAAATATATTAATGCCAAAATGCATACAAATTTACATTGGAAACATACAATATTGCATTATAACATTAATATCCACTAAAAAAATTATCTTTGAATTGGTATTGTTTTTCCATTTTTGGAAGAAGCACTAGAAGTTTGCTCGGATTGGTCGGAGCTAAATCCAGAAGAAGTCGAGCTGGTTTTGTTGAGTGATAGTGAAGACATGTGTGACAAAAGGGTGGACGAATTTGATGCACTTCTGCCTACTAATACTTCAGCTGCTTCTGAATGCAAGTCATCTGCTTCTGATGCTCGGTTCAAATCCTGTTCAAAAAGCTTCAATAGGTTCTCTAATTTTCTGTTTGAACAAACTAACATAGCCTCATGGTTCAGATGCTGCCTATATGTAATAACTTGCTCCTCAAGTCGAACTATCTCCTCTTCCAACACCGCGACCTTTGCCACAAGTTCTAGTAACTGACATTCAAACAAATGGTCGTTCAGTCATTCATTATTTCACAGTCTCGTCTATGCTTTGAAAAGACCATTTCTAAATTGTATTGACGAATGAATAATGAGCACTTTAAAGTGACAGTAATTATGAAAAAAGAGTGTAGCACCACCACCACCTTCCACGCGGTAAAAGCCTCAGAAATTACGACAGGATAATAATAATTTACCATCGAATCATTCTACATTGCGTTGTAACAATGACCCTCTTCAGCACCTAGCTCCCACGTACCCAAAACCTCATCAGGAATTACTTCGACAGGAGGATAATTTAGCATCAAATCATTCTGCATTATTGCCTGGTAAGATAGAAAAATCACAAGTTGATGAAGAAAATGGTCATGATCATGGATTTTCAAACTTGAAGAATTTGAGAAAGGGAATAGCAAGGGGGTTGAATGAAGACAGACAGCTACTGATGAACATAGGTGCAGCAATATTAGTGATTCCTTGTATGTTGCACCAGATTAGGATGCTCGAGCTGCACCTAAGTTAGTTAGGTTATTAGATAGTAACTGATTCCTTGTATGTATGTGTATGTATATATACTTGATGTAACTGACTGTAGTATTCACTTATACATTTTAGAATATCAATAATAATAAGCTTCTAATTACTCCTGCATATAGAACTCAAGGTTCATCCATGAAGGAAAGCTAAGCTTCACAATGTACACTGTACAGTGATCAGATTATAGGCTAATTCGAAACCCTAACTCAACAATTACAATCGAAAGGGCTTGAACACGCAGCTAAGCATGCTACAATTGAATCCCCGAATAACGTAACCAACATAATCGTGTAATTCAAAACCCTAACTCAACAAGGACTTACAATCGAAAGCTAGCAATTGATTACACAGCTAAGCGAGAGTTACAATTCCAAACCGTTGAATAACGTAACCAATTGCTAATCGTGTAATTACAAATCGATAATCAACTAGAATTAGCAGCAAATTGAAATCAGTCGAAACAATTGAAGATCAACAAAACCAGAATTCGATAACACAGAAATAGTTGAATGATAATAATACTACAAAATCAAGATTGATAAAGTAGTTTACCAAAGAAGAATTGAAAGTGAACGGCGATGGCGGCGACCCCGATCTGGTCTTAATCCGGTACATACTAAGTTGTAGTTGTCGACGAGGAATGGACGGCGACGGTGAGTAATGGACGGCGACGGCGACGGCGGCGTGCGAGGAATTGATGAATAAACGAGGTTGGGAATGGATGAAGGTGTGTGCGCGTATGAAATGATTAAATGAAAAGGCAAAGGAGCAGTATATGTGGTGTTGAGAAATT
The DNA here is from genome assembly GCA_958450325.1 of Agrostemma githago. Taxonomy (NCBI): domain Eukaryota; kingdom Viridiplantae; phylum Streptophyta; class Magnoliopsida; order Caryophyllales; family Caryophyllaceae; genus Agrostemma; species Agrostemma githago. The sequence continues at coordinate 43,060,151 of OY288244.1, forward strand.
AGAAAAAAGAAAGGAGCAATATTGAAAAAAGAAATAAATTAAAAAAGAAATTAGAAATGCAAGTATTAATTTTTGAGAAATCATTTGTTTTAAGAAATGATGTCTTTGTTAATGAATATTATGTGGTTGGAAATCATTTGCTTTAAAATGGTGTCTTTGTATTAGAGTGAAGGTGGATAGAAATCATTTATTGAAAAAATGATGTCTTTGTAATAGATTGAAAGTGAATAGAAATCATTTATCTAAAAATTGGTGTCTTTGTTATTAAATATAAGATCATCTATTTGGAAAAATTGATTTCTTTAACTAAAGAAATCATTGATTATAATTAAATGGTTCCATAGTAATGATTCCTTTTGAGCTTATTCTAGTAGTGCCCTCCTATCCTTTATGGATGGATATGCCAGGTACAATCAGATTAAAATGGCAGAAGAAGATATGAGTAAGACCACCTTCACTACACCTTGGGGTACTTACTGTCATGCCGTTCGGTCTCATCAATGCCGGAGCCACTTATCAACGAACAACCACAACCTTATTACACGACATGATGCACAAGGAAGTGGAGGTTTATGTGGACGACATGATCGTCAACTCCAAAAGCCGAGACGGACATATTGCTGCCCAAAGGAAGTTTTTTGCCCGACTGCGCAAATACAACATGAGGCTAAACCCTCAAAAGTGCAGTTTCGGGGTAACATATGGCAAATTACTAGGTCATATCGTTAGCCAACGTGGCATCAAGGTCGATCCAGCTAAAATCAAAGTCATTACCGAGATGCAACCTCCTAAAACCGAAAAAGAAATAAGTGAATTTCTCGGGAAAGTTCAATAAATCAGCCGGTTCATTTCCAAACTGACTACGGTGTGTGAACCCATTTTCAAGAAACTAAAAGTGCGAGCACGAACACTGTGGGATGAAAAATGTCAAACGGCTTTCGATAAAATCAAAGAGATCTTGTCTGCTCCGCCGGTCTTAATGCCACCTCAACCTGGTTTGCCTTTACCGTTATACCTAACAACGACCGAGACAGCCATGGGGGCTATGCTAGCACAGACAGACGACTCGAAAGAATGAGCCATTTACTACATCAGCAAAAAATTCTTTGGAGTATGAATGAAAGTATACCATGTTCGAGAAAACGTGTTTAGCTCTAGTCTGGGCCACCAAAAAACTCAGGCATTATATGCTCAGTTATGAGGTACATGTATTATCCAAAATGGATCCTATCAAGTACCTATTCGAGAAGCCCATCCTCATTGGTAGGATGTCTAGATGAACTTTAATGTTGGCAGAGTTCGACCTCAAGTTTGTGCCGTTAAAAGCTATTAAGAGCCGGATAGTAGGCGAGTTTCTCGCCGATAGTCCCGTAACCGAAGAAGGGCACACCGACACTTGGTCCTTCCCAGATGAAGATATATTCCATACCGATACAGAAACATGGGATTTGTATTTTGACGGGGCATCCAATTTCCGAGGGTTCGGAGTCGGCATTCTCCTGATATCACCAAAAGGGGAGCACACTCTGTTATCCAAAAAACTAGATTTCAACGTGACTAATAATGCAGCCGAATATGAAGTATGCATTCACGGGTTGCAAGCCGCCGCTGATTTAGGATTCACAAACCTCCGAGTCCACGGAGACTCATCTCTAGTCATCAACCAAGCTCTCCAAAAATGGAAAACTCGGAACGCCAACCTCGTGGCCTATCAGGCGCGGGTAAAGGTTCTCGAAAAACAATTCCAAAAGGTAGAATACATATATCTACCCCGGGAAAAAAACCTGTTCGCGGATGCACTTTCCAAATTAGCATCCTTACTGAATATCCTGGATCACTTAACGAACATGGCAATTTGCGTCAAAAGACGGTCCGAGCCGGCGTATATCCACGCCATTAAAGACATCGAGATAACTGATTCGGAACCTTGGTATCAGGCTGTTCTAACCTACTTGACAACAGGAGAATATCCTCCGGAAGCTGAAAACCGGGCCAAGAAAGCCCTACCGAGACTGGCAATCTAGTTTCCTCCGTACGAACAACGGACAATTATACAATAAGACGGCAAAGGAGGTTCTTCTCCTACGTGTCGAGAAGATAAAGGCCGAGAAGGTTATGGCTGAGGTGCACGATGGCGAATGTGGTCCACATATAAACGCCCAGACGTTAGTCCGAAAAATCATGAGGCTCGGATATTACTGGAACAATATGGAGACCGACTGCCAGTTATATGTCAAACACTGCCATAACTGCCAGATTTTTGCCAACGTTTAGCATATGTCGTCATCCCTATTATACACCATGACATCACCATGGCCATTTTCGACATGGGGAATTGATATAAATGGAAAAGTAAACCCTTCTGGGATGGGAGGTCACTGTTTCATTTTGGTGGCTATCGACTATTTCTCCAAATGGGTCGAAGCCGAGTCATACCGAATTTTGAATGCTAAGCATGTTGCCAAGTTCATCCTAAACAAGATTATATTCCGGTACGGGGTCCCACACGAGTTCATCAGTGATCACGGTACGTATTTCCAAGTCGAAACCGCTACTTTGCTAGCCAAATATAAAATCCAAAGGCATACATCTTCGCCTTACCGTCCCCAAACTAATGGAGCGGTAGAGGCGGCTAATAAAACAATTGTCACCATACTTAAAAAGATGGCTGATAATTACCCGGACTGGCCCGACAAAATATCTTTTGCTTTGTGGGGATACCGAACGTCAATCCGCACCGCAACCGGTGCAACTCCATATTATTTGAAGTACGGGATGGAGGCAGTTCAACCAGTCGAGCTGAAAATACCGTCTCTCGGGATCTTACTTTAAAGCCAAGTGCCTGAAGTTGATTGGGTCCAAGCTCGATACGACTCGCTAGTTCTTTTGGACGAACGGCGGTCCCAGGCCCTCAGCAACATTCAAATATACCAAAAAAGGATACAACGGGCCTTCAACAAAAGAGTTAGGCCCAGAATTATCAAAGAAGGGAATTTGGTCCTCAAGTCTGTCCGAGCATTGCTACTAGTGAATCCGAGAGGAAAATTCAAACCCAATTGGGCCGGACCCTATCTGGTAAAGAAGGTTCTATCAGGAGGAGCAGTGAAGCTGACAGATATGGACGGGAATGAATTCGTCAACCCGACCAACTTGGACCAGCTGAAGCGCTACTACCCCTAACTTTGTCTCAATGTCATTTACAAAAAGTTTATTACATTTTGTCTTTTTACAAATAAACTTTCAAAATTTTAAGCAAGTCAATAAGTTAGGATTATTTATCCTACTGTCGCGCACACCTCGAATTACTAGTCTTGGTGTATTTCGAAATTGCAAAAAAATTATATGTCCGAACTACGTTTGGTTTGATTCCACTAACTGTGGATACGTAGGCAGCCCCTGAAAAGGGCGCAATGCAACCACCGCAATAACGAAAAAGACAAAAACGGTATTCACTAATAAATATGTCTTTTTTTATCAAAAAACCCGATAAACTCGGGAATTTCAAATTACATCACTCCAAAAAAAGCAACAAAAAGAAAACACTATAAAAAATAGTAATAATATCCAGATAATAAAACTTAAGGAGATAGATATTTACGGCATTTTACCCTTGCCTTTGTCTTTTGGGTTGCGTGGAGCACGTTGCCGCTGGGGCGGAGGCGAGCGTTCCTGGATCACAAGGGGAACCTCCTTAGCTCGAACCCGTTTCTTCGACAGTTGATCTTCTGCTATTGTAACTGGTCTAAGTCAAGTCCTTACGTGCTCTGGTAGCCTGTCCCGAGGACCGAGTCTGTCCTGAACTGACAATCTGGGCCCGAGTCTCCTTTCTAAGTTTGTCTGGGGGCTCACTCCCCACCGAGCACCTTTAGCACTAGACCCTCCAGCTTGAGTCCTCGCCCTTCCCCTCTGACCTGACATTAGACGGACCAGTATGGCCGGAGTCTCACCTTCATCAAAGAAGCCCCTATTATCCTTAGCCTGCTCCCGTCGAAGCAGGTCGAAAGCCTCATCAACCTTTAAAGCAGCTCGAGACTCGGCAGAGTCTTCTTTCGTCCATTTCTCATAAGAATCTGACACCCAAATTGAGTGAAGAGACTCGGGAACAGACCATGTAACCCGGGTATACCATCGTTGCATCCAGGTATCGCGCATTACATCACTCAGCTGGGTAGGGTCACTCACAACTGCTTCATTTTCCGGGATCCTCTGAGACCAACCATACTGCCTAAGTATGCGGTCGGGGTAAAGGCGAACTGTCTGACTAAAGGACAAAATTACCTGATAGCGAGCCTTATCCCTCGGTGCCAAACCTGTCCAAACATAAATAGGCCACCACGGCACCACCCATCGGATCAATGGACTACGATGGAATGACAGCTCTTTGTCCCAGTATTTCTCGTTGATAAGGCAAGAAGAGTCGATAGCTCGTTTCCTTGTCATCACTTGATTAAGCCGGTATCGACACGGGTCAAGGAGAGGTTCTATGATTGATAGCCTTACAAATAGCCAAAGCTGAAAAAATGAAATTTATAAGCTCTCGAGACGATTCTAGCGTCCGCCTAGGGGTACTCGATCGAGTGCCTAGGGGTCACTAGATCGAGTGGCACCCCAAAAATTGGATAACAAATTTTCAACAAAGGCACTCGATCGAGTGCCTCTGTAGCAGGTCATCGCAAAAAAAAACATAAAAACCGGTATAACTGTAGCAGACGGGTGCTCCCAGTGAAACGAACCGACGGGTCCCTTTTGCGATTATTCAAGCCTTGGATAATTTCCCCCGTAATTAACCACGCGGGGCTATATTCCGTCTCCATCAGGTCAACGACGGTAAAAAGTTGGACGTCGCCCATACACGACAGCAAATCCATGTGACCTTCGAAGGCATAGACGTGAAGCATACAAAAAGCGAATGCCCTACGACTACGGATTGACATAACTCGGACGTCATGCGGGTTCATAAATTTGTCAGCCAAAGCGAACATCGAAACGGTATCCCCGACTAGCATGCGGGATACCTCCATGTGGGAAAGTCCTAAAAATTCCCGTAGTTTCCTCCTTGGGTCATGAACTGAAAACGGGACAGCAAGACGGAGAAAAGGGCTCCATCCTCCCACAGCAACAATTTCCTCGGGTATGAAACAGATCTCGCCTTGAGGAATGGCAAAAACGTGGTATATGTTGTCCCAGTAGGACAGACAGGCATCAAGGAAATAAAGGTCCACCTGCGTCTGACGGATCGTGAACAGTTGAGAAATACCTGTTTCGTTTATGGCTACCCTATCCGCGTCCCTAAAGCGTCGGGACCAAGCTTGTAGCATTGCAGTCAAACGCTCAATACCCATAGCTAATTTTTTCTTAAAAGAGAAAAGTTTCATTTTTCTTTAAGAAAGGAAGAGTTGTGAGGAGTGCAGAAAACGCTGAAACAGGGGCTGTATATTTATAACACCAAAGCCCTGGCAGTTCTCCTACTACTATGCCTCCTTAGCCCAAGCGGGCGTAAGCATACAGGCCCGATCTCTGTTTCGTCATACCAGTAGAAGAATAAAGTCATCCCGAGAATTCCTAATTTAAAAAAAAAGTCAAAATTTTCAAAAAATCTTCAAAACCATTCAAAAATTCAGAGTTTTTCCCCAGCGCGAGTCGATGTTTCACCTAAATGTAGCATTCAAGTTATTATGTGACTGTACACAGGTACACCTAGGGTTCCAAAAGCAAGCCCCGCGCAGCTTTTTTTTACTCCCCAGCGGAAGGCCCGAGGCGACATTTCTCCTGAAATAGTACACCCAGGACGGGATGTGCCTACATACAGGTACACTCGGGACTTCAAAAGCAAGTCCCCACGAAACTCTCCCGCATAACAAAAATCAGTTATGATTTCTATCTTATGGTTGGCGAGCCCTTCACGCGAGTCTAATAGACTATAAACGATCCGACCGGAAGGCTGCCAGGTCTTAATCCTCGATTGGCCTGGTAGCTACTCTGACTTTCGCCTTGTCCAAGCCTCAGTCAGAGCGGGGGCTCTGTAGACACCCGCATTTGGCTGATAGTGTCTATAGCGGTCTCCGACAAAACACTCGATGATGATCAGACGTAAGCGTGCTTTAAACGCGCTCGAATATGGGCTCAGCATCAGTAGTATCTGCCATGAACTTTTAGTGGAGTACAAATCTCACAAATGCAACCTCAAATTCAGGCCCAGTGGGTAGTTTTCATTCAAATAAGACTAATTTGGGTCAAAACCACGTCGAAAATAAAACCGTCATTTAGCGACTGGGTCAAAACCCGGTCGAAGATGAATTCGGTACAAAAATCAGCCACATGCGCTCCTAGAAGAAAATCCAACAACCAAAATCTCTTCAAACTGGGATAAAAATCCATTACTATATTCTCTCCATCCGTTTGACCCACTCGATCGAGTGGTTCAGGCCCACTCGATCGGGTAGGCTCACGAACCGGCTGAACCGGCCGAACCTTCCTTGGACCGGGCAATCGATCGAGTGCACATACACCCCTCGATCGTGTGGCCCTAAACCGGGGTATTTTCTTATAAATACCCCATCATTCTTGTTCATTCAACACACTTTTTACCTTGAAAAATCAGCCATTTTTCACACAATTCTCAAGCAATCAAACCTGCAACCCTACACCGACATACACACACACTTATGTCCTTAATCCCGAGATCAAAACTCGTCAAATCCGTCTCTACAAACCATACACACCATAACTCACCTATATTATCTCGACGCTCCCGTGCCTTTGCCACTACTAGACGAGTCGATTTCTGAGAAGTTAAAGCATGTAGGTTGAGGGTGTTAATTCAAATCCCGACATCTCCTTTTCTCTATTCTCCTTTCCATTTTTTTATGTATTTCATTTTTTTATTTATTTCTTTTCGCTCGTTATTACTATTATTATTATCGTATCACCATAAAATATTGGCCTATACGTATCGAATACGAGGGATGATGGGATAAGAAAACACGAATACGAGAGTATTGCACTCGATGTTGTCGGTCGCTTATCCTATTACCACAAATATTTGGTTGTTGAAGCGAATCAACCTTTAACAAGAACGCTTTTTTTTATATTTTGTTTAGCATTTTTATTTATCGGCGCAGTTAAATAATATCACGCATATAAATACATAAAACGATTTTGATTCGAATATGCATAAAAACGAATCCCGTTTAAGATCCTTTTAACCCCGGCCTTTACAAGTCATAACAGATGTGGCACCCTTTTGAGGAGCGCCGCTCTACACACTTAAGGGTATAATGCGAATCGCGGACATTCGTCGTTAAATGTAATCAATTTCCTTTTTTCTTTATGGTTAGTGCGAAACCCGTTGACGCGAAATCGAACATCACGTAATCCGTAAAGATTATTAACGATGTCGTTTCGCGGAGGGAATTATTTCGTCTTAATCAAATACAAAACGACTTCATAACACTTTTTCTAAATTCCCGATACCGGTCTCGTAATAATGAAATATATGTTGCGTGTATCGAAAACTGAGTCAAGTATAAATTATATCATATTTTTACGCAGCATGGTTAGTTATCGATTTAAAACTAAAACGAAAATCGAGATCGATACTCGTTCTCGGATCGAGCCATTGCTCGAACAGGGGGCACTCGATTGAGTGCCATAGTACACTCGATCGAATGACATAACAAAAACCAGGCAGAGGGGTCTTACGTAGGGAACTCGATCGAGTCCCTCCAATGACTCGATTGAGTGGCCTTTATTATGCAAAACCGTGAGCCTTCTAAATACCGAAAGCCTAATCAAATCTTTTTTTTACGACTCTGGTCGTCACGTGTAAAGGTAATCACGTGTCCTTTCTTTTCAAAATCATGCATCATTCTATTGTCTTCGAGTTGTTTAATCCGTTTACGTTACCGTTACTTATCATTATTTCGACTTTGCTCGTTATTTTGTTTTGTCCGGGTTGTATTTCCGCCCGTGTAACTTGTAACTTATTCTCATTTCATTTTTCTTTATTTGTTTTCATTTTACCGTTTTACAAATGATCCTCGCATGCTAAACCACTTTGACGTGAATTAAATGCATTAAAATAACGTACCCACTTATTCAATTATTCGCATATCGTAAAACGCTGTTTGCATAACATTCCACCGAATCACTAACGCGTGTATTAAAAACTCGAACGCTATCTTAGTAGAGGCCGCTAAGTTCGGGCGAGGTTGGATGTCCTTTGTGGGCTTCCCAACACGTACCTTCATCCCTTACTCAAAACCTCGGTTTCCGGATGACCAAAACCGTTGGCGCACGAGAGTCATTCGATATACGATACCTGAAAACTCGGTATCGGTATCGTAATTCAATGGGACGAACCCCACAAGCTCTAGTGTCGAAGTGGGCCAAACTTTGTGCACGTTCCACCAAATATAGAGTGGGTTCGAATGGGCCGAACTCCCACAAAGTTCGGTGGGGACTCCAACTTCGTATTAAATTTCTACCCGAGAACCATCTCACATGGGAAACATTTTGCCGCTCAAGCTCGCGCGTGGCCGCATCGGGGAGGACCTATGTCATGTCCACAGCTTCCTCCCTATGAACCAAGCCGAAAGCTTCATCGACCTTCAAGGCAGCTCGAGCCTCCACGCAGTTTTCTTTCGTCCATTTTTCGTAAGAGTCTAATACCCAAGTTAAGTGAAGAGACTCAGGGACGGACCAGATAACCCGGGTGTACAACCGCTGAATCCAGGTCTCACACATCACGTCGCTCAATTGAGAGAGGTCACTGACAACTGCCTCGTCCTCTGGGATCCTCTGAGACCAACCGAACTGTCTGAGAATTCGGTCGGGGTAGAGGTGAACCGTCTGATTAAAGGACAAAATCACTTGATAACGGGCCTTTTCCTTTTTCGCCAAACCGGTCCAAGCGGGAATGAACCACCACGGGACCACCCATCAAATCAGTCGGCCACGGTGGAACGACAATTCCTTGTCCCAATACTTCCTATTGACGAGACAAGACGAGTCGATGGCCCACCTTCGTGCATTTACCTGGTTGAACCGATACTGGCTCGGGTCAAGGGGAGACTCCATGATTGATGGCCTCTCGTATAACCAAACCTAACAAAAAAAACGGGTTCATAAGCTCTCATGTACGAGACAAAGAGAAATTGAGGTCCGCCTAGGGGCACTAGATGGAGTGAGTGAGCCCCTCAAAACTGGGCAGGAGGCTTTTGATGAACGCACTAGGTCAAGTGCATGGGCGACTCGATCGAGTGCCCCATGTAGGAGAAATCGCCGAAAAAATAAATAAATTATAATAATAATAATAATCGAAGTGGTATATCTGCAGCTAACGGATACTCCCGGTCAAACGAACTGATGGGTCTCTTTTACGATTATCCAAACCTTGGAAATTTCCCCCGTGATAAGCCACGCCGGACTGTGCTCCGTATCCATCAAGTCGACAAATGTCAGAATTCGGATGTCGACAGTAAATCCATATGATCCTCAAAAGCATAGACATGGAGCATACAAAAAGCTAATGCCCTACGGCTATGGACCGCCATGACCCGGACATCGTTGGGGTTCATAAATTTATCAGCCAGAGCTGACAGCGAAATGGCATCCCCAACAAGGATACGGGTCACCTCCATATGAGAAAGGCCTAAGAACTCCAGTAATTTCCTCCTTGGGTCAGATTCAGAAAACGGAACAGCGTGTCGAGACATAGGGTTCCACCCTCCCACAGCAGCAATTTCCTAGGGTAAAGAACAGATCTCGTCCCTAGGAAACGCAAATACATGATAAATATTGTCCCTGTACGATAAACAAGCATCGGGAAAGTGAGGGTCTACCTGCAGCTGGCGAACTGTAAACAGCTGGGAAAAGCCCATCTGGTTCCGAGCCACCTTTTCCGTGTCCTTGAAGTTTCGGGACCAAGCTTGCAATTTTGCAGACAAAAGATCGATACCCATAACTAAATTCTTAATAAAAGAGAACAATAATTTCTTTTTAAGAGAAGAGAGTGGGTGATGGTGTAAAATCAAGGCCAGAGGGTCGTATATATATAGCGCGAAACCCTGATACCTCCACACCCCAGGGCATGGACTTTCGGGCCACCTGTCTCCACAGGCCCAGTCCACACCTCAGCACCTGATCATGTCTAACACAGGAATCTAGTTATCCCGAGCATTCCGTCTCCAAATTTTCGTCAACTTTCAAAAATGATAAAATAATATTACTCCCCAACGCAACGAAGTCGGTGTCTCACCTAAAATGCTACATTCCGAATACTATGTGTCTGCATACAGTTACACCCAAGACTTCGAAGGCAACTCCAGTTCGCCAAGGAGCTATCTCAGATGAACATAACTCAGGTATGATTTTTATGTTGTGGCTGGCGAGCCCTTCACGCAAGTCTAACGGACTATAAACGACACGACCAGAAGGCTGCTAGGTCGTAATCCTTGATTGGCCTGGTAGCTACTCTGACTTTTGCCTTGTCCAAGCCTTAGTCAGAGTGGAGGCTCTGTAGACACCCGCCTTTTGACTGCTTGAGTCTATAGTAGTCTCCAACAAAATACCCAATGATGATCGGACGCTAACATGCATTAATACGCTCGAATACAGTCTCGGAATCCATAGTATCCATCGTGGGCACTTATCGGAGTGTGAATCTCTCAAAAACGACCTCAAATTGAGACTCAGTGGGTCGTTCCCAATAAAAGAAAGCTAATTTGAGCTAAAACTGTCACTAGTGACAAAACTGTCTTTTGTGACCAAGCCAAAACCGGTCAAAGTCGAAAACCCGAGAACAAAACAAACCTTGTGCTTCGTCCAGGTACAAAGCGAATCAAGTCAAAATCAAAACAAATCAATCAACCAATCAAATCCGAACCTACCATAACCAAACCCGAGATTCCCTCACCCGATCAAGGGCACTCGATCGAGTGACTAAGAGCCACTCGATCGAGTGACCCCCTAAAAATTGACCAAGGATCCTCCAATAGGGTACTCAATCGAGTGACCCTAGACGGGGTCCAAGCCTATAAATACCCCCCATATGCACCACATTTAACAACTTTTCACAACTATTCTACACACATCCCATTCAACCTTATTTGCATACTCTCCTCCTCACTTTGAGTCCATGATACTCACACACATTCAAAGATATCCCGAGATCAAAACTCGTGAAAAACCAAGAGCATCCTCTGCATAATCATACACCATAACTCACCCTATATATCTCAAACCGCTCTCGTGCCCTCGCCGACACTAAAATGAACCTATTCGCAAGACTATTAACATGTAGGTTTAGGGTGTCAAACCCTATTTTCTAATCTCTAATCTCATTTAATTCTTGTAATTTAACACTACTAACATTTTCGTTATTGTTTACTAACTACACTAACATCACTAACTTTTACTTTTTGCGATCTAACATTTTATAGTATCGTTCCTAACAATCTAATAACTAACTAGACTATAAAATACTCACCTTTAACGTACCAAATACAAAGGGTGACGAGATAAGGAAATATGGACACAAGAGTATTGCACTCGCGTCGACGGTCGCTTATCCAGTTACCTCGCATAATTGGTTGTCTAGGGTGAGTCAACCCCCTAAAATGACTTTCACATTTCCGTCATATTAATATCGTGTATATTACTATAAAAATATTTTCAAAACCGATTCAAACGATGTCAAATGACGTTAAATCGATTGTCGTAGGCATAAAAGCCAAATAATGACGTTGAAATGCAAAGCACTTAAGTTTCGCGACGATGAGTCAATTTCATCCAATCGAGTACTTACGATGGTTGAATTAGCATGAAACCGATATTCATTCTAGTTCAATCATTTTCGATTTCATAAAGATCACTCTAAACGCTTAATACCGGTTCCGTAACCAAGCATCGTGCACAAAGAGTTACCGAGGGTCGGACCAATATAAATCGGTTAATATTTATGTTTGGTGCAACCATGCCTCGATTCGACCCGCAAGGTCACAAAATGGGTCATTAAAAAAACAAGTCGTGACCCGTTACAAAGGGCACTCGATCGAGTGCCTAAGGTCCACTCGGTCGAGTGACACCCTCAAAAACGGGCAAGGTGTCTTCATCCAGGGCACTCGATCGAATCCCCTCAATGACTCAGTCGAGTGGCCCTTATAAGCGTCCAACGAGGCTTAAAAACGATATAGAGTCCCGTCGAGTCACTTTCGATACGTGCCTAATCAATCACGTATTCGCCCTCCGGTCAATACACAAAGCAATGTGCAAATGATCGGGGTTTGTTTGATCGTCTGATTTACGGTTTCAATTTATGTCGTGTATTTACGAGTCCGTTTATAGTCCATATTTACCATTGCTTATCCGATTATTATATATTTGCTTTTTGTATTGTGAATTCCGGGTTGTATCAGGTGAGAGAGATCAGGTGAGTTCACCTCTTAAAATTGAGTTCGTAAGTCGTCACTACATCTCTTGTATCAGAGGGGGTGGATGATTATGATTTGTTTGGTGAATTAAAGCAACTAACTGATTTATTTGGTAAATATTTCCTTCACCCTCTCTATTTTCTTAATTTACTCATCATTTAATATCTCTCTCCTATCAAAAATAATTACCATCTCTCTTTCACATAGAAGTTCCATTGAAATTAATTTTTTTTCATTTAAAAAAAATTAAACTATTATTATATAAAACTAAAAAAATAAATAACGCCTCTCTTCTCCTTTTCTTAATTTATTTTTGTTTACTATTATTATATAGAACTGTTATTCTATCTGAAGTTTAGTGAAACTCTAACGAACACCATTTATATAAGATTACATTGATTTCAGAATTATATGCCTCAAATTCTTCAATTGTTATATAAACTATGTTTGATGGAAATATTTGTTGTATCTTAAATCTTACATTATGGTGAATTGTATAAACTCAAAACTATTACATTTATGTCACTGTGTTACTCCAAAGTTTGTTCAGTGAAACTCTAACCTTGTCATTATGTTATTCTAACAATAAGTTACTGTAACTCCAAAAAGATTGATCAGTTATGTCACTGTGTTACTCTAACCTTGTCATTGTGTTACTTTAACCATGTCACTGTGTTACTCTAACATTAACAATGTGCAACTCTAACAAGCAAAATTTGTGTTTCCTAATGAACATGATACTCTTTCCTAATAAGTTGTCTGTTATGTTCCTTCAAAATAGGAAACAATATCTTTGTCTTTCCTTTTTTAAATGAAGTAATTAATATGATCTCATCCATCCATTTTATTGTCATCCAATGGATGAGAGGGGGACTTAGAGACTTCATATTAGAGAAGGACTCGTAAGAATCTCACTATACACACACACACACACACACATATACATACATACATATATATATACATACACACACACACACACATATCCACATATACATTTGGATAAATAACCACTATACTACAATATAAAAGACAGTATATATGATACTAAATATTGTCTAATATTTATGAAAGACAATATATCTTCTTTATCTCTATCCCTTATATAATAAAGAAGACACTAGGATCAGTGACGTGACACAATGAAAATCCACCATTTAGAAATCCAACTTTGTCTTTCAACTTAAAAACTTACTTGAAAAGTAGCACCGAGAAGGTTCAAACTCATGACTTTCACAGCACTGAATTTACGACATTCGACCTACCATCTCCTCTCAACTTGATTTACGGCATTGGATCGTTGACTGGATTGTTTACCTTACTAAATTTGATCGAGATCAATCACGAGCCTCTCATTTTGTGGCGATCCTTTGGACTATTTGGATTATTCGAAACAAGGCCAAATTTCAACATCTCAAATGCAATGCCTTGGGGGCTACGACCCTTTTGAAGGGGCGTCTCGCTAACATCTCTTCTAAGGCCAATAGACAAGGTTTCTTACCCCCTAAAAACCATGACCATCTTTTAGGTATTAAGTAAGACCTGCCTATTAGGATCATTGGGCTTTCCGACACGTGCTCCAAGGTCCACATTAACACGGATGCGACATGGAAGTGTTTGAATTTGGCAGCAGGTGGTTGTACTGCTTTCTCACCATCTGGGCTTTGTCCTGCTAATGTTTTCAAAAGGTTCAGAGCCGCGACGCCGCTTCAAGCCGAAGCTCTGGCTTTTCTTCAAGCAACATTATGGCCACGCTCTCAGGGTCTTCTCCATGTCCACCTCTTCCTGGACTATCTTGCTCTCGTTAAAAAACTTGAGGGTCTTGATGACCTTTCCTCCTACACTCGTAGAATTTTAAGCTACCTGTCTGAGGTCTTTTCGTTTTTTCATTATGTGGATGTTTCCTTTATTCCCAGGGGCGTTAAGCATGAGGCACATAACTTAGCCGTCATGGGCATTAAGGGTTAGACCCCTTCCTTTCTTTCTTTGCTAGCAAAAAAAAAACCCATGACCTTCACATTAAAACCCAACTACTTTACCACTACACAACTCCAATTTTCATTATTTATTTTTTAAAATATATAAATTTTAACTTTTATCGCAGGGAATTATTATTTTTTTTATTAATTCTTATCTCAATAATGTAAAAATATTGCGAGTATTCATTTTCCAAAATGGTACATACAAAAGTATATAAAAAAAATTAATTCTTATCTCAATAATGTATCAATATTACGAGTATTCAGTTTCTAAAATACATTGGTACATACAAAAGTATACAAAAAACATTTTTTTAATTATTTTCGTAATTTAAATATTAAAATTGATAAAACTCTTTAGGACTTTCTCTAATATAATATTTATTTAACACAACAAAATTGTCCTTCATCAATATTTAATTCTATGGTAAATTCGCATTGAGAAGTATAAAATGCATTTTTTAATTTAAATTTATAAATTTACAGAGCAAAATACATTTTTTAATATGGAGTTTGGATATGACAAAATTATTTAATAAAAATAATTAATGTGCTATGGAAATTGCAGTGATGTTGAATGAATAAATGAGAAAAATCAATTGTTAATGACATACAGTACATGGGTAACTATGAATTTAAATTTCCTTATTTCTAAAGAATAATTTATTTTCATTTTCCCATTTTCTGTATGAATTGTGTGAAATGCATATTTTATAAGTACTCATTTCGACGTCATAAGTCGTTATACTTATGATATCTTCTACATTTTTCATGCACTCATTGAAATTGGGCAAAATCTACATACTCACGTGGGTTCTTTGACTATTTTTTTGGGTAAATGGTAAGTATATTAATAAATGATAGTTACAACTAAATCATTTACATGGATGGCCTCTAAAGGCTAGATAGGAATTTGGAATCCCTTGTACTGAATTTTTGGTTACTTCTTCCACTACAATACATTTTAAAATCATTGACTATTTTAACTGCAAGAATTTCAGGTCTAATAACTAGTGATTCTAGTAGCTTTTGTTCTTCTGCATCCAAATGTGATAATTAATTGCATTAATTGTTCCATTCTTCAATCGCTCTTTGTAATTTGGTGCCTCTCATTTTCTGCCTCTTGTCATTTGCATAATTTGTGCAGCTTTTCCTTCAAGTTCAGTGCCTGATGCTGCACCATCCAGGCATGAATTATGTGCTTTGGAATAGTCCAAGGATTCCAGACTAGCTCATGCCATTGAACTGGTTCTCCTTTCTCTCTAAGCCAATGATAGCCTTTAGCCACTATATAGCAGCCACTCCCCTACTGTCTGCATTGGTTTGCTGCATATCCAGGGTGTAGAAGGTCCCTTGCCTGACAGATTTTCCTCCAAGCCCAGCTAGTATCTGCTATTGGTTGATAGGAGTCCCATGTCTGATTTTTTAAGTAGACATGGTGAACCCATTGTACCCACAGTTTATTTTGATTAGCACTGATCCACTAGGCAAGTTTTCCTATAGCTACTTTGTTCCAATGCATACTCTGCGTCAGGTTCAGGCCTCCTTCCATATAAGGTCTACAGATTTTATCCCAACAGATTATAGGTGTCTTGTGATAGTCCAATTGTAACACCCGCTATATTTCTAGCATCTTTATTCCTTACCGTTATGACATCGTTATAACTCTTTCACATTTCGGTCTTGCGTTTCCTCTTTTTCCAAGCTTTATTTTAATTTTTGAGTTTAAAGATATTTATTTTTATTTAAAAAGATTTTAATTTTTTTAAATCTATTTATTTGATTTTTTTCGTAAATTATTCATTTTTCCGCGAGGAATTTTATTTGTCTACGAATTAACGTATTTAAGCTCGGATTTAAGTTATTCCTTTTTCTACAAATGTCCAAACATATTTTTATAATATTTTCAACTAGTAAATATTTTTATTTACGAAAACTTAGCCATTAATAATTTTATTACGAAGCTTCGCGAATAATTATTTTCTTACGCGAGGTTTACTCGAATTGCTTTGAAATGCCTCTAATTTATAAATCATTTGAGACCTTTTCCCCATATTTTGGACCGACAAAGCTCCTTGTCACAATTTTACTACGTTTTATTAATACGATTCATTTTATTATGTAAAACAGAAAAGATATGATTATTTCCCCTCTCATTTAATTGTTGCATTTTTGCTCAAACTCTTCACACTCCCTCTTAACCTCATTGGATTCCTCATTGGATTCCACATTGATGATACCACATTGGATTCTTCTTCCATTTTAATTCCATTTATGCTTAAAACCTTTCCTCTCTCCCTTACATTCATTTGTGCATTAAAAAAATTGTTACAACATCATCATCCTCATCATCCTTTGGCCGTGTTACTCTTCATCTTCTCTTGGCTGATTTTTGTTCAATTCGAGTCCTAATCGTCTCACTTTTTAGCGTCAAATTAATCCTCTTTCCGAGCCTATCGTTAAGGTAATAATCGATGATGTTTTTTATCGTTATTCACTGTGATTTTCTTAGATTTTCTCATGGTATTTTTCTACCTTGAATTTCGTGTATGGTAGGTTTCGTGGACAATCCCGAGGTCGACAAGTATATTATTGATTCCGATTTGGACTGGAAGTAACTTCGATGTTACTCGTTATTTCGTGATTTTAATTGTGTAATTGCATGTATATTTTTATATTTCATTTCTGACAATTTATGTATGTCATATAATCTGGAAAAATTTTAAAAGTTGAAAATTTGCATGTTTCGGTATTTTTATCGCTTTTACGAGATTAACGATTAAATTGTTGTATTAATTTGTAAAATCGTAATATTCGGCCTAAACTTGTAATATATGATTATATTCCGTAAAAATGAAGTTTTTAATGATTTTTAATAATTTGGTATTTTTTTGATATTTTTGATATCGACTATTGAATTTTTACCGTTTATGAACAAAAACGATTAAAAACCGATTTTTATTTCTAGCACTTAAAAATTTTATTTTAATCTGAAATATTTCTTGGATGATGTTTCTGTTAAAAAAGAATTTTCAGAAATTTTTCATAATTTTTGGAATTGTTAAGTGGGTTAATTAATTAATCACTTTAAATCATCGTTTATCGTTAAAACCGTGTTTGTCGTTTAAATTCTCAATTTTTGGCCTTTTAAATAAATCTGGAATTTTGGAAATCTGAAAAAAAAATAGTATTTTCTGAAAAATCATTATTTTTAAAGTTTAATAATAGTTTTTGGATATTAATACTTAAATCGTTTTGTAATTACTATTTTTATTAATCGTTATTGTCGAGATTAGACGATTAACGAGAAAACCCTTTAAAAACCGAGTCTAATGATTCTGGAAAATTCTCTTTTCTGGACAGAATGTCCAAAAATATATTTTAGCTATTTTACGTAATTTTTGTACTATTTATTAAAGTCTTTAATTAATAGTAATGATTTTTGGACAAAATTACGATTTATATGCTTCGTCTTACATAAAAGAATTATTTTTCCAGCAAATTTGAAAATATTTAAATCTGAAACTTTGAGAGTTAAATCATCCCTTATCATATTCTAAATTTGTTTAATGATTTAAATTAAAGAAAAGACGTTAAAAGATTTAATTTGACATTTGCCGTAAAATGTTATTTATGCTTGTTTTGTTGAAACTATTAATAATTAGGGAATTTTAGTTTTATAAATTTTGGAAACACCTTAATTAGTAGTACTAAAGTTTTAAGACATTTTTAATCATTTTATAATAACTTGTACTCCCTCCGTTTTTTATTTATTGCCCTGTTTCGTTAAAATACTCCACCTATATATTGATGAAATGGGGCAAAAATTTAAAACCAGAGGGAGTATGATATTTCAATAATTTCATAAACCCATCTATCCTTATTTTGGAAATTAATATTGTTAAGGCCGAAAGTATTAGTTTTATAAATCTATATCTTTTACTAAAAATGTTTTATTAGTATGAACTAATATTTTCACTATTTTGATATGACGGTATTTTTGTAAAGTTTCTAGATATAAAAGTTTCCTAAAATAGAAAGTTTCCTCTTTTGGAAGGCGATTCTTTTTCCCTTTTGTTCTCTTATTATTTACAATGATTATACCTTTTGTTTATATCGATAATGACCCTGTTTTGGAGTTATGGAATAAGAACAAGTGTGGGTTTAGAGTAATATAGTCTGGGATGTACGTTTTGCCATCAACTGTAAGGCTGGTGTGTCTTTATGGGCGCATTGGTTGTTGAACTGAGCATGGTTTGTGTTCAGAAGAGTATATATTTACCTTAAACTTAGATATCGCATCGTATAAGTCGCGTCGGGTTAAACTGGATATGGTTTGTATCCAGGAGGGGTGTGCACTACTTAAACCAGGACCTCGCTGCACGCAGTCCTGTTATAGTTGAGTTGCCTAGTTAGAGACTGGATTCTGTTATGAGTTAAGTCTACAGTTCTCGAAGCTAGTTTCTAGTATTGTCCTAGTGAAAGTCTAGATTCTACATTAACCCTATCCATAACACCACATTGATTATTTTATTTATTATCGATATAAATTGATTTGCAGGTTGGCAAATGTTTTATGTTTTCTCCGGAAAACTCATTTTTATTATATTTTTTCACTGAAAGCTTATTTTTATGAATAATGTTTTACTGTTTTCCGTTTTTACTATTTTCATATAATAGTAATTACAGTTTTAAAATCATGTTTTACGACTGGGAGAACGTTGGCGTTGCTCCCCACTGATTGTGGTTGTTATGTTTTTAACATGGCAGGTATATGTGTTTCTCTTCGGGTGGGCTAGCGAGCAGTTATGGATCCTGCTTATTTATTTTAATAATTATGCCTTATGGATTGTTCAAACCCCCTTTTGTGGATTGTTTTAAATTTTGGCCATTTTAGTTAAGGCCTATTGTTTGACTTTACCATTCTAATTTTACTAAGACTTAGTTACAATGTGTTTTAATCCCGACTCTACAATGTTTCCGCCACTGTATCGCGTTAGATTTTCAAGGGGATTACAGTTGGTATCAGAGCATCACTGCTCCCAACGCTTACACCTGAAAATAGGGAAAATACCAGTAAATTATTTAAACAGTAAATAAAAATATTATTAGAGATGGGTAGAAACAAATAAGGACTTATTTGTTTAGTCTTCGTGTTCCTGAAACTCAATGGTTAGCATTGAATATTTGTTTTATTTGTCCAAGAAGAAGATGAATGAACAAGATGTTGATAGGATGCTACTCCAGATCGGGACAAGACCTGCTTATAATTCTTAAACACCTGCTGACTCGAGTGGACAACTCGGTGCTCCATGAAAAGATGCCGATGGCGACTTTTAGCTTCGGTTCAGTTTAATTATGCTACAGGCCAGATGATCAAGAGTAGATTCTAGTTCCGTGACGGTGCAACAGACTCAGATGTGAAATCACTTTGGATCTGGATGGAGAGACCCAATTCTAGTATGCTCGTATCTCTACGAGATGATGAAGATATCCCGCGATTTCCTTTGTGGAACCTTAGAGGTCCGAACATTCCCGTCTCATTTTAGATCTTAATTATATAGGATCATCGACTCTTTTCTTCCTTCCTCTACTTCTTCTAATTCTTCTCTTTTATATTCTCCTCTTCATCCTCTTGGTGAATCCTTGTTATATTCTTCTACTCTACCATCTTTCCTCTTGAGATTCTTGGTTTGACCAATTTCCGTCTCAGTGGACCCCGTGAAAAGTCATAGAAGTTGAGGTTTAGTAAACCCTTGTTACATGATTTGAGGATTGTGAGTATACTCTGTTATCTATCTTAGTAAGCTTTTGAGGATCGATTTGAATGATAAATTGTCGATTGATGGAATTAGGATGATACTTTAGACACTGAACCTTGGGTTATCGGTTAATTTGATTACTTTGGAGTACTTAGAGCTGAATACATTTTGGAGTAGTAAGAGTTTGTCATATTTGATAGATACTTAGCACCTAACCTAGACCCGAACTAAGTGTAACCGATAATATTACCTAGGGATTCTTACCTAATGCTTATTTGATGGATGCATCGCGAATATTTGGGAACATAGAGTATTGTTTAAACTACTAGCCTGAGTGTTGTAGTACCATTAAAGGTTTCCATTATTGTTGTTAGAAATTTCGCTGACATAGATTTCCTGTGTTTCTTTTGGACTAAATCGTTGATTGTTGTCTAAAGTTGTAACCAACGAGCTTTGGAGTTGAGTGATCTAACCTGGATGAATTACTTTTAACCTTGAAGAAGAGAAATATCTTGCACAATCAAAATTTGGGCTTATTGTGTTGTTTTGAGGAATACTATAATACAGATCATCTTATTGGGACTTTCATGTTAGAACTCTTTGACCAGCGAGATTGTGCCTTCGTTGAGTTATTAAATATATTGTGGATGCACCGTGGTGATTTAAAATTTGATGGACTCCTAGAAACATTATTCGAATGACATATTTGAAGATGTGAGTGTTCGCTATTACCAATAGATTTGAGCGTGTTTGACGATTTGTTATACGTTCCTAACTCCTGTACTTGCGGCATTATAAATATGTTGATGATCATTTTTGAGGACTTCGTACCCGAGCCTTGTTAAATTGGTGGACCTTGTTAGTGTTCCTTACTCGAGAAAGTTGGAGTATACTTCGAGTTCAAACCTTATGAGCTTCGAGTTTAGAAACCTTATCGATTGCGAGTTTGGGCGTGTTTTGATGACCGTTGGAATTTTAATTGTTGAGTTTAGAATTTAAATCATTTGTGGATTCTTACCATACTAATTGAAAGATTATATAAGTATGTAAGACTTAATTTTGGAGGTTGTAGATTGAGTGGGACCACCTAGTACCGATATTGGACTTAGTATTGTTTTGATGGAATTAGGAACCTTTTTGTGCGAGTCGTACTAGGAATCTCGAGATGGTTAATTTCTTCTGTAATCCTTGAGGGCTTTTTCTGACTCTCAACTCCGTCTTCCTTTCTGCTTCTCTTGAATTCTGTTACCGCATCTGCTGCTAATCCCTTCGACCTTTATCGATTTTGAAAGTTCTTATTTTGATTTATTGTTTATCCTTGTTTTACTTACCCGTTAACCATTTTTTTTCAAACTCCCTATTTTATTAAAAGTTTGACTTGTTTAAAAAATGGATTATCGTAAAAGTTTAACATTTTGAGCTATAATTTCTAATTGTGAACTTGCTCGTTTTGTAAAAAGTTTGACTAACTTTAACTTTTTGGATATCGTGAAATCTAACATTTTTGAATTACAATTTAAGAACTTTATACTTCACTTTTGTTTTATCTTTGGTTGATATTTATATTTAGATCTGTTTCAAAATGCTTTAATAATTTATCTTAAATTATTTTGAAATTATTTCAATTTTTGATTTTCAGGCGATCGGAATTTTATGAAGAATTTCATATTTCCAAATACTTCAATTTCTATAGGATTATTATGTTAAGCGTTTTAACATTGTCGAAATTATTTTGTATGTTCAAGTTTGATAACATTTTTGAAAACTTTCATAATTACTTTGATAACATTTTCGAAATTTTAATGTTTTGAAAATTGGTTTTCGTTTTATTGTTGGTGGACTTTTGAAATCTGTTATTGAAAATTTTGACGGCTGGATCGATTTTTATTGCTAACTAAAAAATTTGATTTCTCCAAACTAAATTTTGTTTCATCATAAAAAGAAATATTATCGAATTTCTTAATCAAATTATTTTACTTTTGTTTTAAAAAATATTTTGGTTATCCTATTAACTTCGAGTTTGTTTACAAATGTTATTTGACGTCGTTATTTTATCAAATAACTTTACTTTACGATTTCACTATTTAAAAAAAAAAATTTATACTCCGGGTAGCTTAGCCCAATTCCCCTTGGAATAAATATTTGCATTCGATTTCGTATCACTTTGAAGGTTGTAAAATTCTCTTTTAACACAAAATTTTTATCCGAAATTTGTATACTCATCTTTTCGAGTGGGCTAATCTTGATTTCTTTCTGCTTTTTCTTAGTTTCAAGGACAAAACTTTATTTGAGTGGGGAGGATTGTAACACCCGCTATATTTCTAGCATCTGTATTCCTTACCGTTATGACATCGTTATAACTCTTTCACATTTCGGTCTTGCGTTTCCTCTTTTTCCAAGCTTTATTTTAATTTTTGAGTTTAAAGATATTTATTTTTATTTTAAAATATTTTAATTCTTTTAAATCTATTTATTTGATTTTTTTCGTAAATTATTTATTTTTCCGCGAGGAATTTTATTTGTCTACGAATTAACGTATTTAAGCTCGGATTTAAGTTATTCCTTTTTCTACAAATGTCCAAACATATTTTTATAATATTTTCAACTAGTAAATATTTTTATTTACGAAAACTTAGCCATTAATGATTTTATTACGAGGCTTCGCGAATAATTATTTTCTTACACGAGGTTTACTCGAATTGCTTCGAAATGCCTCTAACTTATAAATCATTTGAGATCTTTTCCCCATATTTTGGACAGACAAAGCTCCTTGTCACAATTTTACTACGTTTTATTAATACGATTCATTTTATTACGTAAAACCGAAAAGATATGATTATTTCCCCTCTCATATAATTGTTGCATTTTTGCTCAAACTCTTCACACTCCCTCTTAACCTCATTGGATTCCTCATTGGATTCTACATTGATGATAACACATTGGATTCTTCTTCCATTTTAATTCCATTTATGCTTAAAATCATTCATCTCTCCCTTACATTCATTTGTGCATTAAAAAAATTGTTACAACATCATCTTCCTCATCATCCTTTGGCCGTGTTACTCCTCATCTTCTCTTGACTGATTTTTGTTCAATTCGAGTCCTAATCGTCTCATTTTTTAGCGTCGAATTAATCCTCTTTCCGAGCCTATCGTTAAGGTAATAATCGTTGATGTTTTTGATCGTTATTCACCGTGATTTTCTTAGTTTTTCTCATGGTATTTTTCTACCATGAATTTCGTGTATGGTAGGTTTCGTGGACGATCCCGAGGTCGACAAGTATATTGTTGATTCCGATTTGGACTGGAGGTAACGTCGATGTTACTAGGTATTTCGTGACTTTAATTGTGTAATTGCATGTATACTTTTATATTTCATTTTTGACAATATAGGAATGTCATATAATCTGGAAAAGTTTTAAAATTTGAAAATTTGCATGTTTCGGTATTTTTATCGCTTTTACGAGATTAACGATTAAATTGTTTTATTAATTTGTAAAATCGTAATATTCGGCCTAAACTTGTAATATATGATTATATTCTGTAAAAATGAAGTTTTTAATGATTTTTAATAATTTGGTATTTTTCTGATATTTTTGATATCGATTATTGAATTTTTACCGTTTATGAACAAAAACGATTAAAAACCGATTTTTATTTCTTGCACTTAAACATTTTATTTTAATCTGAAATATTTCGTGGATGATGTTTCTGTTGAAAAAGAATTTTCTGAAATTTTTCATAATTTTTCGGAATTGTTAAGTGGGTGAATTAATTAATCACTTTAAATCATTGTTTATCGTTAAAACCGTGTTTGTCGTTTAAATTCTCAATTTTTGGCCTTTTAAATAAATCTGGAATTTTGGAAATCTGAAAAAAAATAGTATTTACTGAAAAATCATTATTTTTAAAGTTTAATTATAGTTTATGGATATTAATACTTAAATCGTTTTGTAATTACTATTTTTATTAATCGTTATTGTCGAGATTAGACGATTAACGAGAAAACCCTTTAAAAATCGAGTTTAATGATTCTGGAAAATTCTCTTTTCTGGACAGAATGTTCAAAAATATATTTTAGCTATTTTATGTAATTTTTGTACTATTTATTAAAGTCTTTAATTAATAGTAATGATTTTTGGACAAAATTACGATTTATATGCTTCGTCTTACATAAAAGAATTATTTTTCCAGCAAATTTGAAAATATTTAAATCTGAAACTTTGAGAGTTAAATCACCCCTTATCATATTCTAAATTTGTTTAATGATTTAAATTAAAGAAAAGACGTTAAAAGATTTAATTTGACATTTGCCGTAAAATTTTATTTATGCTTGTTTTGTTGAAACTATTAATAATTAGGGAATTTTAGTTTTATAAATTTTGGAAACACCCTAATTAGTAGTACAAAAGTTTTAAGACATTTTTAATCATTTTATAATAACTTGTATGATATTTCAATAATTTCATAAACCCATCTATCCTTATTTTGGAAATTAATATTGTTATGGCCGAAATTATTAGTTTTATAAATCTATATCTTTTACTAAAAATGTTTTATTAGTATGAACTAATATTTTCACTATTTTGATATGACGGTATTTTTGTAAAGTTTCTAGATATAGAAGTTTCCTAAAATAGAAAGTTTCCTCTTTTGGAAGGCGATTCTTTTTCCCTTTTGTTCTCTTATTATTTACAATGATTATACCTTTTGTTTATATCGATAATGACCCTGTTTTGGAGATATGGAATAAGGACAAGTGTGGGTTTAGAGTAATATAGTCTGGGATGTACGTTTTGCCATCAACTGTAAGGCTGGTGTGTCTTTATGGGGCGCATTGGTTGTTGAACTGAGCATGGTTTGTATTCAGGAGAGTGTATATTTAACTTAAACTCAGATATCGCATCGTATAAGTCGCGTCGGGTTGAACTGGATATGGTTTGTATCCAGGAGGGGTGTCCACTACTTAAACCAAGACCTCGCTGCACGCAGTCCTGTTATAGTTGAGTTGCCTAGTTAGAGACTGGATTATGTTATGAGTTAAGTCTACAGTTCTCGAAGCTAGTTTCTAGTATTGTCCTGGTGAAAGTCTAGATTCTACGTTAACCCTATCCATAACGCCACATTGATTATTTTATTTATTATCGATATAAATTGATTTACAGGTTGGCAAATGTTTTATGTTTTCTCCGGAAAACTCATTTTTATTATATTTTTTCACTGAAAGCTCATTTTTATGAATAATGTTTTACTGTTTTCCGTTTTTACTATTTTCATATAATAGTAATTACAGTTTTAAAATCATGTTTTACGGCTGGGAGAACGTTGGCGTTGCTCCCCACTGATTGTGGCTGTTATGTTTTTAACATGGCAGGTCTATGTGTTTCTCTTCGAGTGGGCTAGCGAGCAGTTATGGATCCTGCTTATTTATTTTAATAATTATGCCTTATGGATTGTTCAAACCCCCTTTTGTGGATTGTTTTAAATTTTGGCCATCTTAGTTAAGGCCTATTGTTTGACTTTACCATTCTAATTTTACTAAGACATAGTTACAGTGTGTTTTAATCCCGACTCTACAGTGTTTCCGCCACTGTATCGCTTTAGATTTTCTAGGGGATTACACCAATCCTCCATCCCATAAGTAATTCCTGCATATGGAATCAATCTGTTTCTTGACTGCAGTAGGTATGATAAAAATAGAGCTCCAGTATGAATACAAAGTAGCAAGAACACCCTTTATCAAGACCAATCTTCCTGCATATGAAAGCTTCCTAACTCTTAATCTCCTGATTATTTCAACCACCTTAGTGACCAAGGGCTGGCATTCAAGTACTGTCTACTTGGATGACTTTATTGTTACTCCCAAATATCTGAAAGGTAAAGATCCCTCTGCACATCCCAAGACCTAGATTATTTCTCTTTTGACCTCCTGAGAGACACCAATAAAATAAACATTGGATTTCCCTTACTCATTTTAAGCCCCGAAGCAGCATAAAATGTAGCAAAGGTCCTCAAGAGATTCATCATAAAAGGAATCTCCTCTTTGCTAAAAAGTAGCAGATCATCAGCAAACATAAGACAGTCTAGCTTTATAGGTTTGCAAAGGGGATGAAATTTGAAAGGCATGGTTGTTGTAGTAAATTGTAGAAGCCTTGTGAGATATTCCATACATATAGTGAAAAGCAATGGTGAGAGGGGATTTCATTGCCTTAATCCGCTTTTGCCTGCAAAAAAGCCAAATGAATTGTTATTCAAGTTAATAGAATAAGAAGCAGTAGTCGCACATTGCATAATCGGGTTCCTGAATTGGGGGGGGGGGTGACTGTTGGTGAGGATTGTCGCGGGTCCTACCGATCAAATATATAACCAACTAATCCTAACGGTAGCTAGGGTAAGTCGGGTCGTGTCCACGGAGACGGTAATGTAATGTCTAGACTAGGTCCACTCACAAACAAGGCCAAGTCACAAACGAACACAAAGAGAACGATAATTGACAAATTATGATGGGAAAAGAGGTGTGAACAAGTCTAACAATGAATAAGCTATAACAAAAACTAATGAACCACTAAAGATTAACTAAGCAAATAAACTAGAGAAGATGATCGACTAAAGAGATAAAGAATTCAAATATGGAAAAGAGTAGGGTTAGGTCAGGTTCATAAGCATAGTAGGATGATTGGGTAATCAAGGGTGTAGGTGCCATTTAGTCACTAAGGTCGGTTTGCGCTCTCGCGCCAAAGCCAAAGTCCGCACTCTCGTGTCTAAGACTAGACTCGAACATTCATGCAAGATGCTACTCAAAACACAAACATTCAACCACAAATTGAATACACAATGAGAAGGAGAGAACAAGCATGAGAAGCATTGGCCACTACTACCCATACAAGCAATACAACAAACACATAGTGTGCCCAATAAGTGACTAGCAACAAATGAATCACCTTTACCTACAATCAAGCCCTAATCACCCATAATCCACACTTAATCCCCCTACTAACCCCACAAAGAGTCTACTCACTCATAATGAAGTTAAAACTAGGACTAACAAGAGAAACAATCATACTGATCAAAACATCCATTAAGAACAAACAATAACAATATGAAATAAGTAAAGATTAAAACTTGATGATAAAACAAAGATTAAGAGAAAAGAAATTATACCCACTACAATAGGATGAACAAGATATGAACTTGAATTAATAAGAAACCCAAATAAAACTCCAAGGTTGTCAAGCTTGGAAGTAATCTTCAAGAATCTCCTTAATACAAGACTAAATACTAGATTAAACAAAGATTAATTAAAGATTAACTAGAGATGAAAGGAGGCTAATTAGGGTTTTGAATGCTTAAGAGAGGCCTAAAATAAACTAGGGTAAAGTATGGTGCTTAAACAATACAAGGGAGGAGTATTTATAGGGTTACAAGAATGAAGGAGGAAGATAAAAGAGTCACGTGCTGCAGCTCGCTCATCCCGCCCGGGACGGTTCGGTCCCGACCGGGACGGTCTGATCCCGACCGGGACGGGTTGGTCCCGACCGGGACGGGTGCAAAACAGAACCACTGCAATATACGCACCTCATCCCGGACGGGATGAGTTCCTTCCCGTCGGGGATGGGTCTTGTAGGCCTCCAATATGATATTTAAGGTTCCTCCTTGCTTCTCATGGGCTTCTCATCGACTCTCGGGTCTTGGGATCGAGTCTAAGGGGCTCGGGATTGGGTCCCAAGGTCTCGGGGTCGAATCCAAGGCATCGAGTGATCGTTCCTTCACTTCATTGGCTCCGAAAAGTGTATGTATTGAGTCGGAATCGCTCCAACTCTTCATGAATGGCCTCGGAAACCTGAAACGAACTAAAGGAAGCATAAGTAACCCATGAACCGCTCCCAAGGGGCGATTCTGCAAGGAAAATGGGACCAAAACACAACAAATTAGGCACTACAAACTGCACTTATCAGGGACTGTAGTTGTGTCAACATTTGACTAAGAAAATCCTACTCTACTGTGTCATAGGCTTTTGCAGATCAATTTTGAAGATACATCTAGATGATACACTCTTCCTATTGTAAAGTCTGATGATGTCTTGACAAATCAATCTATTTTCAAGAATGCTCCTCCCCTTGATAAATCCACCTTGAACTGGAGAGATTATGTTAGGCGAAATAAAAGCTAATCTTGAGCATAGGATTTTAGAGATAGCCTTGTAGACAGCATTACAACAAGCTATGGGTCTGAATTGCAAGACAGTTGTAGTCTACTTTTGGAATCAAAGTGACTGTTGTGGTATTAAGCTACTAAAGGATATGACCTGTGGTAAAGTAGTCAATAACAACATCACTATTATCCTTCCCAATAATATCCCGTGAGTCCTTGAAAAAATTGCTGGAGTACCCATCAGGACCAGAGGACTTATCATTGGAAATACTAAAGATAGGAGTTTTAACTTCTTCAGGAGTAACAGGTTGTTCCAAAATATTACGGTGCATTACATTGCATTTAGGACCTTGCTCCATCACTACATGGCTTATGGGGACAATATTTGTTTTCTTCTCCAAGAGTCTGATAATAAGCTAAGAAAGCTTTTTCAATGGCATCTTGTTCTTTGTTAATTAATCCATGTTCATCCTAAATCTGAGACACCATATTTGAAACCCTTCTAGCCCTGAGAGATCAATGAAAGAAACCTGTGTTTTAATCACCTTCTTTCAGCCACAAACGTTTAGTTTTCTGCTGTAAAAATTCCTGACATGTTTCCTGCAGCTGGTAATACTTATCATGAGGCTCCTTTTCTTGTGCCCTAAGATCACTATCATTAGAACTGAGAGCCAAACCCTTTTAAACTATGAATAGTTTAATGTGGGCTATATCAGTATTCCTTTCAATGTCTGAGAAATGATCCTTATTCAAGGCCTTGAGGATAGATTTCAATCTTTGAAGCTTCTTGACAGCACGGTACATAAAGTACCAGTGATCTCTTGCTTCCAACTTGATTCAACCTTAGGAATAAATTGGGATGATCTGCTCCACATGTTGTAATATTTAAATGACCAATTGTGGATGTCCGTACACACCGCCCAACGCCCCGCACGGGACCTCCTGGCTTGTCGCGTCGGTCACCGACGCGGCCCCCTCCCAGTCGGGGGCCGGTCCGATCTCGCGTTCGGGGCGATGTGTCGGAACTCGATTTGGCTAACGATTCGGATAGTACTAGATGGACGCGGGCACCCGTGTTTCCGTTAGAATCAATCGAGACGTGGTTTTAAATGTTTAAAGGCCGATATGTTTGGTAAGACGACCTTTTTAGTGAACCGAATTTGTTGCCGATATGTGGAGTCGCCACCAAGTCAATTATGGGGACTCAAAAACCGTTCAAGTCAACTTTGATCCTTAGCCGGCTCAAAGCTGAGTGGCACGGGGACCTAAAGATAAAGACTTGTACCCTTAATAACTCCATGCTTGGAATGACTCTCATTGCCAATGGTTTCGGACATCCGGAAATCGTCGATTCTGAGTAAAGGGTAAGGGTACGTATTGGGATGCCAATGTCCGATTGACATCGACCCCCAATCTCGCCCGCACATAGCGACCTCAACTAATCAATCGGTGGGCTGATAACTTTGATCCTTAATCGTGGCGGAAGTACGATAATATCCGTTGTTTTAACCCTATGTCTTTGGTATGTCGGTTGTTTAAGGGAAGTTAAGTTTTTGTCGTCGAAGTAGTTATGTTTAAATTCTTTGCATGCGATTTCACGTGACAAGAAGGCCTTGAAAAGATGCACGTAGGAGAGTCGACAATACTAGATATTATATGTATTAGCAAATCAGATTTAACGAAATAATACTGATATTAGTCATTCTCGTGGTATACCTTACCTGGTATTCTACTTAAGATGCGTCGGCTCGGTATTAATAGGGATGTATCGAACCATGCATGGTGAGCACCGGAAGTAATGCGGAACCCGACCATCGCTTTGTTCAGTTTTAGCTTATTTACGTTTTGAATTCCGTGTTAGGTGATTTAGCATGCGATTATAAGGTCATAAAAGCGGTAAATCAAACAAAAGCTGTAAATGCGAAATGTAAGTAAATCACGTAGTGAGGAGTTGCACCCTCGGAGTGTACACTAAGCGTGTCACGATGCGTAGATGGTTGAGAACGGATCTCGGAACTACTTGGGTTTAGTTAAGGTGTTTTAGTGCTTATGGTTGACGTTGAGGATGTTACGTGTTTTTAGGACGTGCCATGGACCTAGTGTCCATATTTGATATTATCGAAGTGCATAGTAAAAGTACAAAATTGTAAAGTTTTGTTTAGACAACAACCTAGTGACGATTCGACTTTGAGGCGGATCCTCCTAGCTTGTTCTGCGGTGAATTCGGCAGAGCTTCTCTACTACAGCTGGTTCTGCGGTGAATCCGGCAGAGCTTCGCTACTATGCTCGGAGTTGGCTAGTCGAGCGCAGGTGCCTCTCGGTTCGAGTGGAGTGCTCGAGAGTGAGGAGTAGCGTCAATTCGCTTATTGGAACAACGATCTAGTGGGTCATACTTAGTGTCGGAGTGCGACCTAAGTTAGAGAAGAAGAGGGAGAGAGCGAATTATGAGAGAAGTGGTTCACGAATTCGTTAATTATGTGTTGAAATGAATGAAATGAGGGGGTATTTATAGCTGCTCGCGCAAGTCAAATCGACCACAAGGATGCTTGAGCTCTGGCGCACCAGAACTCAGTCGCCTGCTGTCATGCGCGTGAAGACTGAGATGCCTGGATTTTTGAAGATCTAATTTCGAAACTTTCCAAAACGGAGAAGATGCGTATATTGTCATTACTTGAGGATTTAGGATTCCCGTTAACCCTAGCGCATCGAGCACCGGGTGGGCCTCGGACGTGTCTTGAGGTTTTCTCGGCCCAACGCGTTGACTCGGGTTTGACTTTGCATATTTCGGGACCTATTCAGGGTCCCGGTGTCGGAATTGACTCTAAGTAGTGTCGACGCGACCGTAATGACACGACTAAGGATGTCTTGATGTTAAATTAATTTTTTCAAGTAATTATTTGATCCGTTCTATAGAAAAACTATCTAAAACATCGTAATTTTGTGTCGCGTTGCAATCCGATCGCCATCGGGTGTTTGTTGGGCACCACTGCAGCCACCAGGTCAGAATTTGGGTGTCTACACCTATTCCTTGATGTAGAACCTCCTACAGTCTTCACCAGACATGGGTAATGATCAAATAACCCTTCTGGTAAGAAGTGAGCAGAATAGCTAGACATATAAGTCAACCATTCCTGATTTACCATACACCTATCAAGTCTGCTAAACACCGTATCTTCAGGTTTATGTTTTGTTATTCCAAGTGTAAAAAGCCCCCAACGATGGACAATCTGCTAAGCCAAAATCGTCAATGCAATCCTGAAATGGGAAAGCTTCAGCCATGGTAAAGTGTCCCCCCAGTCTTTCCTCAGCATTCAGCACACAATTAAAATCTCCCTCAACCATCCAAGGACCATATATATTTGCAGCAATGTTTCTAAGATCCCTTCAAAGAGCTTTCCTCTCATGTATGTCATTGAAGGCATATACCATATTAATGTGAAGAATTTGGCCTAAACTAAGCACTTTTACTCTACTATGAATCAATTGTGATGTTCTAGTTAAAGGTAGTACATCACATTTTTGGTGATCCCAGAGTACCCACACCCTATCTCCAGGATGCAAATTATTGTTAGTAGCAAATTAAAATTTCAATTCAAAGTCTTGCTTTGATTATTAACCTCAATTTTAGTCTCTAATAAACCAAAGAAACCTAGCTACTTTATTCTAGTGAAGAAATTTATTAATCTCCTGTTGTTTCTTCACTTTATTCATTCCCCTAATATTCCAGAATCCTATATTCATCATGATAAGTTTGGATTGGAAGTTGCCCATATTACCTTGCCTGGAGAGAAAGTCAAGACATTCAGATATGTTCCTGTGTCAACCATTTTATTCCCATCCTATATTATAGGTTCAGCCTCAGGAGGCTTAGTTACCATTGTTATTGGTGCCTGTGGAGGAGTCTCTTCCCTTGTCTGAGTACCAGTCCCAGAGATGTAGTTTATGATTTTTGCAGGTGCCTTAATATCAGTCTTCTCATTTAGAGTTGGCTTGATAGGTGGGTGTATTGTGGCCTTGTCAATTGGTTTCCACTTTTTCTTTTGCCTTGGTTGAACCTGTTTTAGCTTACACATTTTATGCCTACAATCTTTTTTATCACGTCCCATTCTCTTGCATTCTAAGCAGAGAACAAGCTTCCAATCATATTTAACCAAAATTGATATTAGGTTACTTTTTATCATTGAACTGAATTTGACCAGGTAAATCCTGTCCTCGGGTGACTTCCACCAAAACCCTGGCAAATCCTCCCCTGGATTTCAGTGTAGTTGCCTCATCCTTTTGGACCATCGAACCTATAAGTCCCACTATCTTGGGTTGACTAGCACTCCAGAATTTTAGAGGAAGTTTTTGTAATCGCACCCATATCGGCATGACTTCACCTCTTCTTTTTCTAAGTAATGTCTGGTTACCAAGCCTTCAATATCATTGGCTTATTATGAAAGAGGAAATATCCTGCATTCAGTACAGGCTGCTGCATCTCTTTAGATTGGAACCGTACTAGGAATACCCCATTTGGCATGAAATTTATTGTTTCAATCCTATGTTATTTCCATATTCGACGTAAAAAACTTTCAACGATTGGCCATGGTTGATTTGCACCCATAATGAACCCATAGACAGCAGGAGACAATTACTCTATTTCAGATTTCACATCCTCTTTTGTAGGTTGTAGTCGAGGCTGTGAATCTTTATTTTGTATAGGTATAATCTTCTTTTCTTGCTTCACGAACCATGCCCTTCTGTATCATACTTGTTCTCATCAACATGGACAATGTCCTCAATACCTTGAGCATCAAGAATACTGTCCTCTACCCCATCATTAGAAAACCTATGTGGCGGTATTCCAATGATCTCCTGCATGGACTTCTCTCTCAAGTGTACGTCCAATGCAGGATTGTTCGAATTCTTCTCAGAACTATGTTCCGTGTCCCTCCTAATGTCTTTGTTCTTGCGCCTAGTGACATTTCTGAGCACAGGTGCTCCTGTTGAAGGTGTCTTGGCCATTGTGTCGCAGGTCCGCGTGAAATCGCCAGTGGCAGCTCTCTCTCTAGGTTTTTTTGTATCACACCAATTTTTTGAGAGTTCTTTGACTTCGATGTTGAACACATTGTAATAAACGTCTTCATTAATATTCATTTCTTTTACATTATTTTCAACCAATATCGTCTTTCCGTTCATCCTCATACGGGTTGTGAGTTGCCTTTTCGATGCGAGAAAAATGCTTCAACAGTTTGAATTTTCACATGTGTTACACTATTCCTCTAAATTCAATAAGTTCACAAATGTATCATGCAATAACGTCTTTATGTATACTGCTTAATATTTATCTTCGATATTTTCTAATTGCAATGAAAACACCTCAACCCTGTGAATTTTCACAGGTTAGTACACTTTTATACTCCATCCCTTCAAAATCAAACACACCATACCCCATTTTGACACTATTCATAAGACGAGGAAATCTTCGATATTCTCGACAATCTACAAGAGAAAATATAGTCATGTGGGATCTTGTTTGATTCGTCTATATGAATAAATTAAAAATATCAAATTTTTATAATTTTTAATAACGTAAAATGAAAGTTATCGATGGTGTAAAATGCGTCTCGACAAATGTGAAAAAACAAATGATGTGTTTGGTTATGAAGGGATGGAGTATTAAAGAAGAGTCCATGCCACAATATGTTTTTTTTGTTCAACAAAGAGCGCACTTAGTCGCATTACAATATAGGGGGAGGGGGATTTGAACCTGAGACCTACTGTCCCAGAGCACCTAATCCTAATCACTAGACTAAGACATCTTCGGTACCATGCCACAATATGTGGCACAAGGATATTCAAGAGTGGAGCTCATTCTTGCCTTTGTTTCAATTGGTAAATTTGGAATGGTTAAGGGCAATAGCAATGTTATAAGTTTCATACCATCTTTTTTTATGGCCACATCAGCCTGCTCAATTACATATGAAACTCATTTATTTTTTCATCAATGGTGAAGTTCCATAACAATTTTTTAATGAGACTAATTATTCGTTTATTCATTATTTTATTCAATTACTCACAAATATCAATGTATGAAGTTGGTTCTTTTGTTTTAGAAACCAAGTTAATATAAGGAACTCCTTATTTAGAGGAACAATGGGTAAGAAGTTCATTAAGATGTATGAAACTTCTTATTTAACCCCGTTGTTAGTTATTGCCCTAATAGTCCTTATTCACAATAAAGAGAAACTAGTCGTCATACCCGTGCACCGCACGGGTCTATATTGTTTTATGCCCTTTATAATTCGTTGTACCGTCTTTTTTGCCTCATTGTCCAATAATTTTTTGATTATTTTTAAAAAAAATCGATTTCATGTATTTGTAACTTTATTTACATACTTTCACAATAATTCCTAATATCATAAACAGTACATGGAGTAATGCATTATTCGATGTTAAAGCGATAACTCAATAACTATGGGCTATTGGCGTGGGTGCTAACCTTTTGTGTTTGTAAGAATGTAAGAGAATTATTATTGACGAAAATGAGATATAACGCTATAAGATGTAATGTATAATACCTAATAAATAGATTTTTTTGAACTTTTATTCGAGAACTTAATCTTCTTGAATTGTGGCTTTGTCTTTTTCTTTGTTTTTCTCTCGCGTTTTTTTTTTTGGGATTTTCAAATTTTCGCCACTTTTACTAACTTTGTAGGCTTCTTAAGGCCGTAGATCGTTGATGTGGCATGGTAGAAGTAGTAAATGATACTCCATACATTGTTACTTATATGTTGTCTTGGAGATTTTTTCAATGAGTATAGATCTTCTGATAAGTCTATTGTTTATTTTTTCAAGACAAATAAGGTGGAAATTGAGTATTTTGAGCGCACACATTTTCACACGTAGCAATAATAAGTGTGGACATGACGTAGGTCCACCCCGACGCGGCCACGCGCGATTTTGGGTAGGCGAATGCATCTCCAAATGAGAATGGATCGAATTGAAATTTAAGTCGAAATGGAGTCGCCACCGAACTTTGTCGGAGTTCGGACCCATTCGAGCCCACTCTATATCGCTATGGACCGTACACAAAGTACGGCCCATTTCGGTTTTAGAGTTTATTGGGCTCGTCCCTTTGCATTGCGATACCGATACCGTCACTACCGGTTATCGTGTATAGAATGACTCTCGTGCGCCAACGGTTTCGGGCATCCGGAAACCGAGGTTCTGAGTAAGGGGTGAGGGTACGTGTTGGGAAGCCCACAAAGGACACCCAACCCCGCCCGCACTTAGCGACCTCTACTAAGACATCGTTTGACTTTCTAATATGCGCGCTAGTAATCCGCTAAAATGTTATACAAACAACGTTTTACAAGATATAAATATCGAAAGGGTTGCTACATAATTTTAATGCATCTTGATTCACGTCAAAGTGATTTAGCATGCGATGTTCATTTAAGGCAATAAATGGCAAACATAGAAAATAGAAAACTCGTAAATAAATTACTAATTACACGGGCGGAATACAACCCGGAATTCACAATACAACGAGCAATAATATAATAATCGAATTAGAAAACGGTAAATATTAACTATAAACGGACCCGTAAATAGTAAATATAAGCTAGACCGTAAATTGAATAACCGGACAAACTTCGATTAAATACACATTATATTGTGCATTAAGCGGAGGACGGAGACTTTAATACGTATTCATGTATGGGACCGAAGCGTGGTGCTAGCTCGATCCCGGGTCTTGATGCCTTGTCCCGACTTATCATATTGAAAGATTGGTGTCTAGACTAGTCATGCGTCGGATACGACTAAGGAGTCGTCGACACAAAACTAGTCGTATAAGACATTAGTCAAAGTCGTGAAATTAATAAAATAGAATAAAATGCATGAATTTTGAATAAGAAATCACGTGATTGAATTAACACATGATGACTTAAAGTCGTAAAAAGAAATTGATTAGGCTTACGATATTTAGAAGGCTCACGGTTTAGGCATGATACAAGACACTCGATCGAGTCATGGGTGAGACTCGATTGAGTGCCCCTCGTGGAGGCCTTCTACCTGTTATTTGAGGTGTCACTCGATCGAGTAAGCCAAGGCACTCGATCGAGTACCCTCAGTTCGAGGTGCTACTAGATTTGGAAAAGGTAACAATTCCGATTTATTGACTTTGAAATCGACATGTAATTACACTAAATATAAATATTGTCTAATTTACATTAGTGTAAATTTCGATGGCTCGTCCTACTCAACATTCGTTTATAGAACCGTTATCTAGTAGTTAAAGCAAAATTTGCAAAATCAAGTTTGATCGGACTAGAACAAATATCGATTCCCTCCGCGTCATAATGTCGTAATCAATCCTTTCGGATCGTGTGACAGTTAATTCGGCGTCAACGGGTTTTGTCCTAATCCGATTTGTCGATGACCTTTTAGAATAATATTTTAAAAGAAATATAGTCGGACATATTTAACGACGAATCTCCACGATCTATTACGCCCTTAAGTGTTTAGGGCGGCGCACCTCGAAGGGCGCCACCTCCAATACGACTTGTAAAGGGATTAAATAGACTTTAGGCGGAATTCGTAATTAAACATATTCGACCCGAAAATTCGACCGTTGTCACAAACTTAAGTCCTCGGCATTTTAATATCGTAATTTGGCCTTAAGGCCTACGATCATTAATTTAGCCTCAACGGACGTTGCTCGGATCGTTTTGAAAATAGTTTTGTTGGTAAGTATACATGGTATTATTTATATAACAAAAGGTAAATGAGCGATAATTAAAATGTTAGGTGTTAGATACAATAAATAAAAATATGTTAGATTGCGATAAATAAAAGTGTTAGATTAAAGAGTTAGTATACACGAAATTAAAAGTTAGTGTGTTAGTAATAAAGAAATAAAAATGTTAGTGTCGTTAAAATCGACTAATAATAATAGTAATAATAATAATAATAATAATATATAGTGCGTATATATATAATCGCAAAAAGAGAAAGGAGAAAGGAAAGGATGTCGGGATTTGAATGTTACACCCTCAACCTACGTGCTTTTGCTTCTCGGAATAGGGCTCGTCAAATGGTGGCAAAGTCACGGGAGCGTCGAGATACGTAGGGGAGTTATGGTGTGTATGTGGTTTTGTATAGATGGATTTTAACGAGTTTTGATCTCAGGGTTTTGAATATGTATGTATGTGTGTGACTTTGAAGCCAAGTTCAAAGGGATGTGTTGTGTAGAATTGTAAATATGATGGGTGAAAGTTGTGGGGTGATTGAAGGGTTGAAAGTTGTGAAATGGCTTGGGTTGACGAGGTATTTATAGAAGAAATACCCCGCTTTAAGGTCACTCGATCGAGTGGCGCGGGTGCACTCGATAGAGTGCTCGGTTTGGGTCCGGTTTGGCGGGTTCATGGCCTTACTCGACCGAGTGAGTGTGAACCACTCGATCGAGTATGTGTGAATGGAGGGAGTGTAAATAGAGAATGATTGTTGACCATTTTTGAAAGGATTTGGTTGTTGTGACTTGATTCATTTTGTGTATTTGGACATAATGAGAGGCTGGTTCGTCTCAGGATTCGACTTTGACCGGGTTTTGACTCGGTCGCTAAAAGACGGTTTTATTTCCGGTGACGGTTTTGACCCAAATTAGTCTCATTTTATTGGAAACGGCCCACTAGGCCTGAATTTGAGGTCGGTTTTCTGAGATTTTTACTCCGCTAAAAGCCTATGCCAGACATTACTGATTCCGAGCCCGTATTCGAGCGCGTTAAAGCACGTTTGCGTCTGATCTGATCATCATCGGGTGTTTTTTTGGAAACTGCTATAGACACCTAGGGGCCAAATGTGGGTGTCTACAATAAGCCTGCAAGATGAAGCTAAAAAATTTGGTAATAGGTGAAATACAAATTAGAATTACCCCAAAAATGTTAGCTCTGAAATAATTTTTGTCGAACATATGGTAACCAGTTTTTGTATTCTCCAAGGATATGTTAACAGGATATGGGGCAAATATGGTATAGACAACATTTCCTTCTACCCTCATGGAATTTTCCTGGTTTGGTTTAACAAGAATGAAGACAAGGAAGCAATCATAAAAACTGGTTACCATATGTTCGACAACAAACCGCTGATCACTAGACCATGGACCGCTGATAGATGTTAAAAAAGCTCCGGCATGGGTTAGACTGCATGAACTACCGTTAAAGTACTGGGGATCGTGCCTGCCTAAAGTGGCAGGATTAGTGGGGAACTTCATCGAAGCTGACCAACATACTGTCGAGAGGAAAAGATTGGGTTTTGCTAGAGTTCTAGTAGAACTCACAGTTGGGCAGGAATTCCATGACGAAATCAGATTCAAGGACGAGAAAGGGGAAATAGAAGAAATACAACTTGAATTTGAAGGGAAGCCTACTGTCTGTGGGCAATGCAATGGCATGGGGCATGAAACCCCGCAGTGCAGGAAACAGAAGCAGGGGCACCAGCTTAAAAAACAAGTAATTCAGAAAAAAATCTGGCGACCTGTTCTAAATAAGAAACCAGTAAATATGGAGACCATTGAGAAGGACACGAGATCTTATGCTGGTATTTTAAATGCCAAACCGATTGACAGCACAAAAAATGGAAAACCAGTCCAACAATTGAGTACCCCGAAGCCACAGGTTAAAACACAAGTACAGCAGAGGAGCACAGCATCTGATGATGAACAGGAAAAGCAACCCATCCCACCAATAATAATTCATGAGTTATAACATCGCTTTTTGGAACGTGAGAGGTATGAATAACGTCAATAAACAGAAATCAATAAGATGTTTTCTACACAATAACGACATTAGTATGTGTGGTTTATTAGAAACAAAAATAAAAGAAGGAAACAAAACAAACATCATGAGGAATTTATGTGAAGGCTGGTGTGTTGCTACTAATTGCCATCAGCATAAAGAAGGTCGGGTTTGGTTGATGTGGAAACCGGGTCACTTTGATGTGTGGATCCTCCAATCCCATGCTCAATTTATACACGCCAAAGTGACTGACAGGGGAAACAAAAGAACTTTCTATATCACATTCATCTATGCCCACAATGATGGGAAGGATAGAAGAGAGTTATGGGAAAAACTGAAACAGCTTGCGACCCATATTATGCACCCATGGGCTTGGGCTGGAGACCTGAACACGGTACGAAACCCCAGTGAAAGGCTTGGAGGAAACACGAAACTTGAGGATATGGAAGATTTCGTAGACTGCATCAATGAATGTGAAATGGAGGACATTGCTGCTACAGGTTCTTACTTCACATGGAACAACGAACGCGACCCTGCTAACAGGATTTAAAGCAGAATAGACAGGTTCTTGGTCAATCTTGAATGGCAAAATAAGTTCGAGGACATGCGGGCCCACTTCTTACCAAAGGGTTTGTTTGACCACACGCCATGTGTGGTGTCAAACATCCAAAATTCTCCTAGGAAGAAAGCAAGTTTCAAATTCTTCGATATGTGGTCCACCCACCCTGATTTTACATCCACTGTTCAGTCTTACTGGAGGGATGAAGAGGATGGCACTCACGTGTTTAGGCTTGTTAAGAAACTTAAGAGACTAAAAAGTGGCCTCAATGATACTGAACGGGTTCGAACTGATGTAATCCGAACCAGACCCTGCTCTAGTGGAGAACATCATGAAATCCTAAGCAGACCTGTGACAGATAAAGAAATAAAGGACATTGTTTTCTCCATACCGAATGACAAGGCTTTTGGCCCCGACGGATATACAAGCGGCTTTTTCAAAAGCAGCTGGAACATAATTGGGAAGGAGGTCTGTGAAGCGGTAAAGGATTTTTTTAATACTGGACAACTTCTGCAACAGGTGAATGCCACTAACCTCACCTTAATTCCCAAGAATGAAAGACCTGAAACGGTACTCCAATTCCGTCCCATAGCTTGCTGCAATGTAACGTATAAAATTATATCCAAGTTATTGTGCAATAGACTCGCTGCTATACTTCCATCACTAATACACGAAAACCAAGGGGCGTTTATCAAAGACAGAGCCATTCTGGAGAACATTCTTATATGCCAGGATGTCATCCAGCAGTACTCTAGAAAATTAGTCTCCCCACGATGCCTAATCAAGATTGATCTTCAAAAGGCGTTTATCGACGAGTTGTTCCGGCAACTCCGGTTTCCTGTACACTTCAGGAGCCCACTCATGGTATGTATTATCTCCCCACAATACACTATCAATCTTAATGGAATGAGTTTTGGATATTTTAAGGGCAAAAGAGGAATCCGCCAAGGTGATCCTATCTCCCCACTTATCTTTACTATTTTTATGGAGTATATGAGTAGATTGCTCAAGTATGCCACTAATAGGTGGCCATTTCACTACCACCCGAAGTGCCATCAAATGAAATTGACCCATCTTATTTTCGCGGATGATCTAATGCTCTTCTGCAAAGGAGAAACCCAATCCATAATGCTGCTTGTTCGAGCCCTGTCCTCTTTCACTAGAACTACTGGTTTATCACTGAACACGAATAAGACGGCCATCTACTTTAATGGAATGAAAGAAGCAACCAAAAGAGATATACTTCAGGCCACATGATTTATCGAAGGAGACCTCCCTTTCATCTGCCTTGGCGTCCCGATCAAAACAAGGAAACCAAACAGGCAGGAATGTGGAAAAATCACTGAAAAAATGGTCCACAGAATCCGATGCTTGGGAGCTAAACAGCTCTCCGGCTCTCCTAAGCCGGGAGAGTCGTGCTCATCAATGCTACGCTGAATACCATTTACTCGTACTGGGCTTCTATTTTTGTTATTCCTAAGGGAGTCATAAAACGGGTCGAAGCCATCTGTAGAAATTTCCTGTGGGACGGACAAGCGGACTATAATCGAGTCCCGCTAGTGGCCTGGGATAAGATCACTAGACCAAAGGACGAAGGGAGGCTTGGAATCAAGAAACCGAGTACCTAGAACATAGCTGCTCTGGGTAAACTGGTTAATTGGGTTTTCGAGAAAAAAGAGTGCCTGTGGATAAAGTGGATTAATGCTAATTATCTTAAGGGAGCCGATTGGAAAGACTACATCCCTCCCACTGATGTACCCTGGACGTGGAGAGCTATTTGCAAAGTCAAAGACAAAATTAAAGACGGGTTTACGAATAACAATTGGAATGCTAATCCTAATGGGTACACTGTTAAAAATGGATACACTTGGCTCATAGGAACAGCCCCTAAACCGAACTGGTTTCATGTGGTTTGGAGCAATTGGAATGTTCCCAAACATTCAATCATTTTGTGGTTACTCCTTCATGTTGGGCTGAATTTAAAAGAGAAATTGGCTAAACTGGGTTGCTGTTCTGACGACCTCTGCTGCCTGTGTGGGTCTGCAACAGAATCAGCGGACCACCTGTTCCAGCGCTGCACCTACACCCAAAGAATTAGAACGAGCATTGAGGGGTGGCTTGGATGCTCTATACCGATGTTCCAGGAGTTCAAGAACATGAAGAACGATGAGAAATTACTACCCTTGGTGATCACGTCGATCAACTATAGCATTTGGTTGGCCAGAAACAAAGCTAGAATGGAAGGATTATTGCTACGACCGGAAATATTAACTAGAAATATCAAAGACGACATCAAGATGAAAGCGAGGGAAATTATGAGCATAGCTGCAAACACGAGGGATACAAATAGTTTGAGCATACATATGTAATATGTGATTTGCTATACCTTAGTATGTTTGTTGCGAGGTAAGGGTCCTATTCCCCCCTTGTGTACATATTTGTGAATGAAATAATAATACTCACATTTTCACCAAAAAAGAAATTATTTTTGTATTCATCGTTTTATGTGAAAATAGAGGTATAGATTAGGTAGGGAAGATAAAGTCATGAAGCGCGTGCGCTGGGAGCTGAAGAGCTTTTTCTCTCTTCTTTATTCTTTCTGAATTGATTTTTTTCCCAATTAGAGCATAACATGTGGCCTTATTAGAAGTTGGTACGAAGTATTAGATAAAAGTTGGATGGGGATGGTTTGTTTGAATTTTAATAGAGTACGGGGTTGTGCTTGTTTTATATACGGAGTATATCCCTTGTTATTCTTGTTATTTTTCTTTTTTATCGTTATATTTTTTACTCTTATCATGAAGTTGTTTGTTTATACTTTGGTGCCTGCATCATTTTACATAGATGTAATGATTATGCAAGCAAACCTAATTTGTATTACAATTCGATACGAAAATATCAAAAAAAAAATTGCATACTAATTGTGGACATGACATAGGTCCACCCCGACTCGGCCACGCGCGGGTTTGGGGAGGCGAATGAATCTCATGTGAGATGGATCTCGAGTTGAAATTTAAATCGAAGTTGGAGTCGCCATCGAACTTTGTGGGAGTTCGGGTCCGTTCGAACCCACTCTATGTCGTAGTGGGCCGTGCACAAAGTACGGCCCATTTTGGATGTCAGAGTTTATTGGGTTCGTCCCTTAGCGTTTGATATAGATACCGACATTATCGGTAATCGAGTATTGAATGACTCTCGTTGGCAATGGATTCGGACATCCGGAAACCATGATTCTGAGTAAGGGGTGAGGGTACGTGTTGGGAAGTTCACAAAGAACACCCAACCCCGCCCGCACTTAGCGGCCTTTACTAAGATATCGTTCAATTTTTATGTACGCGCGTTAGTTCGACGATTGAATGATATGCAAAGAGTATTTTTAGACTACACATGTGAATTATATTTGCTAAGTCGTTTTAATGCATTTAAACTAATAACGTCAAAGTTGTATTTAGTATGTGAGGTTTGTTTTAGTATAATATAACAAAACGATGAATAATAAGAACAGAGACAAAGAACAAACGGGTTAGTAAACGGTTTGTAAATTGAATAAAAGATGTAAATATGATGCATGGTTTGAAAAAGTTTGTGACACGTGATGAATTAAGCACGTGTTGACGGAGGTCAAAAATATTAATCAAAAACTTGAAATATGCCGAGAAAGACGCTGTTTTACTTTAAGAAACGATGCTAAAAAGAAAAAAAAAACGTCACGGTTCCAGGAATCTGC
Source organism: Agrostemma githago (assembly GCA_958450325.1). Classification (NCBI taxonomy): domain Eukaryota; kingdom Viridiplantae; phylum Streptophyta; class Magnoliopsida; order Caryophyllales; family Caryophyllaceae; genus Agrostemma; species Agrostemma githago. The sequence continues at coordinate 43,103,537 of OY288244.1, forward strand.
GCGACTTGCCCGGGAAGGGTGCGATTCGCGAGGGAAGGCGCCTCGCCCGGGACGCGTCACAGACTGCTCTCGGGTTTGATTTTTCGAAAATCGTTAGTTTTAATAAATCGTGTATAAATAAGGATTAATTTATACTCGACTTATATTTTCGATATTCGTCGTATTCGATATTCTATTATGAAATCGATATCAGATATTCGGAATGATTTTTGGAAAAAAGATTCATAAAATTGTTTTGAAAAGAAATCGAATGAAAAGAAAAGAATATTAATTCTCTCCGCGTTAAAATCGTCATATTCATTTTTAAAACCATGTGACGATTTTTAGCATCAACGAGATTGATTTGGTTCATGTTAGATACGATATTTGACTATAGAGTCGATATCATATTTTAAGAACGTTGTTTTTATATGAAAATAGTTTATAGTATCGATATTATAAAAACGTGACGATGACCCATATGAAAAAAAGACGGACCGACGACGGACGAAGAAAGAAAAAGAAAAAACGTGAGAAGAGAGAGAGAGAGAGAGATCGGGAATTCTGGGATGTGTCGGGAATGTGTAGATGTATCGATGTGTAATATGTGTTGACGGGAGGGTCCTATTTATAGGAGATGGCTAACTTACAAAGAAAGAAAGTCACCGGTCGGGATGAGGTGGGATTCCGTCTAAAGATAGGAAAAGTAAGCAATTTGAGAGGAACGTGACTTCCGTTGCTTGGTGGGGAAGTCACGAAATCTGGCTGGTGTTGGGGTAGTTGGCCGAGTACTCCTTGTACTCGGTGGAGTGCTCGGTCGGGAATCATACTGGGGATCGAACTCTACCTTTAAACGGATTTGTTTAATATTTTTTGAGGCTGATTTTTGTAGTGTTTGAGCTTAAACCGGACTCATGGGGTGACACGGCTGGTTTATGTGTCTCGAAAATATCTTTCACCGGGTTTTGACTCGGTCGCTAAAAGACGGTTTTGCCCTTGGTGGTGGATTTGACCCAAATTAGTCTTGTTTGACTCGAAATGTCTCACTAGGCCTGAATTTGAGGTCTGTTTTGTGAGATTTTTACTCCGTTAAAAACTCGCGCCACTTACTATTGATTTCGAGTTCATAATCAAGCGTATTTAGTCATGTTTACGTCCGATCATCATCGGGTCTTTGTCGGAAACTGCTATAGACACCTGCCGGTCAAAATGTGGGTGTCTACAGAGCCCCCACTCTGACTGAGGCTTGGACAAGGCGAAAGTCAGAGTAGCTACCAGGCCAATCAAAGATTAAGATCTGGCAGACTTCCGATCGGGTCGTTTATAGTCCATTAGACTCGCGTAAAAGGGCTCGCCAGCCATAAGACAGAAATCATACCTAAGTTGATGCTAATAGCTCTGTGAGGAGTTGCCTAAGAAGCCTTGGGTGTGCCCGTTTGCGGACACATCCCATCTTGGAGCTGCGCGGGAGCTTGCATAGGAGGCTTTGGGTGTGTCCGTTTGCAAACACATCTCGATTCAGAATTACGCGGGAGCTTGCATAGGAATTTATGGGTGTGTCCATTCGCAGACACATCCCGATTCTTTAGTAGAAATGTTGCCTGGGCTTTCCACTGGGAAGTTTTTGCGAGGAGACTTCCTTCTCGAGTCTAGGTGTACCTGTATGATGCTGACATATAGCACTTCGTATATAACATTTACGCTGGGGAAGTAAAAACTTGATGTTCATTTGGAAGCACAAGATGGTACCTGAAACATTAGATATATAGGCAGAAATAGCAAATATAGCAGATAGAAAGATAGCATACAGGAAATGCATTTAGCATCTATAGACTGACTTGCGCTGGGAAAAATGATTTTTGCTTCATTTTGAAATCGAAGTCCTGAAAGCAAATCACGTGCTAGAAGATAGGTTTTCAAAATCGAAAGAGGTAGAAAAGAAATTTGCAGTTTAAATAGACTAAAAAATTTGACCTTGTCGAAAAGGATTTTCTCAAATGGCTAAGTTTTGCAAAATTTCAAAGCAAGAATTTGAAGAGAGAGGCCTACCAACAGACTCGACTCTTGACGCGACAGGACGAGTTGACAGACACGAACTTGGACTCTCTAAGGGTTGGTCCGTGACTCGATAGGGGGTGGGCCACCTAAGATGACAAGACTCTTAAGTTGCGATATTCTGTATCCTAGGCGAGTGGCAACACGGTAGAAGTCGAAATGGGATAGATGTGCTATACGGGGTTGCAGTAGTCTGTAATGAGACTGTTCTTGTACGACAGAACTTAATAGTAGACTTGTGTTCTTTTGGATCTTCTTTGGTTTCGGGGTATATTCCCAAGGTAGGTGCTTATTTGAGTCCTTGACAAATTCTTGTCTTTGACTGAGCAAAGTACTAGGACACTCTATAGAAAGGAGGCTAGTGTTTGAAAGTATTTGGATTATGTGAGTCGATGGAGAACTTCTCCCTAGGAGAAGCCCCCAGGACGACAAAGCTGGTTGTTGAGAACATGACGGTGTCGTGATAAGAATGACGGTGCTTTTGAATTTGTGTCAATGTGAGTGGTTGTGCCTCTGTTGAAAGGCTGTCTACGTATTCACGTGCGGTGAAATCAAACCAAGTCATAGTTCAGTGCATTGAAAGATATATTATGCTGCCTAGTTTATTAGGGCTTTGTGTGTAACTAGTCATAGCAATGGTGTAGGCCAGGTGCATTCCGAATGATGTCTTGATCAAAAGGCTAGAATAGTTAGGATGTTAATCCTGTGACTGTGAACGTTCTCCGGGGTAGCCCCCAGAGATGGTGTGAACTATTTGGGCATGTTGTATGCCGACTGCAAGCTGAGTTCCCGTGTTCGAGGCTGGTAACTGGTTTGGATATTTTTGGAAATGTGGTGCAAGGAAGTAAGTGGCTTTGATGATTCGAAATCTGGAGCTCGATTTTGTGGAGCTAAGCCTTGAGGGTAAGGTATTGCAATGTGGTAGGAAAGGGGGAAGTCGAGTAAAAATGACTCGGACTTCGATCGGGGTAGGTTGATAATGGGGGATCTGATTTCCATGTCTGGCCCTAATGGTTAGGGTATCCTATGGATCTTGAATCCTCAAAATTCCGGGTTGTCTTTTAGCCTAGGTCTCGAGAAGGTCTTGAGGATTGTAATGTGGGAAGGCTAGATGTGGTGTCATCTGACCAACTTGATTGTTTATCCCCTATTGGATGGTATGATTATTGATAATTTTGATTTGACCGTTTTCACTACGGTCATGGGTTTTTGAATATTTTTGGTTGACCTCTTAGCCCTGGTCTTGGGATTCTTCACTTGGATTGACCGTTTAACCTTGGTCATGGATGCCTCTTTTTTTTTATCATGACCAGCTCTTTTTGTTTTGGCCTTTTGCTTTTTCCCTTGGACTTTTGATTTTCTTTTGTCCAGCTTTTTTTTTCTTTTTTTTGTTGGTCAGACTAACACCTAAGGTAGAGATTTGTCAATCTTATTGAAGGGGTGTTTATTGTGGGAAATGGTTTGCCTCCCGTCTTGAACCCAAACTAGGAGACTACCTAGATTTGTCATAGGATTCGATACTGCTCCTGCTGAGGGTAGTTATGTGGCTTTCTATACCAGACATGGAACAGGTAAAGGAAAACACGGGTCTCGATTTCCTGCAGTCATTATAGATGTGCCTATAATAGTCACGTGCATGTGCTCACAGTGTATGATGGTGTTAATCATGTTCTCGGAAACACATAAGGAAAGTATATATGAGAAATAAAAAAGCTGATTTTATTGAAATGTGAAAAGAGGACAGAATACATCTGACTCTGATTCTGACTTTGACTTTGTGTGGACATGACGTAGGTCTACCCCGACGCGACCACGCGCGGGTTTGGGTAGGCGAATGAATCTCGTGGTGAGATTGTTCTCGGGTTCGAAATTTAAGTCAAAATGGAGTCGCCACCGAATTTTGTGGTTATTCGGAACCATACGAGCCCACTCTATATCGTCATGGGCTGTACACAAAGTACGGACCACTTCGATTTCAGAGTTTATGGGGCTCGTCCCTTTGCATTGCAATATCGATACCGTTTAAACCGACTTTCGTATATAGAATGACTCTCGAGCGCCAATGGTTTCGGGCATCCGGAAACCAAGGTTCTGAGTAAGGGGTGAGGGTACGTGTTGGGAAGCCCACTAAGGACACTCAACCCCGCCCTCACATGGCGGCCTCTACTAAGACATCGTTCGTGTTCGTGTGCGCGCGCTAGTGAAACGACTAAATGATATGCAAACAACGTTTTCGGCTAAGCATGCGAATTAAATGTGAGCTACGTCATTTTAATGCATCTTGATTCACGTCAAAGTGATTTAGCATGTGATGTTCATTTGAATAAATAAATGGCAAACATCAAATAATAGAAAACTCGTAAATAAATTACAAATTACACGGGTGGAATACAACCCAGAATTCACAATACAACGAGCAATAAAATAGAATAATCGAATAGAATATGGTAAACGTTAGCTAGAAACGGACCCGTATATAATAAATATAAACTAGACCGTAAGTTGTGCAAACAGACGAACTTCGATTAAATACACATTATATTGTGTATTAAACGGAGGACGAAGATATGGAACCTAGACGTGGTGCTAGCCTGATCCCGAATCTCGATGCCTTGTCCCGACTTATCACATCGAGGAATAGAGTCTAAATTAATCATGTGTCGGATACGACTAAAGAGTCGTCGACACAAGATTAATAGTGCGAGACCGTCGATCAAAGTCGTTTTAAGTGATATGATATGCATGAGTTTTGAAAAATAGGATCACGTGATTGACTTTACACGTGTCGACTAAAAGTCGTAAAAAAAAAAGAGAAGCCTCAAAATATGGAAACATGTCGCGAAAGTCGCCTATTAATGTAAGAATCAAAGAGGATAGAAAGGCGAAAAAACAAGAAAGAGGAGCTCGGCCAAGCAGGCCTCCCCGCGAGTCGCCTGACCGGCGCGCGACTCGCATGGGGGTCTGGCCGCCTTTTTTATTTGTTTGAATTCGATAATTGACCGAGTTAAATAAAAATATTGCATTATTTAAATTCAACTCGGTTCTCGATGTCATAAACGTGTATTATACGATTATGAGACCGTTATCGGGATTTTATGAAATATGTTATTATGTGATTGAAAATTTTGATTAGTGACGAAATTATAGTCCTCCGCGTCACGACATCGATACTAATCCTCAAGGATTATGTGATGTGGGTTTCCGCCTCAACGGATCTCGTACTAATCTTAGAAATGGAGTCTTACGCGTTCAACTATGAGCAATCATGATCGCGTTATGCCCTTGAGTACATTGGGGCGGCGCTCCTCGAAAGGGTGCCACCTCCGTCGTGACTCGTAAAGGGATTAAACGGACTTTGGATGATGGTCTTAGTCAAACGTGTTAAGATCCGAATTTTAATATTTTATAAATATATATATATATACACGGTATTAATATGTTAATGACGATAATTAAATGTTAGAGGTTAGATACAATAAATAAAAAATGTTAGATTGCGATAAATAAAAGTGTTAGATTAGAGAGTTAGTATACACGAAATTAAAATGTTAGTGTTAGAGGTTAGTTGCCTACCTCGGGCCGCCTGCCAGTCAGGCCCCAAGGCGACCAATCCCAGAAAGAGGAAAGGCCTGCCCAGCAAACTATCCGTCAACATCATTGAAACCTCCAAGAGTATGGCCTTAATCCCTTAGCCGCCTGGCACAGCCTGGCCGCCTGCCAAGCAGGGCGAACCAGGCCTCCTGCCTGCTTCCAGGGCGCTCCCGCCTAAGCAGGACCAAAGGAGAACCGAGGACCCATCCGTCATTTTGCCTAAGGTAAGGGGAAATGAGTGGACAAGGTGAGACCACGTGTCGCGCCAGCATCCACTCATTTCCCTCCTCTTCCCTCTCTTTTCCTCTCTCTTGTGGGAAGGTATAAATACTTACCCATTTCCCACATAAGAGGGGTTGGATTTTCTATCTCTAGACTCTTACTCCTAAAAACGCCACCTAGTTCCTCACGAGCTAGGTTCGTCAAGGCAATTCACGGACTGACTTAGGCATCGGAGAGGGTTTCCTCGGACAACCTCCGAGGCCCTGTGCGTTCACTGTGCAGGGAGCAGGCCAACTCGCCGGGAAGGTCCGATCAAGGGAGTGAGAGGAAAGGGAGGCTGAAGGAAATCAAACGATCAACTGTTCACTATTAATCCAATCCTACAGCCCGGATCCAAGGCCGGGTGAATTGTTTCCGTGACCGGAACAATTTGGCGCCGTCTGTGGGGAACTTACGGTTGTGCTCACGAGTTACCCACTAAAATCAACCACTCATAATCACAAAACTAAACACAATCATGGCAGAAATCGTTGATGCCAGTGCAGGAACGGGTCCGACGGTCCCACCGGTGGCCCCCCTGTATGGTATGCCGCAGTCGGAGAGAGTTCCTCCTGCCACGATCCTAGGGGTAGGGGGAACCAGTCTCTTTGGTGGACCTAACACTGCTGTGACGCCTGAGCTGGGGGCACGCCCAGGACACGCTCTTAATCTGACCCCGGCTCAGATGGCGCAGACAGCCGCCTTCTTCTCTGCGATGTTGAACAAGGAGTTCACTCCTGAGGACTTGGTAGGCAGGGTCGCATCGGCTCCCAGGCAACCATCCCCAATCAGTAGGGATGAGGCCGGGGGCACGAGGCGAACCGCCGCCAGGAATGCTCAGAGGAAAGCAAGAAGGATGGCACAAGCGTATGCACATGCACAAAGGCGCATTACTACCGGCAGTCCATAACCACCTGTCCAGCAGGCGTTTTCCATTCACACAACGGAATCTGCGTCTGGAGAACGAAGAGGCCTGTCCCGAGAAATGCAGGAGAGAATGAGGCCCAGGGAGCCCATGTCAAAACGCTTGGGGGAAAGGCCAGGCGGAGTTTTCTCCAGGCTAACACCTGCAGCCAAGGAACAGTCGGCCCCCGCTTATACCAAAGCCTGCAATCCAGGCTCAACCGGGGACAACCGCTCGAGTCCAGGTATCATCAGGGTGAGAATCTCTGCCACTCTCAGAGGAAGAGGCCCAGGCAGATTTCCCCGAAAACAGAGGATGAAGCAGCAAGCAGGCCGCCGCCAAGGCACCGCTCCCCCAGTGCGAGGAAACCGACCCATAAACAATGGGATTCTCACGGTAACCAGTCTGGGGAAAGCAGGTCACGATTGGTAGGCAGGCCCACAAAAACCCCGCTGCACCCTGAGGTACAAGAGTACCCCATTCCAAAAATCAAAATGCCCACTATTAAGTTTGATGGGACGACAGATCCTGAAGATCACCTGGCGGCATTTGAGAGCCACGTGGGCATGTATGACGTAGATGATGCCATCTGGTGCAAAGTTTTCCCAACCACCCTGGTAGGGCTCGCACAAGGATGGTTCAGGGACCTCCGTCAGGGGTCAGTCAGATTCTTCATAGAGTTGGCTGAGATCTTCCTCGAACAGTATGCCGGGAATAAGAGAAGACGCCTCACTCGTTTCGATCTCATGACCCTGAAGCAGAAAAAGGGTGAAAGTGTGAGGGAATACCTGAGAAGATTTGATCTATCCTACCAGCAGGTTAGGGAGATCGATGACTCCACTGCCGCCTACGCCCTGACAATCTCCCTACTTCCAGGGGAAATGAAAAACCAGATGATCAGGGCCCAGCCAGAAACCTTGGCCATGGCCAGGAAAATTGCGGAAGGGTTCATTCTGCAGGAGGAGTTCCACGGCCTGACGGATACCCCTGCAGGTCAAACAAGGCCTCAAGGGGGACCGCAGGGTGGACGGGGCAGAAGTGAGCCAGGCAAGCAAAGGGAGGAGGGAGACACTCCCAAGAAAGAGCGCACAGTCTACCAGCCCAGGTTCGATAGTTACACTGTCCTGAACAAATCCAGGGCGGAGATCTTCGAACTGGAAAAAGAAACTGCCAAATGGAATCGCCCGAACAAGCCTCGCAGCCCGAAAGGAGACCCCAAGAAATTCTGCACTTTCCACGACTGCATAGGCCATACCACCGAGGAATGCCGTCACCTGAAGGACGAGATCGAGAAGTTAATCAGGAACGGATGGTTAGCCAACTACGCAGCTAAGAATAAGTCTCAGAAAGAAGTATCTGAAAAACCCGAAGGGTCAGTGCAGAACCGCATGGTGATCCATGTAATTTCAGGGGGCAGTGAGGGCCAGCTCAGTCGAAGAGGCCAAAAAAGACAAATGCGTGAACTAAGGAACCAGATCTGCTATGCTGAGAAAGCAGGGAGTCCAAGGGGGGTGACCTTAAGCATCACCCCTGATGATGCAGGGCGCGTGGTATACCCGCACAGTGACCCTTTGGTGCTGTCCCTAGAGATCAGCAACCACATTGTGCGAAGGTGTATGGTAGACACAGGCGCATACACGAATCTGCTGTACAAGGACGCCTTCGCGAAAATGGGCCTGGAAAAAAGGCACCTACGACCTGCCCCTGGATCGCTATACGGATTCAGTGGAGCAGGCGTGCTGCCCATGGGAGTCATAGACCTGCCCGTAACCTTTGGAGAAGGCTCTACTGCCAGAAACGCCAGGGCAACCTTTGTTGTTGTGGATGCAAGATCTGCCTACAACGCCCTAATCGGCAGGGCCACCCTGGACGAAATCGAGGCGGCCATCTCCATCAGGGCCCTCACCATAGCGTATGTCACCGACTTTGGACTAGAAGGAAAAGTGCGCGGGGACCAAGAGTCAGCCAGACAATGCTACTCCATGGCCCTGCAAGAACACGAAAAAGAAAGAAAAGGAAAAAGAAAGGCTGACAGTTCCCCCAGCAGGGAAGGCGAAATACCAGCCGAGCACTCGGCGCCTGACCACCTGGAGCCAGGGGGCGAAAGCATGTTAGTGGACTTGGAGCCAGGTAGGCAGGTCCTGATAGGAGCTGACCTGGAAAAATCCTACCAGGCTGAGTTGGTCAAGCTGCTAAAAGAAAACAAAGACGTGTTCGCCTACTCGGCAGACGAGATGCCCGGCGTTGATCCATCATGCATCGTTCACAAGCTGAATGTAAGCATGGATGCTAGCCCTGTAAAACAGAAGAAACGAAACATGTCCGCGGAAAAAGACGCAGCAATCAAGGAAGAAATTGACAAACTCTTGAAAGCAGATTTTATTGAGGTCTGTGACTACCCCGAATGGTTGGCGAATGTAGTCATGGTTAAAAAATCGTCAGGCGCATGGAGAATGTGCGTGGATTTTACAAACCTCAACAAAGCCTGCGCGAAGGACTGCTATCCGCTCCCCAGAATCGACCAACTGGTAGACTCCACCAGTGGTTATTCCATGCTGAGCTTCCTAGATGCCTTTTCAGGGTATCATCAAGTATACTTGTGGCAGCCGGACAGGGTGAAGTGCGCGTTCATCACCAGTTCAGGCACCTACATGTACAAGATGATGCCATTTGGGCTTAAAAATGCAGGGGCTACATACCAGCGGTTAGTTGATAAAGTGTTTGAAAAACAAAAAGGCAGAAACATCGAGGCTTACGTTGATGACGCCATCGTAAAAAGCAGAGAGGACAGAGAGCACCTGATGGACTTGCAGGAGACCTTCTGCTCCCTGCGCGCCTACAAAATGAAACTCAATCCAAAGAAGTGTACATTTGGAGTCCGCTCCGACAAATTCCTGGGGTTCCTGGTCAGCTCTCGGGGGATAGACGCCAACCCTGAGAAAATTCAGGCAGTTCTAGACCTTCCTGAGCCCAAAACCATTAGAGACATCCAGCGCCTGACGGGCCGCATGGCCGCCCTAGCACGGTTCGTCGCCCGATCAGCAGACAAGGCCACTCCTTTCTTCAAGATACTGAAAGGAAACAAACAGTTCAAGTGGGAAAACGAGCAGAGAGAGGCCTTCGAATAGCTGAAGGACCATCTTAAGAAGCTCCCCACCCTGGCCAGGCCAGTAGCAGGGGAAAAGCTTTTCCTTTACATTGCAGTGACCAATATAACTGTCAGCGCGGTCATCTTACGAGAAGAAGCAGGCGCCCAGCAACCTATATATTTCGTGAGTCACGCGCTGGGGGCAGCCGAGAAAAACTACCCGATGGTCGAAAAAGCCGCCTACGCGGTCATAATTGCCGCCAGGAAGCTCAGACCTTACTTTGACGCTCATCCAGTCGTAGTCCTCACCGACCAACCACTAGAGAAGGTGTTGGAAAAATTTGAAAAATCAGGGAGACTACTGAAGTGGGCGATTGAGCTGAGTGGGCTAGGTATATCTTACCAGCCTAGAACAGCCATCAAGGCCCAAGCCTTAGCAGATTTCCTGGCAGAGTGCTCCCATTCAGGGGAAGAAGAGACCCCTGCCGAGGAATGGGTCGTGCATACTGATGGATCCTCAACTGCCAACGGCGCTGGCGCAGGTATCATGCTGACCAGCCCAGGAGGGGCTGACTTTGAGCATGCCCTCAGGTTTGTCTTCCCAGCATCAAACAACGAAGCAGAGTACGAAGCAGTACTTGCAGGCGTCAGGCTAGCTAAAGCCGCAGGGGCAGAGCGGATTGTCCTAGCGACAGACTCCTAGCTCATCGCCAACCAAATTAATGGTGAATACGAAGCGAGGGACCAGGCAATGGCCACGTACGTAGAGATGGTGAAGGGGGAGTTATCCGGCCTGAAGTCATATGAGGTCAAACAGATCCCCCGATCCCAGAACAGCAGAGCAGACGCCTTGTCAAAACTGGCAAGCTCCAGTCTACAGGACATCCGGAGATCAGTATGGGTCGACGTTTTACACGAGAAGTCCACTAACCCCTGTCAAGCGGTTAATACTGTGGAAAAAGAGCTAGAAAGCTGGATGACTCCATTCATCCGGTACAAGGAGCATGGTATCTTACCATCAGACTCATTACAAAAAAGGAAGATACAGGCTAAAGCAGCCTGGTTCATACTCATTGATAAAGAACTTTATAAGAAGTCTTTTACTTATCCCCTGCTCAAATGCCTGCGGACAGATCAGGCCGCTGAAGTATTGGAGGATATCCACTCAGGGATTTGTGGACATCACATTGGAGGGAGATCACTGGCCCACAAAGCCCTCAGGGCAGGCTACTACTGGCCTACCATGCTGGCAGATGCCAAGAGCCTGACCCAGAAATGCAGGAAATGCCAACTCTTTGCCCCATCAATCCATGCCCCAGCCCAGGAGCTCAGGCCAATCCTATCCCCCATCCCCTTCGCTCAATGGGGGATGGACATTTTAGGACCCTTCACGGTGGCCAGGGGGCAGAAAATTCTTAATTGTCGCCATAGACTACTTCACCAAATGGGTGGAAGCCGAAGCAGTGCCCAACATCACTGAGCCGGCGGTCAGGAAAGTGGTCTGGCGAAACATCATCACCAGGTTCGGTCTACCAAAGATGTTGGTATTTGACCATGGCAGGCAATTCGATAATGATCCGCTGAGAATCTGGCTGGAAAGCCACAACATCTCAGTCGCCTATTCAGCCGTCTGTCATCCTCAAACCAACGGACAGGCGGAAGCAGCCAACAAACAAATCCTGAATGGCCTAAATAAAATGGTGGATGACTGCAAGGGTAGGTGGGCTGACGAACTCCCCAGTATACTCTGGTCAATCCGAACTACCAGAAAAGAGTCTACAGGCCAGACCCCGTTTGGTCTAGTATATGGAGCAGAGGCATTATTACCAATTGAGGCCAGGATCCCCTCTCTACGCTCCCTGCAGTACGACCAGGCTGAAAACGAAGCTGCAATGGTCGAACCCTTGGACCTGGTAAATGAACTAAGAGAAGAAGCCAGTACCAACATCGTTGCCTACCAACAACGAATGAGGAGAGCCTTCAACACCAAAGTCCGACAGAGGAACTTTCAGATGGGTGAGCTGGTTTTGAGAAAGACGCAGGCGATTGGAAAGTCAAGAGAACATGGGAAGCTGAGTGCCAACTGGGAGGGTCCCTACCAAGTGACTCGAGTCCTGGGACCAGGCACATACAAAATCGCCAACCTTGAAGGGCAAGAACTGCATGCTCACTGGAATGCGGACACTTTAAAGAAATACTACGTCTGAAAAGAATTCGAAGATAGTTTTTATTTTTTGGTAAAAACAAATGGCGGAGGACGGTCAAAAGAATGTCGACGGCTCCGACCACCCGAAAGTGTCACAGTTTTATAAAGAAATGAAGAATATTCAGATTTATACTCGTTGCCTGTTCACACTCGCGTTCTTCACACACAAACGAGCAGGGGGCAATAGGGGGAGGCCCCCCTGTTGCCAAAATCGGGAAAAATGGCCCCCCCAGCAAAAATCCGAAGCACCTCCCTGCTTACCTCTGGGCAGGCAGGGGGCAGGCCCCCTGGACTTTCAACAAAAGCCAGGGACAGGCCAGACTAACAAGGACTGGGGGCAAGCCCCCCAACCTTGTATAAAAAACGCAAAAGCCACCCTGCTTACCTCTGGGCAGGCAGGGGGCAGGCCCCCTGGACTTTGAACAAAAGCCAGGGACAGGCCAGACTAACAAGGACTGGGGGCAAGCCCCCCAACCTTGTATAAAAAACGCAGAAGCCACCCTGCTCACCTCTAGGCAGGCAGGGGGCAGGCCCCCTGGACTTTGAACAAAAGCCAGGGACAGGCCAGACTAACAAGGACTGGGGCAGGCCGCCCAACCTTGTATAAAAAACGCAAAAGCCACCCTGCTTACCTCTGGGCAGGCAGGGGGCAGGCCCCCTGGAATTTGAACAAAAGCCAGGGACAGGCCAGACTAACAAGGACTGGGGGCAAGCCCCCCAACCTTGTATAAAAAAAAACGCAGAAGCCACCCTGCTTACCTCTGGGCCGGTAGGGGGCAGGCCCCCTGGACTTTGAACAAAAGCCAGGGTCAGGCCAGACTAACAAGGACTGGGGAAAGGCCCCCCAACCTTGTATAAAAAACGCAGAAGCCACCCTGCTCACCTCTGGGCAGGCAGGGGGCAGGCCCCCTGGACTTTGAACAAAAGCCAGGGACAGGCCAGACTAACAAGGACTGGGGGCAGGCCCCCCAACCTTGTATAAAAAACGCAAAAGCCACCCTGCTTACCTCTGAGCAGGCAGGGGGCAGGCCCCCTGGACTTCGAACAAAAGCCAGGGACAGGCCAGACTAACAAGGACTGGGGGCAGGCCCCCAAACTTGTAAAAAGAAACAATCAGGAACCTCCCCTACTTACAGGCAGGCAGGGATAGGCTGCAAATCAAGCTCACGGGGAATCGAAACAGACAAAACAAACAGAAAATTCACATAAAAAGAGTAGTGTCAAAGGAATACAGAACAAGAGTTTTTAAAGCAAGTGATTATAATCAAGAGTACGGCAGCCGGCCACCAAAGGGCTCGGCGCGCAAAGAAGTGAAGAAAGTTAAAACGTCGGCACAGGCGCAGCAGGAGAGAGAGCAAGAGCCCTCTGAGGAAGATTGCCCTCCATGTTAAGCAGGGGGAGCATCTGGGCCGGAAGTGGCAGCTCCTTCAGACAGTCTGCGCATTTGAGCTTCGTCCTTAGCAGTATAAAGGGCTCGGAAAGCATCTTCGTCAAAACCAGGGAACATCTCCCTGACGGCTTCCATGACAACCCCTAGGCAAGAGTTAGCACCATTAACAAAGCCCGCCGACACAGCCGTCTCCACCTCCTGGAGTATTTCATCCCTCTCCTTCTCCCAATCCTTGGTCTTCGCCGCCAGATCGCCAAGAGCCGCCTGCAGATCAGAATTTGCCTTGGAAAGGCGCTCCCCAAGGTCGATGACGCTCTTCTTGGCGTGATCCAGCTCAGCCAAAGCTTTCCTGGCCTGCTCCAACTCCGCAAAGGCCTGCTGAGCTCTCTTTGACTCCTCCCCCAGGCGGGACACCTCCCTGGTAGCTTTCTCATTTTCAGACTTCCAGTGGATCGCCTGACCTTTTGCCTCTTCTAGCTCGGTCTCCCTTTTCGCCAACTGATCCTTCAGGCTGGCAATGAGAGCAATGTCCCTCTCGACTGCAGAAAGGCGGTCGGAGTTGGACAGTTCCTCATCACTCAGACGGCTGAGGGCCGCCAGCTCTGCAGAAGCTTGCATGATTCGGGCAGTGCGCTGGATGTACTGGGTCACTTGGTTTGTAGCAGATTGGACAGTCTTGAGGATGTGGTCCGCTAGAACTGCCCCTGAGTCGGAAAGTAGGGCGGAAACATCTTGGTTGTCTCCGGCGGTATAGTGGAATTCAGCGTTCTCCTCGGAGAAAAGGGTGGCGGGAATCCCCTGAGCAAAACGTTTAGGTTCAGGCGTGGAAGTCTCCAGGTCCACCACCTGGTCGGCACTTGGAGCCTCCCTGCCCCTCTTCCTAAGCAGCGCCCGGGGAGTGCTCTCCCCAGTCTCTTCGGAACCTGCAGCCCGTGGCCCCGGGGGAATCTGGACCCCTGCTGAAGGGCCCTCTTGCCTGCCAACAGGCGAAGGGGTAGCCTCGTAGGCAATCGCCTTCGCAACTGGAGAGGGGGTGGCCTCAGAAACCGCCGTCTTTGCAGGCGTTGCTCTAGGAGGGGGGGGGGAAGCCTTGGTCTACTGAATGACAGACCCTTCAAATGCTTCATCAGATTCTTCTCACCTCTCTTAAAATCAGGAGGAAGAGAAGGGCGACTTTGGATAACAGTGAGGTTCTCGTCCAGGCCCAGGCGTCTCACCTCCCCTTTTCTCCAAATAAAGGTAGCAAGATCTGCAAGGCAAACCTACAAGCTGTCAGGGCACTTTTAAAAAGAAAAAAAGAGAGAGAAAGAATCACTAACACTCCTGAACTACCTTTATCTAGACCCGGATTCATGCCCAACCGGGTCAAGTAATTATCAGTCGCTATAAGCTACGCATGAGGGAGCCATAAGGTGGGGCCATACACCCCATACTTGTTAGTGTGGGCAGCAAAGTAGGCCGTCAATTCCTTGTCCTTCTCACCTAGCTTAACCTCCAAGGCCTTTCCACCCACGCCAGGGTGGTACTCCTCAGGGGTCTCAAGCCTGGTGTGGACATGATTCCTGAAATGACGAGGAATCCTCCACCCATGGATGCTGTGTATGTAGAGGAAGTTGTTCTTCCAGTCTCTCAAACTGTCCATGCCAGGCCACACCAAACAATGTCCCTTCTGCCTCAAGAGGGACCAATAACCAGGGGAGCCCGTACTCCCAGAAGAAACCATTTGTAAGCCCACCATAAACCGCAGGGCGTCAATGGAAGGCTCCATGCGGTGAAAAAGACAGGTCCAGACATAAGAAATCAACGCCCTGACAGCCGTGGCTGTCAGCTGGGCGATGGCGACGTTCATGCGCCTGAAGATCTCCTCTAAGGAAGGATGGAGGGGAAAGCGAAGGCCGAACTCCAAACATTTATGGTAAACCGCTATGCACCCATCAGGGGGGTTGCATACGGTATCCTTTTCGCCGGGGACAACAACTGTATACCCCTCCCCGAAGTTATAGAGCCGCTCAATCACACCAGCGGCGTTCCTTGCAAGGATCGTCTCCCGATTTTTCGGGTCAGGGAAAATACTCAGAGGGATACGGTATTTGGCCTTGTCTAGATAGTAAACCCTCCCCCTTTCTCGGCGAACAAGGGGGCCGGAAGTTCTAGAAGGGTCAACTTCCAACGCCTCGTCATCCGAGTCAATAGCGTCAAACGAAGGGGGTTCAGGAGAATTGCCACCCCCACTACCCGCCGAATGCTCTTCCTCAAAACCAACCTCCCTAGAGGAGGAGGCAAAATTTACCCCTTCCCCCCTCTTTGATGGGTGAGTAAAGGGCAAAATCCGCTCGCGGGTTCTAGACATTCTACTCTAGCGAAAGCGGAAAGCAGGAAATCAAAAGGAAAAAGCAGAAAATGGAAGGCGAGAATCTGACCTAAGATGGCCTGACAGCACGGTGCAAGCCCAAAGAAAGAGTCTCCCAGGGAAAGGGGGGTGCAAAGTAGAATACGATTCGTTAACACTCGAGGGTTTTAACGGATAAAGAGAATAGGGAGTTTTGATGGAAAAGAAAGATTGAAAAAGTGAAAGAATGGATGACTGATCGCTTTTATAGAAAGAAAGGCATGCCAAGAGTCGCCCAACCCGCAGGAATTCACCCAAAGGCTGCGGTCCACGTGTCACCCCTACAGAGGCTTGCTCTGAGTAGCTTCCCAAGAAAAACCTCGGGCGGACCAAAGGGTGTCAGAAGATTGGTCACCCTATGACGTCCCCCTTGGCAAAAAAAAAAAAAAAAAAAAGAGAGAAAAAAAAAGAAGTACAGTGCACAAACGCGTCGCCTGAATTTCATTTCATTGAGACTTACAAAGGAAAGTTACATCTTAAGACAGATACGAAAAAGAAAAATACATAAGGCCCAAAACTTCCGGCCTGACAGAAATCAAACACCCTGCTACGCAGGCCTAGTCGTCGCCCAAATCTGGGGAATAATCCCCAGGACTGCCCGGACTCCCGAGAGCCGAGCCCCAATCCCAGTCTGGAGAGCCCTGGAAAGGGTCATCAGAAGCTCCGCCTTCATCCTTGTCGCTCAGGCAACCAAGACCCTCACTGTCATCAGAGTCATGGCTGCTGTCCTCCCAGTCCCTGCCAAAGGGAGCAGCCTGGGATTCATCCCAGGTGCGACAGCCTGTCTTCTTCACAGGCGAAGAGGGACCTGACGCCAAGGAGGAATCAGTGTCATAAAGGTTGGGGTAAAATTGCTCGGGGTGCAGCCACGAAAAGCACTCGTGGCATCCCCTGTCAAAACAGCCCCCTCCCTGGGGGCAGCGCCTAAACCTAGGCGCAGCAGGAGGTGAGGACCTCTTGAGGCGTTTGCCCCTCCTAGCAGAAACTTTCTGACCCATCCGGCGGGAACGAAGCCGTGAACGACGACTGCGGCGGACAGCTAGATAAACCGCACGAGCATATCGGAGCCTCCAAAACCCTCTGAAGACGAAAGTGACATATCTAACTCCACGACAAGTTACGCTTTTTTTGGTCCAAGCCATGATTAAAGACAAAGAAAGGGAAGTTGGAAATGGATCGTGAAGATAGTGGAGGATGCAATTTATACAAAAGCAGAAGCAGGGCATTAATGGTGCCCCAACCACTTCTGCAAAGAAGAGAGCCAATCATCAAACTGGCACACTGCTCGAAAATTCGCTATGCAGAGGAGAGTAATCATAACAAAAGACGTTTGAACTCTCTGCATACCCAGAGAAATTAAAGCATGTTCCCTCGGGAATATGCGGCGCATTTAATGCAAGAGTGTCCAAGGAGTCAACCTCCCACCGTCCCAGAACAAGACGTCGCCTGCCGAGCAGGAGCCCCGCTCCCCCTCAGCCGGCGAGGGCCAATTGATGGGAGTCGGTTGCCTACCTCGGGCCGCCTGCCAGTCAGGCCCCAAGGCGACCAATCCCAGAAAGAGGAAAGGCCTGCCCAGCAAACTATCCGTCAACATCATTGAAACCTCCAAGAGTATGGCCTTAATCCCTTAGCCGCCTGGCACAGCCTGGCCGCCTGCCAAGCAGGGCGAACCAGGCCTCCTGCCTGCTTCCAGGGCGCTCCCGCCTAAGCAGGACCAAAGGAGAACCGAGGACCCATCCGTCATTTTGCCTAAGGTAAGGGGAAATGAGTGGACAAGGTGAGACCACGTGTCGCGCCAGCATCCACTCATTTCCCTCCTCTTCCCTCTCTTTTCCTCTCTCTTGTGGGAAGGTATAAATACTTACCCATTTCCCACATAAGAGGGGTTGGATTTTCTCTCTCTAGACTCTTACTCCTAAAAACGCCACCTAGTTCCTCACGAGCTAGGTTCGTCAAGGCAATTCACGGACTGACTTAGGCATCGGAGAGGGTTTCCTCGGACAACCTCCGAGGCCCTGTGCGTTCACTGTGCATGGAGCAGGCCAACTCGCCGGGAAGGTCCGATCAAGGGAGTGAGAGGAAGGGGAGGCTGAAGGAAATCAAACGATCAACTGTTCACTATTAATCCAATCCTACAGCCCGGATCCAAGGCCGGGTGAATTGTTTCCGTGACCGGAACAATATATGAACGGTAAAAAGATAAGGGAGAAAAAGATGTCGGGATTTAATTACACCCTCAACCTACATGCTTAATCGATCTCGGAAACGGACTCGTAGTAGCGACGGGAGCGCGGGAGTGTCGAGATATGTGGGTAGAGTTATGGTGTATGTCTTTGACGAGTTTTGATCTCAGGATTTTGAATGTATGTGTGTGTGTGTGTGTGTGCATGAGTGCCTAGAACTCAAGGGTGATGAATGTTTGAAGGTTGAAGATGTGTAGGGTTGAATGGGTTAGAAAAAGATGTTGTGTGATTAGGGTTGCAAAAAACTTGTGAAATGAATTGATGATATGGGGTATTTATAAGGAGGACCCCGGTTTAGGGTCACTCGATCGAGTGGAGCGTGTGCACTCGATCAAGTGCCCGGTTCGAGTCTGGTTCGGCCGGTTTACTGCTTTACTCGACCGAGTGGGTGTGAATGGAGGGAGTGTAAATAGGGAAAGATTTGTTGACCATTTTTGAATGGATTTGGTTGATTTGGTTGTTGAGTCTTGATTCATTTTGTGTATTTGGACATAATGTGAGGCTGGTTCGTATCGGGATTCGACCTTGACCGGGTTTTGACTCAGTCGCTAAAAGACGGTTTTATTTCCGGTGACGGTTTTGACCCAAATTAGTCTCATTTTATTGGAAACGACCCACTGGGCCTGGATTTGAGGTCAGTTTTGAGAGATTCGCACTCCGTTAAATGCCCACATCGGATACTATTGATTCCGAGTCCGTATTCGAGCATATTAAGTCACGTTAGCGTCCGATCATCATCGGGTGTTTTGTCGGGAACTGCTATAGACACTAGCAGGCAAAATGCGGGTGTCTACAGAGCCCCCACTCTGACTGAGGCTTGGACAAGGCGAAAGTCAGAGTAGCTACCAGGCCAATCGAGGATTACGACCTGGCAGCCTTCCGTTCGGGTCGTTTATAGTCCATTAGACTTGCGTGAAGGGCTCGTAAGCCATAAGCAGAGGGTCATACCTGTCCTGATGATGATAGCTCCGTGGGGAGTGAAACTTGCTCCCGAAGGTGTAGGTGTACCCGTATGCTGATACATCATTGCTCTAATTGTAGCATTCTGGGATAAATATTGACTCACGTTGGGGAGTGAAGTAGTTGTGCGGAGACTTGCTTCTGAAGTCTTGGGTGTACCCGTATGCCGACACATCACATCTTGGATGTAGCATTCCAGGAGAAACACCGCTTTTGATGTTCCATTTGGGAAGCACTAGCTGGTACCTGAAATGTTAGATACATAGGCAGAAATAGCAGGCATAGCAGATAGCAAGATAGCATATAGGAAATGCAGTTAGCATCTATAGACTGGCTTGCGCTGGGGAGAATGATTTTTGAAATCGAAGTCCTGAAAGCAACTCACGTGCTAGGAGATAGGTTTTCAAAATTGAAAGGGGTAGAAAAGAAATATGCAGTTTAAATAGACCGAAATTTGACCTTGTCGAAAAGGATTTTATCAAATGGCTAAGTTTTGCAAATTTCAAAGCAAGAATTTTGAAGAGAGACATACCGACAGACTCGACTCTGGACTCTCGAGGGGTTGGACCGCGACTCAGGGGGTGGGCCACCTAACACGACAAGACTCTTAAGCTGCGCTATTCTGTAGCCTAGGCGAGTGGCAAGACAGTCGAACATCAAAATGGGAAGAATGTGTATTAGGGGGATGCAGTAGTCTGTAACGAGACTGTAACGACAGGACTTAGTAGTAGCAATGTTATAGTCTGGTGCTCTTTTGGATCTTTGGTTTTGGGGTATAGTCCCAAAATGGGTGTTGCTATGAGTCCCTGACGGATTCTCGTCTTTGACTGAGCCGAGTACTAGGACACACTATAGAAAGGTGGCTAGATTTTTGAAAGTATTTGGATTATGGGGGTGGATGGAGAACTTATGTCTAAGAGAAGCCCCCAGGACGACAAAGCTAACTGTTGAGAACATGACAGTGTCGTGATAGGAATGATGGTGCTTTCTGAATTTGTGTCAATATGGGTGGTTGTGCCCTTGTTGAAAGGCTGCCTACGTATTCACGTGTAGTGAAATCAAACCAAGCCGTAGTTCAGTGGATTGGAAGATTTATTATGGTGCCTAGTTTATTAGGGCTTTGTGTGTAACTAGCCTGTATCGACGGTGTAGGCTAGGTGCATTCCCAATGATGTCTTGATCAAAGGGCTGGAATAGTTAGGATGTTGATCCTGTGACTGTGAGCGTTCTCCGGGGTAGCCCCCAGAGGTGGTGTGAACTATTTGGGCATGTTCTATGCCGACTGCAGGCTGAGTTCCCGTGTTTGGGGTTGGTAACTGGTTTGGATGCTTTTGGAAATGTGGAGCTAGGTCGCAAGTGGCTTTGATGATTCGAAATCTGGAGCTCGATTTTGTGGAGCTAAAGCTTCGAGGGTAAGGTATTGCAATGTGGTAGGAAAGGGGGAAGTCGAGTAAAAATGACTCGGACTTCGATCAGGGTAGGTTTGATAATGCGGAATCTGATTTCCATGTCTGGCCCTAATGGTTAGGGTGTATCCTATGGAGCTAGAATCCTCAAAATTTCGGGCTGTCTCTTAGCCTAGGTCTCGAGAAAGTCTTGAGGGTTGCAATGTGGGAAGGCTAAGTGTGGTGTTAGCTGACCAGCTTAATTGTCTCTTCCCTATTCGATGGTATGGCCATTGATAATTTTTTAATTGACCGTACCCCGGTCAAGGGATTTTCACTTGAGTTGAACGTTGACCACGGTCATGGGTATTTGAATTTTTTTTTTTTGGGTTGTCCTCTTAGCCCCGGTCGTGGGATCCTTCACTCGAGTTGACTGTGTCCCAGTCAAGGGATTGATCGTATCTGGTCGAGGGATGTTGAGAGTTCTTTTTTGGTCATGGCCAACTCTTTTGTTTCGGCCTTTTGCTTTTTTCTTTGGACTTCTGTTCTTTTGTCCAGTTTTTTTTTCACGACTATCCCTTCCTTTGATGTTGTGGGTGGATATGGGGGTGGGCCCATCGGTTGGATTAGGCTTGTGGAGCTAAACCTTTGTAAGGTGTAAGCCTAGTTGGTGAGTGCAACTCGCGGTGGAGTACTCTACGGTAAGCATGGTGATTTGGATCTTGGTATTGTCATCATAATTCCGAGCAGGCTTAGTGGGAGCATCGTCCCGAGTTGGGTATTTTTGGCATCAAGCCTATAGAGTCACGACACTTCTTTATTGCTTCTGGTCAGACTAACGCCTAAGGTAGGGATTGATCAGTCTTATTGGAGGGGTGTTTATTGTGGGAAGTGGGCTTGCCTTCCGTCTTGAACCCAAACTAGGAGACTACCTAGATTTGTCATAGGATTCAATACTGCTCCTACTAGGGGTAGTTATGTGGCTGTCTATGCCGGACATGGAACAGGTAAGGGAAAACACGGGCCTTAGTTCCTGCAGTCATTATAGATGTGCCTATAATAGTCACGTGCATGCGCTCACAGTGTATGATGGTGTTCATCATGTTCTCAGAAACACATAAGGGAAGCATATATGAGAAATAGAAAAGCTGATTTTATTGAATTTTGAAAAGAGGACAGAATACAGTTGACTCTGACTCTGACTTTGAAATGAGAATGTAGGATATCCTAGACTCGGACTCAGACTTAGACTCGAATCGGATCTGGACTTTCGAATACTTGGTTGGTCGTTTCTTTTTTTGGTAAGGTCCTTGATTGGAGGAAACGACAGGTGCCACGACTCGCCTAAACTCGACTTTGCGCGAATGCAAGAGAGCGAGTCAAACTAGACATGGCCCGGGGTGACGGGTCGACAAAGACTCTTGGACCGGGATACTCGAACGTTGACCTAGACGAGCTAATGACCTCGGCTTGGACCTGACCACGAGACTCAAGTTGCACGAGGGTGAGTCCGAAAATGGGACGACCATGTTTGACCGCATCGCATGCTTGGACCAACCGTGGCGACCTAACCTTAGCTGACTCGAGCGCTCGCAGCATGGGTACGACTTGAAGAAGGCATCATAAGGACGCCAGTGTATGATGAACGTAAGATACCCCTTAAGGTGACTGTGGTTGACTGCTCAGGTGGGGGATAGCCCCCAAGTGAGACTGAACACTCTGATAAGACTGAGATGGTGCGGCATCTGAATGACTCGAAAGTGACACACGTGAGACACCACGCGTAGGACATGACCCTCAGAGCAACCGTGATTGATTGCTCTGCTGAAGGGTAGCCCCTGAGTGAGATTGTAGGTTTTGTCAAGACTCGAGTGTCGAACGAGTGACCCTTAGACGTAAGGATCACGAACCTTTCGCTACAGGGCTATGCCTTGTAAAAGGTTGACTCGGCCTCGAGGAGGGCAGACGGGTAAGGGAGGAAACTTGCGATGTAGGATCGGCCTAGTTTCGACGCTAGAGACCCTTGACTTGACTCGAATAAGAGTGGCCATGTGATTAGGGTAGACCCTTAAGTTAAAGAGTTCTAGAGTTTGAATGACTCGACTAACGGATTGAAAGACGGGCGAGATTCCCTTAGGAAAGGTCGTGGGGACCGTCCTGTCGGAGGGAAAGATCGCGTGTGACTTTCTAGTTAGGACTCGAGTGTTCAGATGAACCTTCCATTTACGAGTGTATGACTCATGTTGGTTGGTTATGCCTTTAGGAAAAGGCGGACTAGGATGGGGAAGAAACCCGTGATGTAGGATCGACGGAGTTTCGACGCTACAGAAAATCATGAAAAGACCCGACACACGGATAACGGTAGGTCCTATAATAAGGAATTTTTTTGAAAAAAAATGATTGAATTTTGAAAATTGAGAGGACAGTCCTGAAATTGGCAGTGGGCCAATAGGATCGGGCATTTTGAAATGTTAGAATGGTTGCGAGTAATTTCGCGTTTTGAAAATTGAGGAGGCGATCCCGTCTTTTGAAATTGGCAACATGCCGACAGGGCCGTGTTTTTTATTTGACAAGTTGAATATTTGGAATTTTGAAAATTTGAATATCGAAAATAAATTTCCGAAAATTTGAAAATCGAAAATAAGATCCCGAAGATTTGAAAATCAAAAACGGCATCTCGGAGATTTGAAAAACGAGAATCGCATCTCGAGGATTTGAAAAAAAACGAAATAGAATTTTGAAATTTGAAAATCGAAATGGAATTTGAAAATTCAAAAATCGAATGGTGGATCGGAAATTCGAATTTTGAAATGGATAGCATGCAGGCTAGAAAATAGGCTATTTTCAGTCAAATCGTAAGTCTAAATTTCGGCTGCATTCCAAATTTTGAAAATTGGATATTTTGAAAAGACGGGTCCCGAAACGGACAGTATTTCGGGTTTTTCAAAATTTGGTATTTTTGGAAAGATGCATTTTTTTAAATGACGGTTTTTGAAAAAAAATGACACGGAAACCAAGTAGCACGTAGTCAAGAAAGCATTACAACGACGCTTATGTATGCTTTACACTAAGTCTCGGTCGGTCAAAATAGGGTCTATACCATCGACGATAGTATTCTCGTAGTCAGGACGGACTCCCTAAGCGGAGTTGGTCTTAGGAAATGCCGCAAAACCCTTACGAGTTCCACCATCGAAGTCTTTAGCGCACCCAGGTAGGAATGCACCGCGATATAGTGGGACGTCGGTCACAAGTAACCGGCCCGGGCAAAATTGGGTTATGCATGAATCATTAAACTAATGTGCGCACACTAATATACGAACGATTTCTCTTCGAGTCTCACCCTAGGAACCCCGATGACATGTGGTACATCAGGTATCCCCAGCGGAGTCGCCAAATTGTGGACATGACGTAGGTCCACCCCGACGCGGCCACGCGCGGGTTTGGGTAGGCGAATGAATCTCGTGGTGAGATTGTTCTCGGGTTCAAAATTTAAGTCAAAATGGAGTCGCCACCGAATTTTGTGGTTATTCGGAACCATACGAGCCCACTCTATATCGTCATGGGCTGTACACAAAGTACGGCCCACTTCGATTTCAGAGTTTATGGGGCTTGTCCCTTTGCATTGCAATATCGATACCGTTTAAACCGGCTTTCGTATATAGAATGACTCTCGAGCGCCAATGGTTTCGGGCATCCGGAAACCAAGGTTCTGATAAGGGGTGAGGGTACGTGTTGGGAAGCCCACTAAGGACACTCAACCCCGCCCGCACATGGCGGCCTCTACTAAGACATCGTTCGTGTTCGTGTGGGCGCGCTAGTGAAACGACTAAATGATATGCAAACAACGTTTTCGGCTAAGCATGTGAATTAAATGTGAGCTACGTCATTTTAATGCATCTTGATTCACGTCAAAGTGATTTAGCATGTGATGTTCATTTGAATAAATAAATGGCAAACATCAAATAATAGAAAACTCGTAAATAAATTACAAATTACACGGGCGGAATACAACCCGGAATTCACAATACAACGAGCAACAAAATAGAATAATCGAATAGAATATGGTAAACGTTAGCTAAAAACGGACCCGTATATAATAAATATAAACTAGACCGTAAGTTGTGCAAACAGACGAACTTCGATTAAATACACATTATATTGTGTATTAAACGGAGGACGGAGATATGGAACCTAGCCGTGGTGCTAGCCCGATCCCGAATCTCGATGCCTTGTCCCGACTTATCACATCGAGGAATAGAGTCTAAATTAATCATGTGTCGGATACGACTAAAGAGTCGTCGACACAAGATTAATAGTGCGAGACCGTCGATCAAAGTCGTTTTAAGTGATATGATATGCATGAGTTTTGAAAAATAGGATAACGTGATTGACTTTACACGTGTCGACTAAAAGTCGTAAAAAAAAAAAGACGAGCCTCAAAATATGGAAACATGTCGCGAAAGTCGCCTATTAATGTAAGAATCGAAGAGGATAGAAAGGCGAGAAAACAAGAAAGAGGAGCTCGGCCAATCAGGCCTCCCCGCGAGTCGCCTGACCGGCGCGCGACTCGCATGGGGGGCTGGCCGCCTTTTTTATTTGTTTGAATTCGATAATTGACCGAGTTAAATAAAAATATTGCATTATTTAAATTCAACTCGGTTCTCGATGTCATAAACGTGTATTATACGATTATGAGACCGTTATCGGGATTTTATGAAATATGCTATTATGTGATTGAAAATTTTGATTATTGACGAAATTATAGTCCTCCGCGTCACAGCATCGATACTAATCCTCAAGGATTATGTGATGTCGGTTTCCGCCTCAACGGATCTCGTACTAATCTTAGAAATGGAGTCTTACGCGTTCAACTATGAGCAATCACGATCGCGTTATGCCCTTGAGTACATTGGGGCGGCGCTCCTCGAAAGGGTGCCACCTCCGTCGTGACTCGTAAAGGGATTAAACGGACTTTGGATGATCGTCGTAGTCAAACGTGTTAGGATCCGAATTTTAATATTATATAAATATATATATATATATATATATATATATATATATATATACACGGTATTAATATGTTAATGACGATAATTAAATGTTAGAGGTTAGATACAATAAATAAAAAATGTTAGATTGCGATAAATAAAAGTGTTAGATTAGAGAGTTAGTATACACGAAATTTTTTAGCGGTTAGTAATAATAATAATAATAATAATAATAATAATAATAATAATAATAATAATAATAATAATAATAATAATAATAATAATAATAATAATAATAATAATAATAATAATAATAATAATAATAATAATAATAATAATAATAATAATAATAATAATAATAATAATAATAATAATAATAATAATAATAATAATAATAATAATAATAATAATAATAATAATAATAATAATAATAATAATAATAATAATAATAATAATAATAATAATAATAATAATAATAATAATAATAATAATAATAATAATAATAATAATAATAATAATAATAATAATAATAATAATAATAATAATAATAATAATAATAATAATAATAATAATAATAATAATAATAATAATAATAATAATAATAATAATAATAATAAAATCACGGAAGCATAGTGAGAGAAAAGTTTCTCTCTCTAGGAATCAGTTACGTAAAGGCGATTCTGTTACGATTTCTCCATGGCTGCCATTGCTGCTTCCACTGTGAAGAGAGGACCTGGACGGCCACCGAAGAAAGCTAATCAATCACTTCCTCCTCCCATTACTGGTCAATCTGGTGCTGGTTTGGTGAATGGTGATGCAGAATCAAGTTCTCAAACTGAAACCCAGGGTGCTACGCACAAAATTTCGCTAAATGATGTGATCCTCGAAGCTATGGCTTCTTCTGGTAAACTCGATCTTAAAACTCCTAATACTTCCTTGCATTCCTCCATTAATGCTAATAATGACGGTGATATTATAATCAATCATGATGCTTCTAAACCCCCTGAATTAGAAAACCCGAACACTGGTAATGCTAAGTCATGGTCTTCTATAGCGAATAAACAAAAGCAATTAGGGATGAATCTCTGTTTCTTTGAGGAGGTAGCTGATAACACTGAAATCTCAATTGAATTGGACGACTTTGAGGATGAATTGAATAAGTGGAAGTTTACTCTCATGGGTCATGTGATTGGTAGTAAGCCTACTT
Organism: Agrostemma githago; assembly: GCA_958450325.1. NCBI lineage: Eukaryota > Viridiplantae > Streptophyta > Magnoliopsida > Caryophyllales > Caryophyllaceae > Agrostemma > Agrostemma githago. The sequence continues at coordinate 43,130,183 of OY288244.1, forward strand.
TACAAGCGGTGAAGAAGTATGTCCAAGATAATTGGGGTACTCTTGCTTTACCAACAGTACAGTACTATAAAAAAGGGTGGTTTTCCTTTAGGTTTGCCTCAAAGGAAGCCATGGATAGTGTCCTCGGAGGTGGCCCTTGGAATATGGGTATATACACCTTTATCTTGAAGGAATGGACACCAAGTTTCTCAGCTGAAATGGATAAGCTTGCTTGTGTTCCAGTTTGGGTTCTTTTTCCTGACCTGGATCCTTTTCTGTGGTCGGATGTGGTTCTTGGAAAGATGGCTAGTACCATAGGAAGACCATTGTGTGCTGATCTTGCCACAACCACTAAGGCCAAGCTATCTTTTGCTAGGGTCCTAATAGAGGTTGATGTCTCTAAACCCCTACCTGAGCATGTGATAATTAATACTCCTTTTTGTGAGCATTCTGTTCAAACGGTTCGATATGAATGGATTCCCTTTTACTGTCATGGTTGTGGGAAGCTAGGTCATAAGAAAAATTCATGTAAATGGGAGAAGAAGAAATCTGTTCCAGCTAAGCCACTGATCAAGAATGATCAACCTGAAGTTGTTGAGCAGTCATCTCAGAAGGTTGTTGAGGAAATCATAGTTCCTGAGCATGTGGAAAAGGCCATAGAGGAGGAAAAAGTGGATACTTTGTTCTCTACCATGGAGTCTATTGAGGAAGGGGAGTGCATTGAGGATATGTCTAATGCACAACCTTGCATTGAATCTGATCAGGATGGCTTTCAACCTGTATCTAAAAGGAACTCCTCAGCTTACAAAGTAAGAAAGGAGCTTATAGTGGAGAATATGGATTTGGAGAATACCTTTCAAGCCATCTCTGTTGAGGAGAATGAGTCTGAGTCTTATATTGGCTATTTAGATTTTCCAATTCCACCTGATAAATCATGAAACTTGCCTCCTGGAACATTCGGGGTTTCAATGATCCCCTCAAGCATAGTGAAGTTAAGGAGTTCTTTTCCTCTAATAATCTGGATATCCTTGGAGTATTAGAGACTAGAGTTAAGAAAAAGAAAGCAAAAAAACTCATTCATAACAACTTCAGACATTTGGAGGTCATAACAAATTATGATCAGCATTATAATGGTAGGATTTGGATCATCTTTAATCCTAATACTGTTAAGGTTACTAACATTACTTACTTTGATCAGTGTGTATCTGGTATAGTTCATCATTTTGAAACCAACACCCAATTGCAACTAAGCATTGTATATGGTGCTAATGATGCTGCTATGAGAGAAGGGTTATGGAAAACTCTTCAATCCCTTACCACCTATTCTCCTTGGATTGTTCTTGGTGATTTCAATGTTGTCAGAAGTCCTGAGGAGAAGCTTAGTTCCACTCCACCTGTTTTGGATGACATGATGGCCTTCAATAATTGTTTGGCTAATTGTCAACTAGATGATATCAGCAGTTCAGGATGCTCAATGACCTGGACTAACAAGCAAGGACCTGAGTCCAGGGTTTGGTCTAAACTTGATAGAATTTTAGTTAATCCTTCTTGGTTTACTAAATTTCCAAATTCCTCTGCCACTATTCCTGATGCAGGGGTTTCTAATCACTCTCCATTGCTCGTTAATGTATTGATGCAGCAGTGCAAAGTGAACAAAGCTTTTACTTTCCTTAATAGTTGGATTGCACATCCTGACTTTCAGTCCACAGTAAGTCAGGCTTGGGAAGGAAGGGTTCAAGGGTCCCCTATATACTGCTTGTTTGGCAAATTGAAGCTGGTTAAAAAAGCTCTCAAGCAGTTTCATAAGCACCACTTTTCTAATGTCTCTGGCAGAACTAAGGAGGCAAAGGAGAAGCTTATAAAATGTCAAATAAGGCTAAGGGATTATCCTCTCGAGAGAGAACTTATTTTAGAAGAGAAAGATTTACTTGACACTTATCAAAACATCAAAGCAGCAGAATTAACAATGTTGAAACAAAGAGCTAAGATCCAGGATTTACAGCTAGCTGATTGCTCCTCGAAATACTTTTATGCAAAAATTGCTGAAAGAAGGAACCATCAGATGATTGGTGCTATTAAAGATGCGTCAGGGCATGTTCATGAGAACACTCCTGCAGTTGTTGAGGCTTTTCAGACTTACTACACAGATCTACTAGGAAATAAGCATGCTGTTAGGCCACTGGATGCTACTTTGATTATGCAAGGGCCTTGTCTCACTACTGATATGCAGGCAAGCTTACTCACTCCTATTACTATCCAGGAAATCAAAGAGGCTGTTTTTAGCATGGACAATAATAGCAGTCCAGGAATTGATGGATTTGGGGCAGGATTCTTTAAAGCAACTTGGGCCATTGTGGAATCTACATTTTGTGCTGCTGTCATGAACTTTTTTCAGAAAGGTAACATGTCTAAGCAAGCTAACTCCACTATTATTACCTTAATCCCTAAAAAGCAAGAGGCTTCATCTGTCATGGATTTTAGACCTATATCATGTTGTACAGTCTTCTATAAAACTGTGAGTAAAATAATCTCAAATAGATTAAGGCCTATCTTGCCTAGCATAATTGGTGAAGAACAGGCGGCCTTCATCAAAGGCAGAAGTTTGTTTGAAAATGTTCTATTGTCTCAAACTTTGGTTAAAGGATACACAAGGAAGTTCCTTACACCAAGATGTATGATCAAGGTTGACATAAGGAAGGCATTTGACTCCTTACAATGGGAGTTCATTTCTGATCTTCTTCAAATGCTGGGTTTTCCTCCTCTCTTTATTAAATGGATTATGGGATGCATCACCAATCCTTGGTATTCCTTTAAAATAAATGGGGGTGTTCATGGATTTTTTCAAGGCAAAAGTGGCATTAGACAAGGGGATCCCTTGTCTCCTTGTCTGTTTGTTCTGAGTATGGAGGCTCTCTCTAGAGCGTTGAGGAAAATAGGGGACCAAGAACTAGTCTCTTATCATCCAAAGTGTTGCAGAATCAATCTTAATCATTTAATTTTTGCTGATGATCTTATGATCTTTAGCAGAGGGGATGTTCCATCAGTTGTAGCTATTAAAACCAAACTGGATTGGTTTGGTAACTGCTCTGGATTGAGAGCAAATTTAGACAAAACTAATATCTACTTTGGGGGGATCAGGCATGAGATCCAAAGCAGTATTCTGACTGCTACAGGCTATACTGTTGGTATTTTTCCATTCAGATATCTAGGGATACCTTTGAATGATGCCACTATCAAAATCTCTATGTTTGATTCTCTCATCATTAAGATTCAGAAGTCAATCAGACATTGGTCAACTCATCTACTATCATACGCTGGTAAGGCCCAGCTTATTAACTCAGTGATTTTTGGACTGCATAATTTCTGGTGCTCTAGCATCTTACTGCCCAAGGCTGTTGTGAAGGCCATTAACAAACTCTGTAAAGATTTCTTTTGGGGAATACAACCTGGTAATACAAGATTAACATTCCAAAAATGGCAAAAAATTTGTCAACCTTGGGATGCTGGTGGATTCAATGTAAAATGCTTGGAAGATTGGAATAAAGCATTACTAGCTAAATGGCTTTGGCAACTCTCAGAGAATATGGGAAGCATATGAATTAGGTGGTGTAATGCATACATCTTACGAGACACATCTATTTGGTCTATCATCAAGAAGGAATACTTCTCTTCAGGGCTAAAGCATGTCCTGCAAGTTAGAGATGAAATGGTTCAACGTTGTGGGAATGCAGACACTGCTGCCCAAGTCATTAAAACTTGGGTTGTAGGAGGGAAATTCAGGGTATGCAAAGCGTATGAATTCTTTCACCCTAATCCTTCAACGGCTCGGTTCAAAGGTCTGGTATCATCTCTTATGATGCCAAGGCATAAAATCATTCTGTCTTTAGCTATTCAAGATAAATTGGCCGCTGTGGACAAGCTGCAGGAGAAAGGATTTCAATTGGCAAACAGGTGCGTTTTGTGTCTGAATCATGAGGAGAGCTCTAAACATCTGTTCTTTCAATGTAGCTACTCTAAGCTCATATGGCAGATGGTTAAATCCTGGCTAGATGTACCATTGCCTACTGATAGCATGATCTCAGCCTTGCGTTGGACTGCTCAGAGTTGCAATAAGAAACACTGGAAAGCGGGTTGGATCCAATCTAGCATTGCTGCGGCTACCTACCTTATATGGAAGGAAAGGAACTCCAGGATCTTTGGACGCAATACCATGACTGAAGAGGCCCTTTTATTACATCTCAAATTTGTTGTTAAAGCAAGGATATCAATGTATAAGTCTAATCCTAAGTATGCTAGGATTATAGATCATTTGTATAGAATTGAAACCTAGTGTGATAGTCTTTTTGCAACATTGTAATTTCATGACATTAATGAAATGATAACACTTTTGCAAAAAAAAAAAATAAAAAAAAAAAAAAAAAAAAAAAAAATAATAATAATAATAATAATAATAATAATAATAATAATAATAATAATAATAATAATAATAATAATAATAATAATAATAATAATAATAATAATAATAATAATAATAATAATAATAATAATAATAATAATAATAATAATAATAATAATAATAATAATAATAATAATAATAATAATAATAATAATAATAATAATAATAATAATAATAATAATAATAATAATAATAATAATAATAATAATAATAATAATAATAATAATAATAATAATAATAATAATAATAATAATAATAATAATAATAATAATAATAATAATAATAATAATAATAATAATAATTATAATAATAATAATAATAATAATAATTATAATAATTATAATAATAATTATAATAATAATAATTATAATAATAATAATTATAATAATAATAATAATAATAATAATAATAATAATAATTATAATAATAATAATTATAATAATAATAATAATAATAATTATAATAATAATAATTATAATAATAATAATAATAATAATAATATCTATTATTATTATTATTATTCGGACCATTCTCCGGTTTGTGTAACTATTCTGCCTGGTGAGGAGAATATCTATAATTTTAGTTTTTTGAACTGTTGGATTAAAAGCCCAACGTATAAATCCGTGGTTTCAACTGCTTGGAAATACCCTGCTAAAGGAACTGTTGGGTTCATTCTGTTCACCAAACTCAAGAGGGTTAAGGGGGCTCTAAAGACGATGCATAGGAATAACTATTCTCATCTCAGTAGGCGTATTGCAGAGACAAAAGTAGAACTAGAGGATTGTCAGCAACATCTTGTACATCATCCTTTATCCGATGTTTATGCAGAAAAGGAAGCACAGATCTTGGCAGTCTATAGATCATTACAAGAGGCAGAACTTAGTATCCTTAGACAAAGAGCAAAAATTGACAATATCATGAAAGGGGATGAATCGACTAAATATTTTCATGCGAGAATCAAAGAAAGAAGGCATCAACAAATTATAGGCTCTATTTGTGATAAAGATGGAAGACTCAGAGAGGGGCTCTATGAGGTAGCCAATGGTTTTATTGAATTTTATACTGAACTGCTTGGTACGTCTAGGCAGATTCGGGCTCTTGATGATGTTGTTACCAAGGGTGCAAGAGTTTTGGAAGATGATTGGGACTTAATGATCAGACTACCCACTGAGGAAGAGGTTAGGAGGGTTGTGTTCAGTATTGGGGATGATAGAAGCCCAGGCCCGGATGGGTTCTCTTCTGCTTTCTTCAAGAGTTCTTGGAATATCATTAAGGAGGATTTTCTATCTGCTGTCCTAGAGTTTTTTCAAAGGAAAAGGATGCTCAAGCAAGCCAATTCAACTTCTATTGCTCTTATACCTAAAAAAGATATTTGCCATTCCGTCTTAGACTACAGGCCAATTTCATGCTGTACTGTGTTTTACAAGACCATAAGCAATTTGCTCACACAGCGTATTCAGAATACTTTGCAATATTTAGTTGGGTTTGAACAGGCCGCTTTCAGCAAAGGGAGGAGTATACATGAAAACATTGCCTTATCTCAATCTTTGGTAAGAAACTATGGAAGGAAGTATTTAACTCCTAGATGTCTAATGAAGATAGACCTTCGAAAGGCATTTGATTCCATTCAATGGGATTTTATAAAGAATCTTCTTAAGGAGCTTAATTTTCCCCCTCTTTTTGTTGAATGGGTTATGACTTGTGTTACTGGCTCATGGTTTACGTTGAAAATTAATGGAGCAAATCATGGGTTCTTCAAGGGTAGAAGTGGTCTCCGTTAGGGATGTCCACTCTCTCCCTATCTCTTTGTGTTGAGTATGGAAGTGCTCTCAAGGCGTCTTCGAATGATCAATCAGTTGCCTCAAGTCTCTTATCACCCGAAATGTTGCCAACTGAGACTTAATCATATGGTGTTTGCGGACGATCTAATGATTTTTACAAGAGGTGATAGTCCTTCGGTTGTTGCCGTTGCGGAGGAACTTGAGAATTTTGCCTCGGAATCGGGTTTGCAAGCGAATAAAGAGAAGACCCATATCTTTTTTGGTGGGGTGCGGGAGGAGATTAGAGAGCTTATCCTGAGCGAAACTGGATTTATACAAGGAGAATTTCCTTGTCGATACTTGGGTCTTCCCCTTCACTCAGTGAACAATAGGATGGAGCAATACCAGGTGCTTATTAATCGTATTCAGACCATGATTGTTTGTTGGTCGTCAAGCCATCTTTCTTATGCTGGTAGACTTCAATTGATTACTTCTGTAATCTTTGGTCTTACCAATTACTGGTGTCCTAATGCGGTTTTTCCTGTTAACGTCCTTAAAAGAATTGATCAGATTTGCTTACGATTTTTTTGGACGGGAAGCTATAATAAAGTGCGCATGGTTTTTAAGAAATGGTCCAGTATATGCCTTCCTTGGGCTGAGGGAGGACTCAATGTGAAGAGTTTACGAACTTGGAACAAAGCTCAAGTCGCACATTGGTTATGGAAAATTGTTCAAAATAGACCCGGGATTTGGAAAGAATGGCATCTCAAATATATTCTTCATAATCATAGCATTTGGTCTATCAAGAAAAAAGATAATCAAACCTCTACTTGGAAAAGTATTCTTCTGATTCGTGATGAAATTCTGCAGGCAAGTGGGAGCGTGGATGATGCTGTTGCTCTAGTGACAAGTTGGACCTGCAACAACTCTTTTAATGTTGGTGCTGCATATAGTTGGTTTGGTAAGTCTGAGCAAATGATCCGATGGATGGCAAGATTCAAGGGCAGAAGTGTTATCCCTAAGCATAGAATCATCCTGATCTTAGCTGGGCAGAGAGCATTGGCTACGCAGGACAGATTACAATCTCGAGGACTTCAGTTGGCAAACAGATGTGAGCTTTGCAAACATGGGTTTGAATCGACTAAGCATTTATTCTTTGGTTGTTCTTTCTCTAGGCAGGTATGGCAACACCTGTTAAATTGGATGCAGATTACGGGGCGGGGATGGGACCTGGTTTCTGAATTGAATTGGTGCACTGCTCGACATAGAAAGAATCACTGGAAGAATCAATGGTTTAAAGGTACCATTGCTGCTGCTACTTACTGGATTTGGATGGAGCGTAACAGTAGAATATTCTCTACAACTAGAACTACAGTTGAAAGCCTTGTTAGAGATATCAAATTCGAAGTCTGTACTAGATTGCGAGTTATTGGAATGGACCTGGCTTCAAAGCTACTGATGTAACGGATACTGGATACTACGGAACAACCAGTCATCCAGTATTTGGGAATGGAATGAGAGATATGGATACGACGGAACAACCGGTCATCCATTTGAGCTTGGGTACTACGGAACAGCCGGTCACCCTGTATTGAATCAGAGTACTACGGAACAGCCGGTCACTCTTAATCCTTCTTCATTTGGGCGGAACGTTCATTAGCTAACACAGCAGGCAGAAGTAGTAGCATGAGGCAGTGACATAATTTGTATTTGGTTCTGATTTGTATTCTAGTTTAGTTGTCGAAATAGTGGTTGATTAAGTGGATTTAGCTTTTGTAAGAGATTAGTCTCATTTTAATAATAATGAGGCATACCTTTCTTGCAAAAAAAAAAAAAAAAAAAAAAAAAAATATAATAATAATAATAATAATAATAATATTAATAATAATAATAATAATAATAACGGATATTTCCCACGGTACCCTCGAACTTTGACACATTACACATGGTACCCCTCATTTTAAGTTTATTCCTATGGTAACCTTGTGTTTTGTGTTTAGTGTCCATGGTACCCCTGATCAATTTTCTGTAATAACGGCGTTAAAAGTTAGTTTAGTTAAAGTGATTAATTTGTTTCGGAGCAAAAGTTACTTAGAACAATTAACGAACTTCTAATTAAAATAATTGAAAATTGAGGGAATGTCCATGGTACCCCCGTGTTTTCAATGTTTTAGCCATGGTACCCTTATATTTTAAATTCTGTGCCCATGGTACCATTGTGGTTACAATTCATTCAGGGGTACCATGGACAAATAATTGAAACCACAAGGGTACCATGGCCAAAAAATTGAAAATACAATGGTACCATGGTTAAAATATTGAAAACACAGGGCTACCATGGTCATTTCCTCAATTTTCAACTATTTTAATTTGAATTTCATTAATTTTAACTAATTTCAAAAAAAAATATTAAAATTAATCACTTTAACTAAACTAACTTTTAACGTCGCTATGACGGAAAATTGATCAGGGGTACCATGGGCACTAAATGCAAAACACAAGGTTACCATAGGAACAAACTTAAAATGAGGGGTACCATGTGTAATGTGTCAAAGTTCGAGGGTACCGTGGGATATATCCCTAATAATAATAATAATAATAATAATAATAATAATAATAATAATAATATATAGAACCTCTCTCTTCTCTCTCTCTAGGGAAGCTTCCCTCCCGAGCAAGCAATCGCTGATGGCTGGAACGACGGGTACGGGACGGGGAAGGGGAAGGCCGCCGAAAAACAAGCAGAAATCTGAACCTCCGCACATCGGAGAGAACACGGATCCTAATTTCAACACTGATCAAGAGGTGACTGGGGATGCTGAAGGAGCTGGAAGTGCGGAAAAACAAGGAAATCCATCCATTAATGATCTGATTAGTGATGCTTTCCGGTCGGCGCAGAAGATACAACAGAAAGATAAGAATTCTATTCCTAATACTAGCTCTAGTAACTTGGATGTAGGAAAGAATGATTCTATTGGGTGTGGAAACAGGGATGAAGAAGGAATTCATATTGATCGGGGATTGGGGGAGAACTTAGTGCTTAAGGAGAACTCTTGGGCGAATAAAGCCAAGGAGAAAAAAATTGGTATGGATTTGTTTTATGTTGAACATGGAGGAATTTCGGATGAGATTGAAATTCAATTGGATGATTTCAAGGATGAACTTAAGATGTGGAATTACACGTTAATGGCAAATGTTCTGGGTGCTAAACCCACAGTAAAACAGATGACGGAATTTGCAGCGACGAACTGGAATAATGTGATGCCAGTGGTTCAATATTTCAAGAAGGGATGGTTCTCATTCAGGTTTCGAAACAAGGAAGACAAGAATTGGGTATTGAGAGAAGGGCCATGGCAGCTGGGGAGGAACTCAATCATACTGAAACAATGGAGTCCTATCTTCTCCTCTGAGATGGATAGGGTTACGACTGTTCCAGTATGGGTCATTTTTCCAGACCTTGACCCCTATCTGTGGTCGGATGCCGTTCTTAGCAAGATGGTGAGCAAAGTAGGGAAGCCATTATATGCGGATTATACTACTACATACAAGGAACGTCTATCGTTTGCTAGAGTTATGGTGGAAGTGGACTTATCTAAGGAATTACCTTATCAGGTTGTTCTGAATATTCCAATGTTAGGGAAGTCGGTTCAACGTGTGGATTATGAATGGCTACCATATTACTGTCACGGTTGTGGCAAGCTTGGCCATGAAATTGATACTTGCAGGAAGGAAAAGAAGAAAGAAAAATCTGGTGGGGGTATATCTACTTCAGTGAGATATACTCCAAAGAAGGTTATCCCTCAAGAGCTAGGTGGTACCTCAGAGGAAGGGTTGCTTAGGCACCCTAATACCTCTGGAATGCATCAATGATCTCTTGGGGAAGAGTCTACCGGAGGCCTGATTATCACTGGCTCAGGACCCCAAGCACTAGGCGGTATCTCAACGGGTGGAAGCGGGGCAGAAGGACAGAACAAGGCAGCAGAAGGTTTTGAGGGCCTGGATGCTTGTACTGATCCTGAGTCTGGTTTCACACCTGTTGTAAGGCGTCCAGGATGTGCTGGGGTAGGCCTTAAGGTGAAAGGCTCTGGTGTGGACTTTGAAGAGGGATGGAAGGATAAAGGCTTTGCAGATTTGCTTACACCGAATAGGTATGAGATTTTGCAAGGAAACAGTGGTAATTCTAATGAGGGGGAGGACCTCTATCCTCCTGAAGTTGAGGTGGTTCCTCCTGATATTGTTACATGATCATTGGCTCGTGGAACGTAAGAGGTGGGAATGAACCCTTAAAGCAGAATGAGATTATCAAGTTGATTAAGGGGAAGGGGATTGATATCATTGGCATCCTAGAAACGAGAATAAAGGCTGATAAAGCAAATAATATTATCAAGAATAAGTTCAAAGGTTATGAGGTGATTACTAATTATAGCTGTCACTACAATGGTCGTATTTGGGCGATTTGGAATCCTAGTACTATCAAAATAACACAAGTGGAGGTTGGGGATCAGTGGGTTCATCTTCAGGTTTTTCATTATGCTTCGAATAAGCAATTTGCTGTCACCTTAGTTTATGGTCATAATGATCCTATTGATAGAGATAGCTTATGGGACAAGTTGATTTATTTTAGTAATAGGGTGAGTAATTGGATTGTGATGGGTGATTTTAATATTATCCGTTATAGTCATGAGAAAATTGGAGGTACGGATCCTAACATAGATGATATGGATGCTTTTAATAATTGTATTGAGGGGTGTGAATTGCAGGAATTAAATAGTCAAGGTTGTGAATATACGTGGAATAATAAGCAAGAGGCTAAGGATAGAGTGTGGACGAGACTTGATAGAGTTCTAGTGAATGATAGTTGGAACACTTCTTTCCCGGACTCTTATGCACATATCCTCACTCCTGGGGTCTCGGATCATTCCCCGGTGTTGGTGAGGATTGTGAATGAGAGTAAGCATTATAAACGATTTAGTTTTCTCAATTGTTGGGCTTCGCATCCAGATTTCCAGACTACTGTTAAGGAGGCTTGGAAGAAGAAGGTTTATGGAAGTAAGGGATACCAACTGTTTAGCAGGCTCAAGAATGTGAAAATTGCTTTGAAGAAGATGCATACTAACTCGTTCACCAATGTTGGACAAAGAATTACTCAGCTTGAGAAGAGATTGGATATTTGTCAACGGAAAATTCAGGAAACAACTAATGATAATAGCATTATAGAGGAGGAGAAGAGCATTATTGATGAATGGAGGAGACTTAAGCGTGCTGAAATTAGCATTGCTGCGCAGAGGGCAAAAATTGATAATATAGTCAAGGATGATGCAGCTACTATGCATTTCCATTCTAGAGTGAAGGAGAGACAGTTGCAGCAAGTTATTGGTACCATAAAAGACAGGAATGGAATTCAGAGAGAGGGTAGAAAGGAGGTGGCGGAGAGTTTTGTTGATTATTATCAAAATCTTTTAGGAGAGGAGAAGCCTGTAAATGCAATTCCAATTGATATTTTGGCAGGAGGAGGCAAAGTCCAACAGGAAGATCATGAAGGATTACTGCAGATTCCAGTGGATGAGGAGATTAAAAAGGTTATTTTTTCGATTGGTTCTAATAAGAGTCCGGGACCAGATGGGTTCTCTGCGGGATTCTTTAAGGCTGCGTGGAATATAGTTGGTGGGGATTTTTGTAGTGTTGTTAAGGAATTTTTCATGAAAGGTAAATTGGTTAAACAGGCAAATGCCACGCTCATCACTCTTGTGCCTAAGAAAAAGGTGTGCAGCTCGGTTATGGATTTTCGACCATTGTCATGCTGTTCCATATTGTATAAAACTATAAGTAAACTGATTACTATTAGATTGCAGAGAGTTATTCACAAAATAGTGGGGCCTGAACAAGCTGCTTTTATACAGAATCGAAGTATACATGAGAATGTGGCACTTTCACAATCTTTGATCAAGAACTATAACAGGAAATACATTACTCCTAGATGTCTCATGAAGATTGATTTGAGGAAAGCGTTTGACTCGCTTCAATGGAATTTCTTGGAGAATATGCTAAGGGGGCTTAATTTTTCGGAGAGTTTTATTAGCTGGATAAGAACTTGTATTACAGGATCGTGGTTTTCTATTAAGGTGAATGGAGTTTCTCATGGTTTCTTCAAAGGAAGGAGTGGGGTGAGACAAGGGGACCCTCTTTCACCCTATCTCTTTGTCCTTAGCATGGAAATTTTATCTAGGCATCTCAGGATTAATCAAGAGAGAGCTCAGGTGTCATATCATCCGAAGTGTCGACAGATTAAATTGAATCATCTAATTTTTGCAGATGATTTAATGGTTTTTACTAGAGGTGATTTTCCATCTGTCCGGGCTGTTGTGGATGCTATGGAGAATTTTGCTGATGAGTCGGGCTTGCAGGCAAATAAGGATAAGACGGACATCTATCTGAGTGGGATTCATGAGATTGTTAAGGATGGGATTATGGAAATGACTGGTTTTGCTCAAGGGACGTTCCCGTGCAAATACCTAGGTATGCCTTTAAATTCCATTACTAATCGATTGGAACATTATTCTGGGCTGCTAGAGAAGGTAAAAGGTGCTTTCAGTGGTTGGGCTGCACACGCCCTTTCTTATGCTGGAAGGATTGAGCTGATGAATTCGGTCATTTTTGGCATATTAAATTACTGGAGCGCCAATACTCTTCTACCGCAGAATGTTTTAGGTAAACTGAAACAGTTTTGTAGAACGTATCTGTGGACTGGTAGCCTGGATAAGGGGCGTTTGTACTACAAAAGTTGGGATAGTATGTGTGCTCCTTGGGAGGAAGGGGGTTTTGGGATTATTGACATGGAGGCTTGGAATAAAGCTCTTGTTGCTCAATGGTTATGGAAGATCATTAGGAATGAACAGGGTGTTTGGATTTCTTGGATTAATGCTTATATTCTTGGTGGTAAGTCGATTTGGGATATCAAAAGGGAGGAACGGTTTACTGCTACAATTAAGAGCATCGTGACAATTAGGGATCAGATTATGGCAGTGGCGGGGGATTCTCATAATGCTACTTCTCTGATTTGTAGCTGGCAAATTAAAGATAAATTTCAGGTTTCCATGGCTTATGATTGGTTCAGAGATAAATACCCTAAGCACCGGTGGCTGGAGTTGTTAAAGGGGCAAAGGGTTATTCCTAAGCAGGGATTCATCACTTCTTTGGCTGCTCAACGAAGACTTGCGACTATTGACAATATTAAGAGGAGAGGTCTTCCTATCCCTAATCGTTGTATTTTGTGTAGATTGCAGGAGGAGGATCACAGACACTTGTTCTTTACCTGCAGCTATGCTTTGACAATTTGGAACGGGATCAAGAATTGGCTGAAAATACAAGGAAGAGGAGATAATTTGAAGGCTGAGCTGAAATGGAGTATGGCAAAACAAAGAAGGAAGCATTGGAAGAATCAACGGTATTGCCATTGCCTTGCTGCAGTTACCTACCACATTTGGATGGAGCGGAACAATAGAATTTTTCGTGAGGGAAATAGGTCTTGTATAAGTATTATTAATCAGATAAAGTTTGAAGTTTTTATTAGGATGAGAAGCAGGGGTATGGACTTAAACTTACACAGATGAGTTGAGGGGTTTTGCGCTTTGTAGGGGGTAGACTTTGTAAGATGAGTCTCTTTCTTTGCCCATTTTGGATGAATAAAGAGTCGTAAATTTCTTGCAAAAAAAAATAAAATAAAATAAAATAATAATAATAATAATAATAATAAAATTTGTAAAGATTACTTCTGGGGAATTAAACCTGGTGACAGGAAGCTTGTTTTTAAGAAATGGGCAGACATTTGTTCTCCTTGGAGTCAAGGAGGCTTTAATGTCAAGGATTTTGAAGCTTGGAATAAAGCTCAGATGGCTCGTTGGGTCTGGCAATTATCTGAAGGTGTGGGTGGTATTTTTGTGAAATGGTGCAAGGGTTATGTTCTTCAGGAGGAATCTATCTGGAGTATCTCCTTCAAAGACTTTTATCCTTCAGCCATCAAAAACATCATAGTTATTAAGGATTTTTGCATTGAGTTGTTTGGGTCTGTTCAGAATGCTAAGAAATTCTTGCAGTCATGCAGCAGTAATGAATCCTTCAAGCTTGCAAAGGCTTATGCTAGATTCAAAGGGACTTTGGCCAATGATTTTCCTAAGAGCTTTGCAAGACTGTCCGTTATTTCTCCTAGTAGCAAAGTTATTCTTTCTCTGGCTTATCAGATCAAACTTCCCACAGTTGATCAATATGCTAAGAGGGGTATATGTATGATTAACAGGTGTATCCTCTGCTGTGAGAGCTCTGAGGATCATTTACATTTGTTCTTTAAATGTTCCTTCTCTTCTCAGCTTTGGCAGGCAATTAAGAGGTGGACAGGAGTTTCAATCCCAGGAGATCGTCTTAGAAGAGTTATCAAATGGTGTCAACATCCCAGTCACAGTAAGCACTGGAAAGCAATATGGATTCAAGTTAGTATAGCAGCAACGGTTCATGCAATATGGAAAGAGCGAAACAAAAGAGTCTTTACTGATACATCATCCCCTTTAGATAAAATTTTTGAGCAGATATGTTTTGTGGTTAATACTAGATTGAGAACAAATCATACTAATCCAAAAATTTTGAGGATACTAGATCATTTAGATGCTTGATGTATCTTTAGAGTGGTAGTTTTTTGCACAAACTTGTAATTTCACTTCAAATTGAAATGAAATGATAATTTTTCTGCAAAAAAAAATAAAAATAATAAAAATAATAAAAATATATATATATATATATATATATATATATATATATATATATATAAACGGTAAAAAGATAAGGGAGAAAAAGATGTCGGGATTTAATGACACCCTCAACCTACATGCTTAATCGATCTCGGAAACGGACTCGTAGTAGCGACGGGAGCGCGGGAGTGTCGAGATATGTGGGTAGAGTTATGGTGTATGTCTTTGACGAGTTTTGATCTCGGGATTTTGAATGTATGTGTGTGTGTGTGTGTATGAGTGCCTAGAACTCAAGGGTGATGAATGTTTGAAGGTTGAAGATGTGTAGGGTTGAATGGGTTAGAAAAAGATGTTGTGTGATTAGAGTTGCAAAAAACTTGTGAAATGAATTGATGTGATGGGGTATTTATAAGGAGGACCCCGGTTTAGGGTCACTCGATCGAGTGGAGCGTGTGCACTCGATCGAGTGCCCGGTTCGAGTCTGGTTCGGCCGGTTTACTGCTTTACTCGACCGAGTGGGTGTGAATGGAGGGAGTGTAAATAGGGAAAGATTTGTTGACCATTTTTGAATGGATTTGGTTGTGGAGTCTTGATTCATTTTGTGTATTTGGACATAATGTGAGGCTGGTTCGTCTCGGGATTGGACCTTGACCGGGTTTTGACTCGGTCGCTAAAAGATGGTTTTATTTCTGGTGACGGTTTTGACCCAAATTAGTCTCATTTTATTGGAAGCGACCCACTGGGCCTGGATTTGAGGTCAGTTTTGAGAGATTTGCACTCCGCTAAATGCCCACATTGGATACTATTGATTCCGAGTCCGTATTCGAGCATATTAAGTCACGTTAGCGTCCGATCATCATCGGGTGTTTTGTCGGGAACTGCTACATACACTAGCAGGCAAAATGCGGGTGTCTACACTTTGAAATTGAAAGAAATAGTACATCCTAGACTCGGACTCAGACTCGGACTTAAACCAAATCTAGACTCTTGGATTAGGTTGTCAGTAGTCTTCGACTTCTAAGGACTCAAGTGGATGTCCAGTACAGCCTTCGTTAGAAGCTTCACCGAAATCTTCATTATGTCGAAGATCATATTCAATCCTAGTGCCCATTTCAGTTAAAGTAGCGAAGTTGGGTATGATAGCATACCGGAGATGGACCCGGTAGGAAGGGAGGAGATTCTTGACAAAGGCATTGTAATCCCCTAGAAAATCTAACGCGATACAGTGGCGGAAACACTGTAGAGTCGGGATTAAAACACACTGTAACTATGTCTTAGTAAAATTAAAATGGTAAAGTCAAACAATAGGCCTTAAATAAAATGGCCAAAATTTAAAACAATCCACAAAATGGGTTTGAACAATCCATAAGATATAATTATCAAAATAAACAAGCAGGATCCACACTGCTCGCTAGCCCACACCCGAAACACGTATACCTGCCATGTTAAAACATAACAACCACAATCAGTGGGGAGCAACGTCAACGTTCTCCCAGCCATATAACAGGATTTTAAAATTGTAATTACTATTATAAAAAAATAGTAAAAAGGAAAACAGTAAAACATCATATTAAAATAAGCTTTTAGCGTAAAACAAATATCAAAAGGGTTTCCGAAGAAACATAAAAATATTTGCCAACCTGCAAACCAATTTATATCGATAATAAATAAAATATTCAAAGTGGCGTCATGGATATTCGGTTAGTGTGCACAAGGCTAGACTTTCACTAGGGATATACTAAAAACTAGCTTCGAGAACTCGGACACCAACTTCACACGCAGCGAAGATCCAAGGTCTCTAACTAGGCAACTCAACCATAATAGAACGTCGACTTATCATGCGAGGTCCTAGCTTAAGTAATATACACCCCTCCTGGATACCAAATGTATCTAGTTCAACTGACGGCGACTAACACGATGCGATATCTAGCTTAAGGGCACAATGCACATATACTCCTGGACACCAAATGTATCTAGTTCAACAACCAATGCATCCCAAATGGATACACCGGCCTTATAGTTGATGGCAAAACAGTACATCCTAGACTGTATTACTCTAACCCCACACTTATCCTTATTCCATAACTTCAAAAAAAAGCCATTATCGATATTCAAAAGATATAATCATTATAAATAATAAGAGAACAAAAGAGTAATCATTATATTTTTAAAGAGGAAACTTTCTATTTTAGTAAACTTCTATTTTTAGAAACTTTACTAAATATAACATCATATAAAAATATCGAAATTATTAGTTCATACTAACACAACATTTTTTAGTAAACGATATTGATTTATAAAACTAATACTTTCGGCCTTAACGATATTAATTGATAAAGTGAGAACATTTAGGTTTATGAAATTATTGAAACAACATACGAGTGTTTATAAAATGATTAAAAATGTCTTAAACATTTTATTACTACTAATTAGGGTGTTTCCAAAATTTATAAATTTAAAATTTCCTAATTATTAATAGTTTCGACAATACGAACATAAATAGGATTTTACGGCAAATGCCAAATTAAATACTTTAACGTCTTTTATTTAATTAAACCATTGAATACATTAAGAGTATGTTAAGGGATGATTTAACTCACCAAGTTTCAGATTTAAATACTTTCAAAATGGTTGGAAAAATATTTTTTTTTTGGTAAGACGAATCATTTTAACAATAAATCACAATTTGTCCAAAAATCAATACTTATTAATTAAAGAGTTTAATAAATAATACAAAAATTACGCAAAATTTTTAAAATATATGATGGACATTTTCTCCAGAATCCTAAAACTCGGTTTTTAAAGCGTTTTCTCGTTAATCGTCTAATCTCGACAATAATGATTAATACAAATAGTAATTACAAAACGATTTAAGTATTAATATCCAAAAATTATTATTAAACCTAAAAATCATGATTTTCCAGAAATTACTAATTTTTCAGATTTTCCAATATACCAGAATTTACAAATCCCGTTAAAACCGTCTTTTAAACCCGTTTACACAATTAACGATTACATTAATAAAACTTATCATTCCCAACATTTTCTTAAAGCATTAAAAATTTAAAATTAAATTTTATTGTGAAATCTTAAGAATCATATTTTTTCAAAATTTAAACAAAAGACCAGAAATCGACTATTAAACGACAAACACGGTTTTAACGATAAACCATTATTTAAAGTGATTAATTAATTCATCCACTTAACAATTCCGAAAAATTATAAATAAACTCAGAAAATTCTATTTAATCAGAAAGTTTCACCATGTCAAAAATCAGATTAAAATAAAATGTTTAGGTACTAGAACTAAAAATTGACTTTTAATCGTTTTTGTCCGTAAACGGTAATAATTCAATAATCGATAACTAAAATATCAGAAAAATACTAAAATTTTAAAAATCATCAAAAACATCATTTTTACAGAATATAAACATATATTACATGTTTAGGCCGAATATTATGATTTTACAAATTAATATGACGATTTAATCGTTAATCTCGTAAAAGCGATAAGAATACCGAAACATCCAAATTTTCAACTTTTAAAAATTTTCCAGATTATATGACATACGTATATTGTCAAAATAAAACATAAAAATATATACATGCAAATACACAAATAAAATCATACAATAACGAGTAACATCGACGTTACCTCAAATCCAAATCCGAGTCTACGATAAATTCATCGGCTTCGAGGTCGTCCAAGGATCCTTCAATACACGACATACATGGTAAAAAAATAACATGAGAAAACTTAAAAGAATCAAGGTAAATAACGATTGGAAATAACATCGATTATTACCTTAACGAAGGGAAAAGATAGACGATTAATTCGGAGATGAAAATGAGACGATCAAGACTCGATTTGAAGTAAGGGTAAGCCTTGAGGGACTGCTGGGGTCATGGCCAAAATGAAGAAGAAAGAAATGATTTTTTTTGTTTAAATGTAAAAATGAATGGTAGGACATGGATGGTTTATGCAAGCTTAATGACAATGATTTTTTTGATAAAAACAAGGTGAAAGTGAGTCAAAAGTTCCAGCCAAAATAAAGGAAGAATGTGTATGAAGAGTTTGAGTAATAATGCATCAATTTAATGAAAAGAAAATAATCTTACGTTTACGGTTTAACGTGATAAAATGAAACGTATTAATAAAACGTAGTAAAATTGTGACAAAAAGCTTTGTCGGTCCAAAACAAGGGGAAAATGTCTCAAATAATTTGTAAGTTGATAAAAAGAAGAATTGTAAAATAGTTAAAGGTATTTCAAAGCAATTCGAGTAAACCTCGCGTAAGAAGATACTTATTTACGAAACTTCGTAATAAAATCATTAATCGCTAACTTTCCGTAAATAAAAATATTTCTAGGTTGAAAATATTATATAAATGTATCCAGACACTTGTAGGAAAAGAAATAATTTAAATCCAAGCTTAAAAACGTTAACTCGTAGAAAAATTGAATTCCTTGCGGAAAATTAATTAGTTTACAAAGAAAATCCAATTAGATCTAAAAGAATTAAAACCTTTTAAAAATAAAAATAAATATCATTAAACTTGAAAATGAAATTAAAGTTGGAAAAATGATGAAACACAAGCCCGACAGTGACAGAGTTATGACGAAGGCATAACGGAAAAGATAAAAATGCTAGGAAAATAGTGGGTGTTACAATCCTCCCCACTAAAAGAAAGTTTCGTCCCCGAAACTAAGAATATGTAGAAGGGAAACAAGATTACCCCACTCGAAAAGGTGAGGATACAATCTTCGCATAAAAAATTGCTTTAAAAGAAAATTTTACAACATTCAAAGTGATACGAAATCGAAGACAAATATTTATTCCAAGAAGAATTGGGCTAACCAACCCGAAGTTTAAAACTTTTGATTAATGAAATCGTAAAGTAAGTTATTTGATAAAATAACAACGTTAAATAACATTTGTTATTGACCAAAGTCGAAGAAAATAGGGTAACCAAAACACTTTCAAAACAAAGTAAGATAATTTGATTAAGAAATTCGATAATATTTCGGTTTTATGACGAAACAAAATTTAGTTTTGAGAAATCAAATTTTGTAGTTGGTAAAAATCGAAGCACTCATCAAACATTTTGAATAACAGATTGAAAAGTTCACCGACAATAAAACGAAAACTAATTTCAAAATGTTAAAATTTCGAAAATGTTATCAAAGTAATTATGAAAGTTTTCAAAAATGTTATCAAACCCGAACATTCAAAATAATTTCGACAATGTTAAAATGTTTTACATCATAATCTTTTAGAAATTGAAGTTTTTGGAAATATGAAAGTCTTCATAAAATTCCGGTCGCCTAAAGAAAATCAATATTTGAAATAATTTAAAATAAATTATCAAGGCATTTTGAAATAGATCTAAATATAAATATCAACCAACGAAAAAACAAAAGTGAAGTATAAACTTCTTAAATATAATTCAAAAATGTTAAATTTCACGATATCCGAAAAGTTTAAGTCAGTCAAACTTTTTACAAAACGGGCAATTTCACAATTAGAAATTATAACTCAAAATGTTAAAATTATATGATAATCCATTTTTTTTTAAACTAGTCAAACTTTTTTATAAAATAGGGAGTTCAAAAAAAATGTCAACGGGTAAATAGAACAAGGATAAAAGAAAAAAAATAAGAGCTTCCAAAATCGATGAAGGTCGAATGGATTAGTAGCAGATGCGGTAACAGAATTCAATAGAAGCAGAAAAGAAGATGGAGTTGAGAGTCAGAAAGAGCCGTCAAGGATTATAGAATAAGTTAACCATCTCAAGATTCCTAGCACGACTCTCACAAACACGGGTTCGCTAAGACAGAATCCGGTCTAACCAAAGAATCTCAATAGAAAGATGGTAGAGTAGAAGAATATAACAAGAATTCATCAAGCGGATGAAGAAGAGAATATAAAAGAGAAGAAGTAGAAGAAGTAGAGGAAGGAAGAAAAGAGTGGATGATCCTATATTACTAAGTTCTTGAACTAGAGGAAAATCTTCGGGCCTCCAGAGTTCACGAGGGATCCAAAGTGATTTCACATCTGAGTCTTCTGCACCATGATGGAACTAGGATCAACTCTTGATCATCTAGCCTGTAGCTTAAGTAATCTGAACCGGAGCTGAAAAATCACCATCGACATCTTTCTTGGAGCAGCTAGTTGTCCACTCGAGTCAGCAGGCGTTGAGAGTGCTAAGTAGGTCTTGTCCCGATCTGGAGCAGCATCATGTCAGCATCTTGGCCATTCATCATCTTCTTTGACATACAAAAACAAATATTCAATGCTAATCATTGAGTTTCAGGAACGTGAAGGCTAATCACATAAGTCCTTACTTGTTTCTACCCATCTCTAATAATATTTTTATTTACTGTTAAAATAATTTACTGGTATTTTCCTTAATTTCAGCTGTAAGCGTTGGAAGTAGTGATGCTCTAATACCAACTGTAATCCCCTAGAAAATTTAACGCGATACAGTGGCGGAAACACTGTAGAGTCGGGATTAAAACACACTGTAACTATGTCTTAGTAAAATTAAAAAGGTAAAGTCAAACATTAGGCCTTAAATAAAATGGCCAAAATTTAAAACAATCCACAAAAGGAGTTTGAACAATCCATAAGACATAATTATCAAAATAAACAAGTAGGATCCACACTGCTCGCTAGCGCACACCCGAAACACGTATACCTGCCATGTTAAAACATAACAACCACAATCAGTGGGGAGCAACGCCAACGTTCTCCCAGCCATATAACAGGATTTTAAAATTGTAATTACTATTATAGAAAAATAGTAAAAAGGAAAACAGTAAAACATCATATTAAAATAAGCTTTTAGCGTAAAACAAAATAATCAAAAGGGTTTCCGAAGAAAAAACATAAAAATATTTGCCAACCTGCAAACCAATTTATATCGATAATAAATAAAATATTCAAAGTGGCGTCATGGATATTCGGTTAGTGTGCACAAGGCTAGACTTTCACTAGGGATATACTAAAAACTAGCTTCGAGAACTCGGACACCAACTTCACACGCAGCGAAGATCCAAGGTCTCTAACTAGGCAACTCAACCATAGTAGGACGTCGACTTATCATGCGAGGTCCTAGCTTAAGTAATATACACCCCTCCTGGATACCAAATGTATCTAGTTCAAATGACGGCGACTAACACGATGCGATATCTAGCTTAAGGGCACAGTGCACATATACTCCTGGACACCAAATGTATCCAGTTCAACAACCAATGCATCCCAAATGGATACACCAGCCTTATAGTTGATGGCAAAACAGTACTTCCTAGACTGTATTACTCTAACCCCACACTTATCCTTATTTCATCACTTCAAAACAAAGCCATTATCGATATTCAAAAGATATAATCATTATAAATAATAAGAGAACAAAAGAGTAATCATTATATTCTTAAAGAGGAAACTTTCTATTTTACGAAACTTCTATTTTTAGAAACTTTACTAAATATAGCATCATATAAAAATATCGAAAATATTAGTTCATACTAACACAACATTTTTAGTGAACGATAAAGATTTATAAAACTAATACTTTCGGCCTTAACGATATTAATTGATAAAGTGAGAACATTTAGGTTTATGAAATTATTGAAACATCATACGAGTGTTTATAAAATGATTAAAAATGTCTTAAACATTTTATTACTACTAATTGGGGTGTTTCCAAAATTTATAAATTTAAAATTCCCTAATTATTAATAGTTTTGAGAATACGAACATAAATAGGATTTTACGGTAAATGCCAAATTAAATACGTTAACGTCTTTTATTTAATTAAACCATTGAATACATTAAGAGTATGTTAAGGGATGATTTAACTCACCAAGTTTCAGATATAAATACTTTCAAAATGGTTGAAATTTTTTTTTTTTTTGAAAGACGAATCATTTTAACAATAAATCACAATTTGTCCAAAAATCAATACTTATTAATTAAAGAGTTTAATAAATAATACAAAAATTACGCATAATAGTTAAAATATATTATGGACATTCTTTCCAGAAAAGAAAATTTTCCAGAATCCTAAAACTCGATTTTTAAAGCGTTTTCTCGTTAATCGTCTAATCTCGACAATAATGATTAATAAAAATAGTAATTACAAAACGGTTTAAGTATTAATATCCAAAAATTATTATTAAACCTAAAAATCATGATTTTCCAGAAATTACTAATTTTTCAGATTTTCCAAAATACCAGAATTTACAAATCCCGTTAAAACCGTCTTTTAAACCCGTTTTCACAATTAACGATTCCATTAATAAAACTTATCGTTCCTAACATTTTATTAAAGCATTAAAAATTATAAAATTAAATTTTATTATGAAATCATAAGAATCATATTTTTTCCAGATTTAAACAAAAGACCAGAAATCGAGTATTAAATGACAAACGGTTTTAACGATAAACGATTATTTAAAGTGATTAATTAATTCATCCACTTAACAATTCCGAAAAATTATAAATAAACTCAGAAAATTCTATTTAATCAGAAAGTTTCACCATGTCAAAAATCAGATTAAAATAAAATGTTTAGGTACTAGAACTAAAAATTGACTTTTAATCGTTTTTGTCCGTAAGCGGTAATAATTCAATAATCGATAACTAAAATAACAGAAAAATACTAAAATTTTAAAAATCATCAAAAACATCATTTTTACAGAATATAAACATATATTACATGTTTAGGCCGAATATTATGATTTTACAAACTAATATGACGATTTAATCGTTAATCTCGTAAAAGCGATAAGAATACCGAAACATGCAAATGTTCAACTTTTAAAAAAATTTCAGATTATATGACATACGTATATTGTCAAAATAAAACATAAAAATATATACATGCAACTACTCAATTAAAATCATGCAATACCGAGTAACATCGACGTTACCTCAAATCCAAATCCGAGTCTACGATAAATTCATCGGCTTGGAGGTCGTCCAAGGATCCTTCAATACACGACATACATGGTAAAAAAATAACATGAGAAAACTTAAAAGAATCAAGGTAAATAACGATTGGAAATAACATCGATTATTACCTTAACGAAGGGAAAAGATAGACGATTAATTCGGAGATGAAAATGAGACGATCAAGACTCGATTTGAAGTAAGAGTAAGCCTTGAGAGGCTGCTGGTGTCATGGCCAAAATGAAGAAGAAAGAAAGGATTTTTTTTGTTTAAATGTAAAAATGAATGGTAGGAAATGGATGGTTTATGCAAGCTTAATGACAATGAATTTTTTGATAAAAACAAGGTGAAAGTGAGTCAAAAGTTCCAGCCAAAATAAAGGAAGAATGTGTACGAAGAGTTTGAGTAATAATGCATCAATTTAATGAAAAGAAAATAATCTTACGTTTACGGTTTAACGTGATAAAATGACACGTATTAATAAAACGTAGTAAAATTGTGACAAAAAGCTTTGTCGGTCAAAAATAAGGGGAAAATGTCTCAAATAATTTGTAAGTTGATAAAAAGAAGAATCTTAAAATAGTAAAAGATATTTCAAATCAATTCGAGTAAACCTCGCGTAAGAAGATACTTATTTACGAAACTTCGTAATAAAATCATTAATGGCTAACTTTCCGTAAATAAAAAAATTTCTAGGTTGAAAATATTATATAAATGTATCCAGACACTTGTAGGAAAAGAAATAATTTAAATCCAAGCTTAAAAACGTTAACTCCTAGAAAAATTGAATTCCTCGCGGAAAATTAATTAGTTTACAAAGAAAATCCAATAAATAGGTCTAAAAGAATTAAAACCTTTTAAAAATAAAAATAAATATCATTAAACTCGAAAATGAAATTAAAGTTGGAAAAATGATGAAACACAAGCCCGACAGTGACAGAGTTATGACGAAGGCATAACGGAAAAGATAAAAATGCTAGGAAAATAGTGGGTGTTACAGGCCTCCACTAAAGTTTTTTCGTTGGGCTTCTCCACCAGCTTCACGCTTTCGGCCCTCCAGCGTTGGAGGTATTTGGTGAAGCCTTCTTTGGGCTCCTGGGCCATGACTTCTAGAGTACGCATCGTAGTCTGGATCTCGGTATTATCGGCGTAATTCTGAGCGAACTCTGTCGCCACATCATCCCAAGTCTTGTACTTCTCGGAATCAAGCCTGTAGTACCAGGCTTTCGGGTGCTTCTCGAGGGAAGAAGCAAACAAGTGCTTGAACATGGTGGATTTCACCCCCTTGACAACCATGAACTCCTTGAAAGCCCGAATGTGATGAACCGGGTCTTCAGTACCCTCAAACATCGGTATGCCCGTAAGGTTGAGGTTGGCGGGTAGCTCGTCATTCAGAGGCGAATAGGAACGAGCGTTTTTCGTATGAATCGAGTTATTTGTCGATAAATGGACCTGTTCTTCCAGTTTGCGGACTGCGCTGACCAGTTCAGCAAAAGGCCCAGTAGTTTCATTCCCACCATTAGGAGTCCCTTGTTCTATGGCGCTCAAACGGGTGGCAATGGCGGTTTGGTCGGTCCTGATGGCTGTCAGTTGGGCCTCCATCTTAGCTACTGAGGCGGTCAGTTGGTCCAAGGTTTCTTGCATTTTCTGGCGTCTGGTTACCGGTGGTCTGTATGTAAGAATACCGCGTAATCAGAAAAGTTGCTTCAGAACTCAAATTTGCCAAGGCATAGGAAATAGCGTGGGAGGAGAGACGACTCCAGTTTGGCTGGGGTTAGACTCTCCTAAGACAAATGTGTAGGGTACGATTCTCGGAGTGACCGTGATTAATCGCTCCGTCGGAGAATAGCCCGCAGGTGAGATTAAGGGCTCTGATATGACTCAGATGGTGTGACATCTAAGTGACTCGAAAGCGAGGGACGTGAGACACGTGTAAGACATGACCCTTAGAGCAATTGTGATTGATCACTCCGCTGCTCTGAAGGGTAGCCCCCGGGTGAGGAAAAGCCTGAAAAGGAAATGACTCGGAAAGGACACCTAGACGGGTGACTCGCGAAAGGTGGGCCTCCATTAGGATTCGTCTATGTGGGCCGAGTCCTGCTCGAAGGAAGGTCCACGTGAGATACTCCCTAGACTTTGGACTTGAATGTGTAAATGGGCCTTCCTTTGTAGGAGTATGTCCTACGCAGGTGGGCCGTACCTTGACAAATAAGGCGGACTGGGATAGGGAGGAAACACGTGATATAGGATCGGCGGAGTTTCGACGCTAAAGACTTTGACAACTTATGGCAAGACCCGACACTACTAAATACGGGAAGTCCTAAGAAGAGGAAAGTTTTGAAAAGGGAAATTTGGATTTCGAGAAAATCGGTGGATGGCCCGACTTTTTTGAAAATCGGCAAAGGGCCATCGGGCCGAATTTTTGAAAGTTCGAAAATAATTTTTGAATTTTGAGATGGACAACATACCGGCTAGAAATAGGCTATTTTGAGTCAAATTGTATGTCCTAATTTCGGTAGCATTCCGGTTTTTTGAAAAGTCGAATATTTGAAATTTTGAAATTTGAATATCGAAAAATGAATTTCCGAAAAATTTGAAAAGCGAAGACGGCGTCTTGAAGATTTGAAAATTGATATAGAAACCTCAAAGATTTGAAAATTGAAATTGAGTTTTGAAAAATCGAAAAATCGAATAGTGATCGAAAATTTGAATATTGAAATGGACAGCATGCCGGCTAGAAAATATAGGCTTGTTTTGAGTCAAATCTTAAGTCTAAAATTTGGCGGCTCTCCGAGTTTTTTGAAATTGGATAATTTTGAAAAGATGCATTTTTGAAATAATGGTTTTTGAAAAAAAAAATGACATGTAAATCAAGTAGCATGTAGTCATAGAAGCAGTATAACGACACCATGTATGCTCTTAATCTAAGTCTCGGTCGGTCGAAATAGGGTCTATACCAACGACGATGACTTTCTCGCAAATCAGGACGGACTTCCTAAGCCGAATTGGACTTAGAACATGCCATAAGACCCATGCGAGTTCCGCCACCGAAGTCTTTAGTGCACCTATTTAGGAATGCACCGCGGTATAGTGGGACGTCGGTCACAAGTAACCGGCCCGGGAAAAATTTGGGTTATGCATGAACCATTGAACTAAAACGCGTACATCACTAATCGAACGATTTCTTTTCGAGTCTCACCCTAGGAACCCTGATGACTAGTGGTACATCAGGAATCCCCAGCGGAGTCGCCAAATTGTGGACATGACATAGGTCCACCCCGACGCGGCCACGCGCGGGTTTGGGGTGGCGAATGAATCTCATGTGAGATGGATCTCGAGTTGAAATTTAGATCGAAGTTGGAGTCGCTACCGAACTTTGTAGGAGTTCGGGCCCGTTCGAACCCACTCTATGTCGTAGTGGGCCGTGCACAAAATACGGCCCATTTCCGATGTCAGAGTTTATTGGGTTCGTCCCTTAGCATTTGATATGGATACCGACATTATCGATAATCGAGTATTGAATGACTCTTGTTGCCAATGGATTCGGACATCCGGAAACCATGGTTCTGAGTAAGGGGTGAGGGTACGTGTTGGGAAGTTCACAAAGAACACCCAACCCCGCCCGCACTTAGCGGCCTTTACAAAGATATCGTTCAATTTTTATGTACGCGCGTTAGTTCGACGATTGAATGATATGCAAAGAGTATTTTTAGACTAAACATGTGAATTATGTTTGCTAAGTCGTTTTAATGCATTTAAACTAATAACGTCAAAGTTGTATTTAGCATGCGTGGTTTGTTTTAGTATAATAAAACAAAACGATGAATAATAAGAACAAAGACAAAGAACAAACGGGTTAGTAAACGGTTTGTAAATTGAATAAAAGATGTAAATATGATGCATGGTTTGAAAAAGTTTGTGACACGTGATGAATTAAGCACGTAATGACCGAGGTCAAAAATATTTATCAAAAACTTGAAATATGCCGAGAAAGACGCTGTTTTACTTTAAGAAACGATGCTAAAAAGAAAAAAAAACGTCACGGTTCCAGGAATCCGCGCGACTCGCCCGGGAAGGGTGCGACTCGCGCGGGAAGGTGTCTCGCCCGGGACGCGTACGGCTCGCGTCACGGGCTGCTCTCGGGTTTGATTTTTCGAAAATAGTTAGTTTTAATAAATCGCGTATAAATAAGGATTAATTTATACTCGACTTATATTTTCGATATTCGTCGTATTTGATATTCTATTATGAAATCGATATTAGATATTCGAAATTATTTTTAGAAAAAAGTTTTATAAAATTGTTTTGAAAAGAAATCGAATGAAAAGAAAAGAATGTTAATTCTCTCCGCGTTAAAATCGTCATATTCATTTTTAAAACCATGTGACGATTTTTAGCATCAACGAGAGGTTCTTGTTAGATACAATATTTGACTATAGAGTCGATATCATATTTTAAGAACGTTGTTTTTATATGAAAATAGTTTATAGTATCGATATTATAAAAACGTGACGATGACCCTTATGAAAAAAAGACGGACCGACGACGGACGAAGAAAGAAAAAGAAAAAATGTGAGAAGGGAGAGAGAGAGAGAGAGAGAGATCGGGATTTGGAACACCCTCAACCTACATGCTAATTCCGGTCTCGATTAGGAACTCGTAGTAACCGCGCTTGCGTTGGAGTAACGAGAATATAGGTGGAGTTAAGGTGTTGTATTTTTGCTAAGGTTTGCTAGAGATTCGGTTGTATTTCGGGAATTCTGGGATGTGTCGGGAATGTGTAGATGTATCAATGTGTAATATGTGTTGACGGGAGGGTCCTAATTATAGGAGATGGCTAACTTGCAAAGAAAGAAAGTCACCGGTCGGGATGAGGTGGGATTCCGTCTAAAGATAGGAAAAGTAAGCAATTTGAGAGGAACGTGACTTCCGTTGCATGGTGGGGAAGTCACGAAATCTGGCTGGTGTTGGGGTAGTTGGCCGAGTACTCCTTGTACTCGGTGGAGTGCTCGGTCGGGAATCCTACTGGGGATCGAACTCTACCTTTTAACGGATTTGTTTAATATTTTTTGAGGCTGATTTTTGTAGTGTTTGAGCTCAAACCGGACTCATGGGGTGACACGGCTGGTTTATGTGTCTCGAAAATATCTTTGACCGGGTTTTGACTCGGTCGCTAAAAGACGGTTTTGCCCCTGGTGTCGGATTTGACCCAAATTAGTCTTGTTTGACTCGAAATGTCACACTGGGCCAGAATTTGAGGTCTGTTTTGTGAGATTTTTACTCCGTTAAAAACTCGCGCCAATTACTATTGATTCCGAGTTCATAATCAAGCGTATTTAGTCATGTTTACGTCCGATCATCATCGGGTGTTTGTCGGAAACTGCTATAGACACCTGGCGGTCAAAATGTGGGTGTCTACACTAATTCGATGCACGGGTATGTGACCCGTGAAATTCACGGGTTTATCCGTTTGAAAATTGTGTGTACGGATTCTTGATAATCATGAGCAAGTCTTTCATTCATTGTACATGTTGGTTCAAAAATACGTGCCGAATAATTTTTGCATGCCTAAGCGGATAATAAATACTTTGAATTTAGTTTCAATTTCAATATTTGGGTCCAAAATTTTAGGTCGTCACCGATTATTATACACATCAATCTCACTAATTCAACAATGTCACTAAACTACAGAACTTATACATCGACCCATTTCAATGCTATGTCCTTTTTATTTTAACTTTAATATTTTTTTTGTGAAAGTATCACTAAACATGGATTTATGCACGCCCCTTCAACAAATTGGACCTAGTTTTTTAATATCGTGAAAATCATGGAGATATTCATTTTCACTTTTTTTTTTTAATTTATACAAACTCTATACTTTGATTGTTAAATTACTATGATCACTTTTCCTATTTTCATGTATGTATTTTGTTTTTGTGATTAAAATATATAATGTTCATTACCTTGAGATTCAAACAGTAAATATTAAATATATCACCCAAATAACTTGTACTCTTTAAAATGTTACTTTAAATTAACACTTAAAATATTGCAATTTCCTCTCAATCATTTTTTGTATATTACTTCCACTTTGAATATAATTAAAAGTTCACTCATATAAGAAAAACAAAGAGTTTAATATTATCTTGAAATGTGTCTATAAACATAATAATTAATATAAAGATCAATAAAAATATAATATTATACTTGAAAAAAAATTATAGATTTAACATGCAGGCATTGGCTTCGCTTAATTTCGGTAAATAAAATAAATCTTGAAGATAAAATTTGAAACTAAAATTAGAATCCACAAACAATAATGCAAATTCAAACGGATTATTATATATTAAAAATTGGTGGTCATATTCTAGAAGTAAAGCAATCGAAATGTGAATACAAACTCCCATATGTCTTTTTATCATCTCTCCGTGGCTTTATATATACATTTAAGTTATACTATGATGTTGTCAATGCTATATTTAATATTAATTTTGATTAATCTTTAAGACGAAATAGATGAAAATATAATATATTATTTTTTAGTTATAATAGGAAGTTCTTAATGCAAGATAATATAATGATTAATATTAACTTTAATTGATCATCAAGACAAAAAGGAGATGAAAAGGTAAACCAACCAAACTATTAAGTTATTTTTAGAAAACTATTAAGCTTTCTCAATAACAATGAATTTATATTTTAGTGAAATAACAAGTTTTGTTTGCCCCAAATAATTGGCAGTCATTGGTATTTTACTTAAAACAACAGTCAAAATGTTGAAACTTTTTTCAATCATATTTTGTAAAATACTACAACCATAAATAAAAATAAAAGTTCACCTTTATCAACAAAAAAAGCAATTTGATTTAAAGTTAACTGTAAAATTTATTTATAAATCAATCAATATAAAGATAAATAAAAATATAATATTATACTTAAAAAGGGAGAAATTGCAAACTTGACTACTTGCTTCGCATAAATTCTCCAAGGAAAATGCAAAGGTAAAATTAGAACTAAATTAGAATCAATAAACGACAATGCAAATCGATGTCTTACAAAACTGAAGGTAATGTCTAAGTAAATGAAATGTAAATACGAAGTCCTCGCGTCTATCTCAATCATTTATTTACATTTGATTATATGAACCAAGGTTCTATAACCTTATTCACTAATATCACTATCGGAAAACCAGGGTTCTATAGCCTTAGATTTTGAAAGGCTGGCAGGGGTATACGGAATGGGAGCATTCTCCTACGTCGTATGTAACACCCTCTATTCATCAATGCTACTCCCCCTATTACTAAATAATAGAAAGCTTGCGCACGTACGGAGTTACTAAATGTCATCGTTTAATTTGGGTATAATAACTTACGGAATATTAATTAATTTGTATTTGAATGTATCAGGTATTACGAGAATGCATACTATGCAAAAATAGGAGGAATAAGCACAACAGAGATGAATTTCCTGGACTGTTCTTACCTCCAAAGAGAAATGATGCTGCTTCATACCCCCCTCAATATCGTCATTTCCGACAGTAATAATGCGTCCTTGAGTATAGCTAAGTCCGTGAATAGGAAGACGCTCCTTCACTCTTGTTTGGTCGACGATGAATATGATAGTAATGCCATGAATGATTATAGCAACAAATACGATGGTGTACGAATCTCAAAGCAGGGTAGATAGAATTTTGTACACTTGGATGTTGTATTCAACTCCCTCCTTTTCAATTTATAGCTTCGCTTTGGTTGCTACATGATTAATGAGGACTATCACCTTAACTCTCCCTCTTTTTCATCTTCCACCCAATCATAACTCCATCATTTTCATCTTCCACTTAACCTTCCTTTTCAGCTTCCATAACTATCTCATTTTCATCTTCCACTTAACTGTTCTTCTCATCTTCAATAACTCCCTCTTTTTCATCTTCCACTTAACCCTCCTTTTCAAAGTTTCATAACTCCCTCATTTTCATCTTTCACTTAACTCCCTCATTTTCATCTTCCATAACTCCCTCCTTTTCATCTTCCACTTAACATTCCTTTTCATCTTCCAAAACTCCCTCCTTTTCATCTTCCACTTAACTCTCCCTCCTCTTCAACTTCCACCCAACTTCCACCCAATAATATCGTGCCAAGTGGGGTGCTCTAGCTTTGAGATTTGGGGAATTAGAGCATGGAGAATGATTTTGTTCTCTATTTAATATATTATATAGATTGGGAAAAGCAGCCACTGCACCAATCCATGTAGTCATTAATACATTTATGGAAAAAAGAAAATACATATTCTACCTACAATTAAATTGACAAACATTGTAAGATACTCCATAATACTCCGAAATTAAATTAAAAAAGTAGTATATACAAACAAGTTGCCTCTTTGTATTTCTACAATCACAATTCTCAGTAATGTATTTCACAGTTCCAATACATCCTGTATATACTAATTGAATGGGGGATTCTAAGAATGCGATGATGTGTCAACTCCACAGGAAAAATTTTCTCACTCAAAACCACAAACAATATTTGGTAATAATTGTAGGTAATCTTCTATATACTCACCTAATATAATTTTCCTCTAAAATGCTCACATTAAATAAGGAAGCTTTTGGTTGTAATTTCTGTATACATATTACTACCTTCGTATTTTTTTATATGACGTTTTTTTTTTGAGGTGAGGTTTTGACTTTAATTTTTATGTAAATATATTATTCCAGAATTTTTAAAAATTGCATCATAAAATTCCTTATGAAAAAACTTTCAAATGAGTATACATTTCATAGTAGTTTTTCTTATATTGTGAGAGATATTGAAGAGAGAAGGGGTTGTCTCAAGAAGAGATAATGACTTGTATTAAAAAACAGAGGGAGTATATATGAATTCTTAATTCTACAAATAAAATGCAAATCGTTATAATTTGTAAAAAATTAATTCTTACAGGTTTGGATGAAGAGTTGTAAGAAATAAAATCCAATATGTCAATTTTTTATTTTTAATAAAATACATTTGAAATAAATACATAAGCTACATATTTCTAAATTTTCTAACGATAATGATTTATGACCTTCATGAAAAAAGGTAATTTTCAATATTATATATATACTTTTTAAAAATATTAAACGTATTCATTCACTTCTCGGTAAAAATTCACTAATTGGTTAATCTTTTGAATTACGGTTTAATTTAAATCGAAACATTATGATACATTATTTGGGGAAAAAAAATATTTTCAGTTTCTATTTAAAGAAATACTAATATCTACTAATAAGTATCCCGTACAGTATTGCACGGGTCTTGATGTGAGTTAATATGAACTTTGAAACAAATACGTGAAGAATAATAGTATTCTGAAATGAACGTAACATAAGTAACAAAATGGATTGTAAGGATAGTTTGTGATGATGAATAAACCGTAACCAAGGGATAGTATGCTTAGTGAAGTAGACCTATACTTCAACAAAGCGGGTGCTAAATCAAACACGCGATTGAAGTAGCGAGTTTACACTACAAAAATGAAGGGTCTGTCGCGGCGGAAAAATCCGCCGCGAATCGCGAAATTCCGACGCGAAATCAAGTTTGCGTCGGATTCCGCGCCGCAAAAGGCCGCCATTAATTTTGGACGCAAAAAGGAACACTTGCGGCGGATCGGCCGCCGCATAATATTTCGCGTGGGACATGCGGCGGAAAAGGCGAACTAGGAAGGTCAAAGGGGACTTGAAGTCAACTGTTTAAGCGGCGGAAATTGGATGGGTTGCGGCGGATATTCCCACGCAAATAATAAGTATGCGTCCAGTTTTGCGTGGGATTTTCCCTTACAAAAAGTGGGTGTGCGTCCACTTTTGCGTGGGATTTTCCCTTGCAAAAAGTGGGTGTGCGTCCAGTTTTGCGTGGGATTTTCCCTTGCAAAAACTGGGTGTGCGTCCAGTTTTGCGTGGGATTTTCCCTTGCAAAATCTGGGTGTGCGTCCAGTTTTGCGTGGGATTTTCCCTTGCAAACAGGGTCTGTACGGCAATATCTGCTGGATATAAAACGTCCCCAAAACAGAAAATCGACCTGAAAAAAATAAAAGCACACAACGTGCAACCAAATGTGCTCCTCCCGAGCAAATTACACATCGAATCTTTCACGCAGAAGCAGAACATGCTCAATGATCGAAAAGAAACTAATATATTACCGAGTCTACCTAATCACAAGTTCACAAGTTCACAAGTTACCAAGTTACCAAGTTCACAAGTCTACCTAATTCCCAAGTCAAGTTCACAAGTCTACCTAATCCCCAAGTTCACAAGTCCACCTAATTCCCAAGAAACTAATATATATTCCGTTAACAAGTTCGAGGACTAGTAATTAGAAAATACATATTACCTAGTCTACTTAATGGGACGGGTCTACCTCCATGTTACTACCAAATGCGTGACCATCGTCAGCGTTCTCGTCACGCCTCTGACCCCGTGGCATAGAACTGCAGCCTTCATCGGACATAGCGATCCTCTCCTTCAGCATCTCTATCGTCCTCCTCTGGTCCTGCATCTCGCGCTCATGCTGCAGCTGCCGTTCCTCCATTTTCTTCAAGTCCTCTTTCATTCTCATGTTCTCGGTCCGTTGCTGGGTGGCGGCGGTGGGTACGTACGAGTCATCAACCGCGGTACTGGTATGGTTCATGCACGGTTTGAACAGTTCTTTGGCTGCACTTCCAACCCCGAACACACGTTTCTTCTTGTTGAACCCCCCCGAGGCGTCATGGTATAAGCGAAACTCGTCCACACGTGATATCGCCTCCCCTCCTTGGGACATTGCCTCTTCCCTCGCTTGTACAAATTTTTGCTGAAATGACATTCAAATGTTAAATTATATAGCTTAACACCAAATGATGAAGTTGAGATAATTTAATATGATTTGAATTCTATTGTCGGAGTACTTACGTCCACCTCCTCTGCAGTGGGATCAACCCAAAGACCTTTCTTGTTCTTCTTTAACTTGTGAAGCAGCTGAATCGGGGTCGCATTCGGTCCCTTCGAAATAAAATGTCAGAACACGTACAAGCCATGTTATATTGAACATAAAAAACTAATAATTTATTTTCATAACACATACCATTTTAGTAGTGGTAAATTAGTAGTACTAGTAGATTAGTAGTATTATTAGTAGTAGTTAAGTAGTATTAGTAGTAGTAGATTAGTAGTAGTATATTAGTAGTATTAGTAGTAGAAGATTAGTAGTAGTTAAGTAGTATTAGTAGTATTAGTAGATTAGTAGTATTAGTAGTATTATTAGTAGTAGTTAAGTAGTATTAGTAGTGGTAGTAGATTAATAGTAGTAGTATTAGTAGTGGTAAGTTAGTAGTACTAGTAGATTAGTAGTAGAAGATTAGTAGTAGTTAAGTAGTATTAGTAGTAGTAGATTAGTAGTATTAGGCCCTGTTCTCCTGGACTTAAACTGACTGAACTGAACTGAATGTGTCTGAACTGAACTAAACTGAATGTGTCTGAACTGAACTGAACTGAACTGAACTGAACTGAACTGAATTGAACTGAATACAACTAACATCCATGATCAAGTACAGCAAAATTAGAGCAACAGGGCAACAATACTAATCAGCAAGTTGACCTCTAAATCTACTACTACCATCATTATAACAACAATAACAACACTAACACAACCAATATTATTTCATACAAACCAACACTACCACCATTAAATTAACACAACCCACCACTCACACAAACTAACCCTAACACTAACACAACCAACAACAACAAACCACAACAATAACCTAATCAACAATAACATCAACAATAACAAATATTTAAAAAATTTAACAGTTTGAACATACTTTGATGGAGAAAAGACGGAAAAATGAACCGAAGACGAGGAGAGCGCGCGGCAGGGGGGAAGACACGGCAGTAGAAGGGCGCACCGGCAGTGGCGCCGGCGGTGGACTTGTCGCCGGTGGAAGTCGTCGCCGGCCGGTGGGGGAGACGGGAAGGGGGAGAGGAATTGGGTAGATTAGGGTTTTGGGGAATCGATTTGGGGAAATCGATTTTGGGCTGTTTCTATGTGTGTCCGCGTCTTTTTTTTTTATATATGGAAGACTTAAGCGGCGGACAATCCCACGTGAAATCCGCCGCGAGTCAACATCTATGCGTCGGATTGTCCGCCGCCTCGCAGGATTAATTTTTTAAATTAAATGTCCCCCTGCGTCGGTATAATGCATACTATGCGGCGGATTTTCCGCCGCATAATTAAGCGCGCAACTCCCACCCTTGGGCGCCCTTACCCTGCGTCCATTTTGCGTGGGCTATTCCCACGCAAGTCTTTCGCGTCGCCCAATCCGACGCGAAGCCGACGCGAGTAGAAACATGTGTCAGATATTTAGTCCGCCGCAAAAGGTCCGCCGCAATTTCATCTGTTTTTTGTAGTGTTAGAGCTTGTAACGCGACTAACTCTAGACTTTGTCTTGTAAGCAACAAGGACGTAAAAGAAAGCAATGCTTTACTCAGTTTTGTGTATAAATCTTGTGTGTAATGTGTCTTATTCATCAAGGGAGATGGCTATATATAGCCTTACAAAATGACCCTAAAACCGGCTGGTCAAGGGTGACAAAAACAAAGTACAATGGTGATAATAACAAAGCTTTAGGAGCTAATAACAAAGCTTAAAGAGAGCATGAAGATGCGGCACTCATGTGAACTAGGAGCTAAAAACAAAGCTAACTATGTGAACACAATCAGCCCATAATCATCCTCATAACTTCAGTACACTCCCCATGCTTGAATGAGTGTGAACCCAAGTTAATGCCTTCAAATTACCTTGACTATTTGCTCCTTTATTCAGCCCACACACGAGCTAGCTCACCAATTGAAGTAGGCACACCACTAAGCTGATAGGAGGTGCTAGTGTAGCTGAACTAAGACCATTAGGAGCTAAGGTGACTTCATTGAACTCTTTAGTAGCTTCTTCATTCGGATCATCTCCTCCCTCTTGAAAAGGAATTGTCCTCAATTCCGAAATGCCATCATCATCAAGATAAGGATAGAGATTTCCCACTTTGAACGTGGCTTGAATTCCATAATCATCCGGCAACTTCATCTTGCAAGCATTGTTGTTTCCCTTGTATGGAACTTCTGGTTGGGGCTTCAACTTGTTCTTTCCTTTGTTTGGAAACCTCTTCTTTCTCAAGTGAATCAAAGCCAAATCACCCTCTTGGAAGAGTCTCGTTTTTCTGTTTTTGTTGGGCTTTCCTTTGTAGGCTTCTCTAATTATATACTCTGAAATAGAATGCCTTGGGACACAAAGATGGTTCCTTTTAAAAGGAAGATCTTCCTGCAAAACAAACTTATCAAAAGTACCAAGAGAACCTTCCTTGTACTCGGTAAGTACATCAGCATCCATGGAGTAGTAGTCCTTCAAATTCTCAAATCCAAGCGTGCTTGCATCTAAGGTGGACGAGTGTAGGTGGTGACAAGATGAAGCATTAGTCAAAACATTGCTCTTACTATCTTCATCCCTTGAGATTTCATGATCTCCACTAGTTGTCAAATTGGCGGGTAATTCATTAGGAATGACGACACCCAGTTCCTTTAATTGTTTCCCTCCAAGCTCATTATCAACCTTAATTGGTTCTTCTTTAGTGATCATAATGGCATCCAATTCCTCCTCTACTATGGCAAGTAATCCCCCATGTTTACTAGCAAACATTGAGAGGTTGGGTTTTTTGACTTGATTAGCTAACATGTTACCTACGTTTTGAGGTGTCATGGGTTTGAGCACAATTTTCTTTCCCTTATCACTTAATTCATACTCATTCCTTCTCCCATGGTGAACTACGTCCCTATCAAACTGCCAAGGACGGCCTAACAATATATGACAAGCATCCATAGGAATAACATCACATAAGACCTCATCAACATAGGTCAAACCAACCCTCACTTGTTTAGTGACCTTCACTTTGTTCCCGTTGTTTAACCAATGTAGTGCATAAGGGTTAGGGTGATTAGTAGTAGCTAGACCTAGTTTGGTTACCATTTCAGTTGAGGCAACGTTAGTACAACTACCTCCATCAATTATTAAACTACACCATTTGTCGTTCACTTGACACTTAGTATGGAATAGTTGGTCTCTTTGTTCGGTGTCATGTTGGATGGGGTTAGCATGTAGAGTACGTAGTACTAAGAGTGTATCATAAGATGGAGGTTCATAAGCCTCAAAATCCTCCTCTTCCCTTTCCTCTTCCTCGTTAACATTGAAAACAGCCCCTATACGTTGTTCTTCTTCACATATTTCGTCCCTAATAGTGATTACTTCTCTTAAGGTCACAACTCTTTTATTAGGACAGGCGTTCTTGTAGTGACCAAAGCCTTGACACTTGAAACAACGTACCTTGGACAAACTAGTTTCAGTGGGTGTCTTGGTTGTGGGTTAAGTCGGGTTACTCTTAACGACAAGGGGTTGATTAGTGTTAATGGAATTGGTCTTGTTACTCCCCTCACCTTGTGACCAAGTATGACTCCTACTAGATTCATTCTCATGTTTTGTCTTCCCTTGTGCCTCAATTTTTAAGCACAGCCCACATAATGTATCAAAATCAGAATAAGGGCATAAATCAACCGTATTAGCAATACTACGATTTAACCCACGTAAGAACCTAGCCATTTTTATCTCTTCATTTTCTTCTACTTCCCCCATTAATACTAAGTTCTCAAACTCGTCAATGTATTCACTAACACTCATTTTTCCTTGAACGAGGTTAGCAATCTTTTTGTATAAGGATAACTTATGTGTGGTTGGAACATACCTCTTACGTAGTTTACGCTTTAAGGACTCCCAAGAAGAAATCTTACCCTTTCCATTCCTGGTGCGTTGCACCTTAAGCCCTTCATACCAAAGGGAAGCCCCTTTGCTTAGCTTTAGGATTGCATATTTGCACCTCGCCTCGTCCTCCAGGTCCTTGAAGTCAAAGAGCTTCTCCATGTTTCTCTCCCATTCCAAGTAGACTTCAGGATCAGTACCACCATTGAACTCAGGAAGTTCATTCACTTTGATCTTGTCCACCGGTTCCCTTCTTGCTTGGAAGCGAGAATTCCTGGGCTGGTAGTTCTCCCACGCCTTCTTTAGCTGTTCCAAGAAGGTAGGATCTTCAAAGTTCAATACTCCTGCCATGCTTTACGTCTAAAGGAAGACCAAAGCTCTGATACCACTAATGATGTGAGTTAATATGAACTTTGAAACAAATACGTGAAGAATAATAGTATTCTGAAATGAACGTAACAAAAGTAACAAAATGGATTGTAAGGATAGTTTGTGATGATGAATAAACCGTAACCAAGGGATAGTATGCTTAGTGAAGTAGACCTATACTTCAACAAAGCGGGTGCTAAATCAAACACGCGATTGAAGTAGCGAGTTTAGAGATTGTAACACGACTAACTCTAGACTTTGTCTTGTAAGCAACAAGGACGTAAAAGAAAGCAATGCTTTACTCAGTTTTGTGTATAAATCTTGTGTGTAATGTGTCTTATTCATCAAGGGAGATGGCTATATATAGCCTTACAAAATGACCCTAAAACCGGCTGGTCAAGGGTGACAAAAACAAAGTACAATGGTGATAATAACAAAGCTTTAGGAGCTAATAACAAAGCTTAAAGAGAGCATGAAGATGCGGCACTCATGTGAACTAGGAGCTAAAAATAAAGCTAACTATGTGAACACAATCAGCCCATAATCATCCTCATAACTTCAGTACACTCCCCATGCTTGAATGAGTGTGAACCCAAGTTAACGCCTTCAAATTACCTTGAGTATTTGCTCCTTTATTCAGCCCACACACGAGCTAGCTCACCAATTGAAGTAGGCACACCACTAAGCTGGTAGGAGGTGCTAGTGTAGCTGAACTAAGACCATTAGGAGCTAAGGTGACTTCATTGAACTCTTTAGTAGCTTCTTCATTCGGATCATCTCCTCCCTCTTGAAAAGGAATTGTCCTCAATTCCGAAATGCCATCATCATCAAGATAAGGATAGAGATTTCCCACTTTGAACGTGGCTTGAATTCCATAATCATCCGGCAACTTCATCTTGCAAGCATTGTTGTTTCCCTTGTATGGAACTTCTGGTTGGGGCTTCAACTTGTTCTTTCCTTTATTTGGAAACCTCTCCTTTCTCAAGTGAATCAAAGCCAAATCACCCTCTTGGAAGAGTCTCGTTTTTCTGTTTTTGTTGGGCTTTCCTTTGTAGGCTTCTCTAATTATATACTCTGAAATAGAATGCCTTGGGACACAAAGATGGTTCCTTTTAAAAGGAAGATCTTCCTGCAAAACAAACTTATCAAAAGTACCAAGAGAACCTGCCTTGTACTCGGTAAGTACATCAGCATCCATGGAGTAGTAGTCCTTCAAATTCTCAAATCCAAGCGTGCTTGCATCTAAGGTGGACGAGTGTAGGTGGTGACAAGATGAAGCATGAGTCAAAACATTGCTCTTACTATCTTCATCCCTTGAGATTTCATGATCTCCACTAGTTGTCAAATTGGCGGGTAATTCATTAGGAATGACGACACCCAGTTCCTTTAATTGTTTCCCTCCAAGCTCATTATCAACCTTAATTGGTTCTTCTTTAGTGATCATAATGGCATCCAATTCCTCCTCTACTATGGCAAGTAATCCCCCATGTTTACTAGCAAACATTGAGAGGTTGGGTTTTTTGACTCGATTAGCTAACATGTTACCTACGTTTTGAGGTGTCATGGGTTTGAGCACAATTTTCTTTCCCTTATCACTTAATTCATACTCATTCCTTCTCCCATGGTGAACTACGTCCCTATCAAACTGCCAAGGACGACCTAACAGTATATGACAAGCATCCATAGGAATAACATCACATAAGACCTCATCAACATAGGAGCCCATGGTCAAACCAACCCTCACTTGTTTAGTGACCTTCACTTTGTTCCCGTTGTTTAACCAATGTAGTGCATAAGGGTTAGGGTGATTAGTAGTAGCTAGACCTAGTTTGGTTACCATTTCAGTTGAGGCAACGTTAGTACAACTACCTCCATCAATTATTAAACTACACCATTTGTCGTTCACTTGACACTTAGTATGGAATAGTTGGTCTCTTTGTTCGGTGTCATGTTGGATGGGGTTAGCATGTAGAGTACGTAGTACTAAGAGTGTATCATAAGATGGAGGTTCATAAGCCTCAAAATCCTCCTCTTCCCTTTCCTCTTCCTCGTTAACATTGAAAACAGCCCCTATACGTTGTTCTTCTTCCCATATTTCGTCCCTAGTAGTGATTACTTCTCTTAAGGTCACAACTCTTTTATTAGGACAGGCGTTCTTGTAGTGACCAAAGCCATGACACTTGAAACAACGTACCTTGGACAAACTAGTTTCAGTGGGTGTCTTGGTTGTGGGTTGAGTCAGGTTACGCTTAACGACAAGGGGTTGATTAGTGTTAATGGAATTGGTCTTGTTACTCCCCTCACCTTGTGACCAAGTATGACTCCTACTAGATTCATTCTCATGTTTTGTCTTCCCTTGTGCCTCAATTTTTAAGCACAGCCCACATAATGTATCAAAATCAGAATAAGGGCATAAATCAACCGTATTAGCAATACTACGATTTAACCCACGTAAGAACCTAGCCATTTTTATCTCTTCATTTTCTTCTACTTCCCCCATTAATACTAAGTTCTCAAACTCGTCAATGTATTCACTAACACTCATTTTTCCTTGAACGAGGTTAGCAATCTTTTTGTATAAGGATAACTTATGTGTGGTTGGAACATACCTCTTACGTAGTTTACGCTTTAAGGACTCCCAAGAAGAAATCTTACCCTTTCCATTCCTGGTGCGTTGCACCTTAAGCCCTTCATACCAAAGGGAAGCCCCTTTGCTTAGCTTTAGGATTGCATATTTGCACCTCGCCTCGTCCTCCAGGTCCTTGAAGTCAAAGAGCTTCTCCATGTTTCTCTCCCATTCCAAGTAGACTTCAGGATCAGTACCACCATTGAACTCAGGAAGTTCATTCACTTTGATCTTGTCCACCGGTTCCCTTCTTGCTTGGAAGCGAGAATTCCTGGGCTGGTAGTTCTCCCACGCCTTCTTTAGCTGTTCCAAGAAGGTAGGATCTTCAAAGTTCAATACTCCTGCCATGCTTTACGTCTAAAGGAAGACCAAAGCTCTGATACCACTAATGATGTGAGTTAATATGAACTTTGAAACAAATACGTGAAGAATAATAGTATTCTGAAATGAACGTAACAAAAGTAACAAAATGGATTGTAAGGATAGTTTGTGATGATGAATAAACCGTAACCAAGGGATAGTATGCTTAGTGAAGTAGACCTATACTTCAACAAAGCGGGTGCTAAATCAAACACGCGATTGAAGTAGCGAGTTTAGAGATTGTAACACGACTAACTCTAGACTTTGTCTTGTAAGCAACAAGGACGTAAAAGAAAGCAATGCTTTACTCAGTTTTGTGTATAAATCTTGTGTG
The DNA here is from genome assembly GCA_958450325.1 of Agrostemma githago. NCBI lineage: Eukaryota > Viridiplantae > Streptophyta > Magnoliopsida > Caryophyllales > Caryophyllaceae > Agrostemma > Agrostemma githago. Next base: position 43,172,568 of record OY288244.1, read on the forward strand.
TAATGTGTCTTATTCATCAAGGGAGATGGCTATATATAGCCTTACAAAATGACCCTAAAACCGGCTGGTCAAGGGTGACAAAAACAAAGTACAATGGTGATAATAACAAAGCTTTAGGAGCTAATAACAAAGCTTAAAGAGAGCATGAAGATGCGGCACTCATGTGAACTAGGAGCTAAAAATAAAGCTAACTATGTGAACACAATCAGCCCATAATCATCCTCATAACTTCAGTACACTCCCCATGCTTGAATGAGTGTGAACCCAAGTTAACGCCTTCAAATTACCTTGAGTATTTGCTCCTTTATTCAGCCCACACACGAGCTAGCTCACCAATTGAAGTAGGCACACCACTAAGCTGGTAGGAGGTGCTAGTGTAGCTGAACTAAGACCATTAGGAGCTAAGGTGACTTCATTGAACTCTTTAGTAGCTTCTTCATTCGGATCATCTCCTCCCTCTTGAAAAGGAATTGTCCTCAATTCCGAAATGCCATCATCATCAAGATAAGGATAGAGATTTCCCACTTTGAACGTGGCTTGAATTCCATAATCATCCGGCAACTTCATCTTGCAAGCATTGTTGTTTCCCTTGTATGGAACTTCTGGTTGGGGCTTCAACTTGTTCTTTCCTTTATTTGGAAACCTCTCCTTTCTCAAGTGAATCAAAGCCAAATCACCCTCTTGGAAGAGTCTCGTTTTTCTGTTTTTGTTGGGCTTTCCTTTGTAGGCTTCTCTAATTATATACTCTGAAATAGAATGCCTTGGGACACAAAGATGGTTCCTTTTAAAAGGAAGATCTTCCTGCAAAACAAACTTATCAAAAGTACCAAGAGAACCTGCCTTGTACTCGGTAAGTACATCAGCATCCATGGAGTAGTAGTCCTTCAAATTCTCAAATCCAAGCGTGCTTGCATCTAAGGTGGACGAGTGTAGGTGGTGACAAGATGAAGCATGAGTCAAAACATTGCTCTTACTATCTTCATCCCTTGAGATTTCATGATCTCCACTAGTTGTCAAATTGGCGGGTAATTCATTAGGAATGACGACACCCAGTTCCTTTAATTGTTTCCCTCCAAGCTCATTATCAACCTTAATTGGTTCTTCTTTAGTGATCATAATGGCATCCAATTCCTCCTCTACTATGGCAAGTAATCCCCCATGTTTACTAGCAAACATTGAGAGGTTGGGTTTTTTGACTCGATTAGCTAACATGTTACCTACGTTTTGAGGTGTCATGGGTTTGAGCACAATTTTCTTTCCCTTATCACTTAATTCATACTCATTCCTTCTCCCATGGTGAACTACGTCCCTATCAAACTGCCAAGGACGACCTAACAGTATATGACAAGCATCCATAGGAATAACATCACATAAGACCTCATCAACATAGGAGCCCATGGTCAAACCAACCCTCACTTGTTTAGTGACCTTCACTTTGTTCCCGTTGTTTAACCAATGTAGTGCATAAGGGTTAGGGTGATTAGTAGTAGCTAGACCTAGTTTGGTTACCATTTCAGTTGAGGCAACGTTAGTACAACTACCTCCATCAATTATTAAACTACACCATTTGTCGTTCACTTGACACTTAGTATGGAATAGTTGGTCTCTTTGTTCGGTGTCATGTTGGATGGGGTTAGCATGTAGAGTACGTAGTACTAAGAGTGTATCATAAGATGGAGGTTCATAAGCCTCAAAATCCTCCTCTTCCCTTTCCTCTTCCTCGTTAACATTGAAAACAGCCCCTATACGTTGTTCTTCTTCCCATATTTCGTCCCTAGTAGTGATTACTTCTCTTAAGGTCACAACTCTTTTATTAGGACAGGCGTTCTTGTAGTGACCAAAGCCATGACACTTGAAACAACGTACCTTGGACAAACTAGTTTCAGTGGGTGTCTTGGTTGTGGGTTGAGTCAGGTTACGCTTAACGACAAGGGGTTGATTAGTGTTAATGGAATTGGTCTTGTTACTCCCCTCACCTTGTGACCAAGTATGACTCCTACTAGATTCATTCTCATGTTTTGTCTTCCCTTGTGCCTCAATTTTTAAGCACAGCCCACATAATGTATCAAAATCAGAATAAGGGCATAAATCAACCGTATTAGCAATATTACGATTTAACCCACGTAAGAACCTAGCCATTTTTATCTCTTCATTTTCTTCTACTTCCCCCATTAGTACTAAGTTCTCAAACTCGTCAATGTATTCACTAACACTCATTTTTCCTTGAACGAGGTTAGCAATCTTTTTGTATAAGGATAACTTATGTGTGGTTGGAACATACCTCTTACGTAGTTTACGCTTTAAGGACTCCCAAGAAGAAATCTTACCCTTTCCATTCCTGGTGCGTTGCACCTTAAGCCCTTCATACCAAAGGGAAGCCCCTTTGCTTAGCTTTAGGATTGCATATTTGCACCTCGCCTCGTCCTCCAGGTCCTTGAAGTCAAAGAGCTTCTCCATGTTTCTCTCCCATTCCAAGTAGACTTCAGGATCAGTACCACCATTGAACTCAGGAAGTTCATTCACTTTGATCTTGTCCACCGGTTCCCTTCTTGCTTGGAAGCGAGAATTCCTGGGCTGGTAGTTCTCCCACGCCTTCTTTAGCTGTTCCAAGAAGGTAGGATCTTCAAAGTTCAATACTCCTGCCATGCTTTACGTCTAAAGGAAGACCAAAGCTCTGATACCACTAATGATGTGAGTTAATATAAACTTTAAAACAAATACGTGAAGAATAATAGTATTCTGAAATGAACGTAACAAAAGTAACAAAATGGATTGTAAGGATAGTTTGTGATGATGAATAAACCGTAACCAAGGGATAGTATGCTTAGTGAAGTAGACCTATACTTCAACAAAGCGGGTGCTAAATCAAACACGCGATTGAAGTAGCGAGTTTAGAGCTTGTAACGCGACTAACTCTAGACTTTGTCTTGTAAGCAACAAGGACGTAAAAGAAAGCAATGCTTTACTCAGTTTTGTGTATAAATCTTGTGTGTAATGTGTCTTATTCATCAAGGGAGATGGCTATATAGCCTTACAAAATGACCCTAAAACCGGCTGGTCAAGGGTGACAAAAACAAAGTACAAAGGTGATAATAACAAAGCTTTAGGAGCTAATAACAAAGCTTAAAGAGAGCATGAAGATGCGGCACTCATGTAACACCCCCATTTACGTAGGAGCCTTACTAGACATTCCCAAGTAAATAAGGGCGTTACCATCTCGGTTTCCCGAGGTAGTAGCTCATTACAATACAATATGGAATGTCAAACCGGCCACATGATTTAAACATTACAACTCATTAACTATTACAACTCTGGTTATACAGCGGAAGCTACACCTTCTATAAAAACGGGAATGTCTATTCATTCACCCGTACTACGTCTGGACTCATAAGTCGCGCTCACCCCAATCCCGTACATGTATCCCAGCATCCAAACACATCATAATCTATATAACCTGCATTATAGACTGCTCCCCAATTGATCGAAAATATCAATCGGATCATCACAGATACGTCAGACATACACACCAGGTCAGTTTACGGTAACATTAAATAACATTAGTACAACCAACATCACAAACATCAGTATCAGTATCAGTATCATCGTCATCATCATTTCTATTATCTATCGCGACCGCAGTCACGCCCCGTCAGTCCGAGTGTGCACACCCCTCCTAAGCTCTCCTAGGAGGAAACATCAGGGAAGGTCCCGAGATCAACCGGGCCTAGCTAGTCCTAGCTAGCTTCTCTCAATCGGCACACAGCCGCAATATCAATAGGCACACAGCCGCAATATCAACAGGCACAAAGCCGAAATCTCAATAGGCACACAGCCGCAATCTCAATATAACCATTATACCATTACATATCATACAAAATACATACATACAACGTAAACTGAGTAAGGATAACCTTACCTAATTAGCAAGTCACCACCGCATCGATAGTAGTATTCACCACGGATACTCTACGAAATCCGATCCTAATAAAATATTATATACTTAAATTAATAAAGAACCTAACATAATTAATTATAACCTATCTGATACCCACCGAACTAGATATATTATAAGATGAACAAACCGCCTTAACTAAACTATATTATGAAACGAACCCGAGCTAACTAATTAAACTATAACACGAATCTGACCCAACTAACTAAACTATAACATGAGATGGCCCAAACTAATTAAACTATAAAATGAGACCCGTCAATATCGACAACGCGCAACACCAACTCAAATACAAATAACAGTAGCATAAAACTTTTACTACGACAACAACCACCACTCAACGATAGCAATCCCGAAAACAAAGTCTCACGACGCATTACTTACACCGACAATAACATTACAACCAGCCGACACAATAATGACAACCAGTGGTCGGAATCCACAACAATGTTTTCACCACGACATAACCATCATCACGATGAATGAACCCAATCATTCCTATGTCCATCCAACTACCCATGACCAGACCTAACGTCCTATACAACAACCCAAGACCGACAGCCACATCTAAGACTCGATACATAACAAGGAGGGACAACGAACAAAGACAACATAGGAACAAACAAGGACAATATAGGAACAAACAAGGACGACATAGGAAAGCATGGGAGGCAAACCTGGTGTTTATGTCGAAATAGGGCACGGTGGTGCCTGGTGTTTACACGACGGCAAGGAGGACACGGTACAAGTGGTGGTCTGTTAATTCATGAAGGCGGAGATGAATGAAATAAGGGAATGATAGGCAGGGACGAGGCTGGAGACGATGGAATGAAGAGAGGAAGGAGATTGAAATGACGGTTTCCAATGTTGAGCGGCCTATGTAATGTACGTATATGCATGTATTTATGGGTTAAGTAACCTAGTTTACCCCCACTATACAATTATTTTTTTATTATTTTGATTGTTATGATTGTTATCATCATTATTATTATTATTATTATTATTATTATTATTATTATTATTATTATTATAAAGGGTCCTACTAGTTAAGCTCAGGTTTAGCTTAATAATTACATAGAACGGAATACTCGGATTTACTTGACTTGACTCGAGTTTGACTTCTATATAAATCACGGGTATTACAACTCATGTGAGCTAGGAGCTAAAAACAAAGCTAACTATGTGAACAGAATCAGCCCATAATCATCCTCATAACTTCAGTACACTCCCCATGCTTGAATGAATGTGAACCCAAGTTAATGCCTTCAAATTACCTTGACTATTTGCTCCTTTATTCAGCCCACACACGAGCTAGCTCACCAATTGAAGTAGGCACACCACTAAGCTGATAGGAGGTGCTAGTGTAGCTGAACTAAGACCATTAGGAGCTAAGGTGACTTCATTGAACTCTTTAGTAGCTTCTTCATTCGGATCATCTCCTCCCTCTTGAAAAGGAATTGTCCTCAATTCCGAAATGCCATCATCATCAAGATAAGGATAGAGATTTCCCACTTTGAACGTGGCTTGAATTCCATAATCATCCGGCAACTTCATCTTGCAAGCATTGTTGTTTCCCTTGTATGGAACTTCTGGTTGGGGCTTCAACTTGTTCTTTCCTTTGTTTGGAAACCTCTTCTTTCTCAAGTGAATCAAAGCCAAATCACCCTCTTGGAAGAGTCTCGTTTTTCTGTTTTTGTTGGGCTTTCCTTTGTAGGCTTCTCTAATTATATACTCTGAAATAGAATGCCTTGGGACACAAAGATGGTTCCTTTTAAAAGGAAGATCTTCCTGCAAAACAAACTTATCAAAAGTACCAAGAGAACCTTCCTTGTACTCGGTAAGTACATCAGCATCCATGGAGTAGTAGTCCTTCAAATTCTCAAATCCAAGCGTGCTTGCATCTAAGGTGGACGAGTGTAGGTGGTGACAAGATGAAGCATTAGTCAAAACATTGCTCTTACTATCTTCATCCCTTGAGATTTCATGATCTCCACTAGTTGTCAAATTGGCGGGTAATTCATTAGGAATGACGACACCCAGTTCCTTTAATTGTTTCCCTCCAAGCTCATTATCAACCTTAATTGGTTCTTCTTTAGTGATCATAATGGCATCCAATTCCTCCTCTACTATGGCAAGTAATCCCCCATGTTTACTAGCAAACATTGAGAGGTTGGGTTTTTTGACTCGATTAGCTAACATGTTACCTACGTTTTGAGGTGTCATGGGTTTGAGCACAATTTTCTTTCCCTTATCACTTAATTCATACTCATTCCTTCTCCCATGGTGAACTACGTCCCTATCAAACTGCCAAGGACGACCTAACAGTATATGACAAGCATCCATAGGAATAACATCACATAAGACCTCATCAACATAGGAGCCCATGGTCAAACCAACCCTCACTTGTTTAGTGACCTTCACTTTGTTCCCGTTGTTTAACCAATGTAGTGCATAAGGGTTAGGGTGATTAGTAGTAGCTAGACCTAGTTTGGTTACCATTTCAGTTGAGGCAACGTTAGTACAACTACCTCCATCAATTATTAAACTACACCATTTGTCGTTCACTTGACACTTAGTATGGAATAGTTGGTCTCTTTGTTTGGTGTCATGTTGGATGGGGTTAGCATGTAGAGTACGTAGTACTAAGAGTGTATCATAAGATGGAGGTTCATAAGCCTCAAAATCCTCCTCTTCCCTTTCCTCTTCCTCGTTAACATTGAAAACAGCCCCTATACGTTGTTCTTCTTCCCATATTTCGTCCCTAATAGTGATTACTTCTCTTAAGGTCACAACTCTTTTATTAGGACAGGCGTTCTTGTAGTGACCAAAGCCTTGACACTTGAAACAACGTACCTTGGACAAACTAGTTTCAGTGGATGTCTTGGTTGTGGGTTGAGTCGGGTTACTCTTAACGACAAGGGGTTGATTAGTGTTAATGGAATTAGTCTTGTTACTCCCCTCACCTTGTGACCAAGTATGACTCCTACTAGATTCATTCTCATGTTTTGTCTTCCCTTGTGCCTCAATTTTTAAGCACAGCCCACATAATGTATCAAAATCAGAATAAGGGCATAAATCAACTGTATTAGCAATACTACGATTTAACCCACGTAAGAACCTAGCCATTTTTATCTCTTCATTTTCTTCTACTTCCCCCATTAATACTAAGTTCTCAAACTCGTCAATGTATTCACTAACACTCATTTTTCCTTGAACGAGGTTAGCAATCTTTTTGTATAAGGATAACTTATGTGTGGTTGGAACATACCTCTTACGTAGTTTACGCTTTAAGGACTCCCAAGAAGAAATCTTACCCTTTCCATTCCTGGTGCGTTGCACCTTAAGCCCTTCATACCAAAGGGAAGCCCCTTTGCTTAGCTTTAGGATTGCATATTTGCACCTCGCCTCGTCCTCCAGGTCCTTGAAGTCAAAGAGCTTCTCCATGTTTCTCTCCCATTCCGAGTAGACTTCAGGATCAGTACCACCATTGAACTCAGGAAGTTCATTCACTTTGATCTTGTCCACCGGTTCCCTTCTTGCTTGGAAGCGAGAATTCCTGGGCTGGTAGTTCTCCCACGCCTTCTTTAGTTGTTCCAAGAAGGTAGGATCTTCAAAGTTCAATACTCCTGCCATGCTTTACGTCTAAAGGAAGACCAAAGCTCTGATACCACTAATGATGTGAGTTAATATGAACTTTGAAACAAATATGTGAAGAATAATAGTATTCTGAAATGAACGTAACAAAAGTAACAAAATGGATTGTAAGGATAGTTTGTGATGATGAATAAACCGTAACCAAGGGATAGTATGCTTAGTGAAGTAGACCTATACTTCAACAAAGCGGGTGCTAAATCAAACACGCGATTGAAGTAGCGAGTTTAGAGCTTGTAACGCGACTAACTCTAGACTTTGTCTTGTAAGCAACAAGGACGTAAAAGAAAGCAATGCTTTACTCAGTTTTGTGTATAAATCTTGTGTGTAATGTGTCTTATTCATCAAGGGAGATGGCTATATATAGCCTTACAAAATGACCCTAAAACCGGCTGGTCAAGGGTGACAAAAACAAAGTACAATGGTGATAATAACAAAGCTTTAGGAGCTAATAACAAAGCTTAAAGAGAGCATGAAGATGCGGCACTCATGTGAACTAGGAGCTAAAAACAAAGCTAACTATGTGAACACAATCAGCCCATAATCATCCTCATAACTTCAGTACACTCCCCATGCTTGAATGAGTGTGAACCCAAGTTAATGCCTTCAAATTACCTTGAGTATTTGTTCCTTTATTCAGCCCACACACGAGCTAGCTCACCAATTGAAGTAGGCACACCACTAAGCTGGTAGGAGGTGCTAGTGTAGCTGAACTAAGACCATTAGGAGCTAAGGTGACTTCATTGAACTCTTTAGTAGATTCTTCATTCGGATCAGGTCTATACTAGGGTTGTGAGTGAGCCGAACTATTCGATCCGATTCGTGAAGTTCGGCTCAAAAAAAGCTCGATTCGTATTCGATTCGGGCAATCAAATATAGGGCCAATCATAATTTGGTATTCGGACCAAATCAAGCCAAATATTCGGCTCGATTCGTTTCAATCCATTACTTGTTCCATTTTTTCAGTCCATTTAAATTCATGGTTCATTTAGAAAATTTATTCTAAAATTTTATCTAAAAGTTGATATTCACGGTCCATTTTACTTAAATTTACGATCCAATTTTCTTAAAATTACCGCCCAATTGAAAGTAATGAAACCTAACCTACCTTTCACCTCGCCAGCTGCCACCTTCCTCACATATTTACATAATCAAATATTCAGATCTAACATAATATTCACCTGCTCATCTTCATCAGACATTTAAACCTAACATACTCAGCATATTATTCACCCAGTTTCCAGATTCACGTACATGATGTTCTTCATCCTTCATCGAACCTCGTCAGCTTCATCAATCATCAATGTTAGACTCACATACTCATTCCCGAACATCACTAACCCCCGATTCTTACGGATTGCAAGGTACTCACTCTACGCTTTAATGGATTCGTGACTCGTGAGTCTGTGATTGCCTTATTTTTGTTTTAAGTATTTTGATTTGATGTTGATTTCAATCTGTTTATAGGGTTTATTTCATTGCATAATTTGGGGTTTTTTTTTCCCTTGTAAATTAATGATTTGTAGTATTCGAGTTCTGTTCATTAGGTTTGTTTTGGGTTACTTTCATTTTGGCTCATTAATTCGGCCAGTTCAGTTTTGTAAATATACTTGGGGTTTATTAATTATATCAAATTTGTCTCTTTTTTTAAGTGAAGACATCAATTTTGTTTCTATTTATACAATCATACGATTTATATTGAAATTTATTGGTGAAACTCTGTAGTTTAGTAATAGGTTTCAACTTTCGATTTATCCTTATTGGCGACTGTTACTCCGTATTTAAATTCATTCTTTAATTTACTGGTGTGTAACTTGGCACCGTTTAGCTTTGTAAGAGATTTTCAGTTTACACTTTCAATTAGGTCGAATGAAAACTCTAGTGTGTTAGTAGTTACTGTTAGTCGACTTCTAGCTAGTAACTTTCTAAAATAATTCCAGCGATTGATTATATTGGATGAAACGCTGGATTCTAATCACGCCTTTGTCTTTTGTTGATTCATCAGATTCTCCACATTTAGTAGTTTCTGATGATGAGGTGGGAAATGAGTATGATGTTGAGTCTGACTCTGATGATGATATATTGTGACTTTGATTTCTGGGATGGGTAAAAGTGGCTTTGGTATGGGGGACTTGTTGAAGTCAGTTCAGGAGGGTCTTAATGTCTCCAATGAAGTGGTACCTCAATCTGTTGATGCTAGTGACGATGGAAATCCTTCGTCTACTCATTTTCCCGAAACAAGCGTTAGATCAAATGTCTGGATCCACATGGATACTATTACACTACCTTCTGGGGAGAAAAAGCATAAATGTAAACATTGCATGAAATTACTATCCTTTCAAGTCAAAGATACTACTTCTCACTTAAAGAGACATTTGACTGATGCGTGTCCTTTCAAGCATAAGAATTTTCCAAAACCAATCCATCAAGATAAGTATAAAAATTACCAACTTACCGGTGTTGTTTCCGAGGGAGAAAGTTGTGTTCAAACTTTTGTGTTCAGCTTTGATAAAGTTAAAACACTAGCTGTTCATAAGATTTTGGCTCATGAGTACCCATTTAATATTGTTGAACATAAGGTTTTTAATGCATTACTTAGGGCTTATACTCCTTAGTACAAAAAAATAAGTAGATGGATAGTGAGAAATGAATGCTTTGCTGTTTTTGATAAAGAAAGGGAGAAATTAAAAACCATGTTAGCCAAAGTGAGTAAAGTTAGTTTAACAACGGATTGTTGGTGGTCAAGTGTAGAAAGAATATGGTATATGGTTGTGACAGGGAATTATATTGATCGGAATTGGACATTACAAAAGAGAGTGCTCTCTTTTGTAAATGTCCCTCCACCACACAATGGTCCTTCATTAGCCAAAGAAGTGCATAGGGTGTGCAATGTAAATTAGATCAGTGATAAAATTCATTCTATAACTGTTGATAATGCTTCTGCTAATGATGTTTGTATTTCAATTCTCAAAAAAGACCAAAATAATCATTCAAATTTAGCTTTGGATGAGAAGTTGTTTCATTTGAGATGTTGTGCTCATATTATAAACTTGTTAGTGAGAGATGGTTTGAAAGAGATTGAGCATATTATTGGGGTTGTTAGAGATGGTGTCAAATTTATCTTTGGCTCGGAAAATAGGCTTTTGGCTTTCAATGAACATAGAATGAATCATAAGTTGCCTCCAAATAAGTTAGTATTAGATAACAACACTAGATGGAATTCTCTACTTATGTTATGTTATCTACTGCTTACATTTATAAAGATTGTTTCACTAAATATGGAGAGGATGATGAGTCTTTTGAAATATATGTGCCTAGTGATGAACATTGGACAAAGGTTCATGAAGTTTGTGAGTTCCTTGAAATATTTCTTGATGTTACAAATTTGATAAGTGGGAGTAATTATCCAACCATGAACTTATTCTTATTGGAATTAAGTAGGATCAAAGAATTGATCAATGATCAAATGGATGAATCATCAAGAAAACATATGCAAGATATGGCTTTCAGAATGTCCCTTAAGTTTCACAAATATTAGGATGAGTGTGATCTGTTCTTATGTTTAGGTTCCATATTAGATCCTAGGTATAAAAAGGGAATGATAAGTTTTGCCTTTCAATACATGTACCTTGGTTCATATCGGAAAAAGATTGAGAAGGTGGAGGAACAATTTAGTGAGTTGTATGAACAATATGCCCATGTCTATGGTGAACCTAAAGGAAAAGGACAAGAAACGTGCAGTTCACATATGAAACGACCTCCTTCCTCTACCGTTGGAAAAAGAAAATTTGATGATTTCATGATGAAAATGCACTCCAAGGGGAAGGAGAAAAGTGACTTGGAAACATATTTTGAAGAAATTTGTTTTCCAAATGTTGGAGATTTTGATGCCTTAACTTGGTGGAAAGAAAATGAGGGAAAGAATTGCATCCTTTCTAAGATGGCTATGGACATATTGTCCATTCCTATCACTACAGTAGCCTCTGAGAGTACTTTCAGTGCTGGTGGGAGAGTTATTGATAAGAGGAGAGCCTCTATGATAAGAGACACTATAGAGGTGTTACTTTGTGATGGTGACTGGATTAAAGAGGCATATGAATCAGAAGTTTTAAGGAGGTATTATTTTTTATTTACTTGTTATGATTTTTTTTTTGTGGAAAGGTAAGTATATATTAATGAGAAAAAATAATTACATCTTTACATTATATCAGTTGCCCTAGAAGGCCCTTAATGAAATTTCTATCCTTGTTACTAAACCTTTGACTACATTTGCCTTTGCAATACTCAAATAAATCCTTACTAATTCGAGTAGCCAACTTCTCAGGATGTACGAGAACACCTTCAACTCTAGCTATATTCCTTTGCAGCCAAATATGGTAAGTGATCGAGTTAATTAAACCATTCTTTATAGCTCGCTGTAATTTGGTCCCTTTCATTCTTTTCCTCCCTTCATTCGTCATATCAAGCTTAGGTATGACTGAAACCTTCTCACAGACAGCTCTAAAGACCCGCTTAGTGTAGACACAATCCAGGAACAGATGCTGACTCGTTTCAGGTAGATCATCGCAGCAAACGCACCTGTCATTATCGGTAACTCCAAATTTATGGAGTCTGTCTTTTAAGTTCAATGCCTTCTGCTGGATTAACCACGCCATTATCCTGTGTTTAGGTACAGACCACCTGGACCACGCTAAAACACACCAGTCAACTTTCTCGTGTTTTTTCCTCATCCAATTATATGCATTCGCTACTGAAAAACCATTCACTCCCTGTACATTCAAAGCATTGCTGCAGTAAGCCGGCTTCAACATGTCTCGTATTTGGCACACTTTCTTTCAATACCAACAAGAATCTTGACTTGGTTTGTATTCTTCCCATTCTTTCCCCTTTAAGTAAATTTGGTGAATCCATTGGACCCATAATCTGTCTTGTTTACTAGCAATCCACCAAGCCATTTTCCCAATCTTCGCTTTGTTCCAAACCGCACTCTGATTCAAATTCAGCCCCCCTTCTCTAAACGAGACACAAATCTTATCCCAAGAGACAAGAGGGACCCTATTATATTCAGCATGCCCGTCCAAAAGGAAGTTTCTACAGATATTGTCTATCTGTTTCATCACAGCTGAAGGAAGGATGAAAATAGTATCCCAATAGTTATGTAGAGTGGATAGTACGCTCTTAATCAATGTTAATCGACCCGCATATGAAAGCTTTTTTGCTCCAAGTCTCCTAATTCTCTCCACGATCTTGTTAACTATCGGTTGGCAGTCTAAAATAGACAGCTTGGTAGTCTTAATGGGGACTCCCTAATAGCGAAATGGAAAAGTACCTTCAATACAACCAGACACCTTGATAATATCTGCCTTCAAAGCAACATCTACTCCATTAAAATATACACTCGACTTCCCCTTACTCATCCGTAACCCAGAAGAATCAGAGAAGGTAGAGAAAGTACGCAATAGGACCATCATGGAATTAACATCCCCTTTCGAGAAAAGGAGCAAATCATCCGCAAACATAAGATTGGTTAGTCTTAGATTCTTGCATAAAGAATGGAATCTGAACGGCATAGTACTAGTTGTATATTTCAACAATCTAGTCAAGTAATCCATACCAATGGTGTAGACACCCACATTTTGACCGCCAGGTGTCAATAATAGTTCCCACCAAACACCCGATGATGATTGGACGTAAACGTGCTTTGATGGACTCGGATATGGGCTCGTAATCATGGACATTTGGCTTAGGCTTATTACGGAGTACAAATCTTACAAAACCAACCTCAAATCCAGGCCCAGTGGGTCGTTTCGAGCCAAATAAGACTAATTTGGGTCGATTCCGACACCAGGGGTAAAACCGTCTTTTAGCGACCGAGTCAAAACCCGGTCAAAGATATTTCCCGAGACTCACGGACCAACCGTGACACTACAAGTCCGGTTTGGACTCAAACACTACAAGAAATCAACTTCGAAAACATTAAACAATTCCGTTAAAGATAGAATTCGATCTCAAGTAGGAATTCTATCCGGAAACCGAATCAGACACCGACCGAGCTCCAAATACTCGGCCAAAACATCCCAAACAGCCGAAATACTCGGCCAACTCTTCATGACAGCCGAGATATTTGGCTTCCTCACCAAGAAACGAGACTTTGGTTCCCTTTCGAACTCAATGTATAGTGTGAAAACAATGGATGTTACAGTACTTCCGCCACAACAAAAGAACAAAGTTATCAGCCCACCGATTGATTAATAGAGGCCGCTATAGTGCAGGTGGGATTGGGTGTTGATATCTATGATGTTGGCTTCCCAATACGTACCCTCACCCCTTACTCAGAATCGACGGTTTCTGGATGTCCGAAACCATTGGCAATGAGAGTCATTCCAGGCATGGAATGCTTAAGGGTACAAGTCTTTATCTTTAGGTCCCGTTCCCCTCAACTTTGAGCCGGCTAGGGACCAAAGTTGACTTGAACGGTTTCCGAGTCCCCAAAATTGACTCGGTGGCAACTCCACAAATCGGCAACGAATTCAGTTCACTAAAAAGGTCGCCTTACCAAACGAATCGGCCTTTAAACTTTTACAACCATGACTCGATCGATGCCAAACGGAAACACGGGTGCCCGCACCCGTCTAGTACAAGTCCGGATCGTCATCCGAATCGAGGTCCGAAACATCACCGCGTACGCAAGATCAGACCGGCCCCCGACCGAGAGGTGGCCGCCGCCATACATTGGAAAAACGGGTCGGTCCCGAGCAGGCGCGTGCGGGGCACCGGGCGGTACGGACGGACGTCCACAGTTTGGCGACTCCGCTGAAAATTTGGAAACAAATTTCCAGTGGTGGTGTAACTTGAATGAGGTGAGTGAAGCTCATTTCCTAGTTCCTAGTTGTGGTCACTACAAGTTTTGGCCCTAAAAGGCCCACCCTAACCAATAGCAGGACCAATCGACTTTTCGCGGTAAGATCCTTAGGGACACGCGGAGAGATCCTCGATTGACGCTCCGGCCGCCTAACGCGTACCCCCCGGATATACTAAGCGAATGATGTAAGCCAACGGTACGACACTCATCTCCCCAGATGACCTGTCGACACATAAGTAAAGGCTATTCGTGGGCGGTAGCCTACCCTAACCTACCCGTGCCCGCATCCTGCATGAGTGTATGCATTCCTAGTTATGTGTTGCGTGTTTGAACAACCCAAATAAAACACTAAAATCTAGATTCAACCACGCCAACATATAAACACGAATAGGACACTCACCAGACCATGCACGATGTGGTGAGAAACGTTTAGGTCGAGATAAAACAACAACTGATGACCATCCCAGTCCCGAGCCCACTCGGAATCCTCATAGCCAATCTCCTCATTCTCCGGTACGGGAGCCGGGACATGGGCCCTCCTAGAAACTGTCTCGAGAAGCCTGCGCTTCCTCCCCTGTCAAAATCGGCCTCATTTATGGCCTCCGGATCACGACGCTGAGATGAAATACTCCATCGTCTCCTGCGAATCCCACGGGGAGTCTGTGAGCTTGTCCCGGCGGCCTCGCCACTAGCACCAACCCTGGAAGCTCCCTTGGGACGCTCGGTATCACCTCTAGCTGTAAAATCAAACAAAACACGAAAAACCCATGCCTCAGACCAGGCTAAAGCAGCTTAAACATGTCAAAATAGGGTCAAAATTTTGGATAAGGATATTCAAATTCCGAAAGAGCCGCTAATACCCATTTTTGATCCCGGTAACGATGGAAGTGGTTTCGGGAAAATCCGACATCGTTACGACACCTTTTGACCCGTCGTAAGACACACAAAACCTCACGGAAAGTCCTAAGAGCCACCCTAGCCCATAGGAATCGACAAGGGAGCTACCTGTATTCTCACAAACACCAATTGAACAAGATTACGCAAGACAAATACGGAAATATCCAGAAAGACGGTCTCTAACTATAGCATCTCGAACCTATCACTATATGGAGCCATTGTCGTACCTCGAAATCCCCTATCAAGCTTATAATTACCCTAACGAGCTCTAATCGACCCTAATTTAACAATGGGATTAAGCACAAGCATCGAAACTTAGTAAATAAAGAACACCCAAATCGATTTTTTAGGGTTTCAACAAAACAAACTCACAATCAACCAAATCAAGCAAAACCGACAATAAACGAGTAAAGAACAGTTACCCGGAGTCGACATTTTCCCGTATGGCGGAAATCAAGACAGAAATCGCGTAAAAAAATTGAGAAGGCGATATAAAGGCGAAGGGGGTGACGCGTTCGGCTTTTGGGTCGAATGAACAAATCGCCCCCAGCTTTCATTTACTTAAACAAACCCGATTCACGAGAACCCAACCGCCTCAGGTGACGCGCCCCAATACTGAACAGTTGGGGGCTAGGCGCCTGAAGATTGGGGCACAGATGTGCGCGCGTCTAAACAGCTCAGCACAGACTAAAACGAAAACAAACGAGGCTTAACATTCGATATACACGAAACACGCACCTTTTACGACAAGCAAAATAACAATGACGAAACAATTAACTAATCGATAAAGCACGCCCGTTACAAAAAACGACAATGAAACGAGCATATGAGCCTCACTTAACATGAATGCTGCACCCGAACACGTAATAAAGCAACCTGAACCGAACCTAAGCAAACTCTGAACAAATATCAAATGCATAACAAACCAAAACAAAGCAAAAGCAAACCCGAACAAAATAAGACAAACCAGCAAAACAAAAGCCACTTAATTAAAACAAATAAACAACAACAATTTTTGCCTAACGGATCTTAGTTATCCGAGAGGCATTGGAGTCTGATACCTCCAAAGCAATTTAATACGAGTGGAGACCAACGCCCTCGAAGGAGTCCGATACCTCCACAGCAATTTAATTCGAGTAGATACCAACGCCCTCGAAGAAGTCTGATACCTCCACCGCAATTTAATTCGAGTGGAGACCAACGCTCTCGAAGGAGTCTGATACCTCCACACCAATTCAATTCGAGTGGAGACCAACGCCCTTGAAGGAGTCTGATACCTCCACAGCATTTTACATTCGAGTGGAGACTGACGCTCTCGAATGGTTTATTTTGTTCTAGGGGTCAGAGGCATCCCAAAGACAAGTGTTCGAGCGGAGACTAACGCCCTCGAGCATTTCATATTGCTTTGTCCTCGGGGTCATAGGCATCCCGAAAGACAGCTATTCGAGTGAAGACTGACGCCCTCAAATAGTTTATCTTATATTGCTTTGTCCTAGGCGTCATAGGCATCCCGAAAGACAGCTATTCGAGTGGAGACTAACGCCCTCGAATAGTTTATCTTATATTGCTTTGTCCTAGGGGTCATAGGCATCCCGAAAGACAGCTATTCAAGTGAAGACAGACGCCCTCTAGCAGTTTATCTCGTTTTACTTTGTCCAAGGGGTCATACGCATCCTGAAAGATAGCTATTGAAGTGGAGACTGACGCCCTCCAGTAGTTTATCTCGTTTTACTTTGTCCTAGGGGTCATAGGCATCCCGAAAGGCAGCAATTTGAGTAGAGACTGACGCCCTCAAGTAGTTTATCTTGTTTTATTTTGTCCTAGGGGTCAGAGGCATCCTAAAGACAAGTGTTCGAGTGGAGACTGGCGCCCTTGAACATTTTATTTTGCTTTATTTCGTCCAAGGGGTCACATGCATCCCGAAGACGATCGTTCGAGTGGAGACTGACGCCCTCGAACGTTTTATTTCATTGAGTCCAAGGGTTCACAAGCATCCCAAAGACATTTGTTCAAATGGAAGCCAACACATATGAACATTCTTCACATCTACGCATAACGTGTCACCTACACACGAAGGCATTTAAAATTGAACAAACTTTTAAGCAATCCAAAAAAGCCAAAATGCACGAGCATGAAGAACTGAGAGCGAGATGACAAGCACCGGCCCAGGTCCCAAGCAAGCAACCACAAGCAAACATGTCAGGTACAATTTCTAAGCCTTGGCTGGCGAGCCTCAACACGTAGTCCAATGGACTCAAAACGATCCGACCGGACGGCCATCAGGTCGTAATCCTGGATTGACTTGGGTGGCTATACTTTGACTTTTGCCTTGTCCAAGCCTCAGTCAAAGTGGAGGCTTCTGTAGACACCCAGATTTGGACCTGGTGGTTGCAGAAGTGCCCAAGAAACACCCGATGACGATCAGACGTTAACGCGACGCGGGTTCACGATGTTTTTGGGTAGTTTTTCTATTGAATGGATCGAATAAATTACTCAGAAAAATTAAACTAACATGATGGGAGCCTTAGTCGTGTCGTTACGGTCGCATAGACACTAATTAGAGTCAATTCTGACCCCCGGGACCCCGAGTCGGTGTAGGATGGTTGGTTATGCCTTTGACGAGTAAGGCAGATTGGGATGGGGAAGAAATCCGTGATGTAGGATCCACGGAGTTTCGACACTATAGACCTTCGACAAATTATGGAAAGACCCGACACACAGATAACGGTAGGTCCTATAATAGGGAAGGTTTTTTAAAAATGATTGACTTCCTGAATAAGGAAGGTTTTTGAAAAGGGTCGAATTTTGAAATTGAGGGGACGGTCCTGAAATTGACAGTGGGCCAATAGAACCGGGCATTTTGAATATTTGGAATGGTTGTGAATAAATTCACATTTTAGAGAAATTGGGAACGGTCCATCTTTTGAAATTGGCAGTATGCCGACAGAACCGGATTTTTTTAAAATCTGAATATTTATTTGAAAATTTGAATATCTGTGGACATGACGTAGGTCCACCCCGACGTGGCCACGCGCGGGTTTGGGTAGGCGAATGAATCTCGTGGTGAGATTGTTCTCGGGTTCGAAATTTAAGTCAAAATGGAGTCGCCACCGAATTTTGTGGTTATTCGGAACCATACGAGCCCACTCTATGTCGTCGTGGGCTATACACAAAGTAAGCCCACTTCGATTGCAGAGTTGATTGGGCTCGTCCCTTTGCATTGCAATATCGATACCGTTTAAACCGGCTTTCGTATATAGAATGACTCTCGTGCGCCAAGGGTTTCGGACATCCGGAAACCAAAGGTTCTGAGTAAGGGGTGAGGGTACGTGTTGGGAAGCCCACTAAGGACACCCAACCCCGCCCGCACATGGCGGCCTCTACTAAGACATCGCTCGTGTTCGTGTGCGCGCGCTAGTAAAACGAGTAAATGATATGCAAACAGCGTTTTCGGGCTAAGCATGTGAGTTATTGGTTAACTACGTCATTTAATGCATCTTGATTCACGTCAAAGTGATTTAGCATGTGATGTTCATTTAAGGCAATAAATGGCAAACATCAAGAATAGAAAACTCGTAAATAAATTACAAATTACACGGGCGGAATACAACCCAGAATTCACAATACAACGAGCAATAAAATAGAATAATTGAATTAAATAAGAAGAGCGATAAATAAATACGGGACTCGACAAAGACCCGTATACAATAACTGCACAGTAGATCGTGAATTAGTTAGACGGACGAACTTTAATTAATTACGCATTATATTGCGTATTAATCAAAGGATGGAGGTTCGAGACCTAGGTGTGGTGCTAACCCGATCTCGAACCTCGATGCCTTGTCCCGACTTATCACCTCGAGAAATGGAGTCTAAATTAATTATGTGTCGGATACGTCTAAAGAGTCGTGGACATAAAATTAATAGTGCGAGACCGTCGATCAAAATCGTTTTAGGTGTCGTGATATGCATGAGTTTTGAAAATTAGAATTACGTGATTGATTATGCACGTGTCGACTAAAACTCGTAAAAAGAATGATGAGGCTCAAATGTTGCATTAAAGCTCTCGGATTACTGGGCTACAGGACCCACTCGATCGAGTCATGGCATGGACTCGGTCGAGTGCGCCTTTAAGGTAGCTACTGTCCAGATTTTTGGGTTCTACTCGATCGAGTAGCCTACGTACTCGGTCGAGTAGCCCCTGTACGAGTGACAACTCGTCTTGCTTTTTTGGTTAAAATCGATAGTGGGCCAAATTAAATACAAATATTGTATGATTTGTATTTAACTAGGCTTTCGATGCTATAATCGCATATGCAAGCGATTATAATACCGTCATCGGAATTTTATGAAAATGTTATCGTTTAGATTGAAATTTTGAATTAGTGACGGAATTGCATCCCTCTACGTCACGACATCGGAACTAATCCTTTCGGATTATGTGATGTCGGTTTTCGTGTCAACGGATTCCGCACTAATCTTGAAAATGGGATCAAATACGTTCAACTATGACCGATCACGATCACATCACGTCCTTGAGCACATTGGGGCGGCGCTCCTCGAAAGGGTGCCACCTCCGTCGTTACTCGTAAAGGAATTAGATGGACTTTAGGCGATCGTCATAGTTAAACGTATTCGAAACCGAGATTTTAATACTAGTATGTATATATACACGGTATAATAATGTTAGATGTTAGAATACGGAATTAAAGTGTTAGTATACAAAAATGAAAGTTAGTGTTAGAATACATAAATAAAATGTTAGTATGCACGAAATTAAAGGTTAGTGTTAGCGGTTAGTAGTAGTAGTAGTAATAATAATAATAATAATAATAATAATAATAATGAAAGTTCTGTTTTAAAAAAAAAAAAATAATAATAATAATAATAATAATAATATATACATAAAAAAACAGTAAAAAAGAGAAGGGAGAAAAAGAAAAGGGGTTTGATGACACCCTCAACCTACATGCTTTAATGGCCTCGGAAACGAACTCGTAGTAGCGGCGTGTGCGCGGGAGTGTCGAGATATGCAGGGTGAGTTAGGGTGTGTTTGGTTAGGGAGAGGATGCTCTCGGGTCTTTGACGAGTTTTGATCTCGGGATTTTGAATATGTATGTGTGTATAGAGAGGATGTGAGTGTATAGGTTGAATATAGTAGAAATGTAGGGTTGAATGTTGTGTAAGTGTGATGAAGAGATGGCTGAAATTATGATGTAAAAAAAGCTGAAGAAGAGTTGTAAAAAAAGTTCCCTTTGTGATGGGTGATGATGGGGTATTTATAGGAGAAACCCCACGACCTAGGGTCACTCGATCGAGTGCCCTAGTGCACTCGGTCGAGTGCCTTCAGAAATGAATCTGGTCCGGTTTTTGACGCTCCACTCGACCGAGTGGGTCAATCCACTCGATCGAGTGGATCAAGCAAATCGAGCTATTTTAGGAAGGAATTGATATTGTTGTTTGTTGTAATCTTTTTTGAATTTGGATTGGGCGCCAGCTTCTAGAAGGTGCACTTGGGCTGGTTTTTGTGACGGGTTCGTCCTTGACCGGGTTTTGACCCGGTCGCCAAAAGACGGGATTTATTTTTGGTGTCGGTTTTGGCCCAAATTAGTCTCATTTGACTCGGAACGACTCACTGGGCCTGGATTTGAGGTCGGTTTTGAGAGATTTGCACTCCGCTAAATGCCCACATCGGATACTATTGATTCCGAGTCCGTATTCGAGCATATTAAGTCACGTTGACGTCCGATCATCATCGGGTGTTTTGTCGGGAACTGCTATAGACACTAGCAGGCAAAATGCGGGTGTCTACAGAGCCCCCACTCTGACTAAGGCTTGGACAAGGCGAAAGTCAGAGTAGCTACCAGGCCAATCGAGGATTACGACCTGGCAGCCTTCCGGTCGGGTCGTTTATAGTCCAGTAGACTTGCGTGAAGGGCTCGCCAGCCATAAGCAGAGGGTCATACCTGTCCTGATAGCTCCGCGGGGAGTCAGACTCGTTGCATAAGTCCTGGGCGTGCCTATATGTGGGCCCATCCCGTACCATTTCGGGGAAAATGCCACCTCGGGCGTTCCGCTGGGGAAATATGTGATCTGTACGGGCTTGCTTTTGAAGCCTTGAGTCGTACCTGACCTGATGATGATGCTCCGTGGGGAGTAAAACTTGCCTTTCGGGGCGTAGGTGTACCCGTATGCCGACACATCACGTCTTGGATGTAGCATACCGGGGAAAAGTTGACTCCGTTGGGGAATTTAAATAGTTTCGCGGGGACTTGCTTCTGAAGTCTGGAGTGTACCTGTATGCTGACACATAACAACTTGTATGTAACATATAGGCAAAACACTGACTCGTGTTGGGGAGTAAAGTAGCTGCGCGGGGACTTGCTTCTGAAGTCTTGGGTGTACCCGTATGCTGACACATGACAACTTGCATGTAGCATTTCAGGAGAAACACCGCCTTTGATGTTCCGTTGGGAAGCACTAGCTGGCACCTGAAATGTTAGATACATAGGCAGAAATAGCAGACATAGTATATAGCAAGATAGCACATAGGAAATGCAGTTAGCATCTATAGACTAGTTTGCGCTAGGGAAAATGATTTTTGCTTAGTCTTGAAATCGAAATCCTGAAAGCAACTCACGTGCTAGGAGATAGGTTTTCAAAATTGAAAGGGGTAGAAAAGAAATTTGCAGTTTAAATAGACCGAAATTTGACCTTGTCGAAAAGGATTTTCTCAAATGGCTAAGTTTTGCAAAAATTTTTAAAATGAGAATTTGAAGGGAGAAACATATCGACAGACTCGACTCTGGACGTGACCGGACGAGTTGACAGACACGACTTGGACTCTCGAGGGGTTGGACTGTGACTCGGTAGGGGGATGGGCCACCTAAGATGACAAGACTCTTAAGTTGGGCTATTCCGTAGCCTAGGCGAGTGGCAACACGGTCGAACATCGGAATGGGAAGGATGTGCTATAAAGTGGCTGCAGTAGTCTGTAACGAGACTGTAACGACAGGACTTAGTAGTAGCAATGTTATAGTCTGGTGCTCTTTTGGATCTTTGATTTTGGGGTATAGTCCCAAAATGGGTGTTGCTTCGAGTCCCTGACGGATTCTCGTCTTTGACTGAGCCGAGTACTAGGACACTCTATAGAAAGGAGGCTAGTTTTTGAAAGTCTTTGGATTATGTGAGTGGATGGAGAACTTCTGCCTAGGAGAAGCCCCCAGGATGACAAAGCTAACTGTTGAGAATCATGACAGTGTCGTGATAGGAATGATGGTGCTTTCTGAATTTGTGTCAATGTGGGTGGTTGTGCCTTTGTTGAAAGGCTGCCTACGTATTCACGTGTAGTGAAATCAAACCAAGCCGTAGTTCAGTGGATTGGAAGATATATTATGGTGCCTAGTTTATTAGGGCTTTGTGTGTAACTAGCCATAGCGATGGCGTAGGCTAGGTGCATTCCCAATGATATCTTGATCAAAGGGCTAGAATAGTTAGGATGTTGATCCAGTGACTGTGAGCATTCTCCGGGGTAGCCCCCAGAGGTGGTGTGAACTATTTGGGCATTTTCTATGCCGACCGCAGGTTGAGTTCCCGTGTTTGGGGTTGGTAACTGGTTTGGATGTTTTTGGAAATGTGGAGCTAGGCCGCAAGTGGCTTTGATGATTTGAAATCTGGAGCTCGATTTTGTGGAGCTAAAGCTTCGAGGGTAAGGTATTGCAATGTGGTAGGAAATGGGGAAGTCGAGTAAAAATGACTCGGACTTCGATCAGGGTAGGTTTGATAATGCGGGATCTGATTTCCATGTCTGGCCCTAATGGTTAGGGTGTATCCTATGGAGCTAGAATCCTCAAAATTCCGGGCTGTCTCTTAGCCTAGGTCTCGAGAAGGTCTTGAGGGTTGCAATGTGGGAAGGCTAAGTGTGGTGTTAGCTGACCAGCTTGATTGTCTCTTCCCTATTGGACGGTATAGGCATTGATAATTTTTGAATTGACCGTACCCTGGTCAAGGGACTTTCACTTGAGTTGAACGTTGACCACGGTCATGGGTATTTGAATTTTTTTTTTTTTGGGTTGACCTCTTAGCCCCGGTCGTGGGATCCTTCACTTGAGTTGACTGTGTCCCGGTCAAGGGATTGATCGTATCTGGTCGAGGGATGTTGAGAGTTCTTTTTTGGTCATGGCCAGCTCTTTTGTTTCGGCCTTTTGCATTTTTTCTTTGGACTTCTGTTTTTTGTCCAGTTTTTTTTTCCGGCTATCCCTCCCTTTGATGTTGTGGGTGGATATGGGGGTGGGCCCATCGGTTAGATTAGGCTTGTGGAGCTAAACCCTTGTAAGGTGTAAGCCTAGTTGGTGAGTGCAACTCGCGGTGGAGTACTCTACGGTAAGCATGGTGATTTGGATCTCGGTATTGTCATCATTATTCCGAGCAGGCTTAGTGGGAGCATCGTCCCGAGTTGGGTATTTTTGGCATCAAGCCTATAGAGTCACGATGCTTCTTTTTTGCTTCTGGTCAGACTAACGCCTAAGGTAGGGATTGATCAGTCTTATTGGAGGGGTGTTTATTGTGGGAAATGGGCTTGCCTTCCGTCTTGAACCCAAACTAGGAGACTACCTAGATTTGTCATAGGATTCGATACTGCTCCTACTAGGGGTAGTTATGTGGCTGTCTATGCCGGACATGGAACAGGTAAGGGAAAACATGGGTCTCAGTTCCTGCAGCCATTATAGATGTGCCTATAATAGTCACGTGCATGTGCTCACAGTGTATGATGGTGTTCATCATGTTCCCGAAAACACATAAGGGAAGCTTATATGAGAAATAGAAAAGCTGATTTTATTGAATTTTGAAAAGAGGACAGAATACAGTTGACTCTGACTCTGACTTTGAAAAGAGGATGTAGGATATCCTAGACTCAGACTCAGACTTAGACTCGAATCGAATCCGGACTTTCGGATACTTGGTTGGTCGTTTCTTTTTGGTAAGGTCCTTGATTGGAGGAAACGACAGGTGCCACGACTCGCCTAAACTCGACTTTGCGCGAATGCAAGAGAGGGAGTCAAACTAGACATGACCCAGGGTGACGGGTCGACAAAGACTCTTGGACCGGGATACTCGAACGTTGACCTAGACGAGGTAACAACCCTGACTTGGATTCGACGATGAGACTCAAGCTGCACGAGGGTAATTCCGAAAATGGGGCGACCGTGTTTGACCGCATCACGTGTTTGGACCAACCGTGGCGACCTAAACCTAGGTGACTCGAGTGTTCGTAGCATAGTTACGACTCGAAGAAAAGCATCATAAGGACGCTGGTGTATGATGAACGTAAGGTACCCCTTAGGGTGACCGTGGTCGACTGCTCGGTTAGAGGATAGCCCCCGACTGAGACTAAAGACCCTGATTGGACTCAGATGGTGTGGCATCTAAGTGACTCAAAAGCGGGTTACGTGAGACAACACGTGTAGGACTTGACCCTTAGAGCAACCGTGATTGATCGCTCTGCTAAAGGGTAGCCCCCGAGTGGGATCGAAGATTTTGCTAAGACTCGAGTGTCGGACGAGTGACCTTTAGGTGTAAGGATCACAAAACTTTAGCTACAGAGCTATGCCTTGTAAAAGGTTGACTCGACCTCGAGGAAAGGCGGACGGGGTAAGGGAAGAAACTTGCGATGTGAGATCGGCATAGTTTCGACGCTAGAGACCCTTGACTTGACTCGAATAAGGGTGGCCCTGTGACTAGGGTAGACCCTTAAGTTAAAGGACTTGAATTGGGATGACTCGACTAACGGATTGAAAGACGGACAAAATTCCCCTAGGAAAGGTCGTGGGGACCGTCCTGTCGGAGGGAAAGATCGCGTGTGACTTTCTAGTTAAGACTCGAGTGTTCAGACGAACCTTCCACTTACAAGTGTATGACTCGTGTTGGTTGGTTATGCCTTTAGGATAAGGCGAACTAGGATGGGGAAGAAACCCGTGATGTAGGATCGACGGAGTTTCGACGCTACAGACCTTCGACAAATCATGAAAAGACCCGACACACGGATTACAGTAGGTCCTATAATAAGCAAGGTTTTTGAAAAATGATTGAATTTTGAAAATTGAGAGAACGGTCCTGAAATTGGTAGTGGGCCAATAGGACCGGGCATTTTGAAAGGTTAGAATGGTTGCGAGTAAATTCGCGTTTGAAAATTGAGGAGGCGATCCCGTCTTTTGAAATTGGCAGCATGCCGACAGGGCCGAGTTTTTTTTTGATAAGTTGAATATTTGGAATTTTGAAAATTTGAATATCGAAAAATAAATTTCCGAAAATTTGAAAATCGAAAATAAGATCCCGAAGATTTGAAAATCGAAAACGGCATCTCGGAGATTTGAAAATCGAGAATGGAATCTCGAAGTCTTGAAAATCGAGGTGAATTTTGAAGATATGAAAATTGAAGTTGAATTTTGAAAATTCGAAAGTCGAAAGGGAATCGAAAATTCGAAAGTTGAAATGGGAAGCATGCCGGCTAAAAATAGGCTATTTTGAGTCAAATCGTAACTCTAAATTTCGGCAGCATTCCAAGTTTTTGAAATTGGATATTTTGAAAAGATGGGTCCCGAAACGGACAGTATTTCGGGTTCTTCAAAATTTGGTATTTTTGGGAAGATGCATTTTTTGAAATGACGATTTTTGAAAAAAATGACACGGAAACCAAGTAGCACGTAGTCAAGCAAGCAGTACAACGACGCTTATGTATGCTTTACACTAAGTCTCGGTCGGTCAAAATAGGGTCTATACCAACAACGATAGCATTCTCGCGAAACGGGACGGACTCCCTAGCCGAATTGGACTTAGGACCTGCCGTAAAACCCCGGCGAGTTCCGCCATCGAAGTCTTTAGCGCACCCATGTAGGAATGCACCGTGGTATAGTGGGACGTCGGTCACAAGTAACCGGCCCGGGCAAAATTTGGGTTATGCATGAATCAATAAACTAATGCGCGTACATTAATATTCGAACGATTTCTCTTCAAGTCTCACCCTAGGAACCCCGATGACATGTGGTACATCAGGTATCCCTAGCGGAGTCGCCAAATTGTGGACATGACGTAGGTCCACCCCGACGCGGCCACGCGCGGGTTTGGGTAGGCGAATGAATCTCGTGGTGAGATTGTTCTCGGGTTCGAAATTTAAGTCAAAATGGAGTCGCCACCGAATTTTGTGGTTATTCGGAACCATACGAGCCCACTCTATGTCGTTGTGGGCTATACACAAAGTAAGCCCACTTCGATGGCAGAGTTCATTGGGATCGTCCCTTTGCATTGCAATATCGATACCGTTTAAACCGGCTTTCGTATATAGAATGACTCTCGTGCGCCAAGGGTTTCGGACATCCGGAAACCAAAGGTTCTGAGTAAGGGGTGAGGGTACGTGTTGGGAAGCCCACTAAGGACACCCAACCCCGCCCGCACATGGCGGCCTCTACTAAGACATCGCTCGTGTTCGTGTGCGCGCGCTAGTAAAACGACTAAATGATATGCAAACAGCGTTTTCGGGCTAAGCATGTGAGTTATTGGTTAACAACGTCATTTAATGCATCTTGATTCACGTCAAAGTGATTTAGCATGTGATGTTCATTTAAGGCAATAAATGGCAAACATCAAGAATAGAAAACTCGTAAATAAATTACAAATTACACGGGCGGAATACAACCTGGAATTCACAATACAACGAGCAATAAAATAGAATAATTGAATTAAATAAGAAGAGCGATAAATAAATACGCGACTCGACAAAGACCCGTATACAATAACTGCACACTAGATCGTGAATTCGTTAGACGGACGAACTTTAATTAATTACGCATTATATTGCATATTAATCAAAGGACGGAGGTTCGAGACCTAGGTGTGGTGCTAACCCGATCTCGAACCTCGATGCCTTGTCCCGACTTATCACCTCGAGAAATGGAGTCTAAATTAATTATGTGTCGGATACGACTAAAGAGTCGTCGACATAAAATTAATAGTGTGAGACCGTCGATCAAAATCGTTTTAGGTGTCGTGATATGCATGAGTTTTGAAAATTAGAATTACGTGATTGATTATGCACGTGTCGACTAAAAGTCGTAAAAAGAATGATGAGGCTCAAATGTTGCATTAAAGCTCTCGGATTACTGGGCTACAGGACCCACTCGATCGAGTCATGGCATGGACTCGGTCGAGTGCGCCTTTAAGGTAGCTACTGTCCAGATTTTTGGGTTCTACTCGATCGAGTAGCCTACGTACTCGGTCGAGTAGCCTCTGTACGAGTGACAACTCGTCTTGCTTTTTTGGTTAAAATCGATAGTGGGCCAAATTAAATACAAATATTGTATGATTTGTATTTAACTCGGCTTTCGATGCTATAATCGCATATGCAAGCGATTATAATACCGTCATCGGAATTTTATGAAAATGTTATCGTTTAGATTGAAATTTTGATCAATTAGTGACGGAATTGGATCCCTCTACGTCACGACATCGGAACTAATCCTTTCGGATTATGTGATGTCGGTTTTCGTGTCAACGGGTTCCGCACTAATCTTGAAAATGGGATCAAATACGTTCAACTATGACCGATCACGATCACATCACGTCCTTGAGCACATTGGGGCAGCGCTCCTCGAAAGGGTGCCACCTCCGTCGTTACTCGTAAAGGAATTAGATGGACTTTAGGCGATCGTCATAGTTAAACGTATTCGAAACCGAGATTTTAATACTAGTATGTATATATACACGGTATAATAATGTTAGATGTTAGAATACGGAATTAAAGTGTTTGTATACAAAAATGAAAGTTAGTGTTAGAATACATAAATAAAATGTTAGTATGCATGAAATTAAAGGTTAGTGTTAGCGGTTAGTAGTAGTAGTAGTAGTAATAATAATAATAATAATAATAATAATAATAATAATAATAATAATAATAATAATAATAATAATAATAATAATAATAATAATAATAATAATAATAATAATAATAATAATAATAATAATAATAATAATAATAATAATAATAATAATAATAATAATAATAATAATAATAATAATAATAATAATAATAATAATAATAATAATAATAATAATAATAATAATAATAATAATAATAATAATAATAATAATAATAATAATAATAATAATAATAATAATAATAATAATAATATATACATAAAAAAACAGTAAAAAAGAGAAGGGAGAAAAAGAAACGGGGTTTGATGACACCCTCAACCTACATGCTTTAATGGCCTCGGAAACGAACTCGTAGTAGCGGCGTGTGCGCGGGAGTGTCGAGATATGCAGGGTGAGTTAGGGTGTGTTTGGTTAGGGAGAGGATGCTCTCGGGTCTTTGACGAGTTTTGATCTCGGGATTTTGAATATGTATGTGTGTATAGAGAGGATGTGAGTGTATAGGTTGAATATAGTAGAAATGTAGGGTTGAATGTTGTGTAAGTGTGATGAAGAGATGGCTGAAATTATGATGTAAAAAAAGCTGAAGAAGAGTTGTAAAAAAAGTTCCCTTTGTGATGGGTGATGATGGGGTATTTATAGGAGAAACCCCACGACCTAGGGTCACTCGATCGAGTGCCCTAGTGCACTCGGTCGAGTGCCTTCAGAAATGAATCTGGTCCGGTTTTTGACGCTCCACTCGACCGAGTGGGTCAATCCACTCGATCGAGTGGATCAAGCAAATCGAGCTATTTTAGGAAGGAATTGATATTGTTGTTTGTTGTAATCTTTTTTGAATTTGGATTGGGCGCCAGCTTCTAGAAGGTGCACTTGGGCTGGTTTTTGTGACGGGTTCGTCCTTGACCGGGTTTTGACCCGGTCGCCAAAAGACGGGATTTATTTTTGGTGTCGGTTTTGGCCCAAATTAGTCTCATTTGACTCGGAACGACTCACTGGGCCTGGATTTGAGGTCGGTTTTGAGAGATTTGCACTCCGGTAAATGCCCACGTCGGATACTATTGATTCCGAGTCCGTATTCGAGCATATTAAGTCACGTTGACGTCCGATCATCATCGGGTGTTTTGTCGGGAACTGCTATAGACACTAGCAGGCAAAATGCGGGTGTCTACAATATCGAAAATAAATTTTTGAAACTTTGAAAATCGAAAATAAGATCCCGAAGATTTGAAAATTGAAAACGGCAGCTCGGAGATTTGAAAATCGAGAATGACATCTCAAAAATTTTAAAATTGCGAATGGCATCACGAAGAATTGAAAATCGAAATTGAATTTTGAAGATTTGAATATTGAAATTGAAAATTAAAAATTCGAAAATCGAAAGGGGATCGGAAATTTGAAATTTGAAATGGGCGGCATGCCGGCTAGAACATAGGCTTGTTTTGAGTCAAATCTTAAGTCTAAATTTCGGCAGATTTTCGAGTTTTTTGAAAATTGGATATTTTGGAAAGATGTATTTCTGAAATGATGATTTTTTTGAAAAAAAATGACACGGAAACCAAATAGCATGTAGTCACGCAAGCAAAATGACGACAGCATGTATGCTTTACACTAAGTCTCGGTCGGTCGAAATAGGGTCTATACCAACAATGACGGCTTTCTCGTAAATCAGGACGGACTTCCTAAGCCGAATTGAACTTAGAACATGTCGTGAAACCCATACGAGTTCCGCCATCGGAGTCTTTAGCGCACCCATTTAGGAGTGCACCGCGGTATAGTGGGACGTCGGTTACAAGGAACCGGCCTGGGAAAGATTTGGGTTATGCATGAACCATCGAACTAAAACGCGTACATTAATATTCGAACGATTTCTTTTCGAGTCTCACCCTGAGAATCCTGATAACAAGTGGTACATCAGGTATCCCCAGCGGAGTCGCCAAATTGTGGACATGACATAGGTCCACCCCGACGCAGCCACGCGCGGGTTTGGGGAGGCGAATGAATCTCATTTGAGATGGATCTCGGATGGAAATTTAAATCGAAGTTGGTGTCGCAACCGAACTTTGTGGGAGTTTGAGCCCATTCGAACCCACTCTATATATGTCGTAGTGGGCCGTGCACAGAGTACGGCCCATTCCGATTTCAGAGTTTTTTGGGTTCGTCCCTTTGCATTGCGATACCGATACCGACATTATCGGTAATCGTGTATTGAATAACTCTCGTATGCCAATGGTTTTGGACATTCGGAAACCACAGTTCTGAGTAAGGGGTGAGGGTACGTGTTGGGAAGTTCACAAAGAACACCCAACCCCGACCACACTTAGCGGCCTTTACTAAGATATCTGATGGGAAGGATTTGTCGTGGATCCCTACCAACAAATAATAGCCAACTAATCCTAACACGCAGAAAGGGCAAGTCGGGTCGAGTTTTGATTGTTGGGCCTTTTGATTGTTGGGCCTTTTGTTTTTCTTCTTTCTTTTCTTTCTTTCTTTTTCTTTTTCTTTCTTTCTTTTCACTTGGCTACCCCTTTTGATGAATCATGTTTTGTAGGCATTTCTTGCAACCAAGTAAGAATTTCAACAATTTGCAACTTATTTGTGGAAATGTGTAGGAGGTAGGGAAATGGGTGAGTCGGGGAGCGTCCTTCCCTTCAAACCCACAAAAAGGTGGAAAACTTGGACTAATCAAACAATTTTGAACACGGTCACCTAAGAGACGGGACTCGGCAACCAAGGCCTTTTCACTCCATGGGTGGACATAGTGGTCAAAATGCAAATCACGTAGTAAATTCCTAGTAGACTAGGTGGACTCAAGGTAAAGGACCAACGAAACTATTGATTTAGGGTCATTCTACTAGACTAAAGTCCAAGACTCGATGCATACTACTAGAAAGGAAAAGTAAACACTTGCTCACTAGCCTCAAAATCGGGTTTTCGAAAACCTTTTTCCTACACTAGACACAAACCACACAACACAAAACAAAGACAAAAGAAAATGAAACGAAACAAGACAAAACAAAACAAAATGAAAGAAAGGAAAGAAAACACACAAGGAAAAAAACACCACCCCAAAACATCCACATAAGCAACCAAATCAACCACAAACTCTACAAAGCTCCACCCGAGCACACGTCATCACACAATCTCCTCCAAACTCCACAATAGACAAAGAGGAAAAAGGGATAAAAAGATGTTACCGGATGTCACGATCCTTCCGAAGATTACGGCGATCAAGGAACCTATGAGGAAAAAGGGAGGCAAAACACACAATACAACAAAAATACGACACAACGACACAAAAGGAAAAGACACAAAAGAAAATCTTTTTGATTTTTAGAAATTTTTAGGTTTTTTTTATAGATTTTTCGAAAAAAAAAACTACGAAAATAAATCTAACTAGGCTAGGAAATCGCTCCCTCACACTTAAACTGAGCCATGTCCTCATGCTCGATCGGTAGTGTGTGGAAGACACTAAAAAGAAGAAAATAAAAAAATGGAAAATAAAACTAAAAAACAAAATGAAAGTGAAGGAAGGGTAGAATGTGTACGGCGGGGTGTAATCAAGTCACCAAGGGCCGAGACAAGAAAAGATATGGATGGGAGAAGAAATAAAAAGAAGGAAATAAAAGGAAATGGGAGGGGAGGGCTAGGTGTAATCAAGTCACCTAGCCCGGATTCCGCCTAAATCCGATTAATTTCTACCAAAACAAAATAAAAATAAAGAAAAAGTGAAAAGAAAAAAAAATCACACAAATACAAACACAAGAACTCTAAAGAAGAAGAAGGAGGAATATACAACATGACGGTCCTTAAGGAACTCCGCCAAACCGAGGATGGTGGACTCTTCCTTCCTAGCCATAGCCATCAAGGGCTCGGAGGAGCAAGTCAAATGCTTGAGCCACATCATAAAGAGGGCTCTCGCTACCGAGCCAAGCTATCCTTCAAAGCCTCCAAGTCGGAAGCAAGAAGTAGTCACATAAAGACCCAATTTCATCTTTCATGTGGTCTCCGGGGTCTTTCCATCCAACAAGCTTTATCGACCTCTTCCTCCCTAAGCATCGCCTCCAAACACAAGCAAGCTTCATATGCTTAACATGAGGCATAAAAAGCGGTTTTGGCCCCACTTCCTTGTTGCATATCCTCATATCTTCCTCAAGTTGTGGTTCCCCATCTTCAAGTCTCCAAACATCATTGGCCTCACATCATATTGGAGGGGAGAGTTGAAACTTCTACCGGCGGTTTCAATCTCTTCCAAACCATTGCTTCGCTCACTTGCAAGAGGCTCATGATGTTCTTCTACATTTTCACACAAGGGCAACTTGGGCTCATCATTTTCACCCAATGACTTCACAACTCCTACCTCCTCATTCAAATCACTAACCTCCTCCAATTCTTCACCAACAATGCCTTCACCAAGGGTCATTTCCTCATTCGTCTCTTCTTGGGTAGACGATTGAGGTTCTTCAAAGCAAGTTTCGCTTCTAAAAGGGACGTCATCGGCGGCTTCACGATTGGGTTGCTCCCCTTGCTCAAGTGAGCACCCTTCTTCAAGTTGTGACGTTCGAGTAAAAAACATCACGGTTTTAGCCGATATAATATTTAATCGAGCATCAATCGCCTCCCCTTCTCTTCGATATTGGGCCATGAATTCATCTTGTTCCTTTTGCATTTGGATGGCCATTTCTTGTTGGCTCTTTTGCAATTGAAGAATCGATCGATATAACTCCAAGTTGGGCATTTGGTGGTCATTGGGGTCTTGTAAAGCTCCTTGAAAATATTGATGATGCCCAAGAGGTGGGGCATCATATTGTTGGTAGTGAAGTTGAGGTGGTTGGTAATATGGTGGGTTTTGGGGAAATTGGCTTCCACAAGGAGAAATATGATGAGGCATGGTGGGTTCATGATGGTAATTTGAGTAATAACCACCACGATCACAAGGTTGATAAGCACTCACTTGATGGAAGTCGTTTCCATATCCTTGAAGCTCATACCCACGGGTTTCTTGATTACCCGATGAAGCTTGATAGTAGTAGGGAGACATCATGTCATGTCCTTGATTCATAGAGGGAGAGGAGTAGCTAATGGTGACTTCTAAGTGTGGGGAGTTTAGATCAAACCTTATGTTTTCCTCGAAAATCGTGGCTCGTACCCGGTTGAGGACCTTCTCAACCTAGCAACTGTCCGTTAATGCGGCTCTGAGTTGTAAAGAAGAGGATGGTCACCACCTCTAGGCAAAACCTGTAGACTAGGAGCAAACGTGAGAAGTCTAGTGTTTTCTGAGCACTAGACAAGAAGGAAATAAACTTCACACACAAAAGAAGCAAAAGAAAAAAAACTACAAAAACAAAGACAAAGTCAAGTAAATAGGTAAACGAAGTCTAAACTAACACCGTCCCCGGCAACGGCGCCAAACTGGTGGGAAGGATTTGCCGTGGATCCCTACCAACAAATAATAGCCAACTAATCCTAACACGTAGAAAGGGCAAGTCGGGTCGAGTCCACGGAGACGGTAAAGAGGGTTTAGACCAAGTTCCACCTAAAGACTTGACTAGGTCTCTAGGCTAAACTAAACTAGAACGATAAGAAGGGAATAAACTATGACTAGGAACGAACTAGGTATAACAACTAAGTCTAAAGGATACAACTAACTAAAGGAGTAATAACTAAGAAGAAGAGGAAAACAAATAGGAAAAGAACTAGGAATAGGTCGGGTTCAAGGGTGATGGAATGATCAAGGAAGAGCTAAGGTGAAGGGGTAGTCGAGTTACCTAGGTATAGTCCGGGCTCTCGCTATTTAAACCGACCTAGAGATTCCTCGCTCTCGCGCAAGAACCCATCCTAGCAACATACAAGACCACAAGAGGAAGCCAAGAAAAACAAGCGTTTGCAACTACAAGTCATTCAAGCATTTCATCAAACATGTTCTATGCATCTAACCAAGAAGCAACCAAAACTTCCACCAACAATCTACACAAAACCTTAATCTCCCATTAAGACACCCAATTCCCCTACTAATCCTTCCAAGATGACTACTCAGTCATGTTCAAGATAATAAACCCAACACCCATAATGAAACATACATAAACATGAACATTCATAATGGATTATTGAAGATTACTAAACATAAACATAAACATAAATGAAAACTAAATAGAAAAGATTAGAGAGGAGGAATTATACCAACACTAGAAGAAAGGAAAAGATGAGAACTTTGATTAAATCCAACCCAAAGAAATAGAATTCAATGTTGTCAATGGAGAAATCCCCCCAATAGGTCTTCAATAATACAAAGATTCAACTAGGATTAAACTAAGATTAAGGAGTAATTAAAGACTAATCTACGCTAATCTAGTCTAAAATATCCCTAGGGTTTAGTGGGTAATGTAAAATAAAGCATAAGATATTGTAACATACAAGAGGGGGGTATTTATAAGGTTACAAGAGTGAAGGAGAAGAAAAGAAAGAGTCATGGCTACAGCTGCTCCTTCCCGGCCGGGAAGGTGGTGGTCCCGATCGGGATCATGCATAACACCGGGCGGTGTTATTGCTCTGCCCGGTCGGTATGGGTGATGATCCCGACCGGGACGAGATGGTCCCGACCGGGATGAGGTTGTTCCCGGCCGGGATGGCCCATCAGAACACGCTTCTTTCTTGCACTCCTTCCCGACCGGAAAGGCTACTCTTCCCGCCCGGGAAGGGTCTTGTAGGCTTCCAATATGATCATAAAGGTCCCTATTTGCTCTTCATAGGCTTCTCATCGATTCTCGGTGCTCGGGATCGAGTCTAAGGGCCTCGGGAATGGGTCCAAAAGTCTCGGGATCGAGTCTAGGCCACCGAGTGATCGTCGCTTCTTTTCGTTGGTTCCAAAAGTGTCGGAAACGAGTCAGAATCGTTCCACCTCTCCAAGATTGATCTTAGAAACCTTAAACAAACTAGAAGAAGCATAAGTAGCCTCGAAACCGCCCCAAAGAGCGATTTCACAAGAGAAACCGGGACCAAACACAAGTAAAATATCTCTACAAAACACACTTATCAATATCGTTCGTTGTTCGTGTACGCGCGTTAGTTTGACGGTTGAATGTTATGCAAACAATGCTTTTTGACTAAACATGTGAATTATGTTTGGCTATGTCATTTAATGCATCTAAACTAACGTCAAAGTTGTTTTAGCATGCGATGTTCATTTTAGTACAATCAAACAAACAACGAAATAAGAATAAGTGCGACAACAGATTATAATATACGAGTGGCATACCTCCCGGAAATACAATGCCACAAACGATACAATACAACAATAATAACAAAGTGCAAATGAATTAGAAGATGTGAAGATGATACGATGCGGTTTTGAAAAGATTGGCTCAAGTGATGGAATTGACACGTGTTGACCGAAGTCGTTAAAAGAATTTTATCGGGGCTCGAAAGTAGCTGAAAGACTCGCGTTTTTGGCATACCAGGAGCCACTCGGTCAAGTCATTGATGGACTCGATCGAGTGGTCTCGAAAAAAAGTTTCTGATTCGTTTTTTGGGGTGCCACTCGATCGAGTGGGCTAGGCACTCGATCGAGTGCCCCCTGTACGGACTGCTGTCTGGTTTTGATTTTGATTTTGAAATTGCTTTCGGTTTTGAAAATTGATAATTTGGTTAAGTCGGGTAGAAATATGATGCAATTTATACTCGACTTAAATATTGATACTCGTAATATTTGATGCTTGATTATAGAATCAATATCAAATATTTAGAGTAGATTTAAAAAAAAAAGTTGTTTAGAAATCATTTTGGATGTTATTAAGACGAAATAAATTCCTCCAAGTTGTAATGTCGTAATTAGTCTTTTCGGACCACATGATCATTAGTCGGCTTCAACGGGATTATGCTGAACATGATTTAATGATTGATACCTTTAGATCCGATATTCGACTATATAGTCGATATCGAATCCTAGGGACGACGCTTTATTGAAAATAGCACGATAATATCGATATTAGTAACGAGAAAAGAAATAAAAAAACGCGACGACGACCCGTAAATAGAAACGGACGAACGAGAGAAAGAGAAGAAAAGGGAGAAGTCGGGATTTGAGACACCCTCAACCTACATGCTTGATTATCTCGAAAACGGACTCGTAGTAGCGGCCTAGGCGCGGGAGCGTTAAGATGTATATAGGTGAGTTATGGTGTGTATGGCTAGGGAGGGGATTTGGCGAGTTTTGCACTCGGATTTGTATATGGTTTGCCTAAAATTGCCTAGAATTTCGGGTTGTGAATGGTCGGGAATCCTATAGGATTTCTAGAGGGAACGTCGGGATATAATAAGCGTAGTATTGGTGGAATTTCGGGGATGAATTGATGTTGTGAATTGTCGGGAATTGTGTGTGTGTAGCTGTTGTTATATCGTGGATCTCGTAATTGTGTTGTGCAAAGGGGTGTCTTTATAGGAGAGGTTCCCGGCTTTGGCTAGGAAAGGTAGTAGTCTTGGATGCAGTAGGATTCCGTCTTTGGATAGGAAAAGGTTGCTTGTAGGGGAAGAAACACCGGTTTGGGTGAAGTAGGCTTCCGGTGGATGGAAAAAAGGAATCCGGTTTGAACTGAAAAAGGGGTCACTCGATTGAGTGGTGCATGGCATTCGATCGAGTGCCTGTCTGACGCCGGTTTTGGTGATTTTATGAGCCCACTCGATCGAGTGAGCTGGTCCACTCGATCGAGTGGGTCTAGCCGGGTGGAAAACTCCTTAGAGATCGAGTTTTATCTCTAACGAAGAAGTCTAATTGCATAATTCTTCTTTCATTGCTGATTTTTGTGTAATCTTTAACCTTAAGTCGGATTTTTTAAGTAGTGTGCCAGATTTTATGGCTCAGAAATGCCTTTGACCGGGGTTCGACCCGGTCACTTAAAGACGGTTTTGCCCTTGGTGATGATTTTGACCCAAATTAGTCTTATTTGACTGGAAACGACTGACTGGGCCTGAATTTGAGGTCGGTTTTGTGAGATTTTTACTCCGCTAAAAGCTCGTGCCAACTACTATTGATTCCGAGTCCAAAATCGAGTGTATTAAGTCATGTTTACGTCCGATCATCATCGGGTGTTTTTTGGAAACAGCTATAGACACCTGGCGGTCAAAATGTGGGTGTCTACAAGATAGAAGAAGTAATCATAATATTCCAAAAGAGGAAACTTTCTATTTTAAGAAACTTCTATCTTTAGAAACTTCTATTTTTTGAAACTTTACTAAAAATAGCATCATATCAAAATAGCAAAAATATTAGTTTGTACTAATACAACATTTTTCGTAAACGATATAGATTTATAAAACTAGTACTTTCGGCCTTAACGATATTAATTATCAAAGCGAGCATTTAGGTTTATGAAATTATTAAAATATCTTGCAAGTGTTTATAAAAAAATTAAAAATGTCTTAAACAGTTTAATACTACTAATCAGGGTGTTTTAAAATTTTAAGAAACTAAAATACCCTAATTATTATTAGTTTCGACAATACGATTATTAATAGGAATTTTACGGCAAATGTCAATTTAAATATTTTAACGTCTTTCATTTAATTAAATCAATGAATATATTTAGAGTATGTTAAGGGATGATTTAAATCTTAAAATTTTAGATTTTAATACCTTCAAAATTGCTGGAAAAATAATTCTCTTAGGTAAGACGGAACATTTTAACGATAAATCGTAATTTGTCCAAAAATCAATACTTATCAATTAAAGACTCTAATAAATAGTACGAAAATTACGTAAAATAACTAAAATTTATTTTTGGACATTCTGTCCAGAAGAATAATTTTTCCAGAATCCCGAAACTCAGTTTTTAAAGGTTTTCTCGTTAATCGTTAAATCTCGAGAATAACGATTAATAAAAATAGTATATACAAAACGATTTAAGTATTAATATCCAAAAATTATTATTAAACTTAAAATTCATTATTTTCTAGAATCTACCATTTTTCCAGATTTCCAAAATTCCAGATTTAAAAATCCCGTCAAAACCGTCTTTAAAACCCGTTTTCACAATTAACGATTACATTAATAAAACTTATCGTTCCTAACATTTTATTAAAGCACTAAAAATCATAAATTTAAAATTTATTATGAAATCATCAGAATCAATTTTTTTTTTCCAGATTTAAACAAAAGACCAGAAATCGAGAATTTAAACGACAAACACGGTTTTAACGATAAACGATGATTTAAAGTGATTAATTAATTCAGTCACCTAACAATTCCTAAAAATATGAAAATATTCTTAAAATTATATTTCATCATAAAGTTTAACCACGTCAAAAATCAGATTAAAATAAAATGTTTAAGTACTAGAACTAAAAATCATCTTTTAATCGTTTTTGTCCATAAACGGTAATAATTCAATAATCGATAACTAAAATATCAGAAAAATACTAAATTATTAAAAATCATCAAAAACCTCATTTTTATAGAATATAATCATATATTACAAGTTTAGGCCGAATATTACGATTTTACTAATTAATATAAAAATTTAATCGTTAATCTCGTAAAAGCGATAAAAATACCGAAACATTCAAATTTTTAACTTTTAAAATTTTTCCATATTATATGACATACAGATATTGTCAAAAATGAAATATAAAAATATACATGCAATTACACAAATAAAATCATGAAGTACCGAGTAACAACGACGTTACCTCTAATCCAAGTCGGAATCAACAATATACTTGTCAGCCTCAGGATCGTCCACAAATCCTACCAAACATGAAATTCAAGGAAGAAAAATACTATGAGAAAAACACACAAAATCAAGGTAAATAACGATCGAAAACAACATCGTTTATTTCCTTAACGAGAGAATCGGAAAAAGGACGAATTTGATGATGAATTTGAGATGATTAAGCCTCGAATTGAAGCAAAAATAATCCTAGAGAGAGAGGGAGTGCCACGGCCAAATGAGGGAGGAAGACGGATTTTTTTAACATTTGATAAATGAAAAAAATGATGTAAGGAAATGGATGGTTTCCTAGTTTTAAATGGGATTAAAGATTGATGAAATCAATGTGAGAAAAGAGTGAGGGGAGCCGGCCAACATAAGTGAGAAAGGAGTATGAAGAGTTGATAATAATGCACCAAATAAATGAAGGAAAATAATCTTACGTTTACGGTTTAACGTGATAAAGTAAAACGTATTAATAAAACGTAGTACAATTGTGACAAGAAGCTTTGTCGGTCCAAAATATGGGGAAAAGGTCTCAAATGATCTGTAAGTTGATAAAAAGTACAATCGTCAAATAGTTAAAGGCATTTCAAAGTAATTCGAGTAAACCTCGCGTAAGAAAATAATTATTCGAGAAACTTCGTATTAAAATCATAAATGGCTAAATTTTCGTAAATAAAAATATTTACTAGTTGAAAAAATTATATAAATATATTTAAGCATTTTTAGGAAAAGGAATAACTTAAATCCGAGCTTAAAAACGTCAATTCGAAGAGAAATATAATTCCTCGCGGAAAATTAATTAGTTTACGAAGAAAATCAAATAAATAGATTTAAAAGAATTAAAATCTTTTAAAATAAAAATAAATAACATTAAACTCAAAATTGAAAATAAGCTTGGAAAGATGATGAAATACAAGGCCGAAATGTGATAGAGTTATAACGATGTCATAACGGAAAGAATAAAAATGCTAGGAAAATAGCGGGTGTTACAATCCTCCCCACTAAAAGAAAGTTTCGTCCTCGAAACTTAAAATAAGCAAAAAAGAATCAATATTACCCACTTGAAAAGATGAGGATACAAATTTGTGCAGAATT
The DNA here is from genome assembly GCA_958450325.1 of Agrostemma githago. Taxonomy (NCBI): domain Eukaryota; kingdom Viridiplantae; phylum Streptophyta; class Magnoliopsida; order Caryophyllales; family Caryophyllaceae; genus Agrostemma; species Agrostemma githago. The sequence continues at coordinate 43,212,655 of OY288244.1, forward strand.
TTGTTCTCAAAGAAAATTTTACAACTTTCAAAGTGATACGAAATTGAATTCAAATATTTATTCCAAGAGAAATTGGGCTAAGCCACCCGGAATTTAAAATCTTCTAAATTAGTGAAATCGTAAAGTAAAGTTATTTGATGAAATAACATTGTTAAATAATATTTGTTAACAAACTCGAAGGAAACAGGGTAACCAAAAACATTTTCAAAACAAAATTAAACAATTTGATTAGGAAATTCGAAATATATATATATATATATATATATATATATATATATATATATATATATATATATATATATATATATATATATATATATATATATATATATATATATATATATATTTTGAAGAAACTAAATTTGGTTCGGAGAAATCAAATTTTGTAGTTAGTAAAAATCGAACCAGCCGTCAAACATTTTCCATAACAGATTCAAAAGTCCACCAACAATAAAACAAAATCAAATTTCAAAACGTTAAAATTTCGAAAATGTTATCAAAGTAATTATGAAAGTTTTCAAAAATGTTATCAAACTTGAACATACAAAATAATTCCGACAATGTTAAAACAATTTATATACTAATCCTATAGTAATTGAAGTATTTGGAAACATGGAAGTCTTCATAAAATTCCGATCGCTTGAAAATCAAAAATTGAAACAATTTCGAGATAATTTAAAACACATTATTAAGGGATTTTAAAATAGTAGTAAATATAAATATCAACCAAAGATAAAATAAAAGTGAAGTGTAAAACTCTTAAATTATAATTCAAAAATGTTAAATTTCACAATATCCGAAAAGTTTAAGTTAGTTAAACTTTTTACAAAACGGGAAGTTTCAAAATTAGAAATTATACCTCAAAATGTTAACATTTTACAATAATCCTTTTTTTAAAAACTAGTCAAACTTTTAATATTTAGGGAGCTAAAAAAAATGGTTACCGGGTAAACAGAACAAGGATAAATAAATTAAAAATAAGAGCTTTAAAAATAGATAAAGGTCGAAGGGATTAGCAGCAGATGCGGTAACAGAATTCAAGAGAAGTAGAAAGGAAGACGGAGTTGAGAGCCAAAAGGAGCTCTCAAGGATTATAGAAGAAATTAACCATCTAAAGATACCTAGCACGACTCTCACATACACAGGTTCCTAATCGGCCCATCAACTAACACTATGTCCAATATCAGTACAGGGTGGTTCTACTCGATCTACAACCTCCAAAATTATCAACTGCCATAGCCTCCAAAATTAAGTCTTACATACTTATATAATCTTTCAATTAATATGGTAAGAATCCGCAAATGATTTAGACTAATCCATTAATTAAGATTCCAACGGTCATCAAAACATACCCAACTTCGTAATCACTAAGGCTCTTAAATTCAAAGCTCAAAGTCTGAACTGGAGGTATACCTCAAATTTCTTTAGTAAGGAAGACTAAATAAAATAAACCAATTAACAAGGTTCTGACACGAAAACTTCTTAAATGATCATCAACATATTCTCAACATCATCAATAGACAGAGGTTAGGAAAGTACGCCAAACCTTAAACACACTGAGCCTGACATGTAACGACAGATACTCACATTTCCAAACACGTCATTCGCCTAAGGTTTCTGAGAATTCCATCAAATTTAATATCGTAACAGCGAAACTACTAAAATATTTATTAACTCAACGAAGCCACAATCTCGTTGGTGTAAGGGTACTGAACGGTAAATCCATTAAGATGATAGGCATTAATTATTTCTCAAATCAACGTGATAAATCTAACCTTTAATTGTATAATATGTTTCTCTCCTACAAGGTTAACAATCATCTATCCAAAATTTAGGTCATTCAACTCCAAAGTTTGTAGGTTACAACCTTACATCAACGATCCACAAAATAATCCATAAGAAACAAGGTTGATCTATGTCAGTCAAAATTTTCTAAAACATTCACGAGGACAAGAAATAGTACCATGCACAACACTCCTGCTAACATCTTGAACAATGATTTATGAACCCAAAATTCCACGATTAGTCCACCAAGTTAACATTAGGTAGGAATCCCAAGTAATATTATTATTTACACTTGACTAGGTTTTATGTTGGGTATTAGGTCTCTATCAAAATATGATATAATTCTCACTATCCAAAAACTTACTCAACTCTAAGTCCTCTATACGATCAAGTAATTCATGACCCAAGCTTGATCAATCTCTATGGTATAATCCTAATTCCGCTAATCAACTAATAACATTCAAATCAATTCCTCAAAAGCTCACTAGATTAGATAACAGGGCACAACTTTCAATCCTCAAACCGTTGGTAATAAGAGTTAACTAAACCTCCAAAATATTTAACTTCTAAAAAGGTTCACTATGACTGAATACGGTCTAAGCAAAGAATCTCAAGAGGAAGATGGTAAAGTAGAAGAATAGAACAAAGATTCACCAGGAGAATGAAGATGAGAATGTAAGAGAAGAATTGGAAGAAGCAGAGGGTGGAAGATGAAAGAAAAGAATCAATGATCCTAGATAATTAAGATCTTAAACTATAAGAGAATATGCGGACCTCCGGAGTTCACAAAGGAATCTCGCTGGATTTCTTCAACTTCAAGTAGAGGAACAAGCACACTAGTATTGGGTCGCTCCATCTAGATCCAAAGTGATTTTACATCAGTCTGCTGCACCGTGATGGAACTGGAATCTACTCTTGACCATCGGGCCTGTAGCTTGAGAAAACTGAATTGGGGCTGGAAAGTCACCACTGTATCTTTCTTAGAGCACCAAGTTGTCCATTCGATTCAGCAGGCGTTGAGAGTGCTAAGTAGGTCTTGTCCCGATCTGGAGCAGCATCATGTCAACATCTTGTCCACTTATCCACTTCTTGGACATATAAAACAAATATTCAATGCTAATCATTGAGTTTTAGGAAACAAGAGAAACTAAACAAACAGGTCCTTACTTGTTTCTACTCATTTCTAATAATATTTTTATTTACTGTTTAAATAATTTACTGGTATTTTCCCTAATTTCAGATGTAAGCGTTGTAATCCCCTAGAAAATCTAACGCAATACAGTGGCGGAAACACTGTAGAGTTGGGATTAAAAACACACTGACAAACTATATCTTATTAAAAGAAATGGTAAGTCAATACAGAGGTCTCTTTTTACAAAAGGGCTAAAAGTAAAATCTCCAAACGGGTTTATACAAATCCATAAATTACAAGAATGAAGAAAGAGTAGGATCCACGCTACTCGCTAGCTCACACCCAAAACCCAGCAGCAAATACCTGTCATGTTATAAACATAACAACCACGTCAGTGGGGAGTAACTCGGACGTTCTCCCAGCCATATTATATGGAAAAATAATAGTATTACTATATCAAAATAATTAAAATGAGAAAACATTAAAACGATATAATAAAAATAAGTTTTCAGCGAAACTTAAAGCATTTGCAAACCTGCAAGTCAATATCAATCGATAATAATAATATTCAAAAATAGCGTTATGGAATCAATCAGTGCAACGGAATAGACTTTCACTAGGATAATACTCAAACAAGATTCGAGAACTTAGTCAAAACAAATTAGACTTCGGTCTCTAACTAGGAAACTCAACCATAACAGGACTGCGTGCAGCGAGGTCGTGGTTTAAGTAGTGCACACCCCTCCTGGATACAAACCATATCCAGTTCAACCCGACGCGACTTACACGATGCGATATCTAAGTTTAAGGTAAACATACACTCTCCTGAACACAAATCATGCTCAGTTCAACGACCAATGCGTCTCAACATAAACACACCAGCTTTATAGTCGATGACAAAATGTATACCCTAGACTGTATTACTCTACCCATACACTTGTCCTCATTCCATAACTCCAAAACAGCCATTATCGATTTTCAAAAGTAAATATAATCAATATAAATGATATGGATAAAAGGAATAATCATTTTATATTAAAAGGGAAACTTTCTATAAATAGAAACTTACTAATTTTAGAAACTTACTTAAAATAGAAATAGTCTTATAGAAAATACGTAAGTTATTAAAATTAGTGAAATGTATAAAAATAGCATTTCTAACGAAATTAACATTTTATTATTATCGTCGTTATCGTAACCTTAATACATTTCTAAATTCGTTACTAAAAATATAAATAAAATATAATAAGTCAATATATAATATTTTATAAATAATTAGGAAATCGAGTTAAAACTGTAAATTATAGAAAAGAGATGTTTTAATAAAAATGATATCAAAATTAATGGAATCAACGAGTTATATAAATAAAATGAGAGTTACAAAGATTTCAAATTATTTTTAATAAATAGCTTTTATTAATAAATAATACGGATTTTAATAAATATAGTCAATCGGAAATAATGAGTGAAAATAGTCTCGACTAAAAATATATTTAAAACTAAATAGACTATTTTCTCATTTATTAGTATAAATCGTAAAACGAAGATTAATTTATTAAACAAATATACAAATCTCGATTATAATATGAAAACACGATTTTGAGTTAAAATTTAGAAATTAACGAAATATGACGTAAATATGAAATCGATATTATTTAGTTACTAGTGTCACGATAATCAACAAAATATTATAACGATCATAAACAATAAAATTACTAACGATTTGTAAAACGATATCGAAAGTCGTAAAATATTTATAGCGCATACGATTTAAAATAATATTATTAGCAATAATAAATAGCTAAAATTAGAAAAACGAAGTTAAAAGATTTACTACATACAACTACTCAAACATACGATATAAAATCGAGTAACGTCCTAAAGTTACCTTCAGTCGATAACCGAATGCTCATGTACTTGCCTTTCTTGATGATTCCAAACTCCAACCACTCTTATACTGGTCTTACAAAAGGACTTCGGGGCTCCAACGGAAATCAAGACAAAAGAAATAGAAACAAAGAAATCGGAATAAGGATCGAAGGAAACGAATGATGAGAACGATAGAATAGGAGGACCGAAAAACTGAAGCTCGCGAATCAGGAAAACAAATACGAGCAGAACAATTGTAAGAAGAACAGAAGACCCAAAAGAATTCGGTGTAAAAGAAACGAGAGAAAATATGAGCAACAAATGAGAGAAGAATCGACCCAAAAGCAACCTTCACGAACAGTACGAATATCAGACAACAATCGAAATCCGAAGGAGAAGAAAAGGACAAGGAAAACAAATATCGTACAGCGGCAAAATCGACGCGACAACAACGAGTGACAAACGAAGAAGAAGAAGAAGAAGCAAACGCAGATGAGAAACAGCGGCAGCAGGACATGTATCAGCAGCACAGAATGCCACAAAAAAAATAAAAACAGAGAGCATCAGATCCGTAACAGCAGCAACAGCGTACATCAGCCACACGAGTAACAGTACAGCACACGACGGACCAAAACAGAATAATAAATCACGCCCAACAGCTGCGTCAAAACTGGACGAATCAAGGACAGTAACAGAAGCACGCATCGACAAAATAGAAGGAAGAAGGAGGAGAAGTTGAACACAAATACGACAACAAAAACGAAGGAACACAACACGCAACAAGACGCAACAGCAGCAGCAAATAGAACGAAGAAGGAGAAGAAAAAGAAGAAGAGGAGGAAGGAGAAGAAAAAGAAGCAGCAGCAACCGAGGCACGGAACAGCAGCAGTAGTGTACAGCAGTAGCATCGAAACAAAGGGACAAAACGCAGAAAAAGAAGGAGAAGACAAGAGACAGCAGCAGTACAAACGTACCCACAGTAACAAACAAGTCGACAGCAGTAAAGAGCAGCAGCAGCAAACCAGGCGGGTGAGATTGATGCAGATGGTGTACGGTGAAGGTGATGAGGAAGGAAATACACTAGGTTGATAGAAGGACGAAGAAAAAGTGGGTAAACATAGGGAGATGAAAGGTGAAGCGGTGGAATAAGGGGAAGGAGAAAAAATAATACGTTAAACAAGTGCAAAAAGGGGAGTGTACAATATGGGGAAAGCAGGAGAAAAAAATGAATCAAGTGGTCCCACAAAGTAAAAAGGGTGAATGGAAACGGATTAATCGAATAGGTATAGGTAGAAGACGGTTTTCGAGATAATTAGTAGACTGACCCACTAAGCTGACTTAAAAACGAATTAATAAAAATAATTGGGTCGACTAATAAAATTTGTAAATAAACATTTCTCGAGATATAAATAATTATTCATGACGAAAACGAAGTTTATAGAAATAAATAATTAGACGATGAAATAGTAATTCCGATAAATAATAAATCTTCGATAAAGTGAATTAAATTGATTTCTCGAGGAAATGTAATAAATGTTTTGACGAAACTTAATATAAATGTACTTCGAGCCGAAAATAGAAATTCGAGTTTAAATATAAATAAATAAAAAGAATTTAGAATTTAAATCGTCGAAATAGATTTTCGATAAGAATTAAATTTAATGTATAAAATAAATCAAAATATAAATAAAAATATGTTTTAAATATAAGAAGAGTTTCCGAGACAAATAGAATTATAGGGGTTTTAAACGATTAAACGTTAAATTCCTTTTAATATAATTTTAAGACTTACGAGTTAAATCGTAAAAACAAAAATACGATCATAATTTTAATTTAAGTTAATTTAATTTATAAAAATCAGGGGTGTTACAATCTTCCCCACTAAATAGAAGTTTCTTCCTCGAAACTTGTACAAAGGTAAGGATTGAAGGGAAAACAAAGTTATATCATTTGAACAAAATGAGAATGCTTAACTCGCATCACAATCTCAGTTTAAAATTTTTTACAACTTGAACGTGGCATGAAATCGAATTCGAAAACAAAATTTATTTTGATATGAGTTGGGTTCAGTTACCCAAAGTTTAAAAACATTTAAATTAATAAAATCGCAAGTTAAAAAATTATTCGATAAAATAATGACAATTAAATAATATTTGTAAACGAACTCGAGGGGAGAGTACCCAAATATTTTCAAGCGACAGTAAAACATTTTGATTAAGAAATTTGACAAGATTTTGTTTTAAGACTAAACAAAATTTCGAGAAAACAAGTTTTATGGTTAGAAATTGAATCAATTGTCAAATATTTTCAATAACAGATTTAAAGTTTATCGACAACAAAATAAAAGTTTAAACATACCAAGTTTTCCTAAAATTTTAAACCGTTTTACCCAATAATCTTATAGAAGCCAAAATATTTGTAATTATGAAAGTTTTCATAAATCTTGAACACACGAAAATCAAGATTAAAATTTGAAACAATTTCGAAATACTTTAAAAATAAATTGTTAAGACATTTCGAAACAGAACAAAATAAGTGTTATCAACCAAAAACGAAAACGAAGTTTTGAAATTTATAATTCAAATGTTAAAATTTCACAATAGTCCAAACTTTTAAAATAGTCAAACTTTTCATAACATAGTGTTCGGGAAAATGGTAAACGGATAGATAGAGTCATAGTCAACGACAAATCGAAACAGAAGTTTTCAAACCCGATAAAGAAGTCAAAGGGATTGGCCGAAGAGAAGTAGCAAGATTTAAGTAAAGCTAAGGGGACGAACAAAATTGAGAGTCAAACGGAGCTCTCAAGGAATTACTGAAGAAGTTAACCATCTCGAGATTCCCATTACGACTCCCACAACACGGGTTCCTAAATTCCATCAAATAATACTAAGTCCAATATTAAGCACTGGTAGCCCTACTCAGTCTACAACCTTCAAATTTATCAACTGCTTTAATCTCCACATAAAATCCTACATACCTAATTCTTCAATTAACATTGTGAGGATCCACAAATGATTTAGAATCGAACCCATTAATTAAGATTCCAACCAGGTTACTGAAACACGTCCCAAACTCGTAATCGATAAAACTCCTAAAACCGATGCTTACAAGGTTCAACTCGAGGTATACTCCAACTTTCTCGAGTTAGGAACTCTAAACAAGGTCCACCAATTTAGCAATGCTCGAGTACGAAATCCTCAAAATAATCACCAACATATTCTTAACACCATAAACAGACAGGGATTAGGGAGTACACCAACCTACGGTTCACTCAACCTCAATATATAATAACAGATACTCACATCTTCAAAACACGTTTTTCAACTAACGTTCCTAAGAAGTCCATCAAATGCCTGATTGCATCAAGGCAACCACAAAATATTTAATAACTCAACGAGGCCACAATATCGTTGGTCTAAGGGTCTAAACTGAAAGTCCCAAAAAGATGATATGTATTATAGTATTCCTCAAAACAACACAATAAGCCCAAATTATGGTTGTGCAAGATATTTCTCTTCTTCAAGATTAAGAACAATTTATCCAAGTTAGATCACTTAACTCCAAAATTCATAGGTTACAACCTTAACAACGATCAACGATCTAATCCTTAAGAAACATGATAAGTGTAGTTTGTAGTGCTTATTTTGCTGTGTTTTGGTCCCAATTTCCTTGCGAAATCGCTCCTTGGGAGCGGTTCATGGGCTACTTATGCTTCCTCTAGCTCGTTTCAGGTTCCCGAGACCATTCATGAAGAGTTGGAGCGATTCCGACTCAATACATACACTTTTCGGAGCCAACGAAGCGGAGGAACGATCACTCGATGCCTTGGATTCGACCCCGAGACCTTGGGACCCGATCCCGAGCCCCTTAGACTCAATCCCGAGACCCGAGAGTCGATAAGAAGCCCATGTGAAGCAAGGGAGAACCTTAAAGATCTTATTGGAGGCCTACAAGACTCATCCCCGACGGGTATGGCCTCATCCCGTCCGGGATGAAGTGCACAAAAGAGGGTTGTTCTGTTCTGGGCCCTTCCCGGTCGGGACCATCCCTTCCCGGTCGGGACCATTCCCTTCCCGGTCGGGACTGGTCCTTCCCGGTCGGGACCGTGGTGTTGTAGCCGCGTGACTTCTCTTCTTCCTCCTTCATTCTTGTAACCCTATAAATACTCTTCCTTTGTAATGTTTAAGCACAATACCTTACCCTAGATTATTTTAGGCCTCCATTAAGCATTCAAACCCTAGATTAGTGTTCCTCACATTAGTTTTAATCTCTCTTTAATCATTAGTTAATCTCCTTTAATCTAGTTTAGTTAATCTTGTATTAAGAAGATACTTGAAGATTCATCCAAGCTTGACAACCTTGGAGTTGATTTGGGTTTCTTATTTATGCAAGTTTACATCTTTTCCATCATCTTGTTGTTGGTATAATCTTCTCTACTCTTGTTCTTTGTTATTTAATCAAGTTTAAATCTTTTTATATAGTTCTTGTTATTGTTCTTGTTCTTCATTATGGATGTTTGGTTTATGATGTTGTTTTCTCTTATTGTTGTTATGGTTAGTTTGTTAATGAGTGAGAAGTCTCCTTGTGGGTTAGTAGGGGAATGAAGGGTAGATTATGGGTGATTAGGGTTTGATTAGGGGTAAAGGGTGAATCTTTGTTGTTAGTCACATATTGGGCACTCTATGTGTTTGTTGATATGCTTGTGTGAGTAGTAATGGCCATGCTTCCCATACTTGTGCTCATCTTCTCATTGTTTGTCTATTATGTGGTTGTGTTGAGGTTAGTTTTAGACGCGAGAGTGCGAACTTACCTCGGTGTTGGTCTACGTAGCGAGAGCCCGGACCGACTCTAGCAATTAGGAGACACCTACACCCTTGACCACCCCAATTACCCATCTACACTTATGAACCCGACCTAACCCACATCTTTTCATATTTGATTCAACTTCTTAGTATGTTATCGGTTCTTCTAGTTTGCTTGTTACTTTAGTCTTTAGTTATTCCGTCTTAGCATTGTTTTAGTCTAGTCATTGTTAGTCCACCTCCTTCATCTCCAACCACCATAGTTTACCATTTATCGCTTCCTTTGTGTTTGTTTGTGTGACTTAGTTTTGTTGTGAGCGGACCTAGTCTGGACCTTACCATACCGTCTCCGTGGATATCGACCCTACTTGCCCTAGCTACCCACTAGGAATAGTCGGTTAAATATTGATCGGTAGGACAAACGACAAATCCCACCATCAAAACACGGGTAATCTATGTCAACCAAAATTTCTAACGGTATTAATGAAAACCTTTGATGGTACCATAACACTCAGGCTAACATTTTATACAATACTCTATGATCCCAAATATTCATGATGCATCCATCAAATAAGCATCAGGTAAGAATCCCGAAGTAGTATTATCAGTTACACTTACTCCGGTTCTAGGTTAGGTACTAGGCATCCATCAATAAAATATTCTTACTACTCCGAAATATATTCAACTCTAAGTACTCCAAAATAATCAAAGTAGCCTTTAACCCAAGGTTCAGTGTCTAAGGTATCATCCTAATTCCATCAATCAACCATTCATCATTCAAATCGATCCTCAAAAGCTTACTAAGATAGTTAACAGGGTATAACTCACAATCCTTAAACCATGTAACAAGGGTTTACTAAACCTCAAACATCGATGACTTTTCACGGGATTCACTGAGACAAAATTTGGTCAAAGCAAGAATCTCAAGAGAAAGATGGTAGAATAGAATAATATATCAAAGATTCACCAAGAGAATGATGATGAGAAAATAAAAGAGAAGAATTGGAAAAGGTAGAAGAAGGAAGACAAGAATCAATGATCCCAAATTACTAAGATCAGAAACGAGAGGGGAATCTTCGGGCCTCCAAGGTTCCACAAGGAATCTAAATGGATTAATTCATCTTCTTGTAGAGGAACGAGTACGCAAGTCTTGGGTCTATCGATCAGGATCTACTGCAACCTCATGGAACAGGAATCAACTCTTAATCATCTGGCCTGTAGCTGGAGCAAACTAAATCGGAGCTGAAAAGTCACCAACGACATCTTTCTTGGAGCATCAAGTTGTCCACTCGAGTCAGCAGGCGTTGAGAGTCCTAAGAAGGTCTTGTCCCGATCCGGAGCAGCCTCATATCTACATCTTGTTCATTCATCTTCTTCCAGACAATAGAAACAAATATTCAATGCTAGTCATTGAGTTACAAAAACATGTAAGCCTAAAAATTAAGTCCTTATTTTGGTTTCTACCCATCTCTCACTAATTTATTTTTGTTCAATTCATTTACTGGTATTTTCCTAAAATCAGATGTAAGCGTCGGGAGCAACAATGCTCTGATACCAACTGTAATCCCCTAGAAAATCTAACGCAATACAATGGTGGAAACACTGTAGAATTGAGATTAAAACACACTGACAAACTATATTTTATTAAAAGAAATGGTAAGTCAATACATAGACCTCTTTTTACAAAAGGGCTAAAAGTAAAATCTCCAAACGGGTTTATACAAATCCATAAATTACAAGAATGAAGAAAGAGTAGGATCCACGCTACTCGCTAGCTCACACCCAAAACCCAGCAGCAAATACCTGTCATGTTATAAACATAACAGCCACGTCAGTGGGGAGTAACTCGGACGTTCTCCCGGCCATATTATATCATATAGAAAAATAATAGTATTACTATATCAAAATAATTAAAATGAGAAAACATTAAAACGATATAATAAAAATAAGTTTTCAGCGAAACTTAAAACATTTGCAAACCTGCAAGTCAATATCAATCGATAATAATAATATTCAAAAATGGCGTTATGGAAATCAATCAGTGCAACGGAATAGACTTTCACTAGGATAATACTCAAACTAGCTTCGAGAACTTAGTCAAAACAAATTAGACTTCGGTCTCTAACTAGGCAACTCAACCATAACAGGACTGCGTGCAGCAAGGTCCTGGTTTAAGTAGTGCACACCCCTCCTGGTTACAAACCATATCCGATTCAACCCGACGCGACTTACACGATGCGATATCTAAGTTTAAGGTAAACATACACTCTCCTGAACACAAACCATGCTCAGTTCAACGACCACTGCGTCTCAACATAGACACACCAGCTTTATAATCAATGGCAAAACGTATACCCTAGACTGTATTACTCTACCCATACACTTGTCCTCATTCCATAACTCCAAAACAGCCATTATCGATTTTCAAAAGTAAATATAATCAATATAAATGATATGGATAAAAGGAATAATCATTTTATATTAAAAGGGAAACTTTCTATAAATAGAAACTTACTAATTTTAGAAACTTACTTAAAATAGAAATAGTCTTATAGAAAATACGTAAGTTATTAAAATTAGTGAAATGTATAAAAATAGCATTTCTAACGAAATTAACATTTTATTATTATCGTCGTTATCGTAACCTTAATACATTTCTAAATTCGTTACTAAAAATAAAAATAAAATATAATTAGTCAATATATAATATTTTTTAAATAATTAGGAAATCGAGTTAAAACTATAAATTATAGAAAAGAGATGTTTTAAGAAAAATGATATCAAAATTAATTGAATAAACGAGTTTTATAAATAAAATGAGAGTTACAAAGATTTCAAATTATTTTTAATAAATAGCTTTTATTAATAATAATACGGATTTTAATAAATATATTCAATCGGAAATAATTAGTGAAAATAGTCTCGACTAAAAATATATTTAAAACTAAATCAACTATTTTCTCATTTATTAGTATAAATCGTAAAACGAAGATTAATTTATTAAACAAATATACAAATCTCGATTATAATATGAAAACACGATTTTGAGTTAAAATTTAGAAATTAACGAAATATGACGTAAATATGAAATCGATATTATTTAGTTACTAGTGTCACGATAATCAACAAAATATTATAACGATCATAAACAATAAAATTACTAACGATTTATAAAACGATATCGAAAGTCGTAAAATATTTATAGCGCATACGATTTAAAATAATATTATTAGCAATAATAAATAGCTAAAATTAGAAAACCGAAGTTAAAATATTTACTACATACTACTACTCAAACATACGATATAAAATCGAGTAACGTCTTAAAGTTACCTTCAGTCGATAGCCGAATGCTCATGTACTTGCCTTTCTTGATGATTCCAAACTCCAACCACTCTTATACTGGTCTTACAAAAGGACTTCGGGGCTCCAACGGAAATCGAGACAAAAGAAATAGAAACAAAGAAATCGAAATAAGGATCGAAGGAAACGAATGACGAGAACGATAGAATAGGAGGACCGAAAAAATGAAGCTCGCGATTCAGGAAAACAAATTCGAGCAGAACAATTGTAAGAAGAACAGAAGACCGAAAAGAATTCGGTGTAAAAGAAACGAGAGAAAATAGGAGCAACAAATGAGAGAAGAGTCGACCCGAAAGTAACAACATCATCAACTTTCACGAACAGTACGAATATCAGACAACAATCAAAATCCGAAGGAGAAGAAAAGGACAAGGAAAACAAATATCAGACAGCGGCAAAATCGACGCGACAACAACGAGTGACAAACGAAGAAGAAGAAGAAGCAAACGCAGATGAGAAACAGCGGCAACAGGACATGTATCAGCAGCACAGAATGCCACAAAAAAAATAAAAACAGAGAGCATCAGATCCGTAACAGCAGCAACAGCGTACATCAGCCACACGAGTAACAGTACAACACACGACGGACCGAAACAGAGTAATAAATCACGCCCAACAGCTGCGTCAAAACAGGACGAATCAAGGACAGTAACAGAAGCACGCATCGACAAAATAGAAGGAAGACGGAGGAGAAGTAGAACACAAATACGACAACAAAAACGAAGGAACACAACAAGCAACAAGACGCAACAGCAGCAACAAATAGAACGAAGAAGGAGAAGAAAAAGGAGAAGAGGAAGAAGGAGAAGAAAAAGAAGCAGCAGCAACCGAGGCACGGAACAGCAGCAGTAGTGTACAGCAGTAGCATCGAAACAAAGGGACAAAACGTAGAAAAAGAAGGAGAAGACAAGAGACAGCAGCAGTACAAACGTACCCACAACAACAAACAATTCGACAGCAGTAAAGAGCAACAGCAGCAAACCAGGCGGGTGAGATTGATGCAGATGGTGTACGGTGAAGGTGATGAGGAAGGAAATACACTGGGTTGATAGAAGGACGAAGAAAAAGAGGGTAAACATAGGGAGATGAAAGGTGAAGCGGTGGAATAAGGGGGAAGGATAAAAAAATAATACGTTAAACAAGTGCAAAAAGGGGAGTGTATAATGTGGGGAAAGCAGGAGAAAAAAAATGAATCAAGTGGTCCCACAAAGTAAAAAGGGTGAACAGAAACGGATTAATCGAATAGGTATAGGTAGAAGACGGTTTTCGAGACAATTAGTAGACTGACCCACGAAGCTGACTTAAAAAAGAATTAATAAAAATAATTGGGTCGACTAATAAAATTAGTAAATAAACATTTCTCGAGATATAAATAATTATTCAAGACGAAAACGAAGTTTATCGAAATAAATAATTAGACGATGAAATAGTATTTCCGATAAATAATAAATCTTCGATAAAGTGAATTAAATTGATTTCTTGAGAAAATGTAATAAATGTTTTGACGAAACTTAATATAAATGAACTTCGAGCCGAAAATGGAAATTCGAGTTTAAATATAAATAAATAAAAAGAATTTAGAATTTAAATCGTCGAAATAGAGTTTCGATAAGAATTAAATTTAATGTATAAAATAAATCGAAATATAAATAATAATATGTTTTAAATATAAGAAGAGTTTCCGAGACAAATAGAATTATAGGGGTTTTAAACGATTAAACGTTAAATTCCTTTTAATATAATTTTAAGAATTACGAGTTAAATCGTAAAAATAAAAATACGAACATAATTTTAATTTAATTTAATTTATAAAAATCAGGGGTGTTACAAGCGTTAGGAGCAGTGATGCTCTGATACCAACTGAAATCCCCTAGAAATTCTAACGCAATACAGTGGCGGATATACTGTAGAAGTGGGATTATAACACACTGTAGCTATGTCTTGATTAAATAAAAATGGTAAGTCAATACATAAGCCATAAAATAAAAATGGCTACAAAAAAAACTAAAATAAAATCCATAAAAAAGGTTTTAACAATCCTTAATACAGTGATCTTATTAAAACAAGCAGGATCCATAACTGCTCGCTAGCCCACCAGAAGGGAAACATATATACTTGCCATGTTAAAAACATAACAGTCACAATCAGTGGGGAGCAACGTCAACGTTCTCCCAGGCGTAAAACATTATTTTAAAACTGTAATTACTATTATAGAAAAATAGTAAAAGAACGGAAAACAGTCAAACATTATTCATAAAAATAAGCTTTAAGTAAAAAACTTCACGTATCGAAACAATATAATAAAATGAGTTTTCCGCAGAAAACATAAAATATTTGCCAACCTGCAACCAAATTATATCGGTAATAATAAAAATATTCAAAATGGCGTTATGGATAGAATTAGTGTAGACGGCTAGACTTTCACTAGGAGAATACTAAAAACTAGCTTTGAGAACTTAGTTCAAACAAATCAAACTTCGTTCTCTAACTAGGCTAATCAACCATAATAGGACGGCGACTTATAAATGCGTGGCCCTAGTTTAAGATGATATGTACACCCCTCCCGAGGACCATAAATGCTCAGTTCAACCCGACGGCGTCTTACACTGCGAGGCACGAGCTTAAGAAAATATACACACTCCCGAACACCATATATGCTCGGTTCAACAACCAAGTGTGCCCCATAAAGACACACCAGCCTTATTGTTGATGGCAAAAACGTAAACCCCAGAATATAATACTCTAAGCCTCACACTTATCCCTATTCCAAAACTCCAAAAGAAAGCCTTTATCGATAATCACAAGATATAATCATTATAAATAATATGGAGATATGTGGACATGACATAGGTCCACCCCGACGTGGTCACGCGCGGGTTTGGGGAGGCAATCTCATGTAAGATGGATCTCGGACGGAAATTTAAATCGAAGTTGGAGTCGTGTAGACACCCGCATTTTGACTGTCATGTGTCTATAGCAGTTTCCAAAAAACACCCGATGATGATCGGACGCTAACGTGCTTCTATACGCTCGGATACGAGCTCAAATCCATTAATCGCTGGCTAACACACTTACAGAGTACAAATCTCACCGGAATTAAAACCGACTTTTAGCGATTGGGTCAACCCTGGTCAAAGAGTCGTTTCCGAGACACATCAAAGCAGCCACTCAAATACAAAAAGTCCAACTCAAGAAGCAAAACCAACATTCCACCTTCAGACGGGCCATCAGGTCAAGTCCGTCAGAGCAAAAACCCTAGACACCAAAGTACATGGGCAATGCCTATATAAGCAACCCCATGCACACACAATTACACATCTTTTACACATCAAATTCAACCCTAATTCAACTTTTACCACTTCAAAAAAGAACTCTAATCTTATACATGCAACCCTAATCAAACCCTAGCAATTCTACACTAGCAAAAAAACCCTAAACCTAGTTTTAGGAATCAATCCCGAGCCACCATAACTTAACCACCATAAAACCTCGAAGACTCTTGTGTTAAAGCCACGGTTACGAGTTCTATCCGAGACAAGAACATGTAGGTTGAGGGTGTCAAAACCCCGTTCTCTCCTTCTTCTCTTCCTCTCGTCATCTTCTTCGCTTTTTTCTTACTTTTTTTTATTTTTTTTATTTTTTTCTTTATTGCATCATAATATCGATAATAACTAATACAAAACATTAAAATACTTATCGATTTGTGTCGAATAAGAGGGGTATCGGAATAAGGAAACACGAATATACAAGTGTACTGCACACAGCGTTGACGGTCGCTTGTTCCAATACCCCGATTATTTGATTATTGAGATAAGTTAACTTAAACAATATTTTTTTTTATTTCGTTTTCATCATTGTTCGAGTCATATATTTACATTAATTTTCAAAAACAAGCATTATATTTAATAAGGGTCGAAACCCGTTGACGCGGATCTGACATCCTAATCCTTAGGGATTTATTCGATGTCGGAAAAGCCGAGGGAATCAAGTTTTCATTCAAGCAAAGTGTCGATACGTTAGATCCGATGCCAATTCCGTAAATGGATGTCGAGTCTAATAATCTAATCAAACAATTTAGCCAATTCAATTTTTCGTTGATGCTAACGTAGATGTTATTTAATTCGTTCGAATCATGACACTACAAACGCGGAGGAATATCTATATCGTCTTGGTTATTTTAAACGATTCAAATCTCTTTATTTATTTTTTTCACTCTAAGTATTCCATATCTATTCCATAATCGAATATGGGATATGACGAGCATCAAAATTAAAATCGAGTATAAATTATTCCAAGTATTTAATACCGATTTCATAATCGAATATTGAATACGACGAATATCGAAAATATTAAGTCGAGTGCAAATTACGCAATATTTGTACGCGATTTAATAAAATCATCAATTTTCCGAAGAAAACAATTTCGCTCTTTTTTATTATTATTCTTCCAACATCATTTTTTTTTAGACAAAACATTTTTTTTAGATCTCGATATTTTTTTTCCTTGACCTCGGTCAACACGTGTTAATCCATCATGTGACCTACTATTCTTTTCAAAACCACGCATTATACTACATTATTCGCAAACTATTATTATCGTTATACCGTTACTAACAAGTTTGTTATTTTCTTGTCAATTTATTTTTGTTTATTTTATTTTACTAAAATGAACCGACATGCTAAAATTCCACTTTGACGTAGAATTAATTGCGTTAAATTGACTTAGAAACCTTTTTCAATTCCATTCACAAGCTTAGGGAAAACAATCCTTTCATAAGCATTTTCCCCGTTCAACTAACGCGCGTATTGGAAAGTCATTCGAATTCTTAGTAGAGGCCGCTAATGTGCGGGCGGGGTTGGGTTTCCTTCGTGGGCTTCCCAACACGTACCCTCACCCCTTACTCAGAACCTCGGTTTCCGGATGCCCGAAACCGTTGGCGCACGAGAGTTATTCAATACACAATATCCGATAATGTCGGTATTGGTATCAAATGCAAAGGGACGAGCCCAATAAACTCTGACATCGGAAATGGGCCGTATTTTGTATACGGACCACTACGACATAGAGTGGGCTCGAATGGTTCCGAATAACCACAAAATTCGGTGGCGACTCCACATTGACCTAAATTTCAATTCGATCCGTTTCATATGGTGATTCATTCGCCTACCCAAACCCGCGCGTGGCCGCGTCGGGGTGGACCTATGTCATGTCCACAAGTCGCCACCGAATTTTGTGGGAGTTTGGGCCCATTCGAACCCACTCTATGTCGTAGTGGGCCGTGCACAGAGTACGGCCCATTCCGATTTCAGAGTTTATTGGATTCGTCCCTTTGCATTGCGATACCGATACCGACATTATCGGTAATCGTGTATTGAATGACTCTCGTATGCCAACGGTTTTGGACATCCGGAAACCACGGTTCTGAGTAAGGGGTGAGGGTACGTGTTGGGAAGTTCACAAAGAACACTCAACCCCGCCCGCACTTAGCGGCCTTTACTAAGATATCGTTCGTTGTTCGTGTACGTGCGTTAGTTTGACGGTTGAATGTTATGCAAACAATGCTTTTTGACTAAACATGTGAATTATGTTTGGCTATGTCATTTAATGCATCTAAACTAACGTCAAAATTAATTTAGCATGCGATGTTCATTTTAGTACAATAAAACAAACAACGAAATAAGAAATAGTGCGACAACAGATTACAATATACGAGCGGCATACCTGTAACACCCCGGCCCAATCCTAGGACCGGAAATGTTAACCGCTGTAGCTCGCCAGGCTTTGTACTGGTCCCATAGACCAACACGAGTCCTTTCTAGCGCATTTTGTCCTCACTCATGTGTATCCTGGAAACCTTCCCAGGAGGTAACCCATCCTAACATTGCTCCCAACCAAGCACGCTTAACTGCGGAGTTCTTTTGCATGGATGACGAGCTGAGATAAGAAAGTGCACTTTGTTTATATGAGTAGTACTTTCAATCCCTTTAAGCAAAGCTCATAAATAGGACATCTTCAATCAATGTGGGGTGTTTCAATACCACCCGGAAATACAATGCCACAAACGATACAATACAACAATAATAACGAAGTGCAAATGAATTAGAAGATGTGAATATGGTACGATGCGGTTTTGAAAAGATTGGATCAAGTGATGGACTTGACACGTGTTGACCAAAGTCGTTCAA
The DNA here is from genome assembly GCA_958450325.1 of Agrostemma githago. Classification (NCBI taxonomy): domain Eukaryota; kingdom Viridiplantae; phylum Streptophyta; class Magnoliopsida; order Caryophyllales; family Caryophyllaceae; genus Agrostemma; species Agrostemma githago. Next base: position 43,231,794 of record OY288244.1, read on the forward strand.
AAATTTTATCGGGGCTCGAAAGTAGCTAAAAGACTCGCGGTTTTGGCATACCAGGGGCCACTCGGTCGAGTCATTGATGGACTCGATTGAGTGCTCTCGAAAAAAAGTTTCTGATTCATTTTTTGGGTGCCACTCGATCGAGTGCCCCCTGTACGGACCGCTGTCCGGTTTTGATTTTGATTTTGAAATTGCTTTCGGTTTTGAAAATTGATAATTTGGTTAAGTCGCGTAGAAATATGATGCAATTTATACTTGACTTAAATATTGATACTCGTAATATTTGATGCTTGATTATAGAATCAATATCGAATATTTAGTGTAGATTTTAACAAAAAAAGTTGTTTAGAAATCATTTTGGAAGTTATTAAGACTAAATAAACTGCTCCAAGTTCTAATGTCGTAATTAGTCCTTTCGGACCACGTGATAATTACTCGGCTTTAACGGGTTTATGCTTAACATGATTTAATGATTGATACCTTTAGATCCGATATTCGACTATAGAGTCGATTTCGAATCCTAAGGACGATGCTTTATTGAAAATAGCACGATAATATCGATATTAGTAACGAGAAAAGAAATAAAAAAACACGACGATGACCCGTAAATAGAAACGGACGAACGAGAGAAAGAGAAGAAAAGGGAGAAGTCGGGATTTGAGACACCCTCAACCTACATGCTTGATTATCTCGAAAACGGACTCGTAGTAGCGGCCTAGGCGCGGGAGCATTAAGATGTATAAAGGTGAGTTATGGTGTGTATGGCTAGGGAGGTATATGGTTTGCCTAAAATTGCCTAGAATTTCGGGTTGTGAATGGTCGAGAATCCTATAGGATTTCTAGAGGGAACGTCGGGATATAATAAGCCTAGTATTGTTGGAATTTTGGGGATGAATTGATGTAGTGAATTGTCGGGAATTGTGTGTGGTAGCTGTTGTTATATCGTGGATGTTGTAATTGTGTTGTGCAAAAGGGGTGTATTTATAGGAGAGGTTCCTGGCTTTGGCTAGGAAAGATAGTAGTCTTGGATGCAGTAGGATTCCGTCTTTGGATGGGAAAAGGTTCCTTGTAGGGAAAGAAACACCGGTTGCGGGTGAAGTAGGCTTCCGGTGAATGGAAAAAAGGAATCTGGTTTGAGCTGAAAAAGGGGTCACTCGATCGAGTGGTGCATGGCACTCGATCGAGTGCCCGGTTTGACGCCGGTTTTGGTGATTTTATGAGCCCACTCGATTGAGTGAGCTGGTCCACTCGATCGAGTGGGTGTAGCCGGGTGGAAAACTCTTTAGAGATCGAGTTTTATCTCTAACAAAGAAGTCTAATTGCATAATTCTTCTTTCATTGCTGATTTTTGTGTAGTCTTTGACCTCAAGTCGGATTTTTGAAGTGGTGTGCCATATTTTTATGGCTCGGAAAAGCCTTTGACCGGGGTTCGGCCCGGTCACTAAAAGACGGTTTTGCCCTTGGTGACGATTTTGACCCAAATAGGTCTTATTTGACTCCAAACGACCCACTGGGCCTGAATTGGAGGTCGGTTTTGTGATAAAAGCTCGTGCCAACTACTATTGATTCCGAGTCCAAAATCAAGTGTATTAAGTCATGTTTACGTCCAATCATCATTGGGTGTTTTTTGGAAACAACAATAGACACCTGGCGGTCAAAATGTGGGTGTCTACAAGATAAAAGAAGTAATCATAATATTCTAAAAGAGGAAACTTTCTATTTTAAGAAACTTCTATCTTTAGAAACTTCTATTTTAGAAACTTTACTAAAAATAGCATCATATCAAAATAGCAAAAATATTAGTTTGTACGAATACAACATTTTTCGTAAACGATATAGATTTTATAAAACTAGTACTTTCGGCCTTAACGATATTAATTATCAAAGCGAGCATTTAGGTTTATGAAATTATTAAAATATCTTGCAAGTGTTTATAAAATGATTAAAAATGGCTTAGACTTTCTAATACTACTAATCATGGTGTTTTAAAATTTTACGAAACTAAAATTCCCTAATTATTATTAGTTTCGACAATACAATTATTAATAGGAATTTTACGGCAAATGTCAATTTAAATATTTTAACGTCTTTCATTTAATTAAATCAATGAATATATTTAGAGTATGTTAAGGGATGATTTAAATCTTAAAGTTTTAGATTTTAATACCTTCAAAATTGCTGGAAAAATAATTCTTTTAGGTAAGACGGAACATTTTAACGAGAAATCGTAATTTGTCCAAAAATCAATACTTATTAATTAAAGACTCTAATAAATAGTACAAAAATTACGTAAAATAGATAAAATATATTTTTGGACATTCCTTCCAGAAGAATAATTTTTCCAGAATCCAAAAACTCGGTTTTTAAAGGTTTTCTCGTTAATCGTCTATTCTCGACAATAACGATTAATAAAAATAGTAATTACAAAACGATTCAAGTATTAATATCCAAAAACTATTATTAAACTTAAAAGTCATGATTTTCAAGAATCTACCATTTTTCCAGATTTCCGAAATTCAAGATTTAATAAATTTCGTCAAAACCGTCTTTAAAACCCGTTTTCATAATTAACGATTCCATTAAATATACTTATCGTTCCTAACATTTTATTAAAGCACTAAAAATCATAAAATCATATTGTATTATGAAATAATCAGAATCATATGTTTTTCCAGATTTAAACAATAGACCAGAAATCGAGAATTTAAACGACAAACACAGTTTTAACGATAAATGATGATTTAAAGTGATTAATTATTTCATCTACTTAACAATTAGATTAAAATAAAATGTTTAAGTACTAGAACTAAAAATCGGCTTTTAATCATTTTTGTCCGTAAACGGTAATAATTCAATAATCGATAACTAAAATATCAGGAAAATACTAAATTATTAAAAATCATCAAAAACCTCATTTTTATAGAATATAATCATATATTATAAGTTTAGGCCGAATATTACGATTTTACAAATTAATACATCAATTTAATGGTTAATTTCGTAAAAGAGATTAAAATACCGAAACATGCAAATTTTCAACTTTTAAAATTTTTTCAGATTATATGACAGATATATTGTTAAAAATGAAATATAAAAATATACATGCAATTACATGATCGTCCACAAATTCTACCAAACACCAAATCATGGCAGAAAAATACCATGAGAAAAACTTACAAAATCAAGGTAAATAACGATCGAAAACAACATCATTTACTACCTTAACGAGTGAATCGGAAAAAGGACGAATTTGACGATGAATTTGAGATGATTAAGACTCAAATTGAAGCAAAAATAATCCTAGAGAGAGAGGGAGTGCCACGGCCAAATGAGGGAGGAAGAAAGATTTTTTTTAACTTTTGATAAATGAAAAAAATGATGTAAGGAAATGGATGGTTTCCTAGTTTTAAATAGGATTAAAGATTGATGAAATCAAGGTGAGAAAAGAGTGAGGGGAGCCGGCCAACATAAGTGAGGGCGGAGTATGAAGAGTTGATAATAATGCACCAAATAAATGAATGAAAATAATCTTACATTTACGGTTTAACGTGATAAAGTAAAACGTATTAATAAAACGTAGTAAAATTGTGACAAGAAGCTTTCTCGGTCCAAAATATGGGGAAAAGGTCTTAGATGATTTGTAAGTTGATAAAAAGTTTAATCGTCAAATAGTTAAAGGAATTTCAAAGTAATTCGAGTAAACCCCGCGTAAGAAAACAACTATTCGCGAAACTTCGTATTAAAATCATAAATGGCTAAATTTTCGTAAATAAAAATATTTACTAGTTGAAAATATTATATAAATGTATTTAAACATTTTTAGGAAAAGGAATAACTTAAATCCGAGCTTAAAAACGTCAATTCGAAGAGAAATAGAATTCCTCGCGAAAAATTAATTAGTTTATGAAGAAAATCAAATAAATAGATTTAAAAGAATTAAAATCTTTTAAAATAAAAATGAATAACATTAAACTCAAAATTGAAAATAAGCTTGGAAAGATGATGAAATATGAGGCCGAAATGTGATAGAGTTATAACGATGTCATAACGGAAAAAATAAAAATGCTAGGAAAATAGCGGGTGTTACAGGGTCAACAGTAACGGAACTCTGCGAAATCACTAGGCAAGCTAGGAGGATCCGCCTTTGAAGACGAGTCGTCATTAGGTTGTCATCTAAACAAAACTTTACATTTTCGCACTTTCTTTTATTATGCACTACGATAATACTAGACATGGACACTAGGTCCACAAACACATACTAAAACATGTAACATCCCAACTTCAACCGCAAACATTAAAATACACTAAATAGACTCGAGTAATTCCGAGATCCGTTCTAAACTATCTGCATCGTCAGGGCCGTCTCGGTAATTTCGGGGGCCCGGTACGAAATTTCAATTGTAGGGTCCTAAATTTATATCCACATTAATATAATAAATAAATAAACTTTTTATATATTTCATTTTTCAACGAAATAGGACTTCTGTAAGTATTTTAATTCATAATGTACCTTTCATATGATGATTTTCGTAGTATATTTCACAGAATATAAATAATACTAGGTGTATGAACTAATTCAACTCAAGAGTTGTGGTTTAAATGTATTTAAAAGCAACTGTTTCAAATCATACCCTCCTAGCAGCTAGTCAGTTACTCCCTCCGACTTTAATTAAAATACTAGGAAAAAAAGGGACCTGTGAGGAATCAAGCACGCATCCTCTTGGTCAGAGCATTACAATAAGAGGATTACCACCAAGCTACATCAATCAGCATGTATATCTCAAACATAAATTAATATATATTCTTTATATAATCTTTTCAATTTGGCCCTTTTAGTTTGGGGGCCCTGTGCTGTCGCCTATCTTGCACGGGCCCAAGGACGGCCGTGTGCATCGTGTCCCGTTTAGTGTATACTCCGAGGGTGCAACTCCTCACAATGTAATTTACTTATATTCGCATTTACATCTTTCGTATGATTTATCGCTTTTATGACCTAATAATCGCATGTTAAGTCACTTAACGCGGAATCCAAAACGTAAAACAACTAAAATTGAACAAAGCGGTGATCGGGTTCCGTATTAGTCCGGGTGCTCGCCTTACTAGATTCGACGCACCATTATTAATACCGAACCGACGGATCCTAAGCAGAATACCAGGTAAGGTATATCACGAGAATGACTAATATCTGTATTATCGCGTTAAAACTGATTTGCTAATACGTATAATACTAGTACTCTCTATTCTTCTATGTGCATCTTTTCATGGCCTGCTTGTCACGTGAAATCGCATTCAAAGAATGTACATACGACTACTTTGACGACAAAACTTACTTGTCCTTAAACAACCGACGTAGCAAAAGGTATAGGGTGAAAACAATGGATGTTGCAGTACTTCCGCCACAACAAAAGAACAAAGTTATCAGCCCACCGATTAATTAGTAGAGGCCGCTATAATGCGGGTGGGATTGGGTGTTCATATATATCGGATGTTGGCTTCTCAATACGTACCCACACCCCTTACTCAGAATCATGGTTTCCGGATGTCCGAAACCATTGGAAATGAGAGTCATTCCAAGCATGGAGTGCTTAAGGGTACAAGTCTTAATCTTTAGGTCCCGTCCTCTCAACTTTGAGCCGGCTAGGGACCAAAGTTGACTTGAACGGTTTCCGAGTCCCCATAATTGACTCGGTGGCAACTCCACAAATCGGCAACGAATTCAGTTCACTAAAAAGGTCGCCTTACCAAACGAATCGACCTTCAAACATTTACAACCACGACTCGATCGATTCCAAACGGAAACACTGGTTCCCGCACCCGTCTTGTACAAGTCCGGATCGTCATCTGAATCGAGGTCCGAAACATCACCCCGTTTGCGAGATCGGACCGGCCCCCGACCGGAAGGGGGCCGCATGGGTGGCTGCCGCCATACATTGAAAAACTGGGTCGGTCCCGCCCGAGCACGCGCGGGGCGTCGAACGGTGCGGACGGACGTCCACACTCTACTATCTCTCCATCTTATTGTAGACACCCGCATTTTCCTGCTCGTGTCTGTAGCAGTCTCCAACAAAACACCCGATGATGATCGGACGTTAACATGCACCAATACACTCGAATATGGGCTCATAATCCATAGTATCCGGTGTGGGCACTTAGCGGAGTACAAATATCTCAAAGTCGACCTCAAATCCAGATTCAGTGGGTCATTTCCAATAAAACGAAGCTACTTTGAGCCAAAACCGCCACCGGAGGCAAAACCATCTTTGTCGATCAAGTCAAACCTGGTCAAAGCCGAAAACTCAAAACAAGCTAAAGTACGACATCACGTCCACATACATAATCAAATCAAAGTCAAACTGTATCCAATCATACCTCAAATAACACAGATATCAATCCGTATTTTGAGCAATGTCAAATACGCACGACTTCAACTGCCTGAACTCAGGTGCCTCAGAACTGGGTCGCCCCAAGTGAGGCACCTCAATATCTGGGCATGATAGTTGGATTTGTCGTCGATCCTACCATCAAACAAACCAACTAACCAAAACTAGAATAGCAAGGGCAAGTCGGGTTGAATCCTCAGAGAGATCGGGAATGAGTACTAATTCGGTCTCGGATCAAGAATTAGCTACGCGAATCAATTATCAAGGATGACATTATACTAACTAAGATAACTAATAAAAGCAAAAGTAAACTAAAAATCAAACAAATGATAAGAATGATGATTTAATAATAATAATAATTAAAGGTCTAGGGTCCGACTTAACCACCGACATTTCATAATCATGCGTAAGAAATACCGACAATGAGTTGCTAGGGATATTAGATGAGTGGAACGCCTCTAGGGTCGACTACCTCCCTCTCGGGCTCGTAGCTCGACTAAGTAAAACTCGATCACCTTCCTCCCGGGCTCGTGAGTCGGATTCCTAGGTCAATCGAGTGGACCCACTCCCGTGGTACCCAATCCAAGATCCTAGGTCACTAAGTCCGCGTCTTAGTCCCGTTCCTTTCTCTCCCCTCTCCCAAGGTGAAGAGTCTAGACCGACAGTTAGGGTACCCTACCTAATTCCCACTCCCATGTTCAACTAGGTGGGGCAAGGCAAGTCAAGGGGCGAGTTTTACTACCCAGACCTAACCGACTCCCGTCGTTGGACAAAGGTCAAGGGTTCAAGCACAACCCAAAAGACGAGTGGATTCCCGAATCCCAAGCTATCCTCCTCCGTATATCCCAAACTACTCAATTACGGGACTCAAGCACACAATTAAGACATGGCGGGGTCTAATCGGCCCCTAGAAAAAGATTACTCGCTAAGCATAATTAACATAGCACAAAACACACTAATAATTACTCTAAACATAACATCTAACCTAATGAATTGATAAAGAAGGAAACTTTAATTAATACTAACATAAACTAAACATAAACAAACAACACAAAAATAAAATAACATTACAAAACACGATTAACGATAAAGATTACAACTTTAATCTAATTACTAACTAAACCTATCATAAACATAAAATTTATGATAAATAAAACAATAAAAGATAAGAGATAAGAATTATACCAAAAAGGATGGACTTAAAGAACTCGGAAGTTGAAGAACGGAATGATTAAATAAATAAAAACTAATTAGTAAAAACTTAATTAAAATTAAGAAGAAGAAAATTAAGTTGGCTGCTGCTGCGTGACTACTACTACTCTAAATCCCTTCTATCTGCTTCCTACACTATCTATCTAACTCTCCAAGCCTCCTGTTGTAAAACCTCATAAAATGGGTTTTATAATGCCTAATACAAAAGTGGAAAGACCAATAATTGAAAAGATAAGAAGGAATAAAAGGACTATCTTGTCATTTGTTATCCAAATCAACCATCAGCCAAATCAAATGAAAGACAGAGAGCACGGTCATCTTCGATACGCACGGTCAACTGAGGACGACCGCCTCTTCTCTCTCTCGGTTACGCACGGCTCGACGTGCGTGACGCATGGTGGCTGAGCTCAGGTGGCGCGCGGTTGTCGTTCGGTTTCTGGGTTGATGGTGGTTCACGGTGGAGGAAAATTAGAATGGTGACGATTGATGCTGGTGGATTGAAGGAGGTGCGAGGGACACGTGGTGGTCGACATCGGGGCGCGGTGGTGTATCACGGTGGAGGACCACGATTGTGGTGGTTGTTGGTTGGGCTGCTGCTGACGGTGGTTCATGGTGGTCGTTCTTCTAGCAATTGGTGGTCTAGGTGGCTGATTTGAATTGGGGATAAATTGAATTGAATATGAAATTGGATGGGTGAATTGGTGATTGGGGATGACTGAAGATGAAATTGAATTGGTGGAGGTATGAAGATGATGTCCTCTATGGTTGATTTCTGAAGATGATTGATTATGGACGGAGTATGGTGGTTTGATTGTGAAGTTTAATTGAAAATGGAGTGATAGGATTTAATTGGTGATGATGGTGAAGATTAATGGAGGATGATGTTTGATTGGTGAAGATGGAGGAAAAAGGTGAATTGGAAACGTAGTGATGATGGATAGAAAGATGGTGAAGCTGATTGATGAAAGGGGGAATTGTTGTACTCTCAGGTAAGGGAGACGAGTATTGAGTCGAAGCCGGGTCTGACTCGACTTCCGCATATCTTGACCCGTCTTTCTTGTCTTGGTTCTTCCCGGCTCGGTACCTACAAATAGAAAAATGAGCGCGCAGTACCAAAATCCAGAGAAATATAATACAATGACAGTTTCTTAACTAAACTCGACTAATAAGCTAATTAAAGACAAAACGGGTAAAAAATAGCTAGACTGTTTGTAAATTGACTAAATAAGAGTCATAATGTGGGACAAAAACAGGTAAAATCTCGACTTATCAACCTCCCCACACTTAGCTCTTACTCGTCCTCGAGTAAGCTCAAAAAACTAAACTACGACCCGTAAATAAAAACAAACAAAATGAAAACACGATATATACAAAAATGAAAATAAACAAGTTATTTACAAACAATCGCAAGCTCCAATATCAAAAGTCGCAATTCTAAAATCTAACTTAAGCATAAATAAGATAATCCAACACTAAAAAGATCACATAATCACATTATACATCAATCGGTTTCGGTCCAAGCTATTTCGAGGGCGTGAGATGGAGATGGAAAGTGAACTCCCATGAAATTAGTGACTAAAAAACATGTCCCGGCCCCTCGTAAAAACAAAGAGCTAGGGTCGTCCTATAAACCAGATGACGGAGTAAAACAATCCAAAATGTTGAAATGGATATAAATACGACTCGGGGAGGAATTTGAATTTTTTTTTCTTTTTTTTCTTTTTTCTCATTTTCTCATTTTTCATTTTTTTTCTTTTCTTTTTCATTTCTTTTCTTCTCCCCTTATTCTTTCTTTGTTTTCGTGAGTTTTTCTTCGTTGCTCATTTTCTTTTTTGCTTGAGCCTTTTTTATGATATTGGTACGAATAACCAACTCTTATTTGGTAGAGTATTTTTGTGGAAAATGGATCGTAAAAAACATAGTGTCACTCGAGTTATAGTCAGCTAGACAAGTTCAAAGTCAAATCACATCACGAGAGGTGGACGGTGGAATTGAATGAAGTACACACCTCGAGCGACTTACAGTAGGAAACCAATTGATACATAACATTCATATGCAACAATCCAATGTCTAAATTTCATTATTTTCACAAAATTTAGAAACTAGAAAAACAACTAAATCAAAGAAGACAAGTGAAAGCTAAAAACAATTGACACTAGGATTTTCTAATCTTTCGCTTTTTATGAATTTTCTAAAATTTTCAAAAGAAAACACGAAATAGACATGGACGATAAAAGCAATCAAAACAAGCTAACATAATGCTACATTCCCACAAAAACCAAATATTTACAACACCAAATACCACTTAGGTACTAACCACAAGAGTATCAACTCAACCATAACAAAATCCAACCAAAAGCCTCCCCACACTTAATCGAACATTGTCCTCAATGTTCCAAACAAGAGGAAGGGAAAGGGAGGGTAAGAAATTACCAATTAAGCTCTTTATCGAAGAATCATGATCTTTCCATGCTTCTTGTCCTAATCCCTTCAAGTTGAACTCTTGTAAAAGTACCTACATCCAAAAACAAAAACACAAACACAAACACAAAAATATATACAACGGATGCTTTGTTAAAATCGTTAGCTCGACTCCTTCAAGACTTCAAGAAAAAAGCAATTTAATGCTCTTAGGAGTTGGTCAAACAACTTAGCAAAGAAGTCCGAGAAATGACAATAGAAGACAATAGTATATGGACAAATCAATGCATAAACAAGAAAGGAACAATAATTATGAAACAATTTTTCCGCGCTTTCATGTTCAAATCTATCTTCTTTGTCAATTTGGGGCTCCTTAGGTAAGGAGTAAGGAATGAATGGTAAAAGAGGTGAAAGGTGTGGAGAGGTTTCCAAAGAGGCACAAGGGAATGGTTCTTCAAGGATGTAAGGGTTAAAAAAATCATTATTAGGAGATATCTCAACAAGAGTGACACTAGGAGTATTCTCACTTTTTCCTTCATCACTCAAAGCCTCAAAAATTTCACCACTAACCTCCTCTTCCTCTAGGTAGTCAAAGAGTGGATTCTCCATCAAGATCATATTACCTAAATCCTCAAAAATTGGATTTTCAAAGGTATTAGGCATAGAAAAATCAACCACTCTACCAATGGATGGAGAATCTTCAAAGTCACTCTCCCTCACATCCTCCTCTTCAAGAAAGTCAACAACAACATCAAATTTCTCAAAATGACTCTCCTTAACAACATCATCATCAACACATGTTGTATTCCTAAGACTTACATCAAAAGTTACACCCTCAAACTCATTCAAATCCTTCTCAACAAGTGCACTGTACCCATCATTGAAACCCCAATCATCTCCAAACATCATAAATTCTAAGTCACTCACATTACATGGAACTTGAGAATCAACAAAGTGAGGTGTAGAATTGTTTTCAAGAGACGAAACAAGATTTAAAGAAGGATTGAGTGATTGATCTTTAAGTGAGTGCATAGCATCATTATTATCATCATTCAAAGGCTTGGCCATCACAACATGTATCAAAGAAGGAGAATCATGCACATTCAAATCATCAAGAGAAGAAATATTAGCATCAAGAGCACGCTCACATGACTCAACAAAATTATCATCAATATGCTTATCATCTTTCCCCAACAAAGGCATAGAAAATTCATTCACATCAATATTTGGGGAAAGAGAGTCATCAACAATCATATCGTCCTCATCTTCATCACATACAAAAGCTACCTCATTCTCTCGAGAACTCTCCGAAATTCTCAAATTTTTGGCTATTGTGTCTAATTGAGCTTGAGCCTTACCATAGTAGGAGGTCACAGAAGAGTGTAATTGGGCCAAAGAGTCTTCAACATCCTCATTTCTTTGCTTTTGAAGAGCAAGAAAATGGTTTTGACTTTCTAACATTTCCTTCATCATAGTCTCCATGCTAGACTCAAGGGTTGAGGTTTGGGTTTCTAAGGATTGAAATGCAATGTGCCTCAAGAAACTCAAGTATTCATTTAAGTCCAATGATCTACCCTCACTCATGTAACAAGCCCATTCCCGAGTCTCCAAATTCATACCATCAAAGACAATATAGCCTAAATCTGAATCGGAGAAATAATAACCACAAGAACCAATATTTACAACATACTCCTCAAACCTAGAAAGGTATTCATGAAATGGTTCATTGTCATATTGAGAGAATTCAAAAATAGCATCCATCGGACCAAAAGGTGACAACCAAGGGACAAGTCACAAGATAAGAGACAAAATAAAAAACAAGGATGCAACACGGAACAAGTAACAATGCGTAGCCTAATAAATTTAAAACTAAACTAATATCAATCCGTTGATCTCCCCGGCAACGGCGCCATTTTGATACTCGGATTTGTCGTCGATCCTACCATCAAACAAACCAACTAACCTAAACTAGAACAGCAAGTGCAAGTCGGGTCGAATCCTCAGAGAGATCGAGAATGAGAACTAGTTCGGTCTCGCAACATGAATTAGCTACGCGAATCAATTATCAAGGGTGAAATTATTCTAACTAAGATAACTAATAAAAGCAAAAGTAAACTAAAAATCAAACAAAATGATAAGAATGATGATTTAATATTAATTAAAGGCCTAGGGTCCGACTTAACCACCGACATATCATAATCATGCGTAAGAAATACCGACAATGAGTTGCTTGGGATATTAGATGAGTGGAACGCCTCTTGGGTCGACTACCTCCGTCTCGGGCTCGTAGTTCGACTAAGTAAAACCCGATCACCTCCCTCCCGGGCTCGTGAGTCGGATTCCTAGGTCAATCGAGTGGATCCACTCCCATGGTACCCAATCCAAGGTCCTAGGTCACTAAGTACGCGTCTTAGTCCCGTTTCTTTCTTTCCCCTCTCCCAAGGTGAAGAGTCTAGACCGATAGTTAGGGTACCCAACCTAATTCCCACTCCCGTGTTCAACTAGGCGGGGCATGGCAAGTCAAGGGGCGAGTTTTACTACCTAGACCTAACTGACTCCCGTCGGTGGATAAAGGCTTAGGGTTCAAGCACAACCCAAAAGACGAGTCGATTCCCGAATCCCAAACTATCCTCCACCGTATATCCCAGACAACTCAATTACGGGACTCAAGCACACAATTAAGACATGCCGGGGTCCAATCGGCCCCTAGAAAAAGACTACAAGCTAAGCATAATTAACATAACACAAAACGCACTAATAATTAATCTAAACATAACATCTAACATAATGAATTGATAAAGAAGGAAACTTTAATTAATACTAACATAACCTACACATAAACAAACAACACAAAGGTAAAATAACATTAGAAAACACGATTAACGATAAAGATTATAACTTTAAACTAATTACTAACTAAACCTATCATAAACATAAAGTTTAAGCTAAATAAAACAATAAAAGATAAGAGAGAAGAATTATACCAAAAAGGATGGAATTAAAGAACTTGGAAGTTGAAGAACGGAATGATTAAATAAATAAAAACTAATTAGAAGAAACTTAATTAAAATTAAGAAGAAGAAGATGAAGTTGGCTGCTGCTGCGTGACTACTACTACTCTAAAACCCTTCTGTCTATCTAACTCTCCCAGCCTCCTGTTGTAAAACCTCAGAAAATGGGTTTTATAATGCCTAATACAAAAGTGGAAAGACCAAAATAGCCCTCATTTAAATGAAAAGATAAGAAGGAATAAAAGGACTATCTTGTCATTTGTTATCCAAATCAACAATCAGCCAAATCAAATGAAACACGGAGAGCACGGTCATCTTCGATACGCACGGTCAACTGAGCACGACCGCCTCCTCTCTGTCTCGATTACGCACGGCTCAGCGTGCGTGACGCAGGGTGGCTGAGCTCAGGTGGCGCGCGGTTGTCGTTCGATTTCTGGGCTGATGGTGGTTCACGGTGGAGGAAAATTAGAATGGTGAGGGTTGATGCTGGTGGATTGAAGGAGGTGCGAGGGACACGTGGTGGTCAACATCGGGGCACGGTGGTGTATCACGTTGGAGGAGCACGATTGTGGTGGTTGTTGGTTGTGCTGCTGCTGACGGTGGTTCATGGTGGTCGTTCTTCTAGCAATTGGTGGTCGAGGTGGCTGATTTGAATTGGGGATAAATTGAATTGAATATGAAATTGGATGGGTGAATTGGTGATTGGGGATGATTGAAGATGAAATTGAATTGGTTGAGGTATGAAGATGATGTCCTCTATGGTTGATTTATGAAGATGATTGATTATGGACGGAGTATGGTGGTTTGATTGTGAAGTTGAATTGAAAATGGATTGATAGGATTTAATTGGTGATGATGGTGAAGTTTCATGGAGGATGATGTTTGATTGGTGAAGATGGAGGAAAATGGTGAATTGGAAACGTAGTGATGATGGATAGAAAGATTGTGAAGCTGATTGATGAAATGGGGACTTGCTGTAGTCTCAGGTAAGTGAGACGAGTATTGAGTCAAAGCCGGGTCTGACTCGACTTTCGCATAACTTGACCCGTCTTTCTTGTCTTGGTTCTTCCCGGCTCGGTACCTACAAATAGAAAAATGGGCGCGCTGTACAAAAATCCCGAGAAATATAATATAATGATAGTAACTCAACTAAACTCGACTAATAAGCTAATTAAAGACAAAACGGGTACAAAATAGCTAGACGGTTTGTAAAATTGACTAAATAAGAGTCATATGTGGGACAAAAGTAGATAAAATCTCGACTTATCAAGGCACTAGCCTTCAAGCACCGGAATTTTGAAATCTGTATATTTCGCAAAACTCTATAAATACACCCTAACTCTTCTGACATATTAATTTACTCATTCCCGTTACAAAAGTGCGATAACTCTTCTCCCTCCATACATACTCAAAACCACAAAAAATACACTTTAACTCTTCCTATATAACTCGAGTCGCTCCTGTGTCTACGACGATACTCCACGAGTCCAAATCTCGAAGCATTTGACATTTAGGTTGAGGGTGTCCAAACCTCATTTCTAATCTCTAAAATTGTTTAATTATCGCACTTTAACTACGCTAACATTTATTTATTCCCATCTAACATTTATTTTCCGTTCCTAAGTTCTAACTACTAACATCATCCGACATTAAAATACTCGTTCATTTACGCATCGAGTACTAAGGATGATGAAATAAGGAAACCCGAACATAAGAATATATCACTCGTGTCGCCAGTCGCTTATCTCGTCACCCCGCGTATTTGGTTATTTAAGGTGAGTCAACCCCCTAAAATGCTTTTACACTTTCATTTTATTACTACCGCGTATATATAATCAAAACTATTTTAACACGACTCGAGTGGGCGTCCAACGACGGTATCGACATCGTAGATCCTAGTGATCAAATAATGATGTCGGGATACGTAGGACCTAATGCTCATGAGGACAAGCCGTTTTCCCTTCGAAGAAAACGTCCCGTGACGCCAATTCGCACATCATCATGGACCCATCGTCTGATGTCGATGTCGAATAGTGCAAAGAGTTTATTTTGGATTGATCATTTTCAAAACGAACTCATCCGACTAAAGTTTCTACCCAAAGTCCGCATAACCACCAAACAGAACTCTAGGGTGATGGCGTCTCACACTTGAGGTGCGCCACCCCAGGCGCTTTATGGTCAGGGTGCCCCAAGGCAGGCGCTTGACCTTCAGGTTATGACGTGATCGCGGAATCCTTTGTCGTATGTTTTCAATTTCATTAATAATCGTTACTCTGAAATGTTAGATGTCAATTCTATAATTGAATGTCATACATAAAGAGTCACCGAAAGTCGAGCTAATACAAAACCTAATGATGTCAATCCAAGCGTCGTACGGTCCACGAGACCCGACAATAACGCCGTGATACAGAAAGGCTATACTATTCGTAATAAGTCGATATATTCGATTCAAATCATAAAACGGGACAATTAAGGATAAGTAACTAATTAAGGTCAAAACGAGGTATCGTAGACTAACAACGTAGTCAAATAACGATACAAGTTTGACCTAGGGAATTACACTAGTGACGCAAGTCAATGCGTGTTAATCTATCAGGTATTTCCTCTTAAGTCCACATCCCATATCAATTTTCAATCTATTATCGTATTCCCTTTACAACTTTGAATGAATGCCTCGTGATATTAATCTTATATCGACGACTTCCTAGTCGGACTCGATATCATTAAATAAAAGGCTGCCAAACCACATTAGGATAGCCGGGACGAGACTTCGAGTCCTCGTTATCAAGCTACCATCACACTTCAATCCCAAACACTGATGATTCGGGCGCCCCAGTGCTCTCGCCAGAAGGCTGGTACGCCGAGCTCCCTGTACCTCACTTTCAAGTCGCACGAGCCCAGGCGCATGAGACTTGGTCCTGTGATCAGTAAGCAACATAATGCGTAACTGATCGGAGTCTGTCTAATAGTTCGGTTTACGGTTACTATTTACGTTTCTATTTACATGACCATTTATAGTTTACGTTTAACGTTTGTAACTCGATATTATGATTTTTCGTCGTATTGTGAATTCTGGGTTGTATTTCGCCCTCTATTTTCAAGTTGCTTAGTTCGTTGCGTGGCATTTGTCACTTTTAAATGAACCCAAATGCTAAATTCAATTCCAACATATTTGAAGATGCATTAAACGACGTAGTGAACATACAATTCGCATGCGTAGCCTAAAAATAATATTTGTCATACATCTCCATCATCTTACTAACACGCCTACTTAAACACAAATCGATATCTTAGTAGAGGCTGCTATGTGCGGGTGGGGTTGGGTGTCCTTCATGGGCTTCCCAACACGTACCTTCACCCCTTACTCAGAACCTTCGGTTTTTGGATGCCCGAAACCATTGGCGACGAAAGTCATTCGATATACGATACTCGATAATTCAAGACTGGTATCGTTATGCAAAGGGACGAACTCTACAAGCTCTAGTACTATAAGGCATGCAAGTCGTGCTTTGTGCGCGATATTCCTAAGTATAGAGTGAGTTCGAACAGGTCTGAACTCCCATAAAGTTTGGTAGCGACTCCATTATCATTTAAATTTCAATTCGAGATCAATCTCACGCGAGAACATCCGCCTACCAAAACCCGCGCCTGACCGAGCCGGGTGTGAACCTATGTCATGTCCACACTTATAAATCAAGGAATTTACACTACGAGGGTATGTATTTCTCGACCTACTTTTGTCCTGATTCATATCTATATTGTGCTTGTATTCTTGGATTTGCGCTAGGAAATTGTTTCATGAAATTCAGCTTTCGCACCGGTATAATCCTGCAGTGGTATTAGAGCCTCTAGCATAATATTTATATGATCAGATTCATATTTTGTTTTTGTGCTTTTTTTATTGTGATTGGATTATAATCTCGAGTTTATCATGGAAAATTTGTTAGAACTAATATGGAGATATTGGTTGATTGAATTTTGTAAGGACGACCGTAAAGAATTCGGATTTTATAGTCAACAATATCAATTCTTTTTCCATTATTATAATCATATAATTCAATATTCATCCGCATATCATCTTTTTGAAACATGTGAAGTGTTATTACCAGCATTTCCCCATTAACAAAAAAGTACTCTGTATGCAAAGCATTTGTCGGTCTTCTTCTCAATTTAATTTCTTCTACAATATAAAACTTGAGGTTGATTAGGGAAAGGGGTGGCGCCACTTATGTCTAGGCTTTTCTCAGCCGTCGTCAGCCACCACACTGACCAAACGTTAGTAAGTTTTCAGTCGGGTGTATCAGATGCATCGCCATCTATGGTGGCAGGTCAGAGATGCTAGAGTGTGCGATGGTTGGGCTCTCGCTGCGAGAGGTGTTCGAAGGTCGGTCAGATCGATTTGGCGGGGGAGGTGGTTAGGGTTTTGGTCTCCTCTGCCAGGGTGTTTGTGTGATGTTTATTGTATTGGGTCACGACATATGATGTCTAGCCCATCAAGAAAGGAGTTTCTTAATAAAACCAAAACAAAATTAATTTCTTTTACAATTCAATAATGCCAATTTCCGTAATTCGACTACACTCATGATAAATATTATAGATTGAATCATAATAAATTCGTTTGTTTTGTTTACGAGTTAATCGTTAAGTCGTGTTACTAAAGTTGGTTATGCGATTGGTTTACGACTTAAGAGTTAAGTCGTGTTATCAATTTCAAGTTTTTATTCGAACTAATCGTTAATTAGAACATGAATATGATTCATCATTTTTATTCCGTATTGTGAATGTGATGCATGAATACCATTATAATTGTTATGAAATTGGCGTGTGACTTGTATGGCCTAAACTAGGATGGTTTACGATCTGCTTATCGTTATTCGTTGTAATAATTTAAATTATTTATTTATTCATCTTGGTACGCATGCAATGTATAATTATTTTAGTTCATACGATTGCGGGCGCATTGTATTGTAATGTAATAATTTGTTGCTTTATTTTATTTTTACTGGTTAATTTATAATTAATAAAATGGGATTTTCTACGTGGTACCCCTGAACCTTTTACTTTTCTACCTTGTACCCCTACACTTTTTACATGTATACATGGTACCCTTGTACTTTACTAAAAGTTTCTTTGGTACCCCTAAACTTTATTATTATCTTTATTGGTACCCCTAAACTTTATTATTATCTTTATTGGTACCCCTAAACTTTTTTCCCGTCAAATTTAGGCAACAAATTACTTTTTTATGTTTAAAATTAAAAGTTAAACGTCATTTAACATACCTAATTAACCGATAATTGAACTTAAACTAACAATTTTGTACATGTTTACAGTTATACTCCGAATCTAAATGGATTATATTTTTGACGTTTTATTGTCAAATCAAATGATAACACTTAAATTAAGCTCAATTACCCGTTAATTATCTAAGTTAAATGATATTGAAGTCTTAATCCTAAGTTAAAAACATAATCTAACGACAAAACTTGACGGGAAAAAAAATTGGGGCGCTAGTTAAATTAATAATAAAATTCAAGGGTACCATTTATAGACATAGAAAAGGTAGGGGTACCATGTAGAAAAGTGAAAAGTATAGGGGTACCGCGTAGAAAATCCCTGATAAAAATAATGTAATTTGAAGACGAAGTCCCGAGAAGATGAATGATGGAGATCCAAACGATTCGATGGAGGTTTCATGAAGGATGGAGACCCGGAAGAAGCTTTTGGACCTAATTAGTTTAGAGCCCATACTAGATCACTATTTTTTATGCTTGCATTAAAGTTTGTTTTATGCTTGCTTTATTGCATGAATGTGTTTATTTTGTTATGAGTTCATCGTAAATAACCGACATTTGATCCCCAAATAAGTAATATTGAGTCTTATGTTTTTTCAAACAACACCTATGAAGTCCTAGAACACGATTAAGAGGTTCTGCCAAAGCAGGGTGTTGATCGTTATTCCGGGGATAATAGGGTGAACTTACGAAATTCAAACGTTAATGTTTAGTTTGACTTAACAGAACTATAAAAAGATAAAGTTTTGGGTTTCGAGACAATGGAGATGTGTTTGACATGGAGTTGTTAAATACGTCGCCCAAGAATTATAAGTCAGTTATAATTAGTAAGGTTGTTACTTACCTTAAAAACCATTTAATTAAAGGCAGGGCCAAAGTCCGTTTAATGAATAGTGGAAGAGGGTCGAATTTTTTTTCAAAATAATGCTCTTAAATAAACTTATTATCGTTTCGGGTCGGATTGATAACTAATTAATAAAATGGGGCTCTAGGAGGTTCGGAGTGAGGGTCGTGTGTAGGCGGAGCAATCCCGCCATTAGAAATGGCGGGTTTTTGAAATAATAAATTTCTGAAAAAAAAAAAAAAAAAAAAAAAAACTCTTATTGAGCACTAACCCGCCACTCCCAATGGCGGGTCAAGGTGAATTATTTTTAAAAAATATCCAACAAGAAGATTCGAACTCAGGACCTCTGGATAGAGCTTACACTCCTTACCACTAGACTACAATTGATGCCTTGGTAGTTTACTACATTTATATCATCTTATCCTTGCTCATTTAAAAAAAAAATTCACCTTGACCCGCCATTGGGAGTGGCGGGTTAGTGCTCAATAACCCGCCATTCCCAATGGCGGGTTTAAGAGTTTTTTTTTTTTTTTCCGGAAATTTATTATTTCAAAAACCCGCCATTTCTAATGGCGGGATTGCTCCGCCTAAACACGACCCTCACTCCGAACCTCCTAGAGCCCCATTTTGTTAATTAGTTTTCAATCCGACCCGAAACGATAATAAGTTTATTTAAGAGCATTATTTTGAAAAAATTTTCAAGAGGGTCTTGGTTATATGCCTTTTAGGGGATAATTTTTTAAAGGGCATTTGGTAGTTTAAAAGGTTGTTTTAAACTTCTTTGATGAACATTTCACTTGTACTCGGTTGTTCTTTTTGTTTATGTAGAAATAATGACTAGTAATAACAATTCTACTTTTAATCTGCGCTCTGTCCTTGAAACGGACTAACTGAATGCTAACAACTTACTAGATTGGGAAAGAAATTTGAGAATTGTTTTTAGATGTGAAGGAAAGGAGTATGTCTTGGACAATGCTTTTCCTGGAGCACTCTCTACAACGGCATCGGATGCCCAAAAGAAAGCTAGAGAGAAAACCATTGCGACAAACGTGCAAGTCAGGTGTCTAATGCTTGCATGCATGGAACGACCAGACTTTCAAAAGCGTTTTGATGGTATGGATGCATACAACATTATGGCACAACAAAAAAACCATGTTTCAGAAACATGCTAGGCTAAAGAGATTTGAGGCTCATCGCAGGTTACTCGAATGCAAGACATATGGTGAACCAGTTGGGCCACATGTGTTCATTATGATTGGACACTTCTAGGTCATGGAAAAACTTGGGTTTGCTTATCCACCTGAGCCAGCTATTGATATTGTGATCAATTCATTACACGAGGGTTTTTGAAACTTTCGTTTGAACTTTTGTATGTAAGAAGGGTAAACAACCTTTCAAGAGTTGCATGGTATGTTAATTCAGCCTGAGAGGAACATCCGGATTGAACCATAAAAGGAACATAAAGATGTTCTTATGAATCGTACGAGGAAAATTTTAAAAAGACAATCTCTAAAAAGGATAGAGGCAAGGAAGGTGCCAAGTCCGATTCTTATGGAAAGGGAAAGGCTAGTTTAAACGCAAAGGCTGCAGCTGAACAAGAGTGCTTCCATTGTCAAAAGATTGGCCATTAGAAGAGGAATTGTCCCAAGTACCTGGAGGACAAGAAGAATAGTCCTTCTACCTCAAGTAATTTTTTTTTGGGAAAAGATAAGTATATTAATGAATTAATCAATAATCATGTACATAGCTTGTAACATAATTCGCATCTCTGCTATTCTATTTCCACGTTTTAGTCAAATTAAGATAATACATTTGTAATTCCTTGACTATCCCTTTGGCCACTACTTGGGGTCTCACTATCTGTCCTTCCAGTCTATCCTTATTTTGCTTGTAACAACCCGGATTTTCGATGACTTAAAATAATAGATAATGCGGAAAATTATCTAAGTCATTTAATTAAAATTATATCAGAGTATAAATAAATCCGGATCGCTACGGATCCTTACAACAAACGACTATTAATTACATAGTCTAGATTCACTTAGTACAGAATATAAATTTCATTTTATACAGAACATATTATTAAAATCTCTCGCTCAATTCCCCAACGTCTTAGACCTGCAAAAAGAATAATACAGTGGACGCTGAGCGGGACAGCAACCAAGCCGTTCATCTAACATCACCTCGAACACATAAGACAATCATGTGAATAACAAATAATATGCTTATAAAAATATTAAAGGATATCACGTAACAGATAGTTTCCTTTATTCTAATTAATCAACATGTGAGGTGATGAAAAACGATAAAGTTTAGAAAATAGGACGTTGGCAGCCATTTGATTTAAAAAACATTTTTCACGTAAACAGAGATTAAATACACGAGAGAGTCGTGGCTCCTAGTATCACCCTACATCCTATTGGCTTGCATCTCACCAATAGAAGTAACCGTGTTACCAACTCGTAGACCGAACCGATATTATGAGGTTTACATCTCACCCATAAGGCTCAATTGGGTCCGAACTTCTATTATATTATACGTTTATTCAAACGGGGCTCTAGGCTGAAATGAAAGCTGATGATTATAATCTCTGCATCATCAAGAAGGAACCCGCAGTTTTCAGAATCTTGTTCTGCCCCTGCTACCTAGGTGGTAATACTGATCAAGTACTTGTCTATATGTGCGACACAAACCCTACGCAGACTCTTGAACCGCTGCTCTCACTGCCGTAGGACGACTACCTTAAAGACTAGGTTGACTCTCGGACCGCAGCCTCCGAGTCTGCTTTTCATTACAAGTGCAGTCGAAACACCACGCATGGTAGGATCCAACACAAGCTATTCGTCCCAGACTCGCATCGTAAACTTTATATAAAAGTCACCTGTGAACAAGTAGTATTTTATTTGGTGACCTTCAATAATTGGCCGGACTCATTTAAACAGTCAAATTCTCAAATACTTACTTTCAGTGTGATAACATTACACTTTAATCCTCAAGTGTCACATGAAACATTATATCCCAAATATCGTATAATATTTTAAAAATAGTAGATTCTTTAAAATGAAGTTTTATATAAAAATAAAATTTAAGGTATAATAATAATAAAATATTATTTAAAATTTATAATTTCTGAAAAATATAGAAGTTTCTGAAAAATATAAATTAAGTCGTACTTAGTCGATTTACAAATTTTTGACGTAAAATCATATTTATTTATTTATTTATAAATATCGTGTAAAAGTTTTGGAATAAAATAAATCCATTTATTTAAAAAATGATATTTATAATTTCTACCTATATAAAAATAATAAGTAAAGTATTATTAAAATAAAATATTTTGTACGTTACTAACTTACTGTATTATAATATATAAACAAATGTAAAAGTATTAAAGAAAATTAAATATGACCGAAATTATAATTATATAAAATACGTACAAAATATAAAGTACATAGAATAAACATACATAACAAATAAAATTAAACATACATATAAAATACAATGAAAATGATATAAGTAAATTTTATCATTTTAAGTTCTTTTATTCATTTTCTCGTTTTTCATATAAACAAAAATGTAAAGGTGATAAATAAATAAATCAAACAAGTGATAATTTAATCGAGTTGAATTTAGTCATAAATAAATATATAACACAAATAAAATATCACTTAACATTTTTATATATATAAGTAATTTAGTCATACAAATAAGCCTAAATATTTAAGTAAGCAATTTATTAAATTACTAACATAATATACTTATATATAAGAAATGTTGTTAGAAGAAAAGTTTGGTTACCTTAATAGGCTATTACGGAATATTTATTAACGTTATTAAGAATTATGGTCGACGGGGTCAATAATATCGTCTACGTTAGGAAAATCGTCTTATCCCCCTTTAAAGAAATCTTCAGTCCAAATGATTTGACCCAAATACGCTACTAGAAAAGTGATTCCGTCAAATACTGGATAACTCCTCATTTTCGATGCTCCAATTATAGAGAAGGACGAGGGAGTAAATATAATACGTAGTACGGAGTATATAGTATAGTAAGTAGGAGTAGTACGTAAGAGTAGTATGTAAGTAATATTACGTACGTAGTATAGTACTCCCTCCGTTCCAATGAATTGTTTGCCTTTACTTTTGGCATCAAGGGGAAGAGATCCAATTAGGAGGTGACATGTGGATGAGAAGGTCAAATTACATGTAAAAAGCTTTCCAAAAATAGAAAGGCAAACAATTCATTGAGACGCCCCAATATGGAATAGGCAAACAATTCATTGGAACGGAGGGAGTATATAATGAGAGAATGAGGGAGTAGTATAAGGAGTAAGTTAGTAATGAAGTAGTGGTATGTAGTATGTATATATATAGAAGTAGTTACGTAGGATTAGGTAGAATGAGTGTGCAAGTGTATGTGTTAGTGTATGTAGGGAGTATATGTGTAGGATAGTAGAAGATGTAGGTTAGGAAGGTGTAGGAATATAGGAATTAGTAGGATAGGATGCATGCATAAGGAATAGTGTAGGGTAAAAAGAAAAAAATATATACGTGGGGCGTTCATAGAAGATCGAGTTTCGTTTCGTTTTTCGTACAAACGTCTTTCTTTCTTTCTTAAAAAGTTGAAACATAAGATTACGGAATTAAAATAATAGAAACTGTAAAATTTATCTTTAAAAAGAAATTTGTAAGACAGTAAATAAAATAGACGGTAAATAGTTTTATGGGACAAAAGTTATAAGAAATCATTATTTTAATAATTCGATAAATTATTAAATTTTTACGAGACGAGAGAATGTTAAAACGACAGGTCAATAAAAAATATTTTCGAGTTTTAAAATTTATTTAACGAAAGATAAAAATTTTAATAATTCGATAAATAAATTCACATGTTTTCAATACGGAATAATTTTTTTTTTAACGAAAATAAAATATTTTATTCATGAAAATATTTTTTCAAGTGTTAAACTTGGTTTAAATAAATGTTTAAAATTTTAACTCTATTTGAAAAATACGGGGTATTACTATCTACCCCTCTTAAAACAATTTCGTCCTCGAAATTTCCAGCATAACTTAGGCAATTAACAAGGTTTAAGACACTACATGAATAATATGAAGTGTTAGAGTTCATCTCGCAAAAATGACTCGGCTCACAAGTGACTTGCTCATATATCTGACCTCTCCGCCAAAGTTTTACAAAGGTGGTACTTCCCCAAATTAGTATGCATGGTAGGTATTATTGATCTACTGTAGATTCTCATTCCTATATAGTGGCACTATTCAATCTCGGGTCATTGTCGGGATTTGGTTCATGGTTTGTCTTATCTCCAAAATATCTTGATGTTTATATTCCCTAAAATTGAAAGGTGTTATGTTATGGGTAGTACAAGTTTCTCGTAGGATAAAAGTCCATTAAAGAAGGTTATCCTAATTCCCATATAATCTGTAGAGCATTCATAAACTATGATATTATTGGGTTTACTAGAACACTTCTCTCATAGGTTCAAATTAAACATATAGATTATACAAAAGTCCGAAGTTCTCATGTTGACATTAGCATTTCTCGTCAACCAGGTTGATCTCCTAAGGTTGATCCTTAAGTGTTTTTTTGTCGGTCATGACAGGGTTAATCCTAAATTCCCACATTGACTTCCTAAATTCCTCAAATTTTCAAAATTGTTTCTCCGTTGCTTTATTCTTCAAACAGCGGGTTAGTCTAACTTCAGATCAAAATTCATTGCTTCAGAAGTGTCCTTTACAATTATGACACTTAGGGTTTGCAATACTATCAACCATTATTCAATAATATTGTCTCCCAAAAGTATATACGGTATTTCTTAGGGATTCTCCAAAATATTGTTTACAAATCATTCAATCAATCAATTGGATTCTATAGGTCCGACAAGGTATGTTCAACATATAATTCCTCAAAATAATATTCGATGTATATAATAGTAAACCTCAAAATAATTTTGATCTAGGATCGTACCCTTAGCATTCTCAAATACTTAGTTCCCCAAAAAAATATTGATCATCATAAATATCACTCGGCTTCAAAAATATATTCTCTCTTCTCATAATAGGGTGGTTGAGATCTAGGTTAGAACATTATGATCTAAGTATTGTGATAGGTTACTGCTCTGCAAGGTTTAACACATAAGACACATCCAAAAATGTGACTCAAAGTCCCCAATTATGTAAGTGTGCTATGGTCCGATTTTTTTTTTGTAAGCAAAACAAATACTAGGTTAGTAACGTTCTTAGCATAACGATCTCGGTAGTCATCTCCCTGGCATAGTCCATGATCACGCTTCTGTATTGAAGTTTAATTTCTTGGTGACATCCTTTGCAAATAACTCGAGCAGATTCATCTTGTTGCGGTTTGTTCTTCTGTATGATTTTGTGGAGTTGTTTCTTTGCTTCGTGCATATTTAGTGTGTCATCTACGTTCTCGTGTTAGTACTATACCATAGTGTCAGTGGTTATAATTAAAATTTCTATCATAGTCTATGTAAGTAAGACTGGTTAATGTTTACTCGATCGGAGATACGTGGCAAAAAGTTCAAGACTAAGTATGAAGGTAAGGTTGGTTAAAACAAGAATCCAGGAAACAAAGTGAAAGTCATAAGAATTAGAAAGGGTGTGAATGATTATGACAATTTTATTAATAGAATGACATAGCACTCTATCATAGATCTTCTCTTTCGATGATAAGAGGAGATGAAATTGGTATTTGTCAAAAAGAAATTCTAAAATAAAGCTGGGTTTTGGAGAGTATATGTGAAAGTGAAAATCAATTGTATGAGGTTCAAATTTCTCAGATAACTGAATAAAATTGTCATGGGTTGATTCAAAGAATATATAATAGATCAATAGGTTGATTGAAAGTAAAACATAATTCAAGACAAATTGGTCAGGGTTGAAGGTTGAATTGTGTTTTTTTTTTAAATATATAACATGAAGTAAGGCTAAAAAGTGTCAACATGAATTTAGGAACAAAGGATTATCGTGATGATCAATTCAAGAAATGTTTTAACTTGGTTAATGAACGAGAATGATATCCAATCACAAAAAGTGGAGATAATATGAAATAGTTTGGTTTAAGTAAACGGGTCAATAACTGAAAGGTTGAAGGTCAAAGCTGAAGGTAAAATTCAGATTAACTGATTTTGAAAATGAAGGAAGTAATTAATAATAGAATACACAAAACTTGAAGATGTGGTCGGAGGTATTTAATGAAAAATCAATGTAGGGTTCAATCTTTGAAATATGAGCATTCACAAAATAAATGCGTCACTGTCTCAGTACTGGCATAACATACGCAGCACAGATCGTCCATCACCAATTTCAAATTATACAGCTTCTCCTTAATGTTCATGGCCTGCTGTTGATGCATCCACGCAATTATCCTATGCTTAGGCATTGTCCACTGATCCCATATCACTCTATGCCCTTCCACCTCATTCTCTTTCTCTCAAAACCACTGATAACCTCTCGCTACATTATACTTGTTGCTGCTAGTCCATTCACCATTTTCATAACCTTCTTTGAGCTTATCTCTCAGTTGACATATCTTTCTCCACCCCCAAATAGTATCGACAGAAGGTACATATTCGAACCAAATTTGTCCCTTCAGATATATAACATTTATCCATTTTACCCATAGCTTATCAGGGTGCCTCAAGACCCACCATGTCATCTTCCACAACAAAGCTTTGTTCCAATGACAATTTTGCAACAAATTTAGGCCCCCTTCCTTATATGGTGTCCAGATCTTTGTACATGCCATTGGTGGAGTGCGTGTGTAGTTCGTGCCTCCTTCCCATAGATATGTTCTACATAAAGCTTCAATTTGTTTAATTACTCCTTTAGGAAGTAGGAAAATTGTTGCCCAGTAGTTGTGTAAGGTGCCTAGAACTGCCTTTACAAGTACCAAGCGACCCTCATATGATTATTTCCTGGCCCCAAGCTTCATGATCGATCCAGGACGTTAATCAAAGGAACACAGTCACTGCTAGTAAGCCTTGATGGTTTGATAGGGACCCCTATGTATGTAAATGGCAAAGTCTCTTCTGTGCACCCAGAAATTGCCAGTATTTCCTGCTTTAATTCGCTCCAAACTCCATTGAAGTATATGTTAGTCTTTCCTTTACTCAACTGCAGTCCAGAGGCTGCAAAAAATGTAGCAAAAGTTCGTAACAAGAGCATCGTAGACTGAATGTCCCCCATACTAAACATAAGTAGATCGTCTACAAACATGAGATTGGCCTGTTTCATAGGCTTACAAAGAGGGTGGAATCAGAACTCTTTCGTATCAGTTGCAAACATGAGAAGTCGAGACAAATACTCCATGCATATTGTAAATAGTAGAGGGGATAGAGGGTCCCCTTGTCTAAGGCCTCGTTTCCCTGAAAAGAAGTGATAAGTGTGTTATGTAGTGCTTATTTCTTGTGTTTGGTCTTAGTTTCTCTTGTGGAATCGCGCTTTGGAGCGGTTTCGAGGCTACTTACGCTTCTTCTAGCTTGTTTTAGGTTCCTAAGACCTATCTTGGAGAAATGAAACAATTCCGACTCATTTCCGACGCATATGGAGCCAACGAAGAGAAGCGACGATGACTCAGTGGCCTAGACTCGATCCCGAGTCCCATGGAGCCCACTTGATGATATCCCGAGCACTGAGGATCGATAAGAAGCCTAGGAAGAGCAAATAAAGACCCATCCCGGTCAGGAACACATCCATCACGACCGGGATGGGAGACAAAGAAGAGACGACCCACTGTGGGGCCTTCCCGGTCGGGATCATGACCTTTCCGACCGGGATGGCACTCTTCCTGACCGGGATCATCCCCTTCCAGGCCGGGAAGGGCCCAGCTCTTTCCGTCTTCACTTTTCCGCCTCTCTTATTCATTACAACCCTATATATACCTCCCTCTTGTAAGCACGAACTAACTAATAACTAAAAGAAACTAGACTACTAACCGAGCGGGTATTAGCGCACCCTACGCCCTTTCAACTCACGCGAGAACACTTAGAGGAAAAGTGCTCTCCGCAAGGCAAGTCGGGAAGACATCATCCCGGTCGGGATGGCACTCCAGTAGACCCAACTTTTGTCACACCCATCCTGGACGGGATGACACCCTTCCCGGCCGGGATGGCTCATCCTTCCCGGTCGGGATGCACTCTTCCCGGCCGGGAAGAGTCTTCTAACCCTCTATAGCTCCCAAAAGCTCGTTCCAAGCTTCAAAAACCGACTCCCCTTCACACAATCCAAGCTCCAACATTAACCCTTCCTTCCTAGGAGACACTTTCACTATGCACCTACCAAACAAGCTCAAACACAATCATCAAAGTCTCTTCCTCACATCGCTCATCAATAATCCAAATAATCAAGAATTTCATAAAACTAAAAGAAATTACAAGAGAAAGATATATATACAAAGGGACGGTTCTTTTCGAACTCCGTCAAACCAAGGATGGTGCACTTTTCAATCTTTTTCAACAACACTATAGCCTATTCCATCTCCATCAAGGGCACGAAAAACAAATCGAAGGCCCTAGCAAAGTCTTCAATCAAGCTAGTAATATAGGCATCCAAATACCAAGGCTCCCTATGACCTTGTCTCGACGTTCCCGGGGCATCCCGATCTTGTAAGTTCAATGGCTTGAACCTATACTTTTGATCCTTCGGGATATACCCAAATGTCCACTTGTCCTCATGCGGCCCCAAGGGAGGCTCATCTTGCTTCTTGCCTTTCAACTTGTCATCAAACCCATGATATGGACACTCATCTTCCTCAATCTCGGAGTCATCATCTTTAAGCTCATATGAATTGTTCTTCAAGCTTTGTCCCAACTCAACCCCTAGATCAATGTCTTTCATGGCGTGGATCATATTGCAAGACTCATCGTTAGTCGGCGAATTGTTGCCTTGGAGGTCAAACACGATCTTTTCTTCGCCTAACTCGAATGTGATCCTACCGTTCTTCACGTCAATCATAGCACCAGCGGTGTGTATAAATGGGCGCCCAAGGATAATAGGAGTGTTGGCATCTTCCGGCATATCGAGCACGATGAAATCGACCGGAATGAAAAACTTTCCGATCCTCACCGACACGTCCTCTAACATCCCCAATGGTCGGTTGAATGAACTATTGGCCATTTGGAGTGTAACGGAAGTGCGCTTTAGCTCCTTCATCCCGAGTCGGCAACAAATGGAATAAGGAATGATGCTCACACTCGCACCCAAATCACATAGCGCTCTCTCGATCTTGTAATTGCCTATGGTGCATGAGATCGAGAAACTACCCGGATCTTTCAACTTTGGAAGCGTGGAACCTTGTATAATCTCGCTCACCACCCTTGTGAACGCAATAGTCTCTTCCTTGTCGATGGATCTCTTCCTAGCTAGGATTTCTCGCATGAATCTTCCATATGCCGGGATTTGGGTAAGTAACTCGGTGAATGGGACATTAACATCCAATTTCTTCACAATGTCTAGGAATTTGTTAAATTGGACATCCACCTTAGTCTTCATTTGCCTTTTTGGAAAAGGCAACTTGATTTGAACCTTGCTTTGCTCAATAGGAGTGGACTTCTCACATGACACTTTTCCTTTACCCTTTTCTTTTGCTTGAAGTGGGGGAAGCTTGTCTTCTTGGGGTTTCTCAATCTCCCATAAGACTTGCTCCTCTATTGGATCTTCCATGCTTGAGTTTTCTTGAATCGGAGATACATCATCTTGGATGTGTTCTTGCATTGGTTCTTGCTCACTAGGGAATGAAGGGGGGTCATAAGATGTACCTCTCCTCGTGGTAATAGCATTTACATGCTCAAATTTTGGTGTTTCACCTTGAGGAGGTAATTGCCCATTTTCCCTTGAAGAGATACCCGAAGCAAGTTGAGCTATTTGGGTCTCAAGCATCTTCGTATGAGCATCTCTCGCCATGTTGTCCCTTTGAATAAAAGCATAGAACTCTTGCTGGTTTTTTGACATCTCCATTTGACCCTTTTGCATCTCCAACATAGCTTTTTGAATGTCGAAATCACGAGGTGG
Organism: Agrostemma githago; assembly: GCA_958450325.1. Taxonomy (NCBI): domain Eukaryota; kingdom Viridiplantae; phylum Streptophyta; class Magnoliopsida; order Caryophyllales; family Caryophyllaceae; genus Agrostemma; species Agrostemma githago. The sequence continues at coordinate 43,262,005 of OY288244.1, forward strand.
AGATTTTGGATTGTGCAGAGTATCGGTAAGGGCTGAGTATCGTAATAATGAATAGGAGACCGACTCCTAGGCTTTCTTTCTTGACGGTTAGCTTGAGTTGCTTGTTGTTGATGGTTCCCTTGGAACCCATGAGAATTGCCTTGATTAAGGCCTTGATTGATGCCATTGTTGTGGTTGGAAGTTTTGGTTTCCTTGGAAACCACCTTGATTGAAGTTCCCTTGTTGGAACCCTTGATTGTTGTTGTGGAAGGTACCTTGGTTATTTTGCTTGAAATTGTTGAAGGGCCTTGAGTTGCCTTGATAACCTTGGTTGTTGTCCCTTAAGGGAGGAGGAACATAGGGACGAAGTTGTAAAGCTTGTTGTTGAGGGACTTGATTGGAAGCTTGGTATTGATTAGAATAGGATGCACCTTGCTTGAACGCTTGAAAGGCGTTCACTTGCTCAACGCTTCCTTGACAATGCATAGGATCATGACCAACGATTCCACAAGTATCACACATCCCATAATAAGGCAAAGGAGGTGCAAATCCCAAGGCATTCACTTCTTGAATCGAGTGTTGGTTGGAGGAACTAATGCTTTGAACTTGATTGAGGTGGCCTTGGAGCTTCTTGTCAATATTCTCCATGTGGGTCTTCAATTGAGCTCCAAGGTCAATGCTTAATTGAGTAATAGCATCAACCTCGTGCCTACCTCCTCGATTTGCCTTCCTAGGCCTTGAGTATTGAGAATTATGAACCGCCATCTCCTCGATCCTTGCCCATGTTTGGTCATCATCGACCTCGGTGAACCTACCATTGGAGCCCATATTGAGTACAGTTCTAGAGTCCTCATAAAGACCGTTCCAAAATTGTTGGACTAAAAACCATTGTGAAAGTCCATGGTGGGGGCACGATCTAACCAAAGATTTAAACCTATCCCAAGCTTCATAAAGGCTCTCTTCATCCCGTTGTTGGAAACCGGTGATGGAGGCCCTTAGCAAATTAGTCTTCTCCGGAGGGTAGAACTTTTGGTAGAACGCCAATGCAAGTTTCTTCCAAGTATCAATGCCCATGGTTGCCCTATCGAGACTCTTGATCCATTGCTTCGCTTTTCCAATTAATGAGAATGGAAACAATACCCAACGGATTTGATCTTGAGTAACCCCGGTTTGAGAAATAGCGTCACCATAATCGGAGAAAGTCTCCATGTGTTGGTGCGGGTCTTCGGTGGGCAAACCACTAAATTGATTTCTCTCCACAAGTTGGATGAATTGAGTCTTGGCCACAAAATTTCCGGCATAAGCGGCCGGTAGAGTATTCGGTCCCGGCAAGACATCTTCCGTAAATGTGGAGTGAGATGAAAACTTCGGCATAATTGGATGTAAGGGAGACGGTGGTGTAGACGGTGTTGATGTAGAACTAGACGGGGAACTGGGTGAAGAAGAATGGATAGATGAACCAAAGGGGTTTATGAAGATCCCTTCGGCCGTCTCTCGAGATGCTTCGTCAAAGTCGGACCCTTGAGCTTGCTCTTCAATGGTATTGCTAGTACTTGGTTGAGAGATTCTAACCCGGCCAATCGTCCGTTGGCGAAAGGCTCTAAAGAGTCTTTCCGGCTCTAGATTGAAGAGAAAGAGTTCGCCTCTCCCCCTAGGCATACACTACACACTTGAGCAAACGTGAGAACACCTAGTGCTTTTCGGGCACTAGGCAACGACAATAAACAAGCACAATCGAAAGACAAAGAGAAAAAGAAGAAATAAAACTAAGGAAACAAGAAGAATCTAGAGAATAAGCACAAGAGATGATAGAAGAGCACAAAGAAGGGTAACTAAGTCTAGCTATAAGCAAACTAAGTCTAAACAATACACCGTCCCCGGCAACGGCGCCAAATTGATGGTGGGATTTGCCGTGGGTCCCGCCGATCAATATTTAACTGATTATTCCTAGTGGGTAGCTAGGGCAAGTAGGGTCGATATCCACGGAGACGGTATGGTAAAGTCTAGACTAGGTCCGCTCACAAACAAGGCTAAGTCACACAAACAAACACAAAGAAGACAATAATTGATAAACTATGGTGGTGAAAGAGGTAAGACTAGGCTAAAACAATGCTAAAATGGAATTACTAATGATCGAACAAACTAGTGAACTAAAAGAAACAATGACTAACTAAGAAATTAAAATCAAATATGAAAGGAAGTGGGGTAGGTCGGGTTCATAAGTGTAGTAGGTTAATTGGGGTGATCATGGGTATAGGTGTCTCCTAGTTGCTAGAGTCGGTCCGGGCTCTCGCTACGTAGACCAACACCGAGGTAAGTTCGCGCTCTCGCGTCTAAGACTAACCTCAACACAACCACAGAATAGACAAACAATGAGAAGATGAGCACAAGTATGGGAAGCATGGCCACTACTACTCACACAAGCATATCAACAAACACATAGAGTGCTCAATATGTGACTAACAACAAAGATTCACCCTTTACCCCTAATCACCCATAATCTACCCTTAATCCCCCTACTAACCCACAAGGAGACTACTCACTCATTATCAAGAATAAACTAACAATAGTAAGAGAAAACAACATCACAAACCAAACATCCATAATGAAGAACAAGAACAATAACAAGAACAATATAAAAAAATTCAAACTTGACTAAATAAACAAGAACAAGAGTAAAGAGGATTATACCAACAACAAGAGGAAGAAAAAGATGCAATCTTGTATAAATAAGAACCCAAATCCACTCCAAGGATGTCAAGCTTGGAGAAATCTTCAAGAACCCACTTAATACAAGATTATCTAAACTAGATTAAACTAAGATTAACTAAATATTAACTAGAGATTTAAAGAGATTAATTAGGGTTTTGAATGCTTAAGAGAGGCCTAAAACAATCTAGGGTAAAGTCTGGTGCTTCAACATTACAAGGAGGAGTATTTATAGGGTTACAAGAATGAAGGAGGAAGAAAAGAAGAGGTGCGGCTACAGCGGTCTCGTCCCGCCCGAGACGGGTTGGTCCCGCCCGGGACGGAGCCAAAACAGAATCTAGGCTAAATGCGCACCTCATCCCGGACGGGATGAGTTCCTTCCCGTCGGGGATGAGTCTTGTAGGCCTCCAATATGATCTTTAAGGTTCCTCCTTGCTTCACATGGGCTTCTCATCGACTCTCGGGTCTCGGGATCGAGTCTAAGGGGCTCGGTATCGGGTCACAAGGTCTCGGGTTCGAATCCAAGGCATCGAGTGATCGTTCCTCCGCTTCGTTGGCTCCAAAAAGTGTATGTATTGAGTCGGAATCGCTCCAACTCTTCATGAATGGTCTCGGGAACCTAAAACGAGCTAGAGGAAGCATAAGTAGCCCATGAACCGCTCCCAAGGAGCGATTCCGCAAGGAAATGGGACCAAAACAGAGCAAATTAGGCACTACAAACTACACTTATCAGGAATCGTCCATAAGCTGCTCCAAGTTTGGAGCTTGGCTCCACATATTGAAATATTTGAAGCTTCTCTTGTGAATTGTTTGGGTATTCTTGCTACTGATTAAGCAAGGACTGTGGTCGAATGATCCTTCCGGTAAGAATTTAGCATGATAGTCCTCAAAATTTGTGATCCACTCCTGATTAACCAGAACCCTATCAAGCCTACTGTAGATCCTCTCCTCAGGGGGGCATTTTTTTATTCCATGTAAAAAAAGATCCTTCAGTTGAGCACTCCATCAACTCACATTCGTCGATACATTTCTGGAAAGATAGTGCTTCCTGTACATAAAAGTCTCCTCTTAATCTTTTCTCATACACCAATATGCAATTAAAATCTCCACGCACCATCCATGGTTTAGTACTCTGAGCACTAATATGTCGGAGGTCCTGCCAGAGTTCTTCTCTATCCCCAGCTTTATAGAAAGCGAAGATAAAAGTAACATCAAACCATCTCTGCCTTCCTAATTCCTGAACTACACAATGAACCATTTGTGCTTTTGTAGACACCCGCATTTTGACTGCCAGGTGTCTATGGTAGTTTCCAAAAAACACCCGATGATGATCGGACGCTAACATGTTCTAACGCGCTCGGATACGGGCTCGAAATCAATAATGTCCGACATGGGCTTTTAACGGGATACAAATCTCACAAAACCAACCTCAAATTCAGGCCCAGTGGGTCGTTCCGAGCAAAATGAGACTAATTTGGGTCAAAACCGACACCAAAAATAATTCCCGTCTTTTAGCGACCGGGTCAAAACTCGGTCAAGACAAACCCGGCACAAAAAGCGACCTGATACGTTCGAAATCAGCCAAGATCAGCCAAATCAACCCAAATTAATGCCAAATCAATCACAATCAATCAAGAGCAAATCAAGGCAATCACGCCCAAAATAACCCGAGTGGAGCCTCACAAAAATGGTCCAGGTGCATCCGCGAGGGCACTCGACCGAGTGCACCCGCGCCACTCGGTCGAGTGACCCATGTGTCGGGGCTCCCTATAAATACCCGTCAACCTTTGACACAAACACAACTCTTGGAACACTTTTCACCCTTCAAAAATTCAGCCAACCTTGCACTCATCTTACACCCTACACTTTGCAACACCATTCTCGACATCACAATACACACGAAACCGAGCCATACATACACACCATCAACTCCTCCTACACATCTCGACGTTCCCGTGCCATTGCCGCCGTTTGACGAACCGTATCCCGAGAAATAAGAACATGTAGGTTGAGGGTGTGACAATTCAACTCCGACTTTTCCTGCTTCATCCTTTTTCTCGATCTTTTATGTATATTTATATTTATGCTTATAGTATTATATTTAGTCGATAGTAACGACATTGCTAACATCTAACATTTATTTCTTGCATCTAACATCTAACGCTAACATTTTACTTATCGCATTTTAATTATCGTTATGTACATTTTATTATAATATTATGTACCGCATATGTGTGTGTGTATATATATATATATATATAAATTTGCGTAATAATATCAAAACTCGGATCCGAACTCGTTTGACTACGATGATCAAATTTTTAGGGTTAGTTTATTAACACGATCCCGATCATTCTTAGTTGAACGCGTATGAATCCATTTCAAAGATTAGTACGGAACCCGTTGACACGAAAATCGACAACACCTAATCCGTAAGAATTAATATCGATGTTGTGACGTAGAGGGACGCAATTTCGTCACTAATCAAATTTCTAAAACTAACGACAACTCCTTTTACAAAAATCCGATAACGGTATTATAATCAAATACGACATGATTATAATACCGGCAAACCGAACTAAATCTAAATTCGTCGATATTTTTATTTAATTCGGCCAACCCTCGATTTAAAACGCATAAAATCACACGAGTCATAACTCGTACAGGTGCCACTCGGCCGAGTACACCTGCTACTCGACCGAGTAGCACCCCAAATCGTGGGCAGAACCTTTTTTAAGGACACACTCGACCGAGTCAGCCCCGACTCGATCGAGTGGGCCCTGTAGCCCAGAAACCCGATGGCTCTTTTTATAGCATTCGAGCCTCGTCTTTTTAAAAGCGACTTAGTCGACACGTGTAAAGTCAATCACGTGATCTCTTTTTCAAAATACATGCATATCATCGCACATAAACAACTTTGATCGACGGTCTCACTATTAATCTTGCGTTGACGACTCCGTAGTCGCATCCAACGCATAATTAATTTAGGCTCCAATTTACCGACATGATAAGTTGGGACAAGGCATCGGGATTTGGGATCGGGCTAGCACAACGCCTAGGTCCTATATCCCCGTCCTTCGATTAATACATAAAACAATACGTATTTAATTGAAGTTCGTCCACCTACGCAAATTCACGGTCTAGTTTATACACGGGTCCGTTTCTAACTATTGCTTATCATTTTGGCTATATATATTTCGATTATTCTACTTTTATTGCTCGTTGTATTGTGAATTCCGGGTTGTATTCCGCCCGTGTAATTTGTAATCGATTTATAATTGCTTTGCTTTATTTAATTACGTTTTACCGTTTATAAATGAACCCTCGCATGCTAAATCACTTCGACAATAAATTAGATGCATTAAAATGACGTAGCTCACATTTAATTCGCATGGTTAGCTAAAGCGTTGTTTGCATATCATTTCACCGAATCACTAACGCGCATATCAGAAAGTCAAACGATGTCTTAGTAGAGGCCATTATGTGCGGGCGGGGTTGGGTGTCCTTAGTGGGCTTCCCAACACGTACCCTCACCCCTTACTCAGAACCTCGGTTTCCGGATGCCCGAAACCGTTGGCGCACGAGAGTCATTCTTTACACGATTACCGGTATAGATGGTATCGGTATCGCAATGGAAAGGAACGAGCCCAATAAACTCTAAAACCGAGATGGGCCATACTTTGTGTATGGTCCATAATGATATAGAGTGGGCTCGAACGGGTCCGAACTCCCACAAAGTTCGGTGGCGACTCCATTTCGACTTAAATTTCAATTCGATCCATTCTCATATGGAGATTCATTCGCCTACCCAAAACCCGCGCGTGGCCGCGTAGGGGTGGACCTACGTCATGTCCACAATTTGGCGACTCCGCTGGGGACTAACCGATGAGTGCCTAACCATCGGCATCCTCAAGGTGAGACTCGAATAGAAATCGTTTGACAAATACAATATGCGTTTTAGTTTTACGGTTCATGCATAACCCCATATTTTCCCGGGCCGGTAATGGTGACCGACGTCCCACTATACCACGATGTATTCCGCCTTGGATACGTTAAAGGTGTTCATAATCGATTCGTATGGACTTTGCGGCATGTTCTAAGCTCAACTCGACTTAGGAAGTCCGTCCCGTTTCTCGTCTAGACTATGAACACTGGTATAGACCCTCTATAGACCGACCAAGACTTGGTGTAAAGCATATGGCGTCGTTATAATGCTTGCGTGACTATGTGCTGTTTGGTTTCCGTGTCGTTTTTTCAAAAACCGTCATTTTCAAAAATGCATCTTTTCAAAATATATTCAAATTTCAAAACCTGGGACACATACCGAATTTAGGACTTATGATTTTAGCCCACTTTTTAGCCGGTATGCTGCCCAATTCAAAACTCGAAAATATTTTCAAACTTTCAAAATCGAGGCCTGATGTATTTTCCGATTTTCTTGAAAAAAATCGGGCCTTTCCCCGAGCTTTCTCGGACTTCCCAAAAATAATCATTTTCAAAACTTTCTTCTCCCTTAGGACCTTCCCGTATTTAGCAGTGTCGGGTCATGTCATAAGTAGTCGAGGTCTCTAGCGTCGAAACTCTATCGATCTTACATCACAAGTTTCCTCCCTATCCCAGTCCGCCTTATTAGACTAAGGCAAAGCCCACCTACGTAGGACATACTCCTACAAAGGAGGGCCCGTCTACACATTTGAGTCCAAAGTCTGGGGACGTCTCACATCGACCTTCTTTCAAACAGGATTCGGCCCACCCGTCGAATCCTAAGGAAAGCCCGTCATCCACGAGTCACCCGTCTAAGAGTCTCTTTCAAGTCGTTTTAGTCTTCTCCCTGCTCGGGATGTACTATTTCGGTTCCAAGGTCCGGGTTCAGTTTCTGATTACGCGGTGTTCTTACAGACAGGCCACCGGCAACCAGGCACACTCGCAGGATGGAAGCTACTTTAGGCAGTCTGAAAACCTCTGTGGACGCCATGGTCGACAAACAGGCCGAGATCGAAGCCCAACTGAATGAAATGAGGGCTGGGCAAATTGCTATCATCACTCGTCTGGCTACAGTGGAGCAAAGGACTCCAAATACTGGGGTCACGGAACCCCTAGCTGAACTAGTTAGCTCGGTTCGCCGATTGGAAGAGCAAGTCCACCTGACTGGAAGTAACAATATTCACCGGGAAAACAGTCAGGAGTACTCGCCGGTAAGTGACAAACTGCCCGCAAACCTGAATCTCACGGGCTTACCCATGTTCGAAGGGACTGAAGACCCATTACTACATGTACGGGCCTTCAAGGAGTTCATGGCCATTAAGGGAGTGGACTCTTCCATGTTCAAAAACCTCTTCGCTGCATCTCTAGAGAAACACCCAAAGCCCTGGTACTACAGGCTAGATCCCAAGAAGTTCTCGACATGGGATGATGTGGCTACGGAATTTGCTCGGAACTATGCTGACAACACCGAGATCCAGACCACAATGCGGTCTCTAGAGGTTATGGCCCAAGAACCTAAGGAGGGCTTTACCAAATACCTCCAACGTTGGAGGGCTGAAAGTGTGAAACTGGTCGATAAGCCCAGTGAGAAGACTTTAGTGGAGGCTTTTGTCAAGAACCTCCTCCCTTCCTACCGAGTCCACCTCCGGTATGCAGTCATACCCAATTTCACCACTCTTACTGAAATGGGCATGAGGATTGAAGACGATCTAAGACTAGAGAACCTGACTAAGGCCCCTAGCAAGGGATATCAAGGAGCCTCCTCATCCACTACCAAGCCTCCGACCGCAACCCGAAGCATCTTCGACACGGTTAATCTCTTGGATGCCTCATCCAAAAGGACTACCCCTCCTAGGGTATTTACTGATATAGGGACTACCTATACATATGCCTTACAAAGGCTATCTTCCAAAGGCCTGATCCAACCGATAGGCCCAATTCCTGAAGTCCCAGTTGAAAAACGCACCAAAGGCTACAATGCCCAAGCCTATTGCCAATATCATCGGGGCAATGGGCACGATACCGAGAAATGTTGGAAGCTGAAGCATCTGATTCAGGATTTAATTGAGAGCGGGAAAATACCGTTGCCCGGGGACAAGCCAAGCAACAAGGACAACCCCTTTAGCTCTCATGCTATCTTCACCGGTGAAGTGATCGACTGTTCTCACCTTATCTCTCCTTTCATCCCACAAATCAATGGAATCTGGTTCGATGATGAGGAAGATGTGTACCTCACCAAAGGGGAAACTGTCCCTATCACTCCCGAAGAAATCCGGAAGGCTAAGTCCAAGGCCTTAGCCAGTAACCACCTCACCACCACCGGTCGTCCTTATTCAGCCACTAACTCTAAGGACATCTCAGTCCCGGTAACCGTCACTGAACTTGCCAGGACGGAAGAAGCCATCGAAGAGCCAAGTACCGATACGGCTCTTGTCAAACAATTGAAGAGAACCCGAGTTGACCTCACCATATGGCAACTCTTGGTTAGCTCACAAGAACACCGAGAGGCACTTACAAAAGCTCTCGATCAGATTAAGGTCGACTCCCAGGTTACCCCTACTGAAATGGTAGCCACTATCCTGCCCTACCTCAAGGGCAAGTCCAAAGAAGAAGGCCCGGTAGTCAGCTTCTCGGATGCCGACCTACCACCGTTCGGGGCCTCTCACAATCTGGCTCTGTATATCACGGTAATTTGCCGGGGTAAGTACCTACCAATGACCCTAGTCGACGACGGGTCTGCTGTGAATGTCCTCCCTCTAAGGACTGCCAAAGCCCTCGATATCACCGAGGCCGACTACATACCAACCGCCCACACTATCCAAGCTTTCGATGGAAGCCCAAAGGCGGTTTCCGGGGCCGTTAAATTAGCAATTACAACGGGTCCAATTGAAAAGAAGCTAGAGTTCCAGGTGATCGATGTCACCTCCTCTTTCAATCTACTCCTGGGAAGGCCTTGGATTCATGCTGTAAAAGCGGTGTCTTCTACTCTTCACCGAAAGATCAAAATGCCTTTGCAAGACGGCATCATCACCCTAGAAGCAACCCCTATGACTGTGGCTAGCTGTAACGCCACGGACCGCACCGACTTATGGGGATTCGATTTTGTGGGGATGATTGAAGAAGAGTACCTTTTCAGGCCCTATTTCACCACAAGCATTGACGCAATGCTACAAAATTTGGGATATTTACCGGGGGCTACCTCGAGGCCATATCTTCCAGGTGGGAAGATTATTGAAGTCCTAAATGACGGAGAATCTCGCTTCGGTCTAGGGTATGCTATAACCCCGGGATATGTGGTCCGGGCAGGCATTGAGAAAGTTTGCAACATCATCAAGGGTACCTACTTGGGCCCTTATAGCCCAAGGTTGGCTGACTATTTCGTCACACCAGTATTCGAGGCTATTCAAGTTGGCCTATATCAACCAACTATCACATATCCCAAGACTGAACCAGCTCGGGAATGCAACTACATTCCAGATGACATATTTTCCCTCATCCAATCTGAATCCAAGGAGGGTAATGACAATGCCGAGCCCGTGTTGGGGCTCTTGTTTGGGGAAGACAAAGTTATTCCGAACCCCAAGGAAGATCTGGTGAACCTGATCCTTCGAAGCAACAGGTTCGATCCTTCAAAGCTGATCTCGGAAGTCAGTGCTGATACTGGGAAAAGAGCCTGGAGGAAGACCATCAAATGGACCGACAGCCAGGGTCGAGTCTACAAGCTGACCACCTGGGAAGGAAACATGTCGGACACTGATTCCGAGTCTGAGTCTGAGTCAGAGTCTGAGTCTGAGTCTGTATTCGAGTCTAAGGGGTCTGGTGCTAGAGTCCAAACTATAACCCCCCTCCCTATAGTCACTACCACTGGAGCCTCGGGGTCTGTCCCGAAGGCACTCCCAATCCCGCCTCTGACCAATGATCAGATGGCTGCTCTCTTGGAGCTGTTTTCCAAATTTTCTATCAATAACAACGAAAACCGTTCCGCTTATGACTTGTCTTATTTTCAAAATATTTCCAATTTCAAAAATATTTTTTGCAATGACATTGAGAAACCCGTTGAACAGGTATCCTTACCTTCGCGTCTGATCGAACAGCTGGAACAGAGGGAATCCCGAGATCCGGTAATCGAAGAAACCGAGTCTATCAATGTGGGAACAACCTTAGAGCCCCAGATGCTTAAGATAGGGTTATTCTTAGATCCCGAGGAGAGACAACAACTCACAAACCTCCTCCAAGAGTTCAAAGATGTCTTCGCATGGTCCTACATGGACATGCCGGGGATAGATCGGGAAATAGCTGAACATCGCATACCCATCAAAGATGGATGCAAGCCGGTAAAACAGAAGCTTCGAAGAATGAAGCCCGAGTGGTCTCTCAAAGTCAAAGAAGAAGTAGACAAACAATTCAAAGCAGGCTTTATACAAGTGTCTGAATATCCAGACTGGGTTGCAAACATCGTGCCGGTACCCAAGAAGGACGGCAAGGTACGGGTATGTGTAGATTTCCGAGACCTTAACAAGGCTAGCCCAAAAGACGATTTTCCGTTGCCACACATCGACATATTGGTGGACAACACGGCTGACCTTGCTCTTCTATCATTTATGGACGGGTATGCCGGATACAACCAAATCAAGATGGCAAAAGAAGACATGGTTAAAACCACTTTCACTACACCATGGGGTACTTATTGTTATACAGTTATGCCGTTTGGGCTCATTAATGCCGGGGCCACTTATCAACGAACAGCCACGACCTTATTACATGACATGATGCATAAGGAAGTGGAGGTTTATGTGGATGACATGATTGTTAAGTCTAAAAACCGAGATGGACATGTTGCTGCCCTAAGAAAGTTCTTCACCCGTTTACGTAAGTACAACATGAGGCTGAACCCTCAAAAGTGCAGTTTCGGGGTAACATCAGGCAAATTACTGGGCCATATCGTTAGCTAACGCGGCATCGAGGTCGACCCAGCTAAAATCAGAGCCATTACCGAGATGTAACCACCTAAGACCGAAAAGGAAATAAGGGGGTTTCTCGGAAAAGTCCAATATATCAGCCGGTTTATCTCAAAGCTAACCATGGTATGTGAGCCCATTTTCAAGAAACTGAAGATAGAGGAACGGGTGCTATGGGATGATAAATGACAAACGGCTTTTGACAGAATCAAGGAAATCCTGTCTGCTCCGCCAGTGCTAATGCCACCTCAACCCGGTTTGCCTTTGTCGTTATACCTAACAACGACTGAGACAGCCATGGGGGCTATGCTGGCCCAGACAGTCGATTCAGAAGAACGGGCTATTTACTACATCAGTAAAAATTTCCTGGAATACGAATGCAAGTATACAATGCTCGAGAAAACGTGCCTAGTTCTGGTTTGGGCCACTAAAAAGCTCCGACATTACATGCTCAGTCACGAGGTACATGTGTTATCCAAAATGGATCCTATCAAGTACTTATTCGAGAAGCCCATCCTCAACGGCAGGATGTCAAGATGGACTTTAATGTTATCCGAGTTCGACCTCAAATTTGTACCATTAAAAGCCATCAAAGGCCGGGTAGTTTTCGAGTTCCTCGCTGACAGCCCAATATCCGAAGAAGGCCACACCGATACATGGGCCTTTCCGGACGAAGAGATATTCCATACTGACACCGAAACTTGGGATCTGTATTTCGATGGAGCATCCAAATTTCGAGGGTTCGGAGTCGGTATTCTCCTTATATCACCACGAGGGGAACACACACCGTTATCCATCAAATTAGACTTTGATGTAACAAACAATGCGGCCGAGTATGAAGCATGCATCCACGGGTTGCAAGCGGCTGCTGATTTGGGAATTACAAATCTCCGGGTTCACGGGGACTCGTCCCTAGTCATCAATCAAGCCCTTCAAAAATGGAAAACTCGGAATGCCAATCTCGTGGCTTACCAAGCACGAGTAAGGGTTCTAGAGAAGCAATTCCAGAAGGTAGAATATATCTATCTCCCACGTGAAGAAAATCAGTTCGCGGACGCACTTTCCAAATTGGCATCCTTACTAAACATCCCGGACCATATGCCCAGTATGCCAATCTGTGTCGAAAGACGGTCCGAGCCGGCATATGTTAACGACATTCAAGATATCGAAATCACTGATCCAGAGCCTTGGTATCAGGCTGTTCTAACCTATTTGACTACGGGAGAATATCCACCAGGAACTGAAAATCGGGCCAAGAAAGCCTTGCGAAGACTGGCCACCCAACTCATTCGTACGGACGATGGTCAGTTATACAAAAAGACGGCACAGGGGGCTTTACTCCTATGTATCGACAAAACACAGGCCGAAAAAGTGATGGCCGAAGTACACGACGGTGAAAACGGCCCGCATATGAACGCCCATATGCTAGCCCGAAAAATCATGAGGCTCGGATACTACTGGAACTGTATGGAGGCCAACTGTCAATCATATGTCAAACACTGCCATAATTGTCAAATTTTCGGCAACGTTCAACACATGCCATCGTCCCTACTGTACACCATGACCTCGCCATGGCCATTTTCGACATGGGGAATCGATATAATTGGGAAAGTGAACCCTTCCGGGACGGGAGGTCACTGTTTTATTTTGGTAGCTATCGACTATTTCACCAAGTGGGTCGAAGCGGAATCATACCGTGTCTTGAACGCCAAGCACATGGCCAAGTTTATCCAGAATAAAATAATATGCCGATACGGGATCCCACACGAGTTTATCAGTGACCATGGGACCCACTTTTAAGCCGAAACCGCTACTTTGCTAGCGAAATACAAAATCCAGAGGCATACATCTTCGCCGTACCGTCCCCAAACAAATGGAGCGATAGAAGCTGCTAATAAGACAATTGTCACCATACTTAAAAAGATGGCTAATAATTATCGGGACTGGCCCGACAAAATACCCTTTGCCCTGTGGGGATAGCGGACGTCGATCCGAACTGCAACCGGGGCAACTCCATATTATTTAACATATGGCATGGAAGCGGTCCAGCCAGTCGAGTTGGAGATACCGTCTCTCAGAATTTTACTAGAAAGCCAAGTGCCCGAAGCAGATTGGGTTCAAGCTCGATATGACTCGTTAGTTTTCTTGGACGAACGACGGTCGCGGGCTCTCAATAACATCCAAATATATCAAAAAAGAATCAAACGGGCCTTTAACAAAAGAGTTAGGCCCAGGAATATCAAGGAAGGCGATTTGGTCCTAAAATCGGTTCGTGCCTTACTACCGGTTGACCCAAGGGGAAAATTCAAACCCAATTGGGCTGGGCCATACCTAGTCAAGAAGGTTCTATCAGGAGGAGCAGTAATGCTGACGGACCTGGACGGGAATGAATTTGTCAACCCAACCAACCTAGACCAGCTGAAGCGCTACTACCCCTTAACCTTATCTCAAATGTCATTTGCAAAAATTATTTAAAAACACCTTTTTTTCAAAATTTATAAGCAAGTCAATAAGTTAGGATTATTTATCCTACTGTCGCACATCTTGAACTCATAGTCTTGGTGTATTTCGAAATTGCAAAATAAATCTGCGCTTGAACTACGTTTGGTTTGATTCCACTAACTGTGGATACGTAGGCAACCCCTCAAAAGGGCACAACTACCGCAATAACGAAAAAGACAGAAATGGTTTCACTAATATAGTACTTTTATTATTCCAGAAAACAAACACCGATAAACTCGGTAATTCAAAATTACAAAAAGCCAAAAAAAAAACAACACACAACAAAAATAGTAATAATATCTAAATAATAATAGCAGGCGACTAGTATCCGGGCATCTTGCCCTTGCCCTTATCCTTCGGGTCTTGTGGAGCCCGAGGTCGCCGGGGTGGAGAAGATCGTTCCCGAATAACCACGGGAACCTCCTTGGCCCGAGTCCTCTTCTTCGACAGAGGATCTTCAGCTATTGTCACGGGCCCAAGTCGAGCCCGTATATGCTCTGGCAACCTGTCTTTAGGACCAAGTCGGTCCTGGACTAAAGGCCTGGCTCCTGGTCTCCTCTCCAAATTTGTCTGGGGGCTCACTTCCCCCCGAGCACCTCTAGCATCGGACCCCCTAGCTCGAGTCCTAGCTCCTCTCCTCTGACTTGGCCTCAGACGGACTATCGGAGCTTGAACCTCCCCTTCAGCAAAAAAGTCTCTGTTATCTTTAACTTTCTCCCGTCGAAGCAGGTCGAAGGCCTCATCAACCTTCAGAGCAGCACGAGCTTCGGCAGTCTCGGCTTTGGTCCACCTTTCATAAGAATAAGACACCCAGGTAGAATGAAGCGACTTGGGAACGGACCAAGTAGTTCGGGTATACCATCTCCGAATCCAGGTGTCACACATAATGTCGGTCAGCTGGGTAGGTGCACTCACAACTGCCTCGTTCTCCGGGATGCGCTGAGTCCACCCATACTACCTGAGTATGCGGTCAGGATAGAGGTGAACTGTGTGGCTAAAGGACAGAATCACCAGGTAGCGGGCCTTGTTTCCAGACGCCAGACCCGTCCAAGCATAAATTGGCCACCATGGAACCACCCATCGTATCAATGGACCACGATGGAATGTTAATTCTTCTTCCCAATATTTCTGGGTAGTCAGGCAGGACGAGTCGGTAGGCCGTCTCCTTGTCATCACCTGGTTGAACCAATATTGACTCGGGTTGGGAGGAGGCTCGATCTTTGACAACCTTTCAAATAGCCAAAGCTGAAAAGAAAAGCAACGTTTATGAGATTCCGGACAATTCAGCGTCCGCATAAGGGCACTCGATCGAGTGCCGGGGTCACTCGATCGAGTGGCACCCCTAAAACGAGGCAGAATGCTCCTTTACGAGAGCACTCGACCGAGTGCCAGGGTGACTCGGTCGAATGCCCCCCCTGTAGCACCATGTCGCGAAAAAAAAAATCGAAAAAAAAAAAATCGAAAAAAAAATCGAAAAGGAGAAAAGCGATATACCTGCAGCAGACGGGTGCTCCCAGTGAAACGGGCTGACTCATCCCTCTTTCGGTTGTCCAAGTCCTGAATAATTTCCTCCGTGATCAACGATGCGGGACTACACTCCGTCTCCATAAGGTCAGCAATGACGAGAAGACGAACGCTACCCATGCAAGACAACAGGTCCATATGGCCTTCGAAGGCATATACATGCAGCATACAGAAGGCGAACGCCCTACGGCTATGAATGGGCGTAACCCGGATGTCATACGGGTTCATAAACTTCTCAGCTAAGGCAAGCAGAGAAACGGTATCCCCTTCAAGCATGCGGGATACTTCAGCGTGGGAAAGCCCCAAAAATTCCCGTAGTTTCCTCCTGGGGTCCCGAACTGAGAAAGGGACGGCAGGACGGAGCAATGGACTCCACCCTCCTATGGCAGCAATTTCCTCAGGGAGAGGACAGATCTCGCCCCGAGGGAAGGCAAAAACGTGGTAAGTGTCATCCCAGAAGGTCAGACAGGCGTCAAGGAAATGACGGTCCACGTGCATCTGACGGAACGTGAACAATTGGAATATGCCTGACTGCCTCAAAGCTACTTTGCTCGCATCCCTAAAACGGTGTGCCCAATCTTGCAGCATGTTGATCAGACGATCGATAGCCATGATAAAGCTTTTTCTTGAAAGGAATAAGGTTTTCTTTTGAGGAGAAGATGAAGCTTTTTTTGAGTTGTGACAAAGGAAGGAGCCAGGGTGATGTATTTATAACATCAAAACCCTGGAGCATCCCCTGCAGCTGTGCCTCCTTGGCCCAAGCGGGCCTAGACATACAGGCCCGACCCATAACTCTTCCCACAGACACAAGAATTTAGTCATCCCGAGCAGTCTGTCAAAATTCAAAAATTCAAAATATATACATTCAAAAAAATTTCAACAATTTTCAATCATCCAAATTTTTATTCCCCAGCGCGAGTCATTCTTACTACCTACGTGTTGCATACATTTTATGTGACTTATACAGGTACGACTCAAACAGGGACATGCAACCCTCTAAAATCTCCCCAGCGGAAGCCCAAGACGGCATTTTCCCCGGAATGGTACGGGATGAGCCCACATATAGGCGCACCCAGGACTTATGCTACAAGTCTGATTCCCCACGGAGTTATCATCATCAGCTCAGGTATGATTTCTAACTTATGGCTGGCGAGCCCTTCACGCGAGTCTAATGGACTATAAACGACCCGATCGGAAGTCTACCAGGTCTTAATTGGCTTGGTAGCTACTCTGACTTTCGCCCTGTCCAAGCCTCAGTCAGAGTGGGGGCTCTGTAGACACCCGCATTTTGACTGCCAGGTGTCTATGGTAGTTTCCAAAAAACACCCGATGATGATCGAACGCTAACATGTTCTAACGCGCTCGGATACGGGCTCGAAATCAATAATGTCCGGCATGGGCTTTTAACGGGATACAAATCTCACAAAACCAACCTCAAATTCAGGCCCAATGGGTCGTTCCGAGCAAAATGAGACTAATTTGGGTCAAAACCGACACCAAAAATAATTCCCGTCTTTTAGCGACCGGGTCAAAACTCGGTCAAGACAAACCCCGCACAAAAGCGACCTGATACGTTCGAAATCAGCCAAGATCAGCCAAATCAACCCAAATTAATGCCAAATCAATCACAATCAATCAAGAGCAAATCAAGGCAATCACGCCCAAAATAACCCGAGTGGAGCCTCACAAAAATGGTCCAGGTGCATCCGCGAGGGCACTCGACCGAGTGCACCCGCGCCATTCGGTCGAGTGACCCATGTGTCGGGGCTCCCTATAAATACCCGTCAACCTTTGACACAAACACAACTCTTGGAACACTTTTCACCCTTCAAAAATTTAGCCAACCTTGCACTCATCTTACACCCTACACTTTGCAACACCATTCTCGACATCACAATACACACGAAACCGAGCCATACATACACACCATCAACTCCTCCTACACATCTCGACGTTCCCGTGCCATTGCCGCCGTTTGACGAACCGTATCCCGAGAAATAAGAACATGTAGGTTGAGGGTGTGACAATTCAACACCGACTTTTCATTCTTCATCCTTTTTCTCGATCTTTTATGTATATTTATATTTATGCTTATAGTATTATATTTAGTCGATAGTAACGACATTGCTAACATCTAACATTTATTTCTTGCATCTAACATCTAACGCTAACATTTTACTTATCGCATTTTAATTATCGTTATGTACATTTTATTATAATATTATGTACCGCATATGTGTATATATATATTTTTGCGTAATAATATCAAAACTCGGATCCGAACTCGTTTGACTACGATGATCATTTTTTTAGGGTTAGTTTATTAACACGATCCCGATCATTCGTAGTTGAACGCGTATGAATCCATTTCAAAGATTAGTACGGAACCCGTTGACACGAAAATCGACATCACCTAATCCGTAAGGATTAATATCGATGTCGTGACGTAGAGGGACGCAATTTCGTCACTAATCAAATTTCTAAAACTAACGGCAACTCCTTTTACAAAAATCCGATAACGGTATTATAATCATATACGACATGATTATAATACCGGCAAACCGAACTAAATCTAAATTCGTCGATATTTTTATTTAATTCGGCCAACCCTCGATTTAAAACGCATAAAATCACATGAGTCATAACTCGTACAGGTGCCACTCGGCCGAGTACACCTACTACTCGACCGAGTAGCACCCCAAATCGTGGGCAGAAACCTTTTTTAAGGACACACTCGACCGAGTCAACCCCGACTCGATCGAGTGGGTCCTGTAGCCCAGAAACCCGAGGGCTCTTTTTATAGCATTCGAGCCTCGTCTTTTTAAAAGCGACTTAGTCGACACGTGTAAAGTCAATCACGTGATCTCCTTTTCAAAATACATGCATATCATCGCACATAAACAACTTTGATCGACGGTCTCACTATTAATCTTGCGTTGACGACTCCGTAGTCGCATCCAACGCATAATTAATTTAGGCTCCAATTTACCGACATGATAAGTTGGGATAAGGTTGACGACTCCGTAGTCGCATCCAACGCATAATTAATTTAGGCTCCAATTTACCGACATGATAAGTTGGGACAAGGCATCGGGATTTGGGATCGGGCTAGCACCACGCCTAGGTCCTGTATCCCCGTCCTTCGATTAATACATAAAACAATACGTATTTAATTGAAGTTCGTCCACCAACGCAAATTCACGGTCTAGTTTATACACGGGTCCGTTTCTAACTATTGCTTATCATTTTGGCTATATATATTTCGATTATTCTACTTTTATTGCTCGTTGTATTGTGAATTCTGGGTTGTATTCCGCCCGTGTAATTTGTAATCGATTTATTATTGTTTTGCTTTATTTATTTACGTTTTACCGTTTATAAATGAACCCTCGCATGCTAAATCACTTCGACAATAAATTAGATGCATTAAAATGACGTAGCTCACATTTAATTCGCATGCTTAGCTAAAACGCTGTTTGCATATCATTTCACCGAATCACTAACGCGCATATCAGAAAGCCAAACGATGTCTTAGTAGAGGCCGCTATGTGCGGGCGGGGTTGGGTGTCCTTAGTGGGCTTCCCAACACGTACCCTCACCCCTTACTCAGAACCTCGGTTTCCGGATGCCCGAAACCGTTGGCGCACGAGAGTCATTCTTTACACGATTACCGGTATAGATGGTATCGGTATCGCAATGCAAAGGGACGAGCCCAATAAACTCTAAAACCGAGATGGGCCATACTTTGTGTATGGTCCATAACGATATAGAGTGGGCTCGAACGGGTCCGAACTCCCACAAAGTTCGGTGGCGACTCCATTTCGACTTAAATTTCAGTTCGATCCATTCTCATATGGAGATTCAATCGCCTACCCAAAACCCGCGTGTGGCCGCGTCGGGGTGGACCTACGTCATGTCCACAGCTGTGTACAGCTTTATTTACACCGAGCATTGATTTAGGAAGCAAATAACCCAAATCCGACCTCCTGCGTGCATATGACTATTGGTCGTAATACACCACCTACTAAAAGCATTACTGATTACTTTTTTCTGAACTTGAGATTTTATTTTGGTTTCAAGAAGACCAAATAAACCCACATTATTATACTGTAAAAACTTGTTTACCTCCTCCTGTTTCATCCCCCTATTCATCCCCCTCACATTCCAAAATCCTAAAATCATGATGATTTGTGGGAAGATCTGTTACTAGTCTAACCAGCGCTTTTGGATACTAGTCCACCTGTGAGCTTCTGCAGATAGGAAGGACTCCTTTCAACATACTTCTGCTGCATCTGTGAATCCATAGGCGTAATAGAATCTTCCTTCCCTGTCCCCTCGTTTGCTGGTGGAACAAATCTGACTGATATATAATTTATAATCTTTGCTGGCGCTTCAATATATAGCAGCAGTCTCCTATGCATTCACAATCACAGACACCTTCTTTTGAACATTCTCCTGTACGATTGGTTTCCATGTCTTCTTCTGTATATTCACCTTTTGTTTCATTTCCTTAGCTCTGCATTCATGTTTTTCATGTCCCATTCTTTTACATCCACCACACAGGACAAGCTTCCAATCGTATTATACTTTCACACTCACCACCAGTCCTTTTTCATCCTTGAACTGAATATTATTAGGTAAAGACTCCCCTAATAATGTGACTTCCACCAACCCTCTAGCAAATCCAAGCCTTGTCTTTTGGAGTGTTGCTTCATCCTTTTTCACCATGGGTACAATCAAACTTGCAATCTTAGGTATACTCGCATCCCATAATTTCAAAGGAAGGTTATGTAGTCTACTTTGACATCCTCCTTCTCCAAATCGATGTCTGATTGCCACGCATTGAGAACCATGGGTTTGTTATCAAAGAGGAAATACCCTGCTTGTAACACTGCAGTCTTCATCCTCTTAGTTGCAAACCTTACTAAGAATACACCATTAGGCATGAAAGAAATTTTATCGATGGTATGTTGCTTCCAAATCCTTCTCAAGAAGCCTTCTAACACTGCCCACGGACGATTTGTGCCCACTAGGATGCCATATATGGCCGTCTTCCAATACTCTATCTCCTCTTGCACATCATCATCACTTAGATGCAACATCTCTGCAGGATCACCCTTCAACAGCACAGATTTCTGGCCCTGTTTCTGAAACCATATCCCTTCATCAATATTCGATTCAGTCTCCTTTGGAATTGTATCGAAATCTGTTCCATCCAAGGATAATCCATCCTCCTCGTCAACTATCTCATATGGAGGAATGCCAATAATTTCTTCCATGGACTTCTCTCTCAAGGGTACGTCCATGGCTGAATTTTTTCCTATAATAATCAATATATCTCACTATCCTCTTGCATTAGCCTAATTTTTGCGCCTAGTGACATTGCTAAGCACAGGAGAACCCGTGGAAGGTGACTTTGCCATTGTTCCGAAAATCACCTTGAATTTGCCAACCGCTGCTCTCTCTCTCTCTAGGGCAAAAACCTCAGGTATTTTTTGTTATGGAAGTGAATTTAACAATTTCTACTTCTAAGCTATTTGATACCATTTATTGTACTCCCATTATATGTAATGTCGAGGGACAAAAAAGGAGTAGAATACTGGAAAATGAGAAAAGTAGATCCACGGTGATGAGGGTCGAAGAGCCTGCGTCGGGCCACCTGCCTAGCAGGCCCCATGAAGACCCCGTCCAAGGAACCAAGGAGCCCGCCCAGCAGGCCGTTGGGATAAGATACCAGGATTCCCCCAGTAAAGCAAAACTACAAGGAAGCCGCCTGCCCGGTAGGGTAAGGCAACTGGCTGTGAGGAGCGTGCAGGCACTACCTGCTCGCCTGCCTCCGAGCGACCTTCTCCCTGAGCAGGGCCGGGGCTCCAGAAGCCCCCTCTGTCATCTTGCCTACAGGTAAGAGAGAACGAGTGGTTGGGGAAAAACCACGTGTCAATTTCCCATCCACTCATTCTTTCTCTCCCCACTCCTCTTTTCCTCTCTCTTGTGGGAAGGTATAAATACTCTTCCATTTCCCACATGAGAGGAGTTGGATTTTCTCTCTCTAGACTCTCACTCCTAAAAACGCCACCTAGTTCCTCACGAGCTAGGTTCATCAAGGCATTTCACGGACTAACTTAGGCATCGGAGAGGGTTCCCTCGGACAACCTCCGAGGCCCTGTGCGTTCATTGTGCAGGGAGCAGGCCAACTCCGCCGGGAAGGTCCGATCAAGGGAGAGAGACAAAGGAGAGGTTTAAGGAAATCGAGCGATCCGTTACTCACCATCAATCCAATTATTCCACCCGGATCCAGAGCCGGGTTAATTGTTTCCGTGACCGGAACAATTTGGTGCCGTCTGTAGGAAGGAAAACGGTTGTGCTCACGAATTACCCACAAAAATCAACCATTCCTAATCACAAAAAACTAAAACAATCAAATTAATCATGCCAGAAATCGTTGACACCAGTACAGGGGCGGGTCCGACGGTCCCACCGGTGACCCCCTGTACGGTATGCCACAGCCAGAGAGGATTCCTCCCGCCACGATCCTGGGGGTGGGGGGAGCCAGTCTCCTAGGCGTACCAAGCGCTGCTGTAGCACCTGAGTTGGGGACACACCCAGGGCACGCTCTGAATCTGACCAAAGATCAGATGGCGCAGACAGCCGCCATCTTCTCTGCGATGCTAAACCAGGAGTTCACTCCTGAGGACCTGGTAGGCAGGGTCGCATCGGCCCGCAGGCAGCCACCCTCAATAAGCAGGAATGAAGCTGGGGGCACGAAGCGGACCGCCGCCAGAAATGCTCAGAGGAAAGCAAGAAGGACGGCACAAGTATACGCACAGGTGAAAAGGCGTATCACAATAGGCAGCCCAGAGCCACCTTCCCAACAGGAGGCATTCTCCATCCACACAACAGAATCCGCGTCTGGAGAACAGAGAGGTTTATCCCGGGAATTGCAGGAGAGAATGAGGCCCAGGGAGCCCATGTCAAAGCGCCTGGGAGAAAAGCATGGCGGGGTCTTCTCCAGGTTAACACCGGCGGTCAAACAGCAGTCAGCCCTGGGTTTGTCCCAAAGCCTGCAGTCTAGGCTCAACCGGAGGCAACCGCTTGAATCTAGATACCACCAGGGTGAGAACCTCTGCCACTCTCAGAGAAAGAGACCCAGGCAAATCTCCCCTGAGACAGAAGATGAAGCAGCAAGCAGGCCGCCTCCAAGGCACCGCTCCCCCAGTACGAGGAAACCGACCCATAGACAATGGGATACTCACGATAACCAGTCTGGGGAAAGCAGGTCACGACTGGTAGGCAGGCCCACAAAAATCTGTAGACACCCGCATTTTGACTGCCAGGTGTCTATGGTAGTTTCCAAAAAACACCCGATGATAATCGGACGCTAACATGCTTCTATGCGCTCGGATACGGGCTCAAATCCATTAATCGCTGGCTAACACACTTACAGAGTACAAATCTCACAAAATCAACCTCAAATCCGGGCCCAGCGGGCCGTTTCCAATCAAACAAGGCTAATTTGGGCCGAAACTGACACCGGAATTAAAACCGACTCGTCACGATTGGGTCAATCCCGGTCAAAGTCGTTTCCGAGACATACCAAACAACCCCTCAAACATCAAAAGCCCAATTCAAACTCAAACTCATCAAATATACATGGTCACGGTCCAAAGCGAGTGACCCGCGCGACCCAGCTGGGCCACTCGATCGAGTAGGCCCTTATTCAAGCCCGACGGCTGGCGTAACGGGCCACTCGACCGAGTTAGCCACCTACTCGGTCGAGTAACCCTAAACCGAAGCCCTAGCTTTTCCTATATAAGGAACCCCCATGCACACATCTTCAACAACTTTTCCACAACTTTACAACCCTAATCACAACTTTTACACACATCTTTACACCCCAAGCAAACCCTAAGCAAACATCCTAGCAAACCCTAAACTAGTTTTAGGAATCACACCCCAAGCCACCATAACTTAACCTCCATAAACCTCGAAGACTCTAGTGTAAAAGCCACGGTTACGAGCTCTAATCCGAGACAAGAACATGTAGGTTGAGGGTGTCAAAACCCTGCTTCTTCTCCTTTCTTCCTCCTTCTCGCGTCATGTCGTCTTCTTACGGGTCGCGTTTTCTTTATTTTTTATCGTTATTATCGCATCATTAATATCGATAGTATAATACTAGTATCAAAACATTAAAATACTTATCAACTTGTGTCGAGTATGAGTGATATCGGAATGAGGAAACACGAATATACAAGTGTACTGCACACAGCGTTGACGGTCGCTTGTTCCGATATCCCAATTACTTGATTATTGAGATAAGTCAATTTCAACAATAATTTTCATATCGTTTGTATCATTATTGTTATTCGCATATCGCATCGATTTTCAAAAATAAGCATTATATTTCAATAAGGGTCGAAACCCGTTGACACGGATCCGACATCACAATCCCTAGGGATTTATTCCGATGTCGGAGAAGTCGAGGGAATCAAGTTCTTTTTTTTATTTATTCAAATAAAGCGTCGATTTCAGATTCGATACTAATCCCATAATTGGATATCGAATCTAGTAATCAAGTCATATGAATTAATTAATGTGATTTGTTCATATCGCGATAATTAATTCAAAACGGCTAAAATCAATTTATTTATTTTCTATTTCACTCTAATATTCCATATCGATTCAAATAATCGAATGTGGGATACAACGAGTATTCAAAGTTAGAGTCGAGTATAAATTCAACAATATTTATACTCGGTCCAACAAAATTTGCGATTTATAAAAAACCAAGTCGAGCGTAAATTGTGCAATATTTATGTCCGATTCGGTAAAATCGTCAAACTCTCAAAAATCAAAAGCAATTTCAAAATCAACGTCAAAATTGCAAACGAATTACAATTCGTACAGGGGGCACTCGACCGAGTGCCTAGCCCACTCGGTCGAGTGGTGCCCCAAAAATCGAACCAGAAAGTTATTATGACCTCCACTCGATCGAGTCTCACGGTGACTCCGTCGAGTGGCCATGTACTCGATCGAGTTGGTCCATAACTCGGCCGAGTATGGTCTATAACGCGGAACAGAAACCTCTTTTCAGGATCTACTCGATCGAGTCTACCGACCACTCGATCGAGTAACCTCATAACGATGAACACAATAAATCGTACATCCTTCTTTTCAAACTCGATAGCATTTTATGATTTAGGTCAACACGCGTTTAATTGATCACGTGTATGCTATCTTTTCAAACAATGCATTATCATATTTGCATTTCCTCACCTCACTCAATATTTGCACAAACCGTTATTATTCGTTATATCATGGCATCGTTACTAACGCGTTTGCTTGTTTCTCTTGTCAATTTAATTCTTGTTCGTTTATTATACTAAATGAACCCGCATGCTAAAATTCAACTTCGACGTTAGAATTAATTGCATTAAATTGACTTAGAAACCCTTTTCAATTTCAATTCACATGCCTTGGAAAACAATGTTTGCATAAGCACTTTTTTTCCGTTTAACTAGCGCGCGTATTAGAAAGTCACTCGAATTCTTAGTAGAGGCCGCTAATGTGCGGGCGGGATTGGGTGTCCTTTGTGGGATTCCCAACACGTACCCTCACCCCTTACTCAGAACCTCGGTTTCCGGATGCCCGAAACCGTTGGCGCACGAGAGTCATTCAATACACAATATCCGATAACGTCGGTATTGGTATCAAATGCAAAGGGACGAGCCCAATAAACTCTGACATCGGAAATGGGCCGTATTTTGTATATGGACCACTACGACATAGAGTGGGATCGAATGGTTCCGAATAACCACAAAATTCGGTGGCGACTCCACATAGACCTAAATTTCAATTCGATCTGTTTCATATGGAGATTCATTCGCCTACCCAAACCCGCGCGTGGCCGCGTCGGGGTGGACCTATGTCATGTCCACAAAACCCCACTTCATCATGAGGTACAAGAATACCCCATTCCAAAAATTAAAATGCCCACCATTATGTTTGACGGGACAACAGACCCAGAAGACCACCTGGCTGCATTTGAGAGCCACATGGGCATGTACGACGTGGATGACGCCATCTGGTGCAAAGTTTTCCCAACCACCCTGGTAGGGCTCGCACAAGGATGGTTCAGGGATCTCCGCCAAGGATCAATCAAGTTCTTCATAGAGTTGGCCGAAATCTTCCTCGAACAGTATGCTGGGAATAAAAGGAGACGCCTCACTCGCTTCGATCTTATGACCCTAAAACAAAAAAAGGGTGAAAGTGTAAGGGAGTACCTGAGGAGGTTTGACCTATCCTACCAGCAGGTCAGGGAGATCGATGATTCCACCGCTGCCTATGCCCTGACAATCTCCCTGCTCCCAGGAGAAATGAAAAACCAGATGATCACGGCCCAGCCAGAAACCTTGGCCATGGCCAGGAAAATTGCTGAAGGGTTCATTCTGCAGGAAGAGTTCCACAGCCTGCCGGATACCCCTGCAGGCCAAACAAGGCCGCAGGGAGGACCGCAGGGTGGGCGTGGCAGAAATGAGCCACGCAAGCAGAGAGAAGAGGGAGACACTCCCAAGAAGGAGCGTACAACATACCAACCAAGATTTGACAGCTACACGGCCCTCAATAGGCCGAGGGCAGAAATCTTCGAGTTAGAAAAAGAAACAGCAAAATGGTCTCGTCCAAACAAGCCTAGCAGCCCAAAAGGAGATCCCAAAAAATTCTGCACGTTCCATGACTGCATAGGTCATACCACTGAGGAATGCCGCCACTTAAAAGACGAAATAGAAAAACTGATAAGAAACGGCTGGCTAAGTAACTATGCAGCAAGGAACAAACCCCAGAAAGAGGTGGCAGACAAACCTGAGGGCTCAGCCCAAAATCGCATGGTCATCCATGTAGTATCAGGGGATGCAGAGGGGCGGACCAGCAGGCGCAGCCAGAAAAGGCAGATCCGCGAACTGCGGAACCAAATTTGCTACGCCGAAAAGGCAGGCAGCCCAAGGGGCACTACCCTAAGCATCACCCCTGGGGATGCAGGGAGGGTCGTGTACCCACATAGTGACCCTCTGGTCTTAACCCTGGAAATCAGCAATCATATTGTCAAGAGGTGTATGGTGGATACTGGCGCCTACACAAATCTCTTATACAAAGATGCTTTTGAGAGGATGAACCTTGAAAGAAGGCACCTGAAGCCAGCCCCCGGATCTTTGTATGGATTCAATGGAGCAGGCATGCTACCCATGGGAGTTATCGACCTGCCTGTCACGTTTGGGGAGGGGACCTCAGCAAGAAATATCAGGGCGTCATTTGTTGTGGTGGATGCCAAATCCGCGTACAACGCCCTGATAGGCCGAGCCACCCTAGATGAAATAGAAGTTGCCGTATCAATTAGGGCCCTCACCATAGCCTATGTAACAGACTTTGGCATGGAGGGGAAGGTCCACGGGGATCAGGAGTCGGCCAGACACTGCTATTCCGTGGCCCTGCAGGCCCATGAGACAGAAAGAAAAGGGAAGCGAAAAGCCCAGTGCTCTCCTAGCAGGGAAGGTGAGATTCCGACTGCCCAGCAAGAGTCAGTCCACCTAGAGCCTGAGGGGGAAAGCATGCTAGTGGACTTGGAGCCAGGGAGGCAGGTCCTTATAGGAGCCGACCTGGAGGAGTCCTATCAAAAGGAACTAATTGCAGTCCTAAGAGAGAATAGGGACGTATTCGCCTACTCTGCAGACGAGATGCCAGGGGTCGACCCGGCCTTTATTGTTCACAAGCTGAACATTAATCCGGAGGCTCGCCCTGTGAAGCAGAAGAAAAGGAACATGTCCATAGAAAAAGATGCGGCAATAAAAGAGGAAATAGACAAACTCCTGAAGGCAGACTTCATCGAAGTCTGTGATTACCCTGAATGGCTGGCAAACGTTGTCATGGTAAAAAAATCATCAGGCGCATGGAGAATGTGCGTAGATTTTACCAATCTCAACAAGGTCTGCCCTAAGGACTGCTACCCTCTGCCCAGAATAGATCAGCTAGTAGACGCCACTAGTGGATACACCATGCTAAGTTTTCTGGATGCGTTCTCAGGGTACCATCAAGTGTACCTCTGGCAGCCAGACAGAGTGAGGTGCGCCTTCATAACCAACCATGGCACCTACATGTACAAGATGATGCCATTTGGGCTGAAGAATGCAGGCGCCACCTATCAGCGGTTGGTAGACAGGGTCTTCGAAAGCCAAAAGGGAAGAAACTTAGAGGCCTATGTTGACGATGCGATCGTCAAAAGTAAGGGGGACAAGGAGCATCAGATAGATCTTCAAGAGACCTTCTCTTCCCTGCGGTCATACAAAATGAAGCTGAACCCGAAAAAATGCACATTCGGGGTCCGATCCGGGAAATTCCTAGGTTTTTTGGTCAGCTCCAGGGGGATAGACGCCAACCCTGAGAAAATTCAGGCGGTCCTAGACCTCCCGGAGCCTAAAACCATCAGGGACATTCAGAGGCTCACAGGCAGAATGGCCGCCCTGGCCCGGTTTATCGCCAGGTCAGCAGACAAGTCCACCCCTTTCTTCAAAATATTAAAGGGCAACAAACAATTCAAATGGGAAGACGAACAGAAGAAAGCCTTCGAGCAATTGAAGGAGCACCTGAAAAAACTCCCTACCCTGGCAAGACCGGTAGCCGGAGAAAAGTTATACCTGTACATCGCTGTCACGAACACGACGGTAAGTGCTGTCATCCTAAGGGAGGAAGCAAACTCACAGCAACCCATCTACTTTGTGAGTCACGCCCTGGGAACAGCCGAAAGAAATTACCCCCTGATAGAAAAGGCCGCCTATGCAGTCATCATTGCAGCCAGAAAACTCAGACCCTACTTTGACGCACATCCTGTCGTGGTCCTCACCGACCAACCACTGGAGAAAGTGTTGGAAAAGTTTGAGAAATCAGGGAGACTGCTGAAATGGGCGATCGAGTTAAGTGGGCTGGGAATATCTTACCAGCCAAGAACAGCCATCAAAGCCCAAGCCTTAGCCGATTTTCTGGCTGAATGCTCCCATTCAGGGGAAGAAGAGCCCCCTACCGAGGAGTGGATCGTGCACACTGATGGATCCTCAACAGCCAATGGTGCAGGCACAGGCGTCGTATTAACAAGCCCCGAGGGAGTGGATTTTGAGCATGCGCTCAGGTTCACCTTCCCGGCGTCAAACAACGAGGCGGAATATGAGGATGTAATCACAGGGATAAAACTGGCTAAAGCTGCAGGGGCAGAGCGAGTTACGCTAGCTACCAATTCTCAGCTCGTTGCCAATCAAATTAACGGAGAATATGAGGCCAGAGATCAGACCATGGCCACGTACCTTGAGAAAGTAAAACAGGAGTTGTCGGGCCTGAAATCCTATGAAATCCAGCAAATACCTCGATCGCAGAACAACCGAGCCGACGCTCTGTCAAAGCTGGCCAGCTCCAGCCTACAGGACATACGGAGGTCGGTGTGGGTTGATGTTTTGCATGAAAAATCTACCAGCGCCTGTCAGGCGATCAGCACTGTCGAGGAAGGACCGGAAAGTTGGATGACCCCCTTCATCCAATTCAAAAAGCATGGTATCCTGCCATCAGACACGGCGCAAAAGAGAAAGGTACAGGCCAAAACGGCCTGGTTCATAATCATTGGTGAAGAACTCTACAAGAAATCTTTCACTTACCCCCTGCTAAAATGCTTGGGGGCAGACCAGGCTGCCGAAGTTCTAGAGGACATCCACTCAGGGATCTGTGGACATCACATCGGAGGAAGATCGCTAGCCCACAAGGCCCTAAGGGCAGGCTACTACTGGCCTACGATGCTAGCAGATGCCAGGAGCCTGACCCAGAAGTGCAGAAAGTGCCAACTCTTTGCCCCGTCAATCCATATCTCGGCCCAAGAACTCAGGTCAATCCTATCCCCCATCCCTTTCGCTCAATGGGGGATGGATATACTATGACCCTTCACGGTGGCCACTGGGGGCAGGAAGTTCCTAATTGTGGCTATAGACTACTTCACCAAATGGATAGAAGCTGAAGCAGTGCCCAACATTACTGAGCCGGCAGTCAGAAACGTGATCTGGCGAAATATTATCACCAGATTCGGCCTACCAAAAATGTTGGTATTTGATCATGGCAGGCAGTTTGACAATGATCCCCTGAGAATCTGGCTAGAAAGCCACAACATCGCAGTTGCCTACTCGGCCGTCTGTCATCCTCAAACCAACGGACAGGCAGAGGCAGCCAACAAGCAAATCTTAAATGGCCTTAAGAAAATGGTAGATGACCTCAAGGGTAGATGGGTCGACGAGCTTCCCAGCATACTCTGGTCAATCCGGACCACCCGAAAGGAATCTACAGGCCAGACCCCGTTTGGTCTAGTATATGGGGCAGAGGCTCTGTTACCAATTGAGGCAAGGATCCCATCTCTGCGCTCCCTGCAATACGACCGGACCGAGAATGAAGCTGCAATGGTTGAGGCCTTGGATCTGGTCAATGAGATAAGGGATGAGGCCAGTACCAACATCGTTGCCTACCAACAACGAATGAGGAAAGCCTTCAACAGCAGAGTGCGCCAGAGAAATTTCCAGATGGGTGATTTGGTTCTCAGAAAAACGCAGGCTGTTGGAAAGTCAAGGTGTGGACATGACGTAGGTCCACCCCGACGCGGCCACGCGCGGGTTTGGGTAGGCGAATGAATCTCGTGGTGAGATTGTTCTCGGGTTCGAAATTTAAGTCAAAATGGAGTCGCCACCGAATTTTGTGGTTATTCGGAACCATACGAGCCCACTCTATGTCGTCATGGGCTATACACAAAGTAAGCCCACTTCGATTTCAGAGTTCATTGGGCTCGTCCCTTTGCATTGCAATACCGATACCGTATAAACCGACTTTCGTGTATAGAATGACTCTCGTGCGCCAAGGGTTTCGGGCATCCGGAAACCAAAGGTTCTGAGTAAGGGGTGAGGGTACGTGTTGGGAAGCCCACTAAGGACACCCAACCCCGCCCGCACATGGCGGCCTCTACTAAGACATCGTTCGTGTTCGTGTGAGCGCGCTAGTAAAACGATTAAATGATATGCAAACAGCGTTTTCGGGCTAAGCATGTGAGTTATTGGTTAACTACGTCATTTAATGCATCTTGATTCACGTCAAAGTGATTTAGCATATGATGTTCATTTAAGGCAATAAATGGCAAACATCAAGAATAGAAAACTCGTAAATAAATTACAAATTACACGGGCGGAATACAACCCGGAATTCACAATACAACGAGCAATAAAATAGAATAATTGAATTATAAACAGCAAATGTTAACTAGAAACGGACCCGTATATAATAAATATAAACTACACCGTAAGTTGTGCAAATGGACGAACTTTAATTAATTACGCATTATATTGCATATTAATCAAAGGATGGAGGTTCGAGACCTAGGTGTGGTGCTAACCCGATCTCGAGCCACGATGCCTTGTCCCGACTTATCACCTCGAGAAATGGAGTCTAAATTAATTATATGACGGATACGACTAAAGAGTCGTCGACATAAAATTAATAGCGCGAGACCGTCGATCAAAATCGTTTTAGGTGTCGTGATATGCATGAGTTTTGAAAATAGGAGAGTCACGTGATAGTCTTTACACGTGATGACTAATGTCGATAAAAGGACGAGGCTTGAAAGTGTGTGTCAAGGCCCTCGGTTTTCTGGGTTACAGGACCCACTCGGTCGAGTCATAGTCTGACTAGGTCGAGTGTGTCCTCAAAAAAGTTTCTGCCCAGTGATATGGACGCTACTCGATCGAGTGACCTATGCACTCGGTCGAGTAACCCCTCGAAAAGGGCTCTGTCCAGTGTTATGGACGCTACTCGATCGAGTGGCCTATGTACTCGGTCGAATAGCCCCTGTACGAGTATCAACTCGTTCATTCTTTGGGGT
The DNA here is from genome assembly GCA_958450325.1 of Agrostemma githago. Classification (NCBI taxonomy): domain Eukaryota; kingdom Viridiplantae; phylum Streptophyta; class Magnoliopsida; order Caryophyllales; family Caryophyllaceae; genus Agrostemma; species Agrostemma githago. The sequence continues at coordinate 43,293,601 of OY288244.1, forward strand.
TGAAAACTACGGTCGGTCGAGTTAAATACAAATATCGCATGATTTGAATTTAACTCGACCTCCGGTGCTATAATCGTGTATATGTACGATTATAATACCGTTGTCGGGATTTTATGAAAACGTTTACGTTAGAAAATTTGAATTAATGACGGAATTGCATCCCTCTACGTCACGACATCGAAACTAACCCTTTCGGGTTATGTGATGTCGGTTTTCGTGTCAACGGGTTCCGCACTAATTAAAATGGGATTGAATACATTCAACTACGATTAGTCGCGATCACGTCACGCCCTTGAGTACATTGGGGCGGGGCTCCTCGAAAGGGCTCCACCTCCGTCGTTGCTCGTAAAGGGATTAGACGGACTTTAGGCGACAATTATAGTCAAACGCATCCGAAACCGAGATTTAAATACTAGTATATATATATACACGGTATAATAATGTTAGATGTTAGAATACGGAATTAAAGTGTTAGTATACAAAAATGAAAGTTAGTGTTAGTGGTTAGTAGTAGTAATGATAATAATAATAATAATAATAATAATAATAATAATAATAATATATACATAAAAAACAGTAAAAGAGAAGGGAGAAAAAGAAACGGGGTTTGATGACACCCTCAACCTACATGCTTAAATGGCCTCGGAAACGAACTCGTAGTAGCGGCGTGTGCGCGGGAGTGTCGAGATATGTAGGGTGAGTTAGGGTGTGTTTGGTTAGGGAGAGGATGCTCTCGGGTCTTTGACGAGTTTTGATCTCGGGGTGTTGAATATGTATGTGTGTGTGTATGTGTGATGGATGTAGACTCGGTTTTTTGAGTAGTATCGCTTAGGGTTACTAAGGATCGAAGTGTGGAGAGGATGAATGAATTAGGGTTGAAAATGTAGGGTAGAATGCATGGGAAAATCTTGTCAAATGAATGGGGTTAAGGGGGTATTTATAGGCTTCACCCCCCGACCTAGGGTCACTCGATCGAGTGCCCTAGTGCACTCGGTCGAGTGCCTTCAGAAATGAATCTGGTCCGGTTTTTGACGCTCCACTCGACCGAGTGGGTCAATCCACTCGATCGAGTGGATCAAGCAAATCGAGCTATTTTAGGAAGGAATTGATATTGTTGTTTGGATTGATTTTATTTGAATTTAGACTTGGCGCCAGCTTCTAGAAGGTGCATTTAGGCTGGTTTTTGTGACGGGTTCGTCTTTGACCGGGTTTTGACCCGGTCGCCAAAAGACGGGATTTATTTTTGGTGTCGGTTTTGGCCCAAATTAGTCTCATTTTGCTCGGAACGACCCACTGGGCCTGGATTTGAGGTCGGTTTTGAAAGATTTGCACTCCGCTAAATGCCCACGTCGGATACTATTGATTCCGAGTCCGTATTCGAGCATATTAAGTCACGTTGACGTCCGATCATCATCGGGTGTTTTGTCGGGAACTGCTATAGACACTAGCAGGCAAAATGCGGGTGTCTACACAAGGGAACACGGAAAACAAAGTGCCAACTGGGAGGGTCCATACCGAGTGACTCAAATCCTGGGACCAGGCACATATAAAATCGCCAACCTTGAAGGACAAGAATTGCATGCTCACTGGAATGTGGACACCCTGAAGAAATATTATGTCTGAACCAGGTCTAAAGATAGTTTTTATTTTTGCTAAAAACAAAGGCGGAGGACGGTCAAAGAATGTCGACGGCTCCGACCACCCTAATGTCAAAAGTTTCATAAAGAAATGAGAAAGCTTCAGATTTATACTCGTTGCCTGTTCAAACTTGCACTTTCACACACAAACGAGCAGGGGGCAATAGGGGGAGGCCCCCATGTTGCCAAAGTTAGGAAAAATGAACCCCCCAACAAAAAATCCGAGCCTCCCTGCTTACCTCTGGGCAGGCAGGGGGCAGGCCCCCTGGACTTTGAACAAAAGCCAGGGACAGGCCAGATCAACAAGGACTGGGGGCAGGCCCCCCAACCTTGTATAAATAACACAAAAGCCTCTCTGCTTACCTCTGGGCAGGCAGGGGGCAGGCCCCCTGGACTTTGAATAAAAGCCAGGGACAGGCCGGATCAACAAGGACTGGGGGCAGGCCCCCCAACCTTGTATAAAAAACGCAAAAGCCTCCCTGCTTACCTTTGGGCAGGCAGGGGGCAGGCCCCCTGGACTTTGAACAAAAGCCAGAGACAGGCCGGATCAACAAGGACTGGGGGCAGGCCCCCCAACCTTGTATAAAAAACGAAAAAGCCTCCCTGCTTACCTCTGGGCAGGCAGGGGGCAGGCCCCCTGGACTTTGAACAAAAGCCAGGGACAGGCCGGATTAACAAGGACTGAGGGCAGGCCCCCCAACCTTGTATAAAAAACGCAACAGCCTCCCTGCTTACCTCTGGGCAGGCAGGGGGCAGGCCCCAGGCCGGATCAACAAGGACTGGGGGCAGGCCCCCCAACCCTGTATAAAAAACGCAAAAGCCTCCCTGCTTACCTCTGGGCAGGCAGGGGGCAGGCTCCCTGGACTTTGAACAAAAGCCAGGGACAGGCCGGATCAACAAGGACTGGGGGCAGGCCCCCCAACCTTGTATAAAAAACGCAACAGCCTCCCTGCTTACCTCTGGGCAGGCAGGGGGCAGGCCCCCTGGACTTCGAACAAAAGCCAGGGACAGGCCAGATCAACAAGGACTGGGGGCAGGCCCCCCAACCTTGTATAAAAAACGAGAAGAGCCTCCCTGCTTACCTCTGGGCAGGCAGGGGGCAGGCCCCCTGGACTTCGAAAAAAAGCCAGGGACAGGCCAGATCAACAAGGACTGGGGGCAGCCCCCCCCCCCCCCCCCCCCCACCTTGTATAAAAAACGTGAAGAGCCTCCCTGCTTACCTCTGGGCAGGCAGGGGGCAGGCTGTACATCAAACTCATACGAGAAACCAAACGAAAGCAGACAAAAACAAACAAAAGGATCTGCATAAAAAAGGAATAAAGTGGCAAGGGTACACAGGATAAGAGTTTTCTAAAAAAGTGATTACAGCAAAGCACGGCAGCCGGCCACCAAAGGGCTCGGCGCGCAAAGAAATAAAGAAGTCAAAGCATCAGCGTAGGCGCAGCGGGGGACGAACAAGAGCCCTCAGAGGAAGACTGCCCTCCATATTAGGCAGGGGGAGCATCTGGGCCAGAAGTAGCAGCCCCTTCAGCCAGCCTGCGCATCTGGGCCTCATCCTTGGCGGCGTAAACGGCCCGAAAAGCTTCTTCATCAAAGCCAGGGAACATCTCCCTGACAGCTTCCATGACCACCCCTAAGCAAGAGTTAGCGTCATTCACAAAACCCGCCGACACGGCCGTTTCCACCTCTTGGATTATTTCATCCCTTTCTTTCTCCCACTCCTCAGTCTTCGTCGCCAGATCACCAAGAGCTGCCTGAAGATCTAAATTCGCCTTAGAAAGGCGCTCCCCTAGATCGACGACACTTTTCTTGGCATGATCCAGCTCAGCCAAAGCCTTCCTGGCCTGCTCCAGCTCTGCGAAGGCCTGCTGAGCTCTTTTCGACTCCTCCTCCAGGCGGGACACCTCCCTGACAGCCCTCTCATTCTGAGACTTCCAGTGGATCGCCTGATTCCTGGCCTCTTCCAGCTCGATTTCCCTTTTTGCCAGCTGATCCTTCAAACTGGCAATAAGAGCAACGTCCCTTTCGACTGCAGAAAGGCGGTCAGAGTTAGCCAGTTCCTCGTCACTCAGACGATTAAGGGCCGCCAACTCTGCAGAAGCCTGGATGATTCTGGCGGTACGCTGAACGTACTGAGTCACCTGATTGGTGGCAGAATGGACGGTCTTGAGGAGATGATCCGCCAAAACTGCCCCGTAGTCGGAAAGCAAGGCGGAAACATCTTGGCTATCGCCAGCGGTGTAATGGAATTCGGCGTTCTCCTCAGAAAAGAGGGTACCTGGAACCCCCTGAGCGAAGGGTTTTGGTTCAGGCATGGCAGTTTCCAAATCCACCACTTGGTCAGCATTCGGAGCCTCCCTGCTCCTCTTTCTAATCAGCCCTCTGGGAGTTCTTTCCCCAGTCTCTTCGGAGCCCGCAGCCCGCGGTCCCGAGGGAATCTGAACCCCTGTGGAAAGGCCCCCCTGCCTACCAACAGGTGAGGGAGTAGCCTCACAGGCAATCACCTTCGCAACCGGGGAAGGGGTAGCTTCAGAAACCGCCGTTTTTGCAGGCGTTGATCTAGGAGGGGGAGGGAGCCTTGGTCTACTGAACGACAAACCCTTCAGGTGCTTCATCAGGTTCTTCTCACCTTTCTTGAAATCAGGGGGAAGAGAAGGGCGACTTTGGACGACGGTAAGAGTCTCGGTCAGACCCAGATGCCTCACCTCCCTTTTTCTCCAAATGAAGGTGGCAAGATCTGCAAGGCAAACAAACGAACAGTCAAGACACTTAAAAAGAAAAAGGGTAAGGGAGAATCATCAACACTCCTGAACTACCTTCATTTAGACCCGGATTCATGCCCAACTGGGTCAGGTATTTATCAGTAGCAATGAGCTCCGCATGGGGGAGCCATAATGTAGGGCCATATACCCCATATTTATCAGTATGGGCGGCAAAATAGTCTGTCAGTTCCTTGTCCTTCTCGCTCAGCTTCACCTCCAAGGCTTTTCCACCCACGCCAGGGTGATACTCCTCGGGGGTCTCTAGCCTGGTGTGGACATGATTCCTGAAATGACGGGGAATCCTCCACCCATGGGCACTGTGCACATAAAGGAAGTTGTTCTTCCAGTCTCTCAGACTGTCCATGGCTGGCCACACCAAAGAATGTCCCTTCTACCTCAAAAGGGACCAATATCCAGGGGAGCCCACACTCCCAGAAGAGACCATTTGTAGGCCGACCATAAACCTCAGGGCATCAATGGAAGGCTCGGCGCGGTGGAACAAGCAGGTCCAAACATACGAAATCAATGACCTGACAGCCGTGGCTGTCAGCTGGGCGATGGCCACATTCATACGCCTGAAAATCTCTTCCAGGGAAGGATGAAGGGGAAAGTGAAGGCCAAACTCCAGGCACTTGTGATAAACCGCTATACACCCGTCGGGAGGGTTGCATACGGTATCTTTCTCGCCGGGGACGACGATTGTGTACCCATCCCCGAAATCTTAAAACCGCTCAATCGCACCGGCGACATTTTTTGCAAGAATCAAGTCCTGATTTTTCGGGTCGAGGTAAGTACTCAAGGGAATGCGGTATTTGACTTTATCTAAATAATAAACCTTACCCCTTTCCCGACGAATAAGGGGGCCAGAGGTCCTGGAGGGGTCAATTTCCAGTGCCTCGTCATCCGAATCAATAACGTCGTACGAAGGAGGGTCAGGAGAGTTACCACCTCCGCTATCCGCCGAATTTTCTTCCTCAACTACCCCAGAGCCAACCTCCCTAGAGGAGGAGGCAAAATTCACCCTACCTTTTTCCCCTTCCACCCTCCTTGATGGGTCAGTAAAAGGTAGGATCCGCTCACGAGTTCTAGACATTATAACTCTAATGGAAGCGGAAAACAAGAAATCGAAAAGAAAAAGCAAGAAATGGAAGACAAAAGTCTAACCTAAGATCGTCTGCCGGTGCGGTGAAAGCCTGAAGGAGAAATCTCCCAGAGAAATGGGGGTACAAAGTAGGGCACGAGTCGTCAACACCAAAGGGTTTTGCAGAAAAAGAGAAAAGGAAGATTTCAAGAGGAAAGAAAGATTGAAGAAGGAAAAAGAGGAAGAGTAGGGTGACTGATTACTATTATAGGAGAAAAGGCATACAAAGAGTCGCCAAATCCTCAGGAATCCGCCCAAAGACTACTGTCCACGCGTCACTCCCTCAGAAGTCAGCCCTGTGTAGTTTCCCAAGGGCAGCCTCGAAAGGACCAAAAGGTGTCAAAGAATTGATCACCCTATGACGTCCCCTCTTCATTCAAACAAAAAAGTAATAAACAAATAGTAAAAATACAACACACAAACAAATTGCCTGAGTTTCATTTCATTAGCCTGAAAAGGGAAAATTACATCTAGTGCCAAACAAGAAAAGAAAATATACAAGGGCCCAGAAATTCCGGCCCGACAAAGTCAAACACCCTGCTACGCAGGCCTAATCGTCATCCAAGTCTGGGGAATGGTCCCCAGGGCTGCCTGGGCCCCCAAAATCCGAGCCCCAGTCCCAGTCTGGGGAATCCTTGAAAGGATCATCAGGGATTCCGTCCCCATCCTTGTCACTCAAGCAACCAAGACCCTCGCTATCATCGGAGTCTCGGCTGCTATCCTCCCAGTCCCTGCCAAAGGGAACGGCCTGGGATTCGTCGCAGGTGCGACAGCCTGTCCTCCTCACATGCGAGGAGGGGCCTGACGCCAAAGAGGAGTCAGTATCAGAGAAGTTAGGGTCAAACTGCTCGGGGTGCAGCCACGGAAAGCATTCGTGGCATCCCCGGTCAAAGCAACCCCCTCCCTGAGGGCAACGCCTGAATCTGGGAGCAGCAGGAGGCGAGGATCTCTTGAGACGCTTGCTCAACCTAGTAGGGACTTTTCTGCCACTCCGACGAGAATGAAGCCGTGAACGACGGCTACGACGGATAGCTCGATAAGCAGCTCGAGCGTACCGAAGCCTCCAAAATCCTCTAAAAAGGAAAGTAACATAGCGAACTCCACGGCGAGTCACGAATTTTTTGATCCAAACCATGATTAAGACAAAGAAAGAAAGGAAAGTTGGAGATGGGTCATGAGAATGGCGAAGGAAAATGCAATTTATACAAGGAAGAAGGCCAAGGCATTGAATAACATCCCAACCACCCTGACAGGAGAAACGACCAATCGGCACACCAGCACGCTGCCCAAAAATCCATTTGGTACACGAGGCAATCATGACCCAAGGAACAATTAAACTCTTGGCATGCCCAATGACATAAGAGACTCCCCTTCAGGAATACGCGAACGCATTAAATGCACTGGTAAGAGACACAAGTCAACTCCCCTCCACCAAGAGTCCACCTGCCAAAGGGTAACCCTGCTTCCCCTCCAGCAGGTGAGGGCCAATTGATGAGGGTCGAAGAGCCTGCGTCGGGCCACCTGCCTAGCAGGCCCCATGAAGACCCCGTCCAAGGAACCAAGGAGCCCGCCCAGCAGGCCGTTGGGATAAGATACCAGGATTCCCCCAGTAAAGAAAAAGTACAAGGAAGTCGCCTGCCCGGTAGGGTAAGGCAACTGGCTGTGAGGAGCGTGCAGGCACTACCTGCTCGCCTGCCTCCGAGCGACCTTCTCCCTGAGCAGGGCCGGGGCTCCAGAAGCCCCCTCTGTCATCTTGCCTATAGGTAAGAGAGAACGAGTGGATGGGGAAAAACCACGTGTCAATTTCCCATCCACTCATTCTTTCTCTCCCCACTCCTCTTTTCCTCTCTCTTGTGGGAAGGTATAAATACTCTTCCATTTCCCACATGAGAGGGGTTGGATTTTCTCTCTCTAGACTCTCACTCCTAAAAACGCCACCTAGTTCCTCACGAGCTAGGTTCATCAAGGCATTTCACGGACTAACTTAGGCATCGGAGAGGGTTCCCTCGGACAACCTCCGAGGCCCTGTGCGTTCATTGTGCAGGGAGCAGGCCAACTCCGCCGGGAAGGTCCGATCAAGGGAGAGAGACAAAGGAGAGGTTTAAGGAAATCGAGCGATCCGTTACTCACCATCAATCCAATTATTCCACCCGGATCCAGAGCCGGGTTAATTGTTTCCGTGACCGGAACACACGGGTTGATAATGGAGGAAGAGTTGCTGCACTAGAAGCCTATAGTCTAGCTTTGTTTCTGTATTATGTTTTAGTTTAAGAACTTAGTAATGGTTATTTTGTTCGAACTACTACTATGGACTATGTTTTTGTCTTTGGTTTTGATCCAGAAATTTATTCATCTTGCATTGAGAATAATTGGTATTTTGCATATTTGAATGACATGTTCAATATTTTCGCTAAATTATCAAATAGTTTGTATGTTTTAGAAACACGCATCTATAACATCAACAATGAGAAATATAAGATAAGTCTTGTTGACCCTCAAATTTTAAAATCCAGATTTGCATTTAGAATGCAACATTCGCAATTAACATGATGCTAACCAAAGCAGTAAAAAAGAGACACCATATACGTGATATGGATTGGAAATGTTCCTAAGTCTTCTTGTATGGTCTATTCCAAATAGACTACAAAATATTATTTCTACCCCAAAGCATAAACAAAGTGGTTGTTGCCTGTGGTGGTGTCCTTTTGGAAAATGACGTGGTTTCCAAAAAGTCAAGTGGGAGTAGTATACATCTCGAAGGAGTTCGTGATGACGAGCAACAACTGAGTGAGATGGTACAACATAAGGATGTCGTAAAAGGTGGTGGTATGGGTTCGACCCACGATTGTCGTTCCACATTGAAAACTATTAGAACTTATGTTCCAACAAAAAGGTTTGCAGAAACTCATTTGAAGGAAAGTTCCAAAATAATGATTTTGGAAAATAAGAAGCTACTACCTACAAAGATGCTTTGGTGAGTCGGGACTCCAAAAGGTGACTAAAAGTAGTCCTGCTAAAATGGATGTCAAACCGCTTTCTTGAAGGAGTTCTTGAAAGAGGGTGTGAAGTTAAGTGGGAGTATTATTACTTTCTTAGTATTGTATGTGGACGACATACTAATCATAGGAAACGACAAATCCATGCTTGAGTCAGTCAAGGGATGGTCATATCATTGTTTCCGTACGAAGAATCTAGGAGAGATAGATTACATATTTGACATCAAGATCTATGGAGATAGATCGGGGATGATTATTGGACTTAGTCAAGAGACTTATGATGATAAGGTTCTTATTATGTTCGTGATGACACTAATACTAGACAAACACGACTCTTTGACACTGAGTTGTCGTGAAGGACATCCTTAAGTACTTGAGAAGAATTAAGGACGACTTCTTAGTATACAGTGGAGAATATGAGTTGGTTGTTACAAGTTACACTGTTGCGAGTTTCTATAGTGACTAAAGATGACTTCCGTAGTAGTTTGGTTTCATTCTGTCTCAATGGACTCTCGTAGATGTTACATAAGAAACCGAGTATATAGCAAAGACAAATGCAGCAAAGGTAGTTTGCAAGGTTCTGAACAATGCAAATGTCGATAATTTATTTAACTAAACCGTTCCCACAACCTAGGTATGAGAATCATACTACGTCTATGGGATTTAAGCTAATGAAATACAGTTATTAAACATGGTTGATGTTTGGAATGTTCATCTATATCATTGATACTTTTTTAATCGTTTGTTTAGTATTAAATAAAATATCCAGAAAGCATGTGGGTTCTCTATAGGATTATCAAAGTGTTTTGATAAGTGGAAAACTATCGGTGAACAGAGATCACAACTTATTTGAATCCCTAGTCAATATCACTAAATTGGCCTGGACATAAGTGATGCATTGAATAACTAACACGAGATTGTTTGATAACACAGTTCCATGGGCTATGGGAACATGGAGATGTTTGTTAAATCGAGTGGATATATTGGATATATTGTGACTTGACCAAAGTGGTGTACAGTCTAAAGTAGAATCAAAATCTATGTTTAGTAGATTCCTTTGACATGAGCATATCATTGCAACCATAACACGATTAGTTGTGCATTGACACTGTCAAACGCCGTGTTGTAAAAAGAGGTTATAACGGCAGTCATCATGGTGGCTAAGAATTGAGTGGGAATTTTGGATGATACAAGACTGGATAAGTCCTCATATATGATAGGATTTGTGTTTTGGCCCATTAACGTGGGAGAACTGAAAAATGCATGGCCATGCTATGAATGGATTAAGGAGTTAATTCATTCAAGGATAGTTTGAACTCGGAGATCGATGAAATGAATTTGATATGTGATACATTAATCATGAGATGTTTAGATGTGATCGAATTCGACATTAAACGACTTCAGAAATTTGAAGATTGCCTTATTGTGTACGGACAAGTGGGAGATTTAAGGAATATGTCCTAAAATATTTTCGGCGATTGCTAAATATAATATAGGATATTATAATGAAAATAATCGTTATGTATTATAGTAATTCATAATTGCTTGCTAAAGAAGAATTATGATAATTAGTCCAATTCGATTGAGCTGATGACTATGGATATATTATCCTATAAGGTAACACAATCAGACTTAGTCAGGAAACTAAACAGGTCCAATATGGACTTGTGAGATACTATACTGTGACTACCTATGAGGTCCGGTTAGTCCCTTGGTTTAAGCTAAACTCTACTACTATATAAGGATATAGTTATGAGTCATTAGGGCATTGAGAATCAACCAAGAAGAAAATCCTAATCTAAGCTAGTTTAGTTTAATTGCCTCAAGCACCCTTAAAAGTAAGAGAGAGAATCGTTCTATCTCTTCCGTCCTAGCAGCCGTGGAATTCTGACTGGGTTGGTGGACCGAGTAAAGGAGCAACACGTGGGGATCTAGTATCTCTCCGTCTTATATATCGAGGAATTTAAGCTATGAAGGTATGCATTTCTCGACCTACTTTTGTCGTGATTCATATCTATATTGTGCTTGTATTTTTGGATTGGTGCTACGAAATTATTTCCTGAAATTCCGCTTTCGCTTAAAATGAAAGGCAAAAAATGACTGAGACACCTTAAAATGAAATAGAAAAACAAATAACCGGGACATGGAGAGTATTCACTTATTGTGAAATGTTATTAAAGCTTATTTTGTTATTATCAATTAATAGAATTTGAAAGTTTTCTTATTATTGATCATTGATTTCCAATAATTACAATGTGTGGTATTATATTTGTAGTACCCTGAAATTCTAAACATAATCGTAAACTCTTCTGATATAGGTAATACCATATTATTAATATTATTCTAATCACGGTATATGTATCCGTAATATTCCTAACATCCCCCTAAAACCCATGGCAATTTATCAAAAAATTTCATGGGTTTGCCAACAATGAAAGAAAAAGGGAAAAAATCGAGTTTCTTCAATCTTTAGTCATCAACAATAACATGAAAGAATAAAATCAAAATTCTTCATTCTCCCATCTTTAGATTTCAACGAAACAATACTCTTTTCAAACCTGTAAAATAAACTTCATTTGACGGGATGCCATTCTTTTTGTACCCGTCAAAATTTGATCCAAACAAGAACCTAAATCTTTTCGAACTCGTTGATTTTTGTTGTCAGGAACGTTAAAAATTTGCGAACCTAACAAGTTCAGTTAAACGAAAAAAAATTGGTCTTCATTCGATTAAGTTTTTATCAAATCATAGAATAAAATTCTTCAAATGTCACAAGACCCACGATAAATCTCACGCATTAGGATGAATCACCACAAAAAAAACAAGGAAACACATAAATTGTGCACCAAAAAGTCCCATTATTTTTTTTAAAGCTTATTTAAATTATCGCTGGACGTTGCGTATTAAAGGTCCACCGATAGACAGTGAATTGTTGTGAGTTTATGCCTCAAGAACGAGACACTCTGATATCATAATAGAATTTGAAGGGTTGATTAATTGTTAATCATTCATATGTACAATTACTAGTATTACCCCGTGCAAAATTTGCACGGATATGTTTTATTCCAATTTAGTTATAATTTTCTATGTTATACGATTTACGTCCTTACTTTTCTATTTCTATAAATTATTTCGTTCGAACTACAACTTTCTATTCTTTTTTGTTAAAAAATTTGAAAGTCCAAATCTACTGTATTTATTACTCGTATTTTTTTTGTGTATTTTTATCAGTAGAATATTACGATCTAATTTTAAACGAAGATGGTAGATTTTTTTGGGTTTTTTATGTTAATGTTATACAGTAGTTGTTTATGTAAATATGAAATTTTTCGTCTTATCTTCCTGTTTTTTTAGAATTGAGAGATAGATAATCGGATATTCTTCCTTTATGTAAATAGGGATGCAAATCTAAACATAATTGTAATCGTAATCTTTTCTTGTATAGGTAATGCCATATTATTGATATTAATTTGATCATGATATATTATAACCGTAATCTTCCTAAGACCAAACAAAATCTTAAGGCGGTGATTGAGGCTCATTTATATATTCTATGATGCCCCTTCACTCGAAGGAGTTTCCACGTGAGAGTTCTATTACGCCCCTTTGATATTGGGGCTTCTAGGGTTCGAACTCGTGAACTCTGACTCTGATACGAAATCAATTCAATCAAAACCTTAAGAGGATGATTTGATGCTCATTTATATTCTATTAAATTATTATAGTACTCTGCAAATCTAAACATAATCGTAATCTTTTCTAATATATGTAATACCACATTATTGATATTATTATGATCACGGTATATTGTAATCGTAATCTTCCTAATATAAATTAATATTTAAGAACACTTTTGGGTTTTAGATACGGTAGTGTATTTGTATCCAAAGCAAACCATAATTAATGCGAAAGTACATGTAGTGTTATTGTGAGGAAGAGCAATGGCAAGGAACAAATGGTGGCGAATATCGATGGTGATCGCTTTGGCACAGAGTTGGGTAGATACGGGTATGAGTCCGGTGGTGGCAGCACACACTCATCACCATTAAAGTAAATCTTTTGAGGGAAAGCCCAACCTTGTCGGAACGTGAATGTTTTCGGGTCTTTTTGCATTAGGATCTCCGACTGTACACTTCCCATCTCCCCGGCTTCCATCAACATCTCATTGTAGTACTTCATCCCGTAAAACATGCCCGTATCATCTGCAACATTTTAAACACCATAAAAAAATTCGTCATGTTTTTCAACAAAGTAGACTTAGAAGAGTATGTACGGTTTATGTATTAGGAGAAGAAGTTACTTACTTATTGATTCATATGGAGACACAGGGTTGTAGTCGAAACTGAAGACTCGAGTGATATTCTTCATATTAGGGTGCTGAACTACTAGCGTCCATTGTGTGTAGTTCATTCGGTAATTGAAGTTGGTGATGCTAACCTTGATGCGCCAGTAGTCAACGTAGTTGATCTTAACATGCCAGTGTACTCGTATTGGGCACATATGTCGAGTACATTCGAGCAAGGGCGTGCTATCCTTCGTAGGAGTATGTAGTTTTGAATCACTTCTGTAAGTAATACAGTTTACTTGTATATAAATGAAACACAAGCTGATTATGTAATATGTAAGTATGTAAGTATATATGTATGTATGTATGTATCTAGTGCTTACTTGACGCAGTCTGTTATATGTTCACAACCACAGGCGCAACTGGGACAAGAAGTGATGGTTTCGTTGTAGAAAGCTGATAGCGAGACGCAACAAGAAGGGTATTTTCTGGCTAGGAACTTTGAGTAGGTACAAGTTACATTCCATGTCACTACAATCATTCATTTAACAAATTGTTTAACACAACATGTAAGTAAGGCCCTCAATTAGCATGCTAATCACAAAATTCCGATAAATAATGCTAAAGACAAACTAACACCCCAATGACAATTTAGGCCATATTCTTTTCGGCTCACATCGGGTGACTATAGTTAAGCCGACATCAATTTAGTTCAGTTGTGTCATAATCCATTTTAGTTCAGTTAAACTAAGACCATTTTAGTTCAATTCGACCGAAAAGAACATGGACTTAATACTAGAGTTGTAGATACAAACATAACTTACTCAATGCTTGAGTTTTTCGGCGACGGTCCTGGGCATAAAAAATGGTGGAGGGAACAATGTTAGCAGGGCCACAAGTGTAACCAAGACCAGGGCCCAAGAAAGTGAAGTCTGTGGGCAGGTTGACTGCATCGACGGTGGTACTGGCTAGGCCGACACTAACCTGAAAGCGGGCAACGGATGCGTTTGGGTTCTGACCCAGGGATGGAAGCACCCCACCCTTGCAACAATTGGTGAACTGCTGATTGAAAGATGCAGTTGGCAAGAGATCGATGACAGTTGGGGTCTTTTTGCAACAATGGGGTGTGCCTTGTTTGAACATTGAGCAGTCTCCTTCCTCCATTGTTTGGGCTCCTGCCATTGCCCATATAACTTCTTTCCCGGCCCATGTCCACCCTAATTGCCATCCTGGTGGCCCAATTTGCCGGTACATTTGCAAATTGTTTATTGATACTACGGCCTACATTTCATTCAGTAATACAACATCATCATCTAATTTAATACTCCCTTTGAGTCCGATTAATGATCCCCTTAATTTTTGAGTGAAAATTAAAGGTGGGAGAATGAGTGCCTCGGAAGGAGAGTTATTCTTTGTCGTCCACGTTTTAGTCGCGTCGCGTGTACTTTTTAATGAGAAAAGACAACTTTACCCTTTCTTTAATTATTTTTTTGGGTTATTTCATGAGAATAATACCAACTATGCGTGTACTTCTTAAATTAATACAAACTATAAGTAATCTTATTTTAATACGAACTATGTCTTCATTAACCTCGCTTTGCTATGAGTGACCGGCTACCTGTTGAACCTCCCTTATTCAACTCTTTCTCTAACTCTTCTTCTTCTGATTTACTTTTCGTGTTCATTTTCGGCCATTGAAAAAAAAAATTATCGAAAATTCATCTTTCATTTCTTTTTTATTTAGTCTTATTTTAGTTATGAAAAAAAAGTTTTTATTGTTATTTGGCTTTCACGATGACTGCAACGGACCTAATAAAAACCTAGAAAGTTACGACAAGTCACTATGACTTGTAATAGCAAGTCATAATTTCATACATAACAAAACGAGATTAATGAATGCGTAGTTCATATTAAAATGAGATTACGTATAGTTCGAATTATTTTAAAAAGAACACACATAGTTGATATTATTCTCATGAAATATTCCTATTTTTTTTAACATTATCAATTACATTATAAATATTCCTTGCATTATTAAAATGCGGTAATTTACTGGTTTTGATTTATTTTGTAAAACTGTCTTCTTTTTACAATTACATTATATAAAACAATAACTACTCCCTCCGATTCACAAAGATGTTCCCCTTTGTTTAATATATGTGTGGTATATTTTAATCAAAGGGGAAGGTCTTTGTGAATCAGAGGGAGTATTAGATATGAGAAAATAAAACACGTAAAATATTAAATACAAAAATTGTACTCCCTCCGTCCCAATGAATTGTTTGCCTATTCCATATTGGGACGTCTCATTGAATTGTTTGCCTTTCTATTTTAGGAATGTTTTTTATATGCAATTTGACCATTCTCATGAGTTTTGCTCCACATGTCACTTCCTTATTGGATCCCTTACCCTTAGTGCTAAAACAAAAGGCAAACAATTCATTGGAACGGAGGGAGTATATAAAACACGTTAACTACTAAAACCTTAAAAACTCATATTTATGGAAACGAGTTATAAAAAATCAAATTGTATAACAGAATTTACATAAAAACTACGGTATTTATTAAACAAAAAAACACATAAGACATAGGATTTTCACATTTTCCAGATTATTCTCACGTTTTACAAATCTGTGAAACGCGAGATTCCCATGTTTTACGTGTTCATTTTTTTTCAAAATTTCGACGGTTTTCAATCATTAGGAACACTAATTACTTAAAAGATCATATCCTAAGAGAAGATCTTTCACTTCTCTAGCCCAAGAATGGTATGTGGATGGGACTAGTTTGATACATTGTTGAAATCGACAACGATCAATGGGACTTAGGGCACGGCTAAGCCGTGTTAGGTAACACATTAGACGAGCCGGCCAAGAGTCAAAATTCGTGTTTGTGTGAGTTTGAGAAGAGGAACGGTGTTGGAACGATTACTGCTCTGATACAATATGGAAATAGTGAAAAAATTTGATTATTATTATTATAACATAAGTGACTGAATATATGCAACCTAAGATAAACTATCCTAGGCAACAATCCTACCTACAAAGGTAAGAATCAATGGTGAAATAATTACAAAGATTCCTACTAAATATGGTGAGATGCCTTCTAGACTTCGAACCTGTCGTCCACGGGCGGTTTACCTTGGTGTGCGTGGTTTGCAGGTTATGCATAAATCCGAGGGTTTACCCAGAGCGCACCAAAAAAGGTAGCGACAGCGGTTCCCTCGTTCATAAAAAAAATATATGGTGAGATGAGATTACACAATATTACAATGAATATGGACAATGATCCTAGACAATGGTATTTACAGTAACTCCTTAATATGTTTTTTTTTAAAATTTCAATGTAAATCCCCTCTCCACTAACCAAATAACTCAACTCATATATTTTTTCCGCCTGAAGCTAAGCTATCCACAACAAAAATTAAAAAAATGGACCAAATGAGCTAGGTGCAAATCGAACCCTCGACCTCATGTGTGTCACCCTTCTCCCCTCCAAATACACTCGAACATCTTACTAATTTAAATATCACTACATCACACATAAAGCTATACACCACAGAAAGTATGTAATTAAGGAAATTTGATTGATTACATTGATTACGAAAATCACATGTTTTAAATGGCAGATGTCACATACAATATTTAATATAGAATGTATGATCAATTTTTTAAAAAAGAGTATAAACATATTGTATTTCGTTTTAACCAAATAGTTGCATTATTTTTGTTAATCCCGTACAATATTTTACATAGAATATAAAATAGTTATGATTTATTGTATATCTTTCTGATCATATTCTTAACATCGATATAAAATTTAGTAACTATATAAAAATGGAATATATATTTCGATTGCTCTTACAAATCCTGATACATAGTAAAAACTCACCGAAAATTCTCTATATACTAATCAGTTACTAACATTTTCCTCAAAAATACACTAATTTAAATTGAGAAGTAAAAGAACATTTCACTAATAAATTCGCAAACTATTCATTTTCATTAATGTTAAAGAAATTGACAAAAAAAACTTTTTATGAAAATAATTAGATAAATTTTAAGATATGATGTCATTAACCTTGAGAAAAAAATCAGTTATCTAAAAAATTTATTTTTGAAATGAGCTATTTACTTTAACTTTTACAAAGATATACTCTCCCCGTCCCAATGAATTCTTTGTCTATTCCATATTGGGGCGTCTCAATGAATTCTTTCCTTCTCTATTTTAGGAATGTTTTATATATATATATATATATATATAGAGTGAGATCCGGTGAGTCTCCCTCTTTAGATGAGTCCGTCCTTTCAATCTGGACCACACAATCAAACAAGATTGAATGGCTGAGATTGGACCACGTCATTAAGGAAGAGTAACAAGGCTGTCTTTGCATACGCAAACATCATAACTCTTTAATTCCATATTACTGTGATATTATTACTGTGACATTATTATTGTAATTCTTTATTACTGTGACAGTGTCACAGTAAGATATTTGTGTTACCGTAATAGTGTTCTGTTACTGTAACAGTGCTACTGTTAATCTCATGTTGATGTTACTTTGTAGTGTCAATTGATAAATGAATTTGACATTATTAATGTGACATTATACTGTGATTCCTTATTACTGTGACAATGTCACAGTAAGATATTTATAACTCTTTAATTTCATATTACTGTGACATTATTATTGTAATTTCTTATAACTGTGACACTGTCACAGTAAGATTTTTGTGTTACTGTAATAGTGTTCTGTTACTGTAACAGTATTACTCTGACATTATTATTGTAATTCCTTATTACTGTGACAGTGTCACAGTAAGATATTTGTGTTACTGTAATAGTTTTTTTAAAAAAAAAAATATAGTGTTCTGTTACTGTAACAGTAACATTATATACGATGAAGATGACGCTGAGATTGAATCTCAGCCATTCTTGTGATTTGATCATGTGACTGTGATTTGCGGGACGGACTCATTTAAAGAAGACCAACTCACCGGATGCAATTTCTATATATATATATATATATATATATATATATATATTATTTGACCTCCTCATGAATTTGGCTTCACATGTCACTTTATCATTGGACATTTTCCCCTTTGTGCCAAAAGCAAAGGCAAACAATTCATCGGGACGGAAGGAGTATATACTCACTCGATACCACTAAGATTTTCTCATTTATTCAAATGTGAGGATTATAATTATCATATAGAATGATTATTTTGGTAGGGAAGACTACAAAATACGGAATATAATATTAAAATCCATATAAAAAAAGTTTCAAAAATTACATAATATAAGTCTTACACCTGAGACAGTACATTTTTAATTTATTTTTTAATTTTCTAATGAAAAACTAAATAGTTTTTTTTACACAAAGACAACGTATCACGACGTGCTAACCATTAAAAAAAAGTATATTATTATACAATTTTTGATAAATATTTATGTATTTTATGGTATGTTAAAGATAGAAGTGGGTATCTCGAGATGTGAGATGATATAAACCGAGTATATAAAAAATACTATAAACAATATTTTCATTAATTACACGTTATTTAATACTCCGTACATTTCAAGA
Source organism: Agrostemma githago (assembly GCA_958450325.1). Classification (NCBI taxonomy): domain Eukaryota; kingdom Viridiplantae; phylum Streptophyta; class Magnoliopsida; order Caryophyllales; family Caryophyllaceae; genus Agrostemma; species Agrostemma githago. Next base: position 43,312,009 of record OY288244.1, read on the forward strand.
CATTACTCAAATATTTTGATTAGTTTTGCGATTTAAAAAATATTTTTCTATTTCTAAATTATACAGTCGATAAATAGTAAAAATAAAATAATAAATTTTTTATTTTAAATTTTAAATGAAATATTCTATAAGATAAATATATTATAAATACCGTGCATTGCACGGGGTCTATACTAGTTCAATCATTAAACACGTTAGTCACGTTCAAATCAAGCCGTAAAAGAAAAACCGACTAAGTAAACTAGCTCTGAGGAGGCTAAACTATCATCCTAATCAACTACGTAAAATGAAACTAATTAATAAACTTAAAGGGAGAAACTAATTCCCGACCTTTATTGGGATACATGCCTCGAAAACCGTAAAAAGTTAGCAAAACCATTTCCCGAAAGCAGTCGAAAACTTAAAATTAGATTAATTAAGCAAAACAATTAAAATAAATAATCATAATTAAGGAGAGGTGAAAGCGTAAAATCACGTGTGAAGCGCGGATGATGTGGATGAAATGCGGACGACGTAATGAGGGAAGACTCAAAAGTGATGAAGGAGGAAAGAGAAATGTAAGGTGAATGTAGACCACATATAGATGTCCAAATATGGAATAAAGGAAGAAAGTAAGTATGACTCAACCCAAAAGAGAAAGAGGGAACATTAATTAAACTCGAAGGGAGTACTATGTTACGATTCAAAAAAGAAAAAAACAATTTTCATGCTAATTGGTTTTGAACTTCAGGTCATGAGTAGTATCACTCGTGAGTTTACCAACTGTCCGACTTTACCAACTATGATAATTGACATCCATATACGTAAACATTAAGTATTGTAATAGTGAAAACAAAGTACCACGTAGCCATCGATGGTCCACGACATAACATCCCATTTGATGGTAATGTTCCCAGTTGGATCCAAGGGATCATATGCAGCTGCAACACACATGCATACACACAAATTCTAACTCTAAAACAAACCATAAGTTCATAACATTGTAAGTGAGGCAAAACACATAAGATAACCTGCGTAAGAGAGCATTGCTATAAGGCAAATTGGTAAAACTCTCATTTTCATTTCTTCACAATCCCCCAATTCAAGTGTAGTAGCTAGCAACAATTCTTAACTGATCAATATAAGGAGGAAACAAGAAATAGTTTAGAGAATTACAAAAAAATATATGTTAAATATAACTGCTTAGTGTATTTCTCTTACTTCTTTTAAGTCTCCATTTACGTAAAGTTGATTGTTGAGGCCTTTTAAGTGCAAATATAAAACTATACCTTTTAATTTGTGCAATGACTTCTTCCTTTTTCAAGTGAGTTCCTAAAAGGTTTGACGTGTATGTATTAACAAAGTGCTATACTCATCAAAGCATTGATAACAAATTAATATCTTCATTAATTCTATCTTTTGATGTGTTACCAAACTGACAATGACTTTTAATTTCACTAGAGGTGATAATTGGATTGCTTAGGTCTATACATGTCGAACGGTTCAAACAGTTAAGTTTCAGGTTCGGGTAAAACACGAGTCAGATGTATTTCGTTTGTAAAACACACGTTTTATATAGGGTCAACTTTCGGTCAAATCTTTTTTATATAAAAACAAACACCAAGCCCAACTAAGTGACACAATGTAGGGGCCCCATTACCAAGGGGAGTCAAACTCACGATCTTCACAATAAAACCCAACATCTAATCCACTACACCCCTCTAAAATTCATTGTTGAAACTGTATAAACATACAATACATATGAAGGTCCTCCCCTCTCTTACACCCTTCATGTTTTTGAATTAGTATCCTAATATATAAATATTATTATTCCCCCTCAAAAAAATATTATTATTCATTTTCTAAAATACCTAAAAATTACGGAGTAATTCTTTTCGCAGGAAAAATGTTATTATTCATTTTTTTTATTAATTCTTATCTCGTATAAATATTACGAGTATTCATTTTCTGAAATATATTGGTACAAAAGTATAAAAAAAATTATTTTTAATTATTTTCTAAATTTAAATATTAAAATTGATAATTTTTTGTTAGAACAATCATAATGGCGTTCATTTGAGAGGTTCATTGCAAATGAACGAACTGACACCAATGTTGGGTTTTGTTCGTGGTTTGTTCGTAGAAAAAAGTTTGACAGATGAACCAAGTTCATCTTTAAGCACACTAAAGATGAGAGGATAGAGTGAGCATCACTCTTTAATATAATAATGAAGGAAGTTCTGGTGTGAGATTCACGCCAAATAAATGAAACTTGTCTTTTGTTATATTCCATCATTAATTAGACCTTAATTAATCCTTTTTATTTCGTACTGAAATTACTTTAATTAATAATTAATTGAGTTTATATTTACAATAATTATGGTATTTTTTCAGTATTTATACAATATATTTATACAGGTACTATTTATGTATTTGCTTCGTATATTTGTACGCCCATGATTTATACATGTACGCCTTGTATAATTGTACCCAATTTCGTATTTCCGGCACATCTACATATATCTTCATTATATCTTCATTATTTTTACACGATATATTTGCTTTTACTTTTTTAATATAATTTAAAATAAGTATTTTAATGGACACTTGCTTAGTATCTTCATTATTACTTATACTTGTTAGTGTTGTACGATTATTTACAAAGATTAATCGATGTATCGTACACGTATTATTTTAATTTATTTGAGTTTGTACGCGTGGACACTGCTACCCGTGCAGAACCTTCGCGGCAGCCACCCACACGGGCCCGTCCGGGACGCCTCGTGCCCGAGGGCCGGTTCGATCTCGCGTTCGAAGAGAAGTGTCGGACCTCGATTTGTTTGACGATTTGAATTGTACTAGATTGATGCATGGGGAGCATCTATGTTTCCGTTGAATCGATCGAGATGTGGTTGTAAATGTTTAAATATCGATATGTTTGTGTAGTACCCGCATTTTATAGTAAGTTGAACCCTTACTCAAACTCGAACACTAAACCGTAAACAAATTACAATACAAACTCGGGTCATGCGTGTGTATATGTGATATACCTAGCCCACATCCTATTTATTAAACCTATACCTAGCCCACATCATACTTATTAAACCACGCAGCAAACTCCCCACAACACACTACTAACCCCTCAACATTCACAATAATCTAAGCTACTGGCGCGCAAGCAAGAACAAACAAGAGAAAGAAAATAAAGAACCCTAGGAGTCGGATCGGACCACCGGTAGACTAGAACTTGATCTTACGGCGTCACCTAGGTATACAAACCGTTTTTTTATGTTTATGTAGTATGAATAGTACACAATTATGTCTAAACATCATGTCGGAATTTGTATTGTTGGTTGTTTTTATCATTATTGTAGTTGGGTCGTATTAATTGTTGTCGGTGTATTATTGCGGGTCGGGTTATAGCCATTATTTATTATTGTCGTCATATTGTATCGTATCGATGTACTCTGGTTGCTATGGGAGTGCGGTTGTTGTCGGGTTGCAGCGTGTTATTATTGTTGTTGACGTGTTGTCGCGAGTGCCGATGTCGGTCATTGTCGTTAAATCTAGTGTCCTGCCATTGTTAGGGAATTTGTACGGGAGAGTGATGAAGCGCTTGATTAAGTCGGTGTGAAGAGTCAAGCGTAGTGATAGTGATACTCATAGTTACCGTACGTAGTACGTTCTGTTATTATAATAATAGTAACAATAGGTGATGGAATAGGAGTATAGCTTTTCACTAAGAAATTGTTGTTACTGTTATTTAATTTTATCATGAAACATTAATTATTTAAATATTGTCGTCAGTTATTATTACTTCGGAGTATTACTTAATTAAAGCGAGGTGTCAGGTAAATATTGCTTATGGTCGAGTAACTTGATTAAGTCGGTATCGAGTTTGTGGTTAGTTAAGCTTGGGTCGATATTACGTTAGTTAATCTAAGTTCCTAATAATATGTTATGAATTAGTCGGTATGATTATTAATTTATACATATATACAATATTTTACTAGGATCAGACTCCGTAGAATTTCCGTGGTGAATTATACTAGCGATGATGTGGTGACCTGCTAATTAGGTAAGGTTCTCCTTACTTGGAATATGTTAATATTATTATGCATGTATGAATTACGAGTACGATGTGATATTGTGATAATTAGATTAATGTTGAATATTGATGGAAGAATGATTGTTGAATATTGATATATTGGAGTTGGTGAGGCTAGCTTTAGACCTAGCCGGGATCTTTGATCACGGTCCCCTCCCTGATTTCTCCCCGTGGGTTGTTGAACCTGTGGGGGGTGTGCACACTCCGAATGAAAGGGCCTGCCAGAAGAGTTGGGATGAGAATATTGAGATGGGAATATTGATTGATACCGTGATGGTACTAAGATGGTTGAGAATTGTCGTTTCATATTCCGTACTTGTATATTATTGTTAGCATGTTCTAATCGTGTTTTCATTGTCTAATTTGTCACCCTATTTTATTGGGGGCTTGCGACGATCCAATTGACATTTACGGGCTTTTGGGGAGCAGAGTATTGATGCAAATATGGACCATGAATGTGTGCTTAACTGAAGGGAATTGCTGTTCGGGAAGGGTGTGTGTATCCATCGTCATTATACTTTAGCTTGTCCCGTCGTTAGAACTGAATGGACCCTTTTATTCATGTAATCGTTTGGGTTTATGTAACCATACTTATGTTCGAACTTGGTTTGCATCTTTTGAATAATCTATTTGATAAGTGTGTTTTGTAGTGCTTATTTGTTGTGTTTGGTCCCGGTTTCTCTTGTGAAATCGCTCTTTGGAGCGGTTTCTAGGCTACTTATGCTTCTTCTAGTTTGTTTTAGGTTCCTAGGGCTTATCTCAAAGTAACGGAACGATTCCGACTCGTTTCCGACACATTTGGAGCCAACGAAGAGAAGCGACGATCACTCGGTGGCTTAGACTCGATCCCGAGACCTTGGGATCCATTCCCGAGCCCCTTAGACTCGATCCCGAGCACCGAGAATCGATGAGAAGCCCATGAGAAGCAAGTAGGGACCCTTGAGATCATATTTGAGGCCTACAAGACCCATCTCGATCGAGATAAGGGCCATCTCGCCCGAGATGAAGAGTACAAGCAAAGACGAGCCACTGATGCTCAATCTCGCCCGAGATCACCTCATGTCGGCTGAGAAGAGTCTCATCTCGCCTGAGACTATCTCATCTCGACCGGGAAGAGCATAACACCGCCTGGTGTTATGCACAACACCGGGCGGTGTTATGCACCATCTCGACCGAGATCATCTCATCTCGACCGAGATGGGTCCCATCTCGACCGAGACCATCTCTTCTCGCCCGAGATTGGCCACCTGTAGCCCCGCGTCATTTCTTTTCTTCTCCTTTGCATTGTAACTCTATAAATACCCCCCCCCTCTTGTATTGTTAGGCTATCTTATGCTTATGTTAGACATTACCCACTAAACCCTAGACTACTTTAGGTTAGATTAGCTTAGATTAGTTTAGATTGGTCCTTAGTTAATCCTTAATCCTAGTTTAACTCTTGTATTTTGGGAATTCTTAAAGATCTCCACCAAGATTGACAACCTTGGTTGATGTATTTGGGTTTTCTTCTATATATGCAAGATTTCTTCTTTTCATCTTCTCTTGTTTGGTATAATCTCTCTTTTCCCTTCTCTTAATCTTGTTTTATCATTAAAGTTTCATTCTTTGTTCATTGTTCATTGTTCATCTTTGTTAGTACCCATTATGTGTGTGATTGTTGTTGTGTTTGTTTCTCTTGTTTGTGCTTGTTTTAGTTTAGATATGTGTGAGTAGTTATCCCCTAGGGTTAGTAGGGGGATTGGGTGTTGATTAGGGATGATTAGGGTGGAAATTGGTGATGCTAGATGTTGTTCTTGTTGTTTCCAATTGCCTTGCACTCCACATGTTCGATGAAATGCTTGTGAGAGTCGAGACGATCAATCCTTGTTTTTCTTGCCTCTTCTCTTGTATGTGTGTGTTTGGTTGGTTGGTTTGGTCCCCTCATTAGTAGCGAGAGCGTGGTGAGGAGACCCCTAGGCCGTTTAAGTAGCGAGAGCCCGATCAAAACCTAGGCTACAAGAGCATGCTAGTAACCCCCGTTTTCCCCTTTTGGTCTCCTTAACATCCATGAACCCGACCTAGCCCTAGTTTTCCTTCTTGTTGATTTATTTGCTTCCATTAGTCATTAGTTGCTTGTTTTGTTTTCCTTTTTTTGTGTTTTAGACCTAGGATAGTCTATAGTCATCACCCTAGTTTAGCTTGTCTCGGACCTAGTCTAGGACCTTAACACCCATTAGTCTAAACTCATTTTCCGTCCCTGAGGATATCGATCCGACTTGCCCTATCTACCCAGTTAGGAATAGTTGGTTATTATTTGGTGGCGGGATCCACGGCAAATCCTACCCATCACTATTAAACTCAGTTGTGTTTCAGCATTGTGTTGTGATGTGACTACTGCCTCGGTTATCCCGAGATGGAACACTCTCATTTATCCGGGAAGGCCTAGTTAGGGCTCTTGGATAAACGGGGGTGTTACAAAGTGGTATCAGAGCGATCGATTCTGGAGCCTAAATAAATGAAAATAGGAATTAAAATGAACCCCGGTGATAGACCATTAGGAGTCCACTTAAAATCTCTGGTTGAGGAGACGTCCTAATACCTACCTCCGGCCCTTTTGGTTTGGACCCGGTAACTACGTGTGAGATTGAGAGGGGGTAGAATAGGATGGGTTCGCGATGATGATATGAATTTCCTTTGAATTGCATAATTGTACGAGTAGTTACAAGTGTGATGTTCACAATGATATGATTAATTACAACGTTAATAGTAATGTATTGTTATGATGTATGAGCATTTAAGGCTCATGTGTATATTATTTTTGTTTTGAAGTAATCATGTTAAAGGACGCAGCTACCAGTTCTACCCCAGCCACTTTGAGTGCCGAAGAAATGGCGCGCTTAAAGGCAACTAACGATGCACTTTTGGAAGCTCTGAGAAACATCAACGCCCCGAAACCACCGGCGACAGACGCGGCCACCATCAGCGCTGCGATAGCCCACCTTCGTCCCAGTAAATATGACGGGACTAGTGGGCCGTCGCAGCTAGAGAACTGGGTGAAGGGAAATGAAGAAGGTGTTCCAGACCGTAAAGTGTTCGGAGCATTTGGAGCTGAATCAAGCCCCGTTCTATTTGAGTGGCAAGGCCGATTTATGGTGGCACCTTAACTATGACAAGCTTATTGCAGAGCATGAGGAAGGGGATTATGGGGAATATGCCTTTGAGTGGAAGAGTCTCGCAGAAGCGCTGAGGGCGGAGTTCTTTCCGGAACATATCCGTAGTGCAAAAAGAGCTTAATTTGATCATTTCACCATGACAGACGACATGACTGTCGAGGACTATTACGACAAGTTTATGGAGATGACCACTTATTCTGCTGACCTCAATTTAAGTTCTGAACTATTGGCTTCCCGCTTCGAGAGGAGCTTGTCTATCAGAATCCTAGAAAGGCTACCCATGGGGAATAATGCTGATGTGAGAGAGGTATACTTGATAGCCGGGCACGCCAAGCGGATAGCTGATCGCATTAAGGAGCTGAGCGGTCAGAAGAGTGAAAAGAGGAAAGCCGAGTCTGAGGGAGCTGCGCAAGGGGATGCGAAAAGACAAGGGAATAATCGATCTCAGGGACCAAGGCCTCAATATTCTGGAGGGTACAATTATGGGGGTGGTAGTTATAACCCGAGTAGGAGAGATGTAAGGAGCTATAACTGTAAGTGTAATCCCCTAGAAAATCTAACGAGATACAGTTGCGAAAACAATGTAGAGTTGGGATTAAAATACACTGTAACTATGTCTTAGTATAATTAAAATGGTAAAGTCAAACAATAGGCCTTAACTAAAATGGCCAAATTTTAAAACAATCCACAAAAGGAGGTTTGAACAATCCATAAGACATAATTATTAAAATAAATAAGCAGGATCCATAACTGCTCGCTAGCCCACCCGAAGAGAAACACATATACTTGCCATGTTAAAAACATAACAGCCACAATCAGTGGGGAGCAACGCCAACGTTCTCCCAGCCGTAAAACATGATTTTAAAACTGTAATTACTATTATATGAAAATAGTAAAAAAAAAAAACCGATAATAGAAAAATATTATTCATAAAAATAAGCTTTCAGCGCAAAACCAAAATAATAAAATGGGTTTCCGAAGAAATATAAAATATTTGCCAACCTGCAAACAATTTATATCGATAATAAATAAAATAATCAATATGGCGTTATGGATAGGGTTAATGTAGAATCTAGACTTTCACCAGGACAATACTAGAAACTAGCTTCGAGAACTGTAGACTTAACTCATAACAGAATCCAGTCTCTAACTAGGCAACTCAACTATAACAGGACTGCGTGCAGCGAGGTCCTGGTTTAAGTAGTATACACCCCTCCTGGATACAAACCATATCCAGTTCAACCCGACGCGACTTACACGATGCGATATCTAAGTTTAAGGTAAATATACTCTCTCATGAACACAAACCATGCTCAGTTCAACAACCAATGTGCCCCATAAAGACACACCAGCTTTACAGTTGATGGCAAAACGTACATCCTAGACTATATTACTCTAAACCTACACTTGTCCTTATTCCATAACTCCAAAACAGGGTCATTATTGATACTTAAAAGATATAATCATTGTAAACAATAAGAGAACAAAAGGGAAAACGGATCGCCTTCCAAAAGAGGAAACTTTCTATTTTAGAAAACTTCTATATTTAGAAACTTTAAAAAGATAGCATCATATCAAAATAGCGAAAATATTAGTTCATACTAATAAAACATTTTTAGTAAAAGATATCGATTTATAAAACTAATACTTTCCGCCTTAACAATATTAATTTCCAAAATAAGGATAAATGGGTTTATGAAATTATTGAAATATCATACAAGTGTTTATAAAATGATTAAAAAAGTCTTAAACACTTTAGTACTACTAATTAGGGTGTTTCCAAAATTTTTAAAACTAAAATTCCCTAATTATTAATAGTTTCGACAAAACAAGCGTAAAAAAGATTTTACGGCAAATGTCAAATTAAATCTTTTAACGTCTTTTCTTTAATTTAAATCATTAAACAAATTTAGAATATGATAAGGGGTGATTTAAATCTCAAAGTTTCAGATTTAAATATTTTCAAAATTGCTGGAAAAATAATTCTTTTATGTAAGACGAAGCATTTTAACGATAAATCGTAATTTTGTCCAAAAATCATTACTATTAATTAAAGACTTTAATAAGTAGTACAAAAATTACGTAAAATAGCAAAAATATATTTTTGGACATTCTGTCCAGAAAAGAGAATTTTCCAGAAGCATTAAACTCGGTTTTTAGAGGGTTTTCTCGTTAATCGTCTAATCTCGACAATAACGATTAATAAAAATAGTAATTACAAAACGATTTAAGTATTAATATCCAAAAACTATTATTAAAGTTTAAAAATAATGATTTTCCAGAAAATACTTTTTTTTTTTTTCAGATTTCCAAAATTCCAGATTTATTTAAAAGGCCAAAAATTGAGAATTTAAACGACAAACACGGTTTTAACGATAAACGATGATTTAAAGTGATTAATTAATTCACCCATTTAACTATTCCAAAAAATTATGAAAAATTTCAGAAAATTCTTTTTCAACAGAAACATCATCCACGAAATATTTCTGATTAAAATAAAATGTTTAAGTGCTAGAAATAAAAATCGGTTTTTAATCGTTTTTGTTCGTAAACGGTAAAAATTCAATAATCAATATCAAAAATTTCAGAAAAATCCCAAATTATTAAAAATCATTAAAAACTTCATTTTTTTTTACAGAATATAATCATATATTACAAGTTTAGGCCGAATATTACGATTTTACAAATTAATATAACAATTTAATCATTGATCTCGTAAAAGCGATAAAAATATCAAAACATGAAAATTTTTAACTTTTAAAATTTTTCCAGATTATATGACATACATATATTGTCAAAAATGAAATATAAAAATATACATGCAATTAGACAATTAAAATCACGAAATACCGAGTAACATCGACGTTACCTCCAGTCCAAATCGAAATAAATAATATACTTGTCGACCTCGGGATCGTCCACGAAACCTACCATACACGAAATTCATGGTAGAAAAATACCATGAGAAAAACTAAGAAAATCACGGTGAATAACGATCAAAAACATCATCGATTATTACCTTAACGATAGGCTCGGAAAGAGGATTAATTCGACGCTAAAAAATGAGACGATTAGGACTCGAATTGAACGAAAATCAGCCAAGTGAAGATGAGGAGTAACACGGCCAAAGGATGATGAGGAAGATGATGTTGTAACAATTTTTTTAATGCCTAAATGAATGTAAGGGAGAGAGGAATGGTTTGAAGCATAAATGGAATTAAAATGGATGAAGAATCCAATGTGGTATCATCAACGTGGAATCCATTGAGGAATCCAATGAGGTTAAGAGGAAGTGTGAAGAGTTTGAGCAAAAATGCAACAATTAAATGAGAGGGGAAATAATCATATCTTTTCAGTTTTACGTAATAAAATGAATCGTATTAATAACGTAGTAAAATTGTGACAAGGAGCTTTGTCGGTCCAAAATATGGGGAAAAGGTCTCAAATGATTTATAAGTTAGAGGCATTTCAAAGCAATTCGAGTAAACCTCGCGTAAGAAAATAATTATTCGCCAAGCTTCGCAATAAAATCCTTGATGGCTAAATTTTCGTAAATAAAAATATTAACTAGTTGAAAATATTATATAAATATGTTTGGACATTTGTAGAAAAAGGAATAACTTAAACCCAAGCTTAAATACGTTAATTCGCAGACAAATAAAATTCCTCGCGGAAAAATAAATAATTTACGAAGAAAATCAAATAAATAGATTTAAAAGAATTTAAATCTTTTAAAATAAAAATAAATATATTTAAACTCAGAAATTAAAATAAAGCTTGGAAAAAGAGGAAACGCAAGAGCGAAATGTGAAAGAGTCATAACGGAAAGGATAAAAATGTTAGGAAAAATAGCGGGTGTTACAATCCTCCCCACTAAAAGAAAGTTTCGTCCTCGAAACTAAGAATAAGCTAAAAGAAATCAAGATTATTTTACTCGAAAAGATGAGGATACAAATCTCGCATAAAAATTTTGCTATAAAAGAAAATTTTACAACTTTTAAAGTGACACGAAATCGAATGCAAAAATTTATTCCAAGAGGAATTGGGCTAAGCTACCCGAAATTTAAAATCTTTTAAGTTAATGAAATCGTAAAGTAAAGTCATTTGATAAAATAATACTGTTGAATAACATTTGTAAACAAACTTGAAGGAGACAGGGTAACCGAAAACATTTTCAAAACAAAATTAAACAATTTTATTAAGAAATTCGATAATATTTACTTTTATGAAGAAACAAAATTTAGTTTGGAGAAATCAAATTTTGTAGTTAGCAATAAAAATCGAACCAGCCGTCAAAATTTTCAATAACAGATTCAAAAGTTCACCAACAATAAAACGAAAACCAATTTTCAAAACATTAAAATTTCGAAAATGTTATCAAAGTAATTATGAAAGTTTTCAAAAATGTTATCAAACTTGAACATACAAAATAATTTCGACAATGTTAAAACGCTTAACATAATAATCCTATAGAAATTGAAGTATTTGGAAATATGAAATTCTTCATAAAATTTCGATCGCCTGAAAATCAAAAATTGAAATAATTTCGAAATAATTTAAGATAAATTATTAAAGCATTTTGAAACAGATCTAAATATAAATATCAACCAAAGATAAAACAAAATTGAAGTATAAAGTTCTTAAATTGTAATTCAAAAATGTTGGATTTCACGATATCCAAAAAGTTAAAGTAAGTCAAACTTTTTACAAAACGGGCAAATTCACAATTAGAAATTATAGCTCAAAATGTTAAAATTTTACGATAATCCATTTTTTTAAAACAAGTCAAACTTTTAAAAAAATAGGGAGTTTGAAAAAAAATGGTTAACGGGTAAGTAAAACAAGGATAAACAATAAATCAAAATAAGAACTTTCAAAATCGATAAAGGTCCAAGGGATTAGCAGCAGATGCGGTAACAGAATTCAAGAGAAGCAGAAAGGGAGACGGATTTGAGAGTCAGAAAAAGCCCTCAAGGATTACAGAAGAAATTAACCATCTGGAGATTCCTAGTACGACTCGCACAAAAAGGTTCCTAATTCCATCAAAACAATACTAAGTCCAATATCGGTACTAGGTGGTCCCACTCAATCTACAACCTCCAAAATTAAGTCTTACATACTTATATAATCTTTCAATTAGTATGGTAAGAATCCACAAATGATTTAAATTCTAAACTCATCAATTAAAATTCCAACGGTCATCAAAACACGCCCAAACTCGCAATCGATAAGGTTTCTAAACTTGAAGCTCATAAGGTTTGAACTCGAAGTATACTCCAACTTTCTCGAGTAAGGAACACTAACAAGGTCCACCAATTTAACAAGGCTCGGGTACGAAATCCTCAAAAACGATCATCAACATATTTATAATGCCGCAAGTACAGGAGTTAGGAACGTATAACAAATCTTCAAACACGCTCAAATCTATTGGTAATAGCGAACACTCACATCTTCAAATATGTCATTCGAATAATGTTTCTAGGAGTCCATCAAATTTTAAATCACCACGGTGCATCCACAATATATTTAATAACTCAACGAAGACACAATCTCGTTGGTCAAAGAGTTCTAACATGAAAGTCCCAATAAGATGATCTGTATTATAGTATTCCTCAAAAGAATACAATAAGCCCAAATTATGATTGTGCAAGATATTTCTCTTCTTCCAGGTTAAAAGTAATTCATCCAGGTTAGATCACTCAACTCCAAAGCTCGTTGGTTACAACCTTAGACAACAATCAACGATTTAGTCCAAAAGAAACACAGGAAATCTATGTCAGCGAAATTTCTAACAACAATAATGGAAACCTTTAATGGTACTACAACACTCAGGCTAGTACTTTAAACAATACTCTATGATCCCAATTATTCGCGATGCATCCATCAAATAAGCATTAGGTAAGAATCCCAAGGTAATATTATCGGTTACACTTAGTTCGGTTCTAGGTTATGTACTAAGTATCCATCAAATATGACAAACTCTTACTACTCCAAAATATATTCAGCTCTAAGTACTCCAAAGTAATCAAATTAACCGATAACCCAAGGTTCAGTGCCTAAAGTATCATCCTAATTCCATCAATCAACAATTTATCATTCAAATCGATCCTCAAAAGATTACTAAGATAGATAACAGAGTATACTCACAATCCTCAAACCATGTAACAAGGGTTTACTAAACCTCAACTTCTATGACTTTTCACGGGGTCCACTGAGACGAAAATTGGTCAAACCAAGAATCTCAAGAGGAAAGATGGTAGAGTAGAAGAATATAACAAGGATTCACCAAGAGGATGAAGAGGAGAATATAAAAGAGAAGAATTAGAAGAAGTCGAGGAAGAAAGAAAAGAGTCGATGATCCTATATAATTAAGATCTAAAACGAGATGGGAATGTTCGGACCTCTAAGGTTCCACAAAGGAAATCGCGGGATATCTTCATCATCTCGTAGAGATACGAGCATACTAGAATTGGGTCTCTCCATCCGGATCCAAAGTGATTTCACATCTGAATCTGTTGCGCCGTCACGGAACTAGAATCTACTCTTGATCATCTGGCCTGTAGCATAAGTAAACTGAACCGAAGCTAAAAGTCACCATCGGCATCTTTTCTTGGAGTACCGAGTTGTCCACTCGAGTCAGCAGGTGTTTAAGAATTCTAAGCAGGTCTTGTCCCGATCTGGAGTAGCATCCTATCAACATCTTGTTCATTCGTCTTCTTCTTGGACAAATAAAATAAATATTCAATGCTAACCATTGAGTTTCAGGAACACGAAGACTAAACAAATAAGTCCTTATTTGTTTCTACCCATCTCTAATAATATTTTTATTTACTGTTTAAATAATTTACTGGTATTTTCCCTATTTTCAGGTGTAAGCGTTGGGAGCAGTGATGCTCTGATACCAACTGTAATACCCTAGAAAATCAAACACGATACAGTGGCAGAAACACTGTAGAGTTGGGATTAAAACACACTGTAACTATGCCTTAGTATAATTAAAATGGTAAAGTCAAACAATAGGCCTTAACTAAAATGGGCAAAATTTAAAACAATCCACAAAAGGAGGTTTGAACAATCCATAAGACATAATTATTAAAATAAATAAGCAGGATCCATAACTGCTCGCTAGCCCACCCGAAGAGAAACACATATACTTGCCATGTTAAAAACATAACAGCCACAATCAGTGGGGAGCAACGCCAACGTTCTCCCAGCCGTAAAACATGATTTTAAAACTGTAATTACTATTATATGAAAATAGTAAAAAAAAACGGAAAACAGTAAAACATTATTCATAAAAATAAGCTTTCAGCGCAAAACCAAAATATTAGAATGAGTTTCCGAAGAAAAATAAAATATTTGCCAACCCGCAACCAATTTATATCGATAATAAATAAAATAATCAATGTGGCGTTATGGATAGGGTTAATGTAGAATCTAGACTTTCACCAGGACAATACTAGAAACTAGCTTCGAGAACTGTAGACATAACTCATAACAAAATCCAGTCTCTAACTAGGCAACTCAACTATAACAGGACTGCGTGCAGCGAGGTCCTGGTTTAAGTAGTATACACCCCTCCTGGATAAAAACCATATCCAGTTCAACCTGACGCGACTTACACGATGCGATATCTAAGTTTAAGGTAAATATACTCTCTCCTGAACACAAACCATGCTCAGTTCAACAACCAATGTGCCCCATAAAGATACACCAGCCTTACAGTTGATGGCAAAACATACATCCTAGACTATATTACTCTAAACCCACACTTGTCCTTATTCCATAACTCCAAAACAGGGTCATTATTGATACTTAAAAGATATAATCATTGTAAACAATAAGAGAACAAAAGGGAAAACGGATCGCCTTTCAAAAGAGGAAACTTTCTATTTTAGAAAACTTCTATATTTAGAAACTTTAAAAAGATAGCATCATATCAAAATAGCGAAAATATTAGTTCATACTAATAAAACATTTTTAGTAAAAGATATCGATTTATAAAACTAATACTTTCCGCCTTAACAATATTAATTTCCAAAATAAGGATAAATGGGTTTATGAAATTATTGAAATATCATACAAGTGTTTATAAAATGATTAAAAAAGTCTTAAACACTTTAGTACTACTAATTAGGGTGTTTCCAAAATTTATAAAACTAAAATTCCCTAATTATTAATAGTTTCGACAAAACAAGCGTAAATAAGATTTTACGGCAAATGTCAAATTAAATCTTTTAACGTCTTTTCTTTAATTTAAATCATTAAACAAATTTAGAATATGATAAGGGGTGATTTAAATCTCAAAGTTTCAGATTTAAATATTTTCAAAATTGCTGGAAAAATAATTCTTTTATGTAAGACGAAGCATTTTAACGATAAATCGTAATTTTGTCCAAAAATCAATACTATTAATTAAAGTCTTTAATAAATAGTACAAAAATTACGTAAAATAGCTAAAATATATTTTTGGACATTCTGTCAACAAAAGAGAATTTTCCAGAATCATTAAACTCGGTTTTTAAAGGGTTTTCTCGTTAATCGTCTAATCTCGACAATAACGATTAATAAAAATAGTAATTACAAAACGATTTAAGTATTAATATCCAAAAACTATTATTAAAGTTTAAAAATAATGATTTTCCAGAAAATACTATTTTTTTTTTCAGATTTCCAAAATTCCAGATTTATTTAAAAGGCCAAAAATTGAGAATTTAAACGACAAACACGGTTTTAACGATAAACGATGATTTAAAGTGATTAATTATTTCACCCACTTAACAATTCCGAAAAATTATGAAAAATTTCAGAAAATTCTTTTTCAACAGAAACATCATCCACAAAATATTTCAGATTAAAATAAAATGTTTAAGTGCTAGAAATGAAAATCGGTTTTTAATCGTTTTTGGTCGTAAACGGTAAAAATTCAATAATCAATATCAAAAATATCAGAAAAATACCAAATTATTAAAAATCATTAAAAACTTCATTTTTTACAGAATATAATCATATATTACAAGTTTAGGCCGAATATTACGATTTTACAAATTAATACAACAATTTAATCATTGATCTCGTAAAAGCGATAAAAATATCGAAACATGAAAATTTTTTAATTTTAAAAATTTTCCAGATTATATGACATACATATATTGTCAAAAATGAAATATAAAAATATACATGCAATTACACAATTAAAATCACGAAATACCGAGTAACATCGACGTTACCTCCAGTCCAAATCGAAATGTTATCACCAGATTTGACCTACCCAAGATGTTGGTATTTGATCATGGCAGACAATTTGACAATGATCCTTTAAGAATCTGGCTGGAAGGCCACAACATTGCAGTTGCCTACTCCGCCGTCTGTCACCCTCAAACTAACGGACAGGCGGAAGCAGCCAACAAGCAAATCTTAAACGGCCTGAAGAAAATGGTAGATGACCTGAAGGGTAGATGGGCTGACGAGCTTCCCAGCATACTCTGGTCAATCCGGACCACCAGAAAAGAATCTACAGGCCAAATCCCGTTCGGTCTAGTGTATGGAGCAGAAGCTTTGTTACCAATTGAGGCAAGGATCCCATCTCTGCGCTCCCTGCAGTACGACCGGACCGAGAATGAAGCTGCAATGGTTGAGGCCTTAGATCTGGTCAACGAAGTAAGGGAAGAGGCTAGTACCAATATCGTTGCCTACCAGCAACGAATGAGGAAAGCCTTCAACAGCAGAGTGCGCCAGAGAAATTTCCAGATAGGTGATCTGGTTCTCAGAAAAACACAGGCGGTTGGAAAATCAAGGGAACATGGAAAGCTAAGTGCCAACTGGGAATGTCCATACCAAGTGACTCAAATCCTGGGACAAGGCACATATAAAATCGCTAACCTTGAAGGACAAGAATTGCATGCCCACTAGAATGCGGACACCCTGAAGAAATACTATGTCTGAACCAGGTCTAAGGGTAGTTTTTATTTTTACTAAAAACAATGGCGGAGGACGATCAAAGAATGTCGACGGCTCCGACCACCTTAATGTCCAAAATTTCGTGAAAGAAATGAGAAAAGCATCAGATTTATACTCGTTGCCTGTTCAAACTTGCGCCCTCACACACAAACGAGCAGGGGGCAATAGGGGGAGGCCCCCCTGTTGCCAAAACTAGAAGAAATGAACCCCCCAACAAAAAACGCAAAAGCCACCCTTCTTACCTCTGGGCAGGCAGAGGGCAGACCCCCTGGACTTTGAACAAAAGCCAGGGACAGGCCGAACTAACAAGGACTGGGGGCAGGCCCCCCAACCTTGTATAAAAAACGCAAAAGCCACCATGCTTACCTCTGGGCAGGCAGGGGGGCAGGCCCCCTGGACTTTGAACAAAAGCCAGGGACAGGCCGAACTAACAAGGACTGGGGGCAGGCCCCCCCAACCTTGTATAAAAAACGCAAAAGCCACCCTGCTTACCTCTGGGCAGGCAGGGGGCAGCCCCCCTGGACTTTGAACAAAAGCCAGGGACAGGCCGAACTAACAAGGACTAGGGGCAGGCCCCCCAACCTTGTATAAAAAACGCAAAAGCCACCCTGCTTACCTCTGGGCAGGCAGGGGGCAGGCCCCTTGGACTTTGAACAAAAACCAGGGACAGGCCGAACTAACAAGGGCTGGGGGCAGGCCTCCCAACCTTGTATAAAAAACGTTGAGGAACCCCCCTGCTTACCCCTGGGCAGGCAGGGACAGGCTGCGCATCAAACTCATGAAAAACCGAACAAAAACAGACAAAGCAAACAGAAAAATCTACACAAAAAGGAATAGTGTCAAAGGTACACAGGATAAGATGTTTTTAAAAAAGTGATTACAATTAAAATACGGCAGCCGGCCACCAAAGGGCTCGGCGCGCAAAGAAATAAAGAAGTTAAGGCATCGGCACAGGCGCAGCGGGAGACGAACAAGAGCCCTCTGAGGAAGACTGCCCTCCATATTAAGCAGGGGGAGCGTCGGGGCCAGAAGTAGCAGCCCCTTCAGACAGTCTGCGCATTTGAGCTTCGTCCTTGGCAGTGTAGAGGGCCCGAAAAGCATCTTCATCAAAACAAGGGAACATCTCCCTGACAGCCTCCATAACTACCTCCAAACAAGAGTTGGCCCCATTCACAAAGCCCGCCGACACAGCCGTTTCCACCTCCTGGAGTATTTCGTTCCTCTCCTTCTCCCATTCCTTGGTCTTCGCCGCCAGATCGCCAAGAGCCGCCTGTAGATCTGAATTTGCTTTGGAAAGGCGCTCCCCCAGGTCGACGACGCTCTTCTTGGCGTGATCCAGCTCAGCCAAAGCTTTCCTGGCCTGCTCCAACTCCGCGAAGGCCTACTGAGCCCTCTTTGACTCCTCCCCCAGGCGGGACACCTCCCTGATAGCCTTCTCATTCTCAGACTTTCAGTGGATCGCCTGACCCTTGACCTCTTCCAGCTCGGTCTCCTTTTTCGCCAACTGGTCCTTCAGACTGGCAATGAGAGCAACGTCCCTCTCGACTGCAGAAAGGCGGTCAGAGTTGGACAGTTCCTCATCACTCAGGCGGTTAAGGGCCGCCAGCTCTGCAGAAGCTTGGATGATTTTTGCAGTGCGCTGGACGTACTGGGTCACTTGGTTGGTAGCTGAATGGACAGTCTTGAGGAGATGGTCCGCTAGAACTGCCCCAGAGTCGGAGAGTAAGGCAGAAACATCTTGGCTATCGCCGGCGGTGTAATGGAATTCAGTGTTCTCCTCGGAAAAGAGGGTAGCAAAAACCCCCTGAGCAAAACGTTTGGGTTCAGGCGTGGTAGTCTCCAGGTCCACCACTTGGTCAGCATTTGGAGCCTCCCTGCTCCTCTTTCTAATCAGCCCCCTGGGAGTGCTCTCCCCAGTCTCTTCGGAGCCCGCAGCCCGCGGCCCCGAGGGAATCTGAACCCCTGCTGACAGGCCCCCCTGCCTGCCGACAGGTGAAGGGGTAGCCTCACAGGCAATCACCTTCGCAACTGGAGAGGGGGTGGCCTCAGAAACCGCCGTTTTTGCAGGCGTT
Source organism: Agrostemma githago (assembly GCA_958450325.1). Taxonomy (NCBI): domain Eukaryota; kingdom Viridiplantae; phylum Streptophyta; class Magnoliopsida; order Caryophyllales; family Caryophyllaceae; genus Agrostemma; species Agrostemma githago. The sequence goes on from OY288244.1 coordinate 43,331,280, forward strand.
GCTCTAGGAGGGGGAGGGAGCCTTGGTCTACTGAACGACAGACCCTTCAAGTACTTCATCAGATTCTTCTCACCCTTCTTAAAATCAGGGGAAGAGAAGGGCGACTTTGAACGACAGTAAGGGTTTCGGTCAGACCCAGGCGCCTCACCTCCCCTTTTCTCCAAATGAAGGTAGCGAGATCTGCAAGACAAACAGGCGAATTGTCAGGACACTTTAAGAGAAAAAAGAGTAAGAAAGAATCATCAACACTCCTGAACTACCTTCATCCAGACCCGGATTCATGCCCAACCGGGTCAGGTATTTATCAGTCGCAATAAGCTCCGCATGGGGGAGCCATAATGTAGGGCCATACACCCCATACTTATCAGTGTGGGCAGCAAAATAACCCGTCAATTCCTTGTCTTTCTCGCTCAGCTTCACCTCCAAGACTTTTCCACCCACGCCGGGGTGATACTCCTCAGGGGTCTCTAGCCTGGTATGGACATGATTCCTGAAATGACGGGGAATCCTCCACCCATGGATGCTGTGCACATAAAGGAAGTTGTTCTTCCTGTCTCTCAAACTATCCATGGCAGGCCACACCAAAGAATGTCCCTTCTGCCTCAAAAGGGACCAATAACCAGGGGAGCCCACGCTCCCAGAAGAAACCATTTGTAAACCCACCATAAACCGCAGGGCGTCAATGGAAGGCTCGGTACGGTGGAACAGACAAGTCCAGACGTACGCAATCAACGACCTGACAGCCGTGGCTGTCAGCTGGGCGATGGCGACGTTCATACGGCTGAAGATCTCTTCCAAGGAAGGATGGAGGGGAAAGCGAAGGCCGAACTCTAGGCACTTATGGTAAACCGCTATGCACCCGTCGGGAGGGTTGCATACGGTATCTTTTTCGCCAGGGATAACGATTGTGTACCCCTCCCCGAAGTTGTAAAACCGCTCAATCACACCGGCGGCGTTCTTTGCAAGGATCAAGTCCCGATTTTTCGGGTCAGGGAAAGTACTCAAAGGGATGCGGTATTTGACTCTATCTAAATAGTAAACCCTACCCCTTTCCCGACGAATAAGGGGGCCAGAGGTTCTAGAAGGGTCAACTTCCAACGCCTCGTCATCCGAGTCAATGGCATCAAACGAAGGGGGGTCAGGAGAGTTACCACCTCCGCTGTCCGCCGAATGTTCTTCCTCGAAACCAACCTCCCTAGAGGAGGAGGCAAAGTTCACCCCTTCCCCCCTCTTTGATTGGTCAACAAAAGGTAGAATCCGCTCACGAGTTCTAGACATCTTCAACTCTAATGGAAGCGGAAAACAAGAAATCGAAAAAGAAAAAGCAAGAAATGGAAGACAAAAGTCTAACCTAAGATCGCCTGCCGGTACGATGAAGGCCTGAAGAAGGAATCTCCCAGAGAAAAGGGGATACAAAGTAGGGTATGAGTCGTCAACACCCAAGGGTTTTGCAGAAAGAGAGAGTAGGAAGATTCCAAGAGAGAAGAAAGATTGAAGAAGGAAAAAGAGGAAGAGAGTATAACTGATTGCTTTTATAGGGAGAAGGGCATACAAAGAGTCGCCAAAATCTCAGGAGTCCACCCAAAGACCACTGCCCACGCGTCACTTCCTCAGAAGTCAGCCCTGTGTAGCCTCCCTAGAATAACCTCGAAAAGACCAAAAAGTGTCAAGGGATTGATCACCCTGTGACGTCCCCTCTTCACTTCAAACAAAAAAGTAATAAACAAATATTAAAAATACAATACACGAACACATTGCCTGAATTTCATTTCATTAAACCTCAAAAGGGAAAATTACATTCAGCGCCAAACGAGAAAAGAAAATATACAAGGGCCCAGAAATTCCGGCCCAACAAACAAACGCCCTGCTACGCAGGCCTAGTCATCATCCAAGTCAGGGGAAGGGTCCCCAGGGCTGTCTGGGCCCCCAAAATCTGAACCCCTGTCCCAGTCTGGGGAGTCTTTGAAAGGATCGTCAAGGACCCCATCCTCATCCCTGTCACTCAAACAACCAAGACCCTCGCTGTCGTCAGAGTTTCGGCTGCTATCCTCCCAGTCCCTGCCAAAGAGAACGGCCTGGGATTCGTCGCAGGTGCGACAACCTGTCCTCTTCACAGGCGAGGAGGGGCCCGACGCCAAGGAGGAGTCAGTATCAGAGAAGTTAGGATCAAATTGTTCAGGGTGCAGCCACGGAAAGCATTCGTGGCATCCCCTGTCAAAGCAACCTCCTCCCTGCGGGCAACGCCTGAATCTAGGCGCAGGGAGGGGTGAGGACCTCCTGAGACGTTTGTTCACCCTAGTAAGAACCCTCTTTAAAACACCCCACATTGATTGAAGATGTCCTATTTATGAGCTTTGCTTAAAGGGATTTGAAGTAGTACTCATATCAACAAAGTGCACTTTCTTTTCTGGTTTGCCCATGATAAGAACTCCGCAGTTAAGCGTGCTTGACTGGGAGCAATCTTAGGATGGGTGACCTCCTGGGAAGGTTTCCGGGATGCGCATGAGTGAGGACAAAAAGTGCTGGAAAGGACTCGTGTTGGTCTGTGGGACCAGTACAAAGCCTGGTGGGCTACCGCAGTTAACATTTCCGATCCTAGGATTGGGCCGGGGTGTTACAAATGGTATCAGAGCAACCCTGCAACCGTGCATTTGGCACCTAGCGGGGGTGGATTCTGGGTCAGCGGTTATGCTGCCAGGCGCAACGAGGACGTTGCGTTCTTCAAGTGGGAGTGATTAAAACACCCCACATTGATTGAAGATGTCCTATTTATGAGCTTTGCTTAAAGGGATTTGAAGTAGTACTCATATCAACAAAGTGCACTTTCTTTTCTGGTTTGCCCATGATAAGAACTCCGCAGTTAAGCGTACTTGACTGGGAGCAATCTTAGGATGGGTGACCTCCTGGGAAGGTTTCCGGGATGCGCATGAGTGAGGACAAAAAGTGCTGGAAAGGACTCGTGTTGGTCTGTGGGACCAGTACAAAGCCTGGCGGGCTACCGCAGTTAACATTTCCGATCCTAGGATTGGGCCGGGGTGTTACACTCTTGCCCTTCTGACGGGAGTAAAGCCGTGAACGACGGCTACGGTGGACAGCTCGGTAAGTAGCTCGAGCGTACCGAAGCCGCCAGAACCCTCTAAAAACAAAAGTAACATATCGAGCTCCATGGCGAGTCACAAATCTTTTGATCCAAACCATGGTTAAAGACAAAGAAAGAAAGGAAAGTTGGAAATGAGTCGTGAAAATGGTGAAGGTAGATGCAATTTATACAAAGAGCAGAAGCAGAGCATTAATGGAGCTTCAACCACCTCTGCAAAGAGGAGAGCCAATCATCAAACTGGCACACTTTTCGAAAACCCACTTTGCAAAGAAGAATAATCATGAAAGACGACGTTTAAACTCTCTACATACCCAGAGAAGTTAAAGCTCGTTCCCTCGGGAACATGCAACGCATTTAATGCAAGAGTGTTCAGGGAGTCAGCCTCCCACCGTCCCGAAATAAGATGTCGCCTGCCGAGCAGGAGCCCCGCTCCTCCTCAGCCGGCGAGGGCCAATTGATGGAGGTCGGTAGTCAGCCTCGGGTCGCCTTCCAGTCAGGCCCCAGGGTACCCAAATCCAGGAATAAAGGGAAGGCCTGCCCAGCAGACCTCCCAGCAATATCATCAAAACCTCCAAGTAGATGGCCTTAATCACTTGGCTGCCTGGCATGGCCTTGCCGCCCGCCGAGCAGGGCAACCAAGCCCCCTGCCTGCTTCCAGGGCGCCTCGCCCAAGCAGGACCAAAGGAGAACCGGGGACCCATCCGTCATTTCGCCTAAGGTAAGGGGAAATGAGTGGACAAGGTGAATCCACGTGTCGCACAAGCATCCACCCATTTCCCTCTCTTCTTTTCTCTCTTCCTCTCTCTTGTGGGAAGGTATAAATACTTTCCCATTTCCCACATGAGAGGGGTTGGATTTTCTCTCTCTAGACTCTTGCTCCTAAAAACGCCTCCTAGTTCCTCATGAGCTAGGTTCATCAAGGCATTTCACGGACTAACTTAGGCATCGGAGAGGGTTTCCTCGAACAACCTCCGAGGCCCTGTGCGTTCGTTGTGCAGGGAGCAGGCGAACTCCGCCGGGAAGGTCCGATTGAGGGAGTGAGACAAAGGGGAGGTTTAAGGAAATCAGACGATCAATTGTTCACTAATAATCCAATTATACAACCCGGATCCAGAGCCGGGTTAATTGTTTCCGTCATCGGAACAACACGTAATCACGTAAACACTTCAAGGTCAATTTGCTTATGGTTTAGCCACGATTTAGGGTGTTTTAAATGCATTAGGATTGAACAGAAGCGCGAAATATTTTTTGGGATGCTTAAAATTTTCTAGTTTGAGCTGGAAATTGGATCACGTAGTACGTCGATTAAAACATTTGACTCGAACTGTGCAAAAAATGTATAAAGCGTTTTCTGATTAAACGTTTTGACTAAGTGTGTGCAATGCTGTAGACGTATTGTTTTGGAATGATGACTCTTGTGTACAAAGCGGAGTAAAATAAAAAAAGTTGGACCATTTTTTATGCTTTATTGACAATGTCACGTAGGGCTACAATACGTATTGATAGTGTCGTATAGGGCTACAACACGCCTAGGTGGGGTAGCTTACCCCCTCAAAGAAAAAATAAAAACCATCTAAGTCCGGTGGATCAGAGGGATGAAAATGGATCGTCTGTTGCTTATGAGGGAACTTTCGTTCTTGCATGGTGCTTGTATCATGTTTTTGAGCTTCGGCAAAGGAGATGACTGACTTAGGAGGTCCTTCCTAACACTAAAGATTGTCGAATAGCGGTGGAGTGAAGCCTGGTACGGTGGACGGCCTAAAATTCAGGCGCCTGACTACCGGTGCCCTCGTATTTGGGCGCCTGGCCCCGGACGGACTGACTCTTAGGCGCCTGGCCTGGTGCGGCCTGGTTCTCGATTATAGAAAATTTCGTAATTTCCTAATTACGACGCCATTGTAGCTATATATATGGGTTCTAGGTGTTCTTTTCTAGACATAATTGACACACACGTATCTTGATAGCTGTTGTTTAATTTTTCGAGTCATGTCAGGTTTCAGGCGTATTTTGACCGAGTGGATGAATTTCTTCAAGAAAGGTGAACTTGAAGATTTGTTAAGTGACGCTTTGTCTGTTATTACTTCGTTGAAGCAAATTAAAGTGCGGGATGACTTCCTAATCACATGTTTGCGCTTTTGAAATCCTAAGTATCATGTTTTTGCATTTCCGAGGGGTGATGTGTGTCCTCTGCCCGAGTAGATAGACGCAATTGGAGGGTTGTATTTGTTTCATCCTTCTATACCAGTTCAAGGTGATGTTCCCGTAGTGCGATTTCGTCATTTTTTGGATATTCCTCCATCGAGCGAGGTCGAAGTTTTCTTCGGAAAGGGTGGTATTCACTTAGAGCGCCTTGTTATGGAATTCTCACGGAAGGACACTCATCGTATTTCACCTCAAGCTCGCAAATGCGCTCTTAGCATTGCGATAGTGTGTTGCTACTTGTTTGAGGATGCATAGCTGCATAACGATTGGGGTAACCCTCGTGTTATAGATGTCGTAATGAAGATGGAACACGGGCGATCGCCCTCTTGGCTCATTTTGGGTGAACTTAAAATGGGTCTCGACACGAGCGCACGCATTCATCGCGCTCCATTTCGCGGTTCTAAAACCATTTTGCAGGTATGTCATGGTGCAATTTTTTATTTTACTCGAAACTTGTACTAGTTTGAAATCGTGACATTATGTTGTATTGTGTAGGTTTGGCTACTGGAGAGGCTATGTCTAATCGAGCCACCTCGGCTTATCGAGGGTTATAATTGCAAGAGGCTTGCTATGCGGAGTGTAATACCCCTTCAGGATTTCAATGGTACCGAAGACGAATGGTTTTCTCGTTTGCATACCGATGGAAGGGTTGCCGTTAGATGGATTATCTCGTGGTGGCATATCAAGAGGTATATCGAGCTCCCGTTCTCATCGTCGGCCCGTACTATGTGAATTTTGTCCTTGAGTGCATGTGTCTATATTTATCCGGATAGGTTAATGCGCCAGATGGGCGGGACACAAACCATTCCCAAGGTTGACACTAATATTATCAACTCTCATCCGTGGGGAACTGATGCTCTTAGGGAATTTGAAATACCTTGGAGACGGAGGACTATACATCCCGTTCCCTTGGCGAATACTCGATGGTCAACTCCCTCTTATGCCCGATGGAAAGTGTGTGAAGATCCGATAGAGCAGGAGAGGCTAAGAACTGTGGAGACTTCGGAGCTACAGAATAAGGAAGCTATGAGAGCTAACGTCGCTAAGCACCTGATCGAAGACAGTGTTATTGATCCTAGTACAGTCAATTTGTCCAAGGGGGTCAACTCTGACAAGACCCATATTAAAGGCGCTAATAAGGAAGGCACGTGGGATTGGCTGGGCCCATAATTGGCTGATAAGGTGAACGCTCGCATTCGAGAGACCCGTGATGAGAGGCCTAAGAAAGCGCACCCGAAGGGCAAGGGAAAAGAAATGATGGAGCGGTAGGACTCGACCATTAGTATTATGTTGTATGATGTAATACTATTTAGCGTATTAGTACTAGTTCTTATTGAGTTTGTTGACACGTTGTCTTTGCTTCTGGAGTACCCAGGTAATGGATGCTTGATGTAAAGGTCTCAACGAAGGCTTGATTCTGATTTGCATTAACGAGAAGCACACATTTTTTTTTATGGTGACTCGCAACTCGATTCTTCATTTTGCCCGGAGCGCCCTTTCGGGTTTTCACTCCGTCCTCGGCTCGCCTTTTTTTTTTTTTGCTTTTTTTTGTACAGATCGCAACTCGATTCTTCATTTCGCCTGGGGCTCCTTTTCGGGTTTTCACTCCGTCTTAGGCTCGTCATTTCAAATTTTCTTTTTTTTTACGACGGCTCTCAACTCGATTCTTCATTTTTCCCGGAGCGCCCTTTCGTTTTTTCACTCTGTCCTCGGCTCGTCGTTTTAATTTACTGTGCTTCGTCATTGTAATCACTCGTTAATCGAAGCGTATGATGAGTTCCGATTTGCATATGAATCGATTGTAGTCGATTATGTTAGTTTGGTTGAACCCCTGAGAGGACTGCCTACGTATCTGTGGTTAGACGGAATCAAACCATGTTCGTAGTTCCTAAAGTAATAGTGATTTTGTGTTTTAGACTCGTTATGCCAATTATCGATGCGAGATGTTTAGAGTGTTTTGCAAGGGTTTTCTCCCTAGTTTAAGAGATCGGGATGAGGATGTTAGGAGACTAAGGATAATAGCCTTTAAGCTGGTCCATGTTGGTAGGGGTTGAGAACTCTTGTCCGTCTAGATCACTGATTATCACGGCGCCTCCTGTGAGTATTTTCTTGACAAGGTAAGGACCTGCCAGTTAGGTTTGAACTTTCTTCTAGTGTCGACAGGAAGTGGGGCTCTAATGGACTTAACCACTAAATCTCCCTCGTATATGTTTCGAGACTTAACTCGTTTGTTAAAGGCTCATTGTATTCTTTGTTGGTGGGCTTGCACATTGAATAGTACGTGTACTCTACGCTTATCTAAAAGGACTAACTCGTCATAACGTCTTTGGTTCCATTCCTCTTCGGGAACGCCGCTCTCGGCTAGTATCCTTAGGAAGAGTATTTCTAAATCTATTGGTTGTAAAGCTTCTGAATCGTAGGTTAGGTAGTACGCTGTGTGTCCGGTTGGAGTTCGGTAGGATGTTCGGTATCCTCATAATGCAAAGGGTATTTTGTTGCTCCAATCTAGGTAGTTGTCTATCATCTTCTTAAGGATGGTGACAGTGCTTTTGTTTGCTACCTCTACTGCCCCATTTGTTTGAGGCCTATAGGGTCACTACTAGAAAACATCAAATAGATATGGGTCGTTTTCACTAATAGACATGGGTTTCGTGACCCATGTTAGGTTGAGTGACATCTATTGTCAAATACTTAGATATAGGTGGTACGACCTATGTCTATCTAAAACATAGACATAGGTTTTTCTAATAACCCATTTCTATTGTTATATTAGACATAGGTTTTCATAGTTAACCCATGTCTATAAAAGACAATAGACATGGGTTTTTTGTACGCCCTATGTCTATTTACAAATATACACATGGGTTATTTGTTTGCCCTATGTTTATTGTCATAGTATAGACATGACTTATTTTGTACGCCCTCTGTTTATTGAACTGCTAAATTTAAAAAAAATTACGAAATAGACGCGCCACTTTAACATAAATGGTAATTAAATTTTATTAATAACAAAACAATTAATTACAGCCACAAGACATTATCTCTCTTACTTCCACATTATAGAGATAATTAACTACAAAATCTAAATTACATACATAAATTACATACATACTACAGTCTTCATTACATTTGTACTTCCTTCCTTTCTGCATTTCTTACTCCCGCTTCAAAATACATAGCCTACGTGTATCATACCATACCTGTACATAGACATAGGTACAGAGAATGTCATACTCACTGTAAAAACAAATTTGAGTACTTAACTTACATTTCTATACTTAATACCAGCAATTAAAATACTTGAAAGGGAGACTACAACAACAAGAAAAATAAATTTAACAGAATAATTTATATGCATGATACAAAAAATCAAGTTTTAATTTTTTGAGAACATTTAACTCCAGTTTTACGTTATGTCATATCTAACCAAGACGTTGGTAGTTAAACTAGAGGTCATGTGGGTAGTGGGAAGTTTGAACATACCAGACATAGTGTACATTTGCTGAAGGGCTAGATTTTCCGTAATGCGAAATGAACCTAAATGCCCTCACAACTTCTGGAACACTCGAAAAAAGTAAAAATTGACAGAAAGAAACTTTAAGTGATGTTTCATTGCATTATCTTAAGAACCTGCCAAAATATGCCGAAAAACTGAACCTATGAGACAGTCAGATCACCTTATATAAGAAACCAAATCCCGACTAATACAAAAAGTTAACCTGACTACTTAATGAATTAAAAGTCAACGCCTTACAATAATTCTTGTCAATCCGACTATTTAATTAATATAAAAAATGATAACGGGTAAATTAATGGGCACATGTTGAACGAGTTAACTAACGTAATTACTGTGGAATAATAACTTGATTACATTAGTAATTGGTGTACATTTAGCTCAGTTTAGTTTAGATTACTTGAGTCGAATGCAAAAGAAGAAAGCATGCATAATTATTTAAGCATCATCTAGGTGGAGTAGCGTACTAGAGTACAAGTGTGAATGTATAATGTATATTGCCTGACAGGCAAAAAGTTAGATATTCCTTTATTAGCTTGGGGCCAGGGCCGGGGGATTTGAAGAGTGGCAATAAACTTAAAAAGATTGCCTACTTTTATTTGCTTCCTTTTTCTTGATGCATTTGAGTGAAGAAGGCAGGAAAAGGAATAACTAGAACAATACTCCAATTTTTGATTTAGAGCAACAACAAAAACCCTTCTCCTAGTGTCATTTTGAGTCTCTCAATGAAATGAAACCAACCAAGTTGCTTCATGACTTCAATTCTTGTTTTGTAGCCACCATACATTGGGGTTGGGGGACCTTTAACTTCTTTTACAATCCTACTACATACTGAATCTCATTTCCACCCGCCCGCCCTTTTTTCCCCTCACTCTTCTATCTACAACCCTGTCTCGTAAATCTTACAGTAGCATGTGTAGATGAGCATATATACGGCACATGAACGCAAACCTGAGTGAGTTTGTACATCTTAAATTTCAATAAATTGGTGCACATTTAGGCTAACATTATATCCAGGTGTTTGCCCAACATTGTCAGACAGATCAACGAGAAATTGACAGCAAATATTAGTGAGTTGAATAACATGCCTCAGCATCTGCAGTTGATTCCTAAGGCAATGGCAGTGTTCATGCAGGTCATGGGATCTGTACTATTTGGGTATATTCAACAGTTATCAAATAAACATAGATTGACAGATCATTCCGTAATACAAATATAAGATGGCCTCAATGTTCATCTAACCAAGACGAACTAAAGAGAACAAATAACGGTATTGAAAAGAGTTGAATAAACAAGCTATAATAATTTCCGAATCATAAATGAACTAAACACAAACGAACTGATCCTCGATTTAACCAGTTAAAAAGTTCCTAATCATCATCTTATCAAACGAAATGGAAGTAAAATTCAATTATACTTAAAAATCGATTACTGAAGGAAGAAGCGAACAGAAGCCGGACGAGACTGAATGTAAATCAAAGTTTAGAGTGAGACGAGACTGAATGTAAATCACAGAATAAACAAGCACTGAAAAATGGATTTGGAGACCGGAGAATTTATAATTCGCGTGTAAATTCAGCAACACACATAGTACACACGAACCATGACTTCAAACAGCATGACTTCGTAAAATCATTATTTCATAAACCAAATCTAACTAAGCTTAAACGCTCACCAATTAGGTTGAACATAAAGTGATAGTAATTAGGTAATCACTTAATCAAAAAAATCAGAAGAATTACATGCTTGAGAGCATTCAACGCTACTCCAATTTATGTCCTCCAACAAATCAACCTAATTAAAAACAACAATCAACTCATGCGAAATTAACATTACAGGAATCGAATGAAGAACTATGATAATCGACAAATTTTCAAAAGGCTATAAAAAGAAATGGAAACGTGATGATACATCACCGAAACGTGAAGATCAAGATCAGGAGGAGGATCATCAAGAGGCGATGATACATCACCGAAACGTGAAGAACTGCTCCAATGCAGCTTATTACAAGCATCAATTTCACTCATATCAAATCGATTTCTATTAAAATTATAAATGGGAGACGGTTTATCGTAAGACCGTATTTCATAAGAAGAGTTCTGATTAATGGAGTATACCTTTCGTTGAGAGTACATTTCGATTGAATGTAAGAATCAGGATCAAACCTATCAGTACGAAAAACCTTCAACTTTCATCGAGTTTCGGCAAATTCTCCTTCGCCGGAGCACTGGAATGCGGTCTGTGCCTCGGAACTTTCACCGTCGCCATGAAAATACTCGCGAATTCCGCACCAATTGATGTGAAATTAGGGCTTCGCGGTTTCACCGACGACCTAATTTGAAACTGGCGGTTGTTTGATCGGAGGAGAGAGAGAAAGTGAGGCGGTGGAGTACGAGGAGAGAATGGGTGTCTTGACAGACGGTCTTTTTGTTATGAAAGTGGGAATTCCATGATTGTATGGGAGGAATAAGTTAGGGAAATAGGAAATGAGATGATAGAGGGCGTTAATGATTAAATGAAACTCAGAAAAAAGAAAAAGAAAGTTTATTAGTCTAGGAGTAATAGACATGGACACTAGTTTATTAGTCCTATTTTAATATACATGGTTTTTTGTATGTCATACTACATCTATTCATAAATTATAGACATAGGTTTTACTTTGACCTATGTCTATAATTTACCGAGATGAGTTTTAATTTTGACCTATGTATATATTCTCTTTTATATACATAGGTTTTTAAAAAACCTATGTCTATTAAATATAGATGTGAGTTTTTTCTTTTAACCTATATCTTTTAGGTCATGTCTATGACTAATTTTGTAGTAGAGGGTGATGATTTGTGTCGTTGGATTTTGTATTTGTCTAGGAGTATTTGGGTGTCGGCCCTATAAGATCCCCCTGATCACTAATGATCTCGTGTGGTATGCCGTAGCGACAGATGTTGTTTTGTAGGAATTTGACTACTTGTTTGGAGGTTAGTATTGTGTAGGATGTTGCTTCTACCCATTTGGTAAAGTAATCGACGACAACTAGTATGAAACAGTGTCCGCCAGTTCCGGATGGATGTACTTTTACTATGATGTCTATTCCCCAGGTGGACAAGGGCCATAGTGTGATTGTAGTGTGGAGTGCGTATGGTGATATATGTTGGATGTTGGCAAATATTTGACAGTTGTGACAGTGAAAGACATGATGCCAACAGTCTGATTATAGAGTTATCTAGTAGTAACCTAGCCTCATTATTTTACGGGCTAGTGCGTGAATGTGGGGTCCGCATTCCATGTCATGTACTTCTTCCATGACTCTTTTGGATTAGGTTTTGTGTATGCACGTATGGAGTACTCCTTGTGGGATTCATTTGTATAATAGCCCTTGGTTTAGGACGTAGCGGGTGGCGATCATTCTTAGGGCTTGTTTGTTTTTGGTGTTTGTATTAGGAGGGTATGATCTATCAGTTTTGAAGTCTAGAATCGTTTTGTACCAATGTCTTCCGAGGTGTCATCGATTTCGATATTGTGGATGTAAGCTGGTTGTTCGCTCCTCTCCACACAGATGGGCATGCAGAAGAGGTTATCGAGCATGTTTATTAGTGAGGCTAGTTTGGATAGTGCATCTGCAAATTGATTTTCCTCTCGCGGGATGTGTGCAAAATTGATTTCAGTAAACTCTCGGGAAACTGTTTCGATTTAGGTTTGATATGGAGCTAGGCTTTCGCTGTAAACCTTCCGAATTCCTGTGACTTGGTTGACTACTAGAGATGAGTCTTCGTGGACCCTAATATTCTTAATCCCTAGTGTTACTGCGGCTCGTAGTCCTATTAGGCAGGCCTCGTATGCGACCGCATTGTTGGTTACCGGGAAGTCTAGTTTTAAGGATATGGGTGTATGGTCACCTTGTGGGGATAGTAAGAGGAATCCTACACCGTAGCCCTTCATGCTCGAGACACCATCGAAGTATAGGTCCCACAATTCATCGTCGGCAAATAAGATGTCCTCATCGGGGAAAGACCAGGTGTCCATTGAGTGTGTTTCCTCTATTGGGTTTTCGGCTAGGAAGTCAGCTACGACTTTTTCCTTGATGACCCTAAGGGGTGTGTAGGTTAGGCCGAAGGCTGCAAGTGCTAGTATGATCGCTTATTGTGGTCTCGGTTGGGGCGAGATAAAGTGGATCGTTGGTGGATGCTCTTATGCCTTAAGGTTTGTTTGATTGCAATCGATTAATGGCATAGTATCGAGTTGTAAGCGACAGGTGTTTGTGTTAAATCAAGTGACTGTAGAGGCGCATAGTAAGGAAAATAAAAGTTTATTTCGTGCTTGAAGATAGGACTTCGGGAGGTAGGGACAGGCCCCTATACCTCGGACTCAAAAGAAGAAAAGGAAAAAAAAATCTTATTGTCTTATTAAATCAAGACTCTTAGGACGAGCTAGACTTCGACTCGGATCAGGCTCACGTTCTTCTGAAGAACCTCCACTAGTTGGGCTCTTGAGGTCCGTGTTGGTCGCCTGCTTGATTGATTTGGTAGCTGAAGTTGGTCTGTCTTTAGAAACACCCTGAGCGGACGTAGACCTCTTTTTCGATTAGATTCTGCACCTCGTGCTTGAGGTCGATGCATCTGTAGGTTTCATGGCTTCGGCTTTGGTGGTACAGGCAATAGGCGTTGGGATTCCATGACGCGCCCCTCTTATCCGCTGGCGGGTCAGGAGTGGGTCTTATGGGCCACAACAGCCATCACATCTTGCAATTTCTTGAGGGCTTTTGCATAGGATACCCCAACTCTGTAAACTGCCTACAAGGCCTTCGAAAGGTCGCAACCTTGGTAGGGGGTGCGAGCTTTGCATACTCGACGTAAGGATCGTCGTTAAGGACCAGTCCTCGCGCTATTGGCCTTTCGTGGCGCCTCCTTTCGGTTCCTTCCAGGATTTTGAGCCGGCGCCTGATTTCGTCATTGGATGAGGAGATTGGTGATATTAGACCAAGTATGCCATGAACCACGTTCATCAAGGCATTGAGTTAATCAGTGTTGCTTTCGTTGCTGTTTGAAGACAATTTGGACAGTGGATCTGCGGAATAGAACCGAAGATGAGAATGGATCCACCGGATGACGTCAGACTCGAGGAATACTCGTTGGTGAGCGATAAGTAAATGAGACCCTTGATTCGCACATGTTTGCGATCATCGAGTTTGGGACTCAGGTGCTATAGATATTTGGCGTATCCGACGAGACGCCTAACGGACTCGGATCTCTAGAGAGAGATGAGTTGACACAAATCTCGGGGTGAGATTTTAAAGAGAAATCTTGACTTGAGATGACCCAAAAGGTAAAACCTCGAACGGAGGTGATTTTAGGAACAAGCACAGACAGTTAATAACACAGTTGTACGACGTAAGGAATTGATCTCGATCCCGGCTCGGAATCAAAGGATTATGATGTTCTAAAAAATGGATAGGTGACAAGCTAGTCGTGTACCTATCAAAATAAACCAACTACGGTCCAACTAAAAATATAGCTAGGGAAGTCGGGATCGTATCCACAAGGTGACAAATAAATTCTACTTGTATTAAAGTTTATCTAAGTAACAAATTGGGTTTTTTTGTTTGTTTGTTTTAACTAATCTAAAAGTAGTGAAGGAAAGAGAATGAAAAGAGAAGAATTAACTAAAATAAATAGGATGAATAAAGACGAATTGATATATGGAGAGAAAACTAGGATTGTCGGTTCACTACGAATCTCATATGGTCACGGTCTAAGTCACAGGTCTATCGCAGATATTGGTCTAAGGGGTAGTGAAAAGATCCTTCCGGTCCGCTATTCACCCTAGCATGCGTTTAAAGGCTTCCGATCTTATTAGTGCATACTAATGTGTTGTAGCAGGTCTAACTTCTACCAGGCTTCCGATCTTAGGTTCAAGTTTACCGAATTCAATTAGTCAATCATGCGCATTAACTGACTCATCGCGATTATATGCTACAATTAACAACTCAGACACAATAACATTGACAAATCTATAAATTATTTAGCGATCACATTCAATTCACAGATCCCCTAAATCCTAGCGAAGGAAATTAGCTACTCATAATTAAATTAAGAACAACAATATTAATAAACGATTCTATTAGATTAAACATGATGAATGATAATAATAAAATTGCGGCAAGCATAAAACAAAGATTAAAAATAATCAAGAACGAAGAAGAAGGAAGAAAGATAAGATTAAATTACCAAGAGGATTAAAGGCGACTCGAATCTTGAAGTCTTACAATAACCGAGGTCTAAAGGAAGAAATGAAACTAAATAAAAGTATAAGGAGAGGAAAAGTATCGAGAGAAAAGTGAATTCTAATGTGGCTGAAAAGCCCTATTTATACAACTTAGAATGAGTTAAAACTGTTTAGGAAACTTCTTGCTGAATACGAAACTGTCCGCGGCCCAGGAAATAGTCGGCCGACTATTTTAGTAGTCGGTCGACTAATTTTGACTGAATTGAACTTCTGCGGTCACCCAAATAGTCGGCCGACTAAAGCCATTGTCGGTCGACTATCGTAATGGTCGGCCGAGTATTCTCATAGTCGGTCGACTATTCTGCCTAGTTCAGCGATCAGCTCTTCCAGCTTCGTTTTTGCTCGGTTTTGGTTCGTTTTAGCTCCTGTGGCTTCCGTTCCTACAATAAGACAAAATATACCACAAAGTAGCAAATTCGGGGCAAAATAATAGTTTTCACTATTCAATAAACACGGGAATGTGCGTAATAAGAGCATAAAAAATGTATATAAAATACGCGCATAAAATCTCCCCAAACCAAACCCTTGCTTGTCCTCAAGCAAGCATAAAACTATAAACTCAATCCTAATGGAATGTATATAACTCATAGCGGAATATGCTCCAAAGTTACCCAAACCAATGTGCAACAATTAAAATTAATGTAAACAACCACATACAACAAGCTTGACCAATGACAACAATACTGAACCTTCAACCTTGCAAGACTAGTGTATGTCGGACTCTCGCGGTTCACTAATCACACAAAAGGGGTCATATTGTGAGTTTATGTAAAAAGGGAAAGACAAAACACTCACCTAAACTACGAACTACAAGAATATGCATGCAATCTAACATGAAATCAATCCCTAATAACCGTACATACGCATTCTATCGGGAAAAGATACGTGCCAAGGACTTACATATGGTATAAATTGAGGCTAACCGGGTAAGAAGGGACAAAATGATATAGATATGAGGAGGTAAAAGCCAAGCTAGTATTCCCTACACCCATAATAAATATTCCGTTCTCACCCAACTCCATTCGAAGAAATTAGGCATAGCAACAAGCGCCTTATCAAAATCCCTTCCCACTAATAACTATGAAATTAGAGAGATCGATTCTTTTCTCATAGCAAAAACACATTTTTCTTCTAGTTTCACTTATTTTTTTTCTTTTCTTTTTTTTTTCCATTAAATTTTTTTCATTGAATTTTTTTCTTTTGATTTCTTTTTCTCAATTCCCCCACCTTTTTTTTTCTTTTTATCATCATGATACCAAAATTAACCCGAAAAAAACAATTTCGTCCAACTAATCTACTAGCTTGACTAGGGTAGGCAATATATGACATGTAGTTAATAAACGGGTCAAACAGGTCAATTTGGCTATGTGAGGCTTATGGGAATTAGATAAAAGAAAGGATTTGTCTTTTTTGCACATGTCAAAACAACGAATCAAAAACGTACTGGTACTCAAGAGACGAATGTCATGCTTATGCAGTTTGATATTACATGTCTCATAAGGAGTACTACTCTCAACCTTAGGGCTTGCTTGGGACGAGTGTAATACATTAAGGGGTAATGAGGGTTCAAATGTGAAGAAAATGGAAGTGAGGGGTGGTTAGTGGTGGTGATTTATGGTGTAAAGAAGAGGTGAAGGAGGAATAATTACCCCCATATGGAGGTAATACATTAGTCCCCTCTCCCCATAAGTAATGCATTACCTCCATATGGAGGTAATTATTACTCCCTCACCTTCCATTTACACTATAAAACATCATCACTATCCACCACCTTCCTCCATTTTCTTCACATTTCAACCTTCATTACCCCTTAATGTATTACCCCCATCCCAAGCAAGCCGTAAATGAAACTGATCATGAATGTCATCAGTTTAAGGCTCTAATTCCTTACAATTCGGAGTAGTTTGCCAACAATGTGTCAAGTTTATTCGTTCAGTAAAGTTAACCAAAGATGGAAAAATGCTGATATACAAAAATGCTAACGGCGCACTAGCATAAGCAACTAATGATGACATAAAAGCAATATCATCATTGCTACATAGCATTCCGACTCAACTAAATGCAAAAACATGTTTTTTAATTTTTTTTATGCATGCGAAAATGCAAGAAACATGCAGATGGATGGAAAAAGACAGATGCATACCCTCCCCAAACCAAACCACACAATGCCCTCATTGTGTACAACAAACAATAAGAGGCAACAATAAATACGGGGAAGGAATGCAGAACGATGGAAGTGCAAAAAGAAAAAGAAGAACTACATACAAGATGTATATACAAGCGGAGACCTCCCCAAACCGTCCTAATCGAAGCTCTCGTCACAGCTCTCCTTCTGATTACCACTTCCACCATCGTCATCCCCATCGTCGTTATCTCCCTCCTCATTTCCGTCATTGTTACCATAGCCTCCCTCGGGATAGGTGTAGTAAGTCGGGTGCCAAGCTGTAGGAAGGATCTGGTCGAGCTGCACTGAATTGTCATAATAGGGAAAGTCGGAAAGTGCCTGATTTAGCTGTACCATGCCTACCCGGTGACACAACTCATTAAGCATTCCAGGGACCGCCGCTTGGTCGAGGACCGTAGGTGTAACATATGTTGGAGGAGGCATGAAGTTAGCCGGAAATGCAGGCACGTTAGAATAATCAGTATATGGAAATGCATAAGGAGGACGTGGTGGGCCCGAAGGTCCAGCCGCAAAAGATGGTGTATGTGATGCATGGCTAGTCTATCGGCCACCCCCTTGAGATTTTCGAGAAGATCGAGATGGTCCACCCGTCTCGGGTGCAAAGTGTGTGGGGGTCTGAAGATCCCTCCTAATTGGTAGAAAATAGGAGGGATACGGTGGAGGGTCCCGTTCAGGACCAAAGGGGAGATGGGAAAGGGGATGAGAGATGGTAGATTGTAAGGGACGATAAACGAGTCATCCTTTGCTATGCGCCAACGTAAATCTGGACCTAGCCAATGAAGACTCCTAAGGACAGAAAAGTTCAAAAGGCGACTATCGAGTCGCGCGGCAGGTGGAAGACCGTGTTCTATAGGTTCCTTCCCGCACGGGAAGTCCGGAAATAGCCTACGACCGATGTGGGAAACGAGACCCCCACAAAGAATGACAGCTATAAGCCCATTTCCGATATGTTGGAAATGGTGGGCAACAAGGGCGGCCACATTCATGACATATGGCCGCTCGCTATCGATGTTAAGATAGCCGGCTAGACTCTCTAACTCATCAGCATTAACATTGTTCGGCTCTGTACGTCCGTAAATGGTGCACCCTATCAGACAAAGCCAGTATAGGATGGCCTGGTGGTGGACTTCGTTGACCCGCTTACGACCCGTATTACGATAAAAAATACAAGACCATATTTCTTTGGCTAGACGGCGAGGGGGATGTATTGAGTCCCCTTCACTAGTGACACTCAAAAGCTAACCGAACTCGCGAACGGTCCTAGAAAAACTCGTGTTAAAGAGTCTAAAAAATATGCATGGTGTGTCCCAATTCATGTCAATAAAGAAATTAAAACTACTAAAAAACTCAAGAGTTAGACTCTTATATGTGAATTCAAGCATATAAATAAGCCCACTCATACCAGTACCATTCAGTAAGTCAACAACAGGCTGATAAATCCCTAACTTGCCCAAGAGCTCACGGTCTAGAAACCGTGTCGGGGTTACCTTAAGAGCAACCAACTGGAAGAAGCGCTCCCTCTGATCTGCCGAGGTAAACCGAATGTGGGGGTATTCCGGTATGCTCTGCTCGGAAAATGAAACGAGATCCCGAGTCGGTGATGACTCCCGGCTAATGTCGACCCGACGCCTTGTGCTTCCCCGACATTGTCTTTTTCTTGCATCCATTTTAACCTGAAATAGCAAAAAACAGACTAGTGTACTACTCAAACAAAAACACCCAAATTGATTGAAATCAAAATCCTAATTCCATAACTGAAATTTGGGTAAAAACATGATAATGTGAAAGAAATCAATTAATTTGGGTAAAGAAATTGAGCAATTGCAGAAATCTGACACAACTAAGTCATAAACTAAAACCATATGCTGAAAACAGCCCCAGAAAAATCGCGACAGAAAACCAGAAAATCGCAAAATATCGCCTTACAGAAATGATAGTTGTCCGACTATCGGGATAGTTGTCTGACAATCGCAATAGTCGTCCGACTATTCTGATGGTCGGCGACTTCCGGCGTACGGCAGACATCGCAGGCAGCAAAGAGATCAGTTACTTGAATGAAAAAGAAAACATAAGGAAACTTACTTGAATCGCTGGAAAGTGGTTGCAACTTCAATAAAGACAAGAAAATAGCAAGGATGAAAAGATTTAAGAAATTAGTGATGGAGAGAAGAGGATGGGTAGGGGTTGAAGATGAAGATTGATGGGTAGAAAATGAAGTTAAGAATGGAGGTAGATGGGAGGAGTGAGAGAGAATAGGGTTTAAGAGTTATTTTTTTTTCTTTTCAAAAATAATGAACTGAATAGAATAAAGGGAGAGAAGTATGACTTATGCAACGAAAATAATCAGCCAAGGTGCGCGATTTTTGCCAGAATTGTCGACCGACCATTACGATAGTCGTCCAACAATAAGAATAGTCGGTCGAAAATAAAAATAATCGGTCGACTATTGTTGACCCATTCCAGTTTTCCGCCAGCAGCTTGTTTCTTTGCAAAACTCAATTTTTGCCTTTAGACCCTCGTTCTCACCCGCACAAAAATCTATAATGCAGAAAATTAAATATGCTCTAACTAACTAAATGCAGGTACAAATGTTTTACAACCCGGGTTGCCTCCCGGTCAGTGCTGGTTTAAGGTCCCGCACGACCGTAGTCACCTTGCTCAGTTGGTGACTGTATCGAGGTACAAAACCTCGACTTCTCCTCCTGTCTCACCTTTCTCGTGGTAGTGCTTTATTTGGTGGCCATTGACCTTAAAGCGATTTCCCGTGGAAGAGTTTTCAAGCTTGACCGACCCAAATTTAGAGACCGAAATCACCGTATAGGGGCGGACCATCTGGATTTTAATTTCACAGGAAAAATACGAAGACGAGAATTAAACAATAATACCTTTTCGCCTGATTTAAACTCCCTCGGAATGATATGCTTATCGTGCCACATTTTTGTCTTCTCTTTGTAGGCATTCATCCGGAACTCCTCGAGCTCATCTAGCTGTAAAAGTCGATTTTCGCCACACAATTTTGGGTCAAAATTCAGCTCTTTAATGGCCCACCAGGCTTTATGTTCCAATTCTACGGGTAAGTGACAGGACTTCCCATAAACCAACCGATAAGGCGATGTACCAATCGGTGTCTTATAGGCGGTCCTATACGCCCATAGAGTGTCATCCAGTTTCAGGCTCCAATCTTTTCTTCTCTTTGAGACAACTTTTGCCAAAATATCCTTAAGCTCCCGGTTGGAAACTTCGACCTGTCCACTAGTTTGGGGGTGATATCCCAAACCTCTACGATGCATAACACCACAATTAGACAATAAGGCAATAAGTTGTTTTTCTTTAAAGTGCATACCTTCATCACTAATGACGACACAGGGGACGCCAAAACGTGGAAATATAATCTTCTTGAAAATTTGGATGACGGTCTTAGCGTCATAATGTACCGAGGCAACAACTTCTACCCACTTAGATACGTAGTCTATAGCTACTAAAATGTACCTATTACCTCAACTTGTCGGGAAGGGACCTTGATAGTCGATGCCCGAAACATCAAAAATCTCTACCTCGAAAATACCAACCTGAGGCATCTCATGCCTCCGGGAGATATTTTCCGTCCTCTGACAAGCATCACATCCTGAAAGAAATGACTTGGCATCAGAAAACAAAGATGACCAATAAAAATCCGACTGAAGTACCTAGGCCACGGTCCTAGCGGGACCATGGTGACCACCATAAGACGAGGAATGACAGGCTTCCAAGATGGCATTGGTTTCCCATTGCGGTATGCAACGCCTAAAAAGTCCGTCGGCACACTCCTTGAAAAGATATGACTCGTCCCATAAATATTGTCGAACATCATGTAGGAACTGCTTCTTCTTTTGATATGACAAATCAGGCGGCATTATTTTACGTACAAGAAAATTAGCATAATCTGCATACCACGGAGTATCCATTATACCAATAGCCATCAAAATATCATCAGGAAAAGAATCATCTATCAGTAAAGTATCACCTCTGTCCTGCAATCGAAATCTAGAAAGGTGGTCCGCCACAGAATTTTCAGCGCCCTTCTTGTCCTTTATCTCCAGGTCAAATTCCTGAAGTACGAGGATCCATCGTAGCAATCTTGGTTTGGTTTCCTGCTTTGCGAGAAGGTACTTCAAAGCCGCATGATCGGAATAAATTGTCACTTTCGACCCTATTGAATAAGATCAAAATTTCTCTAATGCGTAGACCACGGCTAGAAGCTCCTTTTCCGTCATAGTATACTTCATCTAAGCCTCATCTAGAGTTTGGCTCGCATAATAGATGGCATTCACTGCCTTTTCCTTCCTTTGACCCAGCACTCTTACCAGACTCGAAATAAACCATCCTTCGATATAGGTGGCTTAGCTCTTCGTGCTTCCCGCATGCTTTTTTTATAGAGAGAGAAGAAGAGAAAAAAATCCTATCTTTTCAGCGCTCGCCTCTAGCCCTCTGTTTCCCCCGAAGACAGTTCTCCGTGCACTCGACACGTAGCCTACCGAACCAGTTGCGACACGGATGGCTGCACCGACCGCGTAATCACTAGCGTCGCACATAACTTCAAACGGTAATTCCCAATCCGGGGCCTGAATAATAGTTGCTGTGACCAAAGCCTGCTTCAACCTGTTAAAAGCAGATAAACATTCATCCGAAAAAATGAATGGGGCATTCTTAGGGAGCAATTGTGTAAGTGGTTTAGCAATTTTGGAGAAAACTTTGATAAACCGGCGATAAAATCCGTGTGTCCAAGAAAACTCCTAACCCCCTTCACAGTAACGGGAGGAGGCAATTACTCGACCACTTGCACCTTTGCTTTGTCTAATTGGATGCCTCAATCTGAAACTAAGTGCCCAAGGACAACTCCCTCGTTGACCATAAAATAGCACTTCTCCCAATTCAGCACTAGATTGACCTCAATACATCACTGCATCACTTTATCAAGGTTAGTAGTGAAACTACTACCGTAGACACTGAAATCATCCACGAATACCTCCATAATAGACTCGATATACTCAGAAAATATCCCCATCATACTCCTTTGAAAGGTGGCAGGGGCATTACATAACCCGAAAGGCATCCTGCAATAAGCAAAAACACCATGGGGACAAGTAAAGGTCGTCTTTTCCTGATCATCAAGATGGATTGGGATCTGAAAGAACCCTGAATAGCCATCTAAATAACAGAAAAACTTATGTGAGGCAAACCTTTCTACCATTTGATCGATAAGTGGAAGAGGGAAGTGATATTTTTTTGTGGCGGCATTTAATTGTCTATAGTCAATGCACATCCGCCATCCCGTTACAATTCTAGTAGGTATTAATTCATTTTTATCGTTTTTTACCACGGTCGTCCCGTCTTTCTTCGGGACGACCTGAACAGAACTCACCCATTTAGAGTGACCGACAGAATAAATTATACCTGCATCAAATAACTTCATCACTTCTTTCATTACCACTTCCTGCATTTTCGGGTTCAACTTACGTTGACCCTATCTAACAGGTCGACGATCCTCCTCAAGTTCAATTCGATGCAAGCAAATTTCGAGACTAATTCCCTTAAGGTCATCTAGACTGTAGCTTAATGCACTCTTGTTCTTTTTAAGAACGACCAACAAAGTAGAAAGTTGGTTCTCATCTAATTTATTACTTACGATGACGGGATAAGACTCAGAATCGTGTACAAATAAATACTTAAGATGAGACGGAAGAGGTTTCAGGTCGGGTTTGGTTACCTTTACAGCATAAGAGGTATCTACCAACCTATTTACCACTTCTCCGTCGATGCTCGTTAGTTTCTGTGTATCTCCTAAAATATCCCACACAGCATCATTGTTAGTCCTATTACTTGCACAAGTGTCTAAACATGTCTAAGCCTCTAGCGGGTCCCAACTCAGGGAACCCGTACAAACATCAAGAATAACTTCATCAATAATATCTAGTGCATAACAAGTATCCTCGATCATAGGCTTAGCTAATGTGTTAGCCAAGTTAAAGTCACTTTAGCGTCCCCCACGTCTAAAATCAAGCGTCCGTGCTAGACATCTATAATAGCCCCAACAGTATGTAGAAATGGCCTATCCAAAATTATAGGAATCTGGGTATCCTCAGCCATATCTAGAACAATGATATTGACAGGTATAAAGAATTTACCAATCCTAACAGGGACATCCTCTAAGACTCCTAGGGGACGTTTGACTGACCTATCAGCCATCTGAAGAGTCACACTTGTGACTTTATGCTGACCCATATTCAGTTTCTCGCAAACTGAATAGGGCATGACACTTATACTTGCACCCAAATCACATAAAGCTTTATCAATCACATGGGTACCTATGGTGCATGGAATGGAAAAACTACTCGGGTCTTTTAGTTTGGGTGGAGACTTATTTTGGATTAGAGCACTACACTCAGTAGTAAAAGCAATGGTCTCATGTTCATTAAAGTTCCTCTTACGGGTCAAAATATCTTTCATAAATTTCGCATAAGAGGGTACCTGGGTAATTAATTCCGTGAAGGGAACGGTTAACTGGAGATTTTTGACGATCTCCATAAACTCACTGAACTGGTTCTCGATCTTCTTATTCTTCAATCGGCTAGAAAAAGGAACTTGAATTTTGACCTGTTCAGCAGCTTTATCTTGTAGAACACCTGTTTCCACTTCATCATTAGACGTCTTTTCATCAGCGACCGTCTCGGATCTGGATCCTGTCTCTGGAATAGTCGGTCGACTATCAGGAATAGTCGGTCGACTATTATTAATAGTCGGTCGTCCATTACCAATAGTCGGTCGACTATTTTTCTCCTCACCTGCAGTTCCTGGTAATCTGTCAATGATCGTCGATCGACTATCTGAAATAGTCGGTCGACTATTTTTGACCAATTCGTCATTCACAGCAGTTTCAGCAGTTTTTAACGATACATCATCAATTACATCCTCCACAATAACAGAATTATCATAACTAGGCATCTTGGGCTCGTCATAAGTAAGGCTGCTACGAAGTTGAATCGCGTTGGCCGTATAGTACGGTTTTTCCGGCTGTGACGGTAGTGTGCCCGGTTGCCTAGTAGACTGATTTGTGGCAAGCTGCGCCACCTGCGTCTCCAACATCTGGATCTGTGCATCTTTAGATTGGTCACTTTTCTGCATTTGGATCATAAGAGATTACACCATACTCTTCAATTCCCGATATTCTCTAGGAACTGGAGCCGAAGTCACAGGCGGTGGAGGAAGAATAGCAAGAAGTTTAGTCGGCAGTGGAAGAGCTAGAGGCTTTTGGAAGCTTTGTTGTTGTCCGCGATGAGGCGGAACATACGCTTGTTGCTTTGGCTGAGGAACTGGGTTCAACGCATTCTGACTCGTCCAACTGAAGTTCGGATGCTCCCTAGTCCTCTCATTATAATAATTACAATAGGGATTACCTTGCTTGTAATGTTGAAAAGCTAGAACTTGCTCCATCCTGGTCATACATTCCCCCGCGCTATGGCCTTCGGTACCACATCGCTCACACATGGCCTCCTATTTGATCATAGCATGGACAGTTTGTTGATTCGACTCGTTTCTATGAGGCGGATTCTGAATTTTATCGAGACGGGCATGAAGATGATCAAATTGAGCCATAATCTCACTGGTTTCTGCTGTGGCTACCCGAACACTACCCCTCGGATTTCCATATTCGGCTCGATGCGTGGCCATCTCCTCGATCAATTTCCAACCCTTGTTATCATCAACTTTGTTTTTGAAACGTCCGTTAGCTGCACCATCAAGAATAACACGATTATCATCAAATAAACCGTTACAAAATTGATTACATAAGAACCATGGCTGGAATCCGTGGTGAGGAATAGAACGGACTAGATCCTTAAATCTAGTCCATGTTTCGTTTAGAGCTTCCAACGGTCCTTGCTTAAAACTGGTTATTTGACTCCGTATCTGATTGGTGCACTGAGGAGGGTAGTAATGCTTATAAAAAGCAAGCGCCAATGTGTTCCAGTCATTAATATTGGCTGCTTCTTTATCCCAGTCTTGATACCATCTACGGGTTGGACCTGCAAGAGAAAATGGAAATAAGGCCTCCATTACTTGTTTCCGTGTTACCGCGGGAGCAACTGGGATCGAACAACAATAATCAGTGAATATTTCCATATGCTGTCCGGGGTCTTCGTCTTTCTTGCCCGAGAAGGTATTTCGCTCCACTAAATTGATATACGCGGGGCGAATCTCGAAATATTCGGTGGTAGGAGTCGGTAGCTTCCATCCTTTTGGAATGTTAGCCTGAGTCGGCTCAGAGTGAGTGGAAAGCTTCGGGGGCATGATCGAAATTGAGATATCTGACTCGGCGTCTGATTTAGTACTTGAGTTGTCCTCTTCGTGAGACGAATATTCTGCTTCCAGATTAGCGAAAACAGGTTCAAGCGGGTTAGATTTTTCTGCTTGACGAATTTCCCTCCAAAAACTCCGTCTAGCTCATAAAGTCTTCTCGGGTTCAGGATCAAATTTATAAATCTCGGACCTGGGCATAAAAAGAACTAAAAAGGAAAATATGAGAATCCTCTAAAGGAACAGAAGTTCCCTGAGACAAAAGATAAACTAAAACGACAAGTAAAATTTACCGTCTCCCCAGCAACGACGCCAAAATTTGACAAGCTAGTCGTGTACCTATCAAAAATAACCAATTACGGTCCAACTAAAAATATAGCTAGGGAAGTCGGGATCGTATCCACAAGGAGACAAATAAATTCTACCCGTATTAAAGTTTACCTAAGTAACAAATTGGGGTTTTTTTTGTTTGTTTTAACTAATCTAAAAGTAGTGAAGGAAAGAGAATTAAAGGAGAAGAATTAACTAAAATAAATAGGATGAATAAAGACGAATTGATATATGGAGAGAAAACTAGGATTGTCGGTTCACTACAAATCTCATATGGTCACGATCTACACCCATATTTTATAATAAGTCAAACCGAGTAGAAACAGCTAAATCATGTCCAACCCGTAATACCCAAAATTTTATATAGAGGTCAAGCCCGAGTTTAAGCCTATTGTAATCAAAATAGGAGTGTAATGTAGAGTATTATAGATAGGGATGGGCCGTGATAGTTGAGTACGGGTTTATATATAGCAAATTCAACCCACTAGTACTACACACGTCAAACCCTAAGATAAGGAACACACTCACACACACATTCTCAGAAAGACCAACTCATAAGCGCACACACCTTCACAAACCCCGAGGTAGAGAAGAAACGCGGATTTGAAGCCTGTCACGAAGGGGGCGGAGGATCACTTGGTGGGTACGCATTAGTCGTCGCTAGGTATGAGTCTTTGTATACACCGCTTTGTAACCATTTTATGCCCTACTCATAGTTGGTGTCATAATTCCTTAAGTTTTGTCATAAATCGATATGTCGAGATGAGTTAACGTTAATTTAGAGTATTGAATTATTGATAATCGATCATATATATATAGGTGGTTGCGGTATTTTGGTTTAGAGTCGACGTTTGTCGATCTCGATGTTTCGGACGGAGTTACGTCGAACTAAATCTTGTCACGACCATGACAAATAGCTCGGCTGTGACGGATGGAGTACTGGGCTCGGCCAGGACGGTATGGTCCGGTCGGGATGTGTCGTGTGTTATTGCTTTTTCGTAAGGCTACTGTCGTGGGCGGAGTTGTACTGCTACTTTGTCACTGTCATTGTCGTTATTTTTGGTGGAGTAGAATTGGGTAGGTGGTTAGTTTTAGTAGTGTGCGTAAGTTAGTGTTAGTTAGTTGGTATATTAGGTAGGTTACTTTTCATTTTATTTTATAATTTAATTAGTACATTATCGATTCCACTTTATATATTCAAAATTAGGGTCTATATTAATTAAGGCATATAATAGGAGCTGAATTCGTAGAGTTTCCGTGGTGAACCGTGCTACCCGCACTGTGGTGAATTGTTGATTAGGTAAGCTTTAACCTTACAGATGGATTATTGTGTTGAATTACGTAATATATTGAGCATGAATGATATTATGATGACTTGTATGCATTATGATGAGACATTGTGATGAATTGGAATTATTGAGATTCCGATACAGAGTATTTATCGGGACGAGGTTTGATATTGAGTATGATATGAGAGGCTACGGCCGCGTTGGTGCCTGCGGGACCACGCATGAAATGTGAAGGTTACCTAGAAAAGTAACCTAGGTTCGGTTGATCTCGAACCTGCCTTGTTATTCGCCTCCTTTGGGTCGGCCTTAGGAGGGATGTGCACATTAACGAATACGGGACACCTGTTATTATTGTGGTTTCTATGTGGAAATCGAGTTTGAAGAATTAAGGTTGAGATTATGAGATCTTGATTACGATATCGTGGTATTATTGTGATTGTATATTGGTAATAGAATTGTTTATCGCATGCGTGCTCACCTATTACTTTATTGAACTGTCTGATTATTCCTTACTTAGCTTTGCTGACTGTTTTCTCTGTCTAAATTGTACCCTATTTAATTGGGGGCCTGTGACGATCGAATTGGTATTTCCGACCTTCTAGGGAGCAGTTAATCGTGCAGTTTAGATTGTGTTGCGATGACATTATGGATGCATGAGCGGGATGGGTTGAGCGACGAAAAACTATACTTAGACGATTGATTAATTGTATCTCTCGCTACGTCTTAATACTCTGATTCAATTCTAGTTTTGAATTATTCTGTTTGACCTTTGGAACTTCCGTTGTAATTTGGAACAATTTGACTTTGTTTTTTTTTTTTTAAATTCGGTAGCTGGTTGGATTGATTGTGTTGGGACTACTACCTCGGGTCACACCGAGATGGTAACACCTTTATTTACTCGGGAATGTCTTGGTAAGGCTCTTGTGTAAATGAGGGTGTTAAAAAGTGGTATTAGAGCGATCGATCTTGAACCTGTAATAAATGAACATAGGAATTAAAATGAACCCCGGTGATAAACCATTGGGAGCCCACTTAAAATCTCTGGTTGAGGAGACGTCCTTATACCAACCCCCGACCCTTTTGGTTTAGACCCGGTAACCACGTGTGAGACCGAGACAGGGTAGAATAGGATGGGTACGCGGTGATGATTTGAATCTCCTTTTAATTGCATAATTTTGCGAGTACTTATAAGTGTGATGTTTACAATGATATGAGTAATTACAACGTTAATAGTAATGTATTGTTATGATGTATGAGCATTTAAGGCTCATGTGTATGTTATTGTCGTTTTGAAGTAATCATGTCAAAGGAAGCAGCAACCGGTTCTACCCCAGGCACTCCGAGTGCCGAGGAAATGGCGCACTTAAAGGAAACCAACGACGCGCTTTTGGAAGCTCTGAGAATCATTAACGCCCCGAAACCACCGGCGACAAACGCGGCCACCATCAGCGCTGCGATAGCACGCCTTCGTCCCAGTAAATATGACGGGACTGGTGGGCCGTCGCGGCTAGAGAACTGGGTGAGAGAAATGAAGAAGGTGTTCCAGACCGTAAAGTGTCCGGAGCATTTGGATCTGAATCAAGCAGCATTCTATTTGAGTGGCAAGGCCGATTTATGGTGGCACCTTAACTATGACAAGCTTATTACAGAGCATGAAGAAGGGGATTATGGGGAGTATGCCTTTGGGTGGAAGAGTCTCGCAGAAGCGCTGAGGGTGGAATTCTTTCCGGAACATATCCGTAGTGCAAAAAGAGCTGAATTTGATCGTTTCACCATGACAGAAGACATGACCGTCGAGGACAATTAGGACAAGTTTATGGAGCTGGCCACTTATTCTGCTGACCTTAATTTGAGTTCTGAACTATTGGCTTCCCGCTTCGAGAGGGGTCTGTCTGTTAGGATCCTCGAGAAGTTACCCATGGAGAGTAATGTTGATGTGAAAGAGGTATACCTGAGGGCTGGGCATGCTGAGCGAATAGCTGATCGCATTAAGGAATTGAATGGTCAGAAGGGTGAAAAGAGGAAAGCTGAATCCGAGGGTGTTGTGCAGGGGGATACGAAGAGAGGGGGGAAATAACCGATCCCAGGGGCAAAGAACCCAATATTCAGAAGGAAAAAACTATGAGAGTGGTGATTACAACCCTAAGAAGAGAGATGCAAGGAGCTATAATTGTAAATCGTGTAAAAGGAACCACCCAGGGAGGGATTGTGCAGGATAACTGGTTACCTGTTATAACCGTGGTAAGCTGGGACACCGTGCCTATGAGTGCTATCAGCCGAGGCAACAATCGAGTCAGAGTCAAGGGAGTTATACCCCTCATTCGGGTGCCAACAACATTGCTCTAGGGAATGGGCAGCAAGGGAGCTGGAACCGGCAATCGAACTATAACCAGAGAGCAGGTAGTGTGATCCAATCTACAGAAGCACCGGCAACCGCCCCATCCATCAGTGGTACTCAGGGAGGAAATAAGACGAATGGGAAACTATATGTCATAGGGAAACAAAGTGCTGAGAAGGAAGGACCTGTTGTCACAGGTATTTTCTAGTTAATGTTGCCAGGCCACTTCTTTTGTATTGTTTGAGTTAGGGGGAACCCACCCTTCGTACATGGTAGCTATGTGTCATCTTTGGGGTTAAAGTTGTTGGATAATGTTGTGAACGATATTGTGCCACGTTAGGAACGTAGTTAGATGCACTTGAGTCCCTTATGGTCTATCTATGGTAAATAAGGGGTTAGACTTAGACTTATATACCTATAAACTTAATAGAATTCACGTTAAATGATTTTGTTGTAACCTTGGGGACAAACCAGTTGGGCAAGTAAAAGGCTCAGATTGAATGTCGCTAGAAGAAGGTTTTGCTTCTAGGACCCAAGAAAGATTGGGCGTCCTACAAAGGGTTTAGAGTGAAGCCATAGCCACAGTGCAGTTGATATCCACAATTACACTTGAGAGAGAGTAGCAGAAGGGTAACACTTTTTTTTCGATGTTATATGAAAGATACCCGATCTGAAGAGTATTGACCCAAAAGAACTAGGGAAACTTAAGAAACTATTGGAGGAGTTAATGGATAAAGGGTTACACTAGGCCGTGTGTGGGACAGAGGCCTCAATGGACGATCGTTTTCTCCAGTTGGCTGAGGAGGTTAATAGTTCAGTTACGGGGACGTAATAGTCCGATTGATGCTTCATACTTAAACCCTCAACGTATAGAAATCTTCTTTTAACTTACTTCGTTATTAAAAAGATAATTTTATTTGGAGGTCCGTTGAAGTTTTGTGTCGTGTAGTGAACTTCGGGACGAAGTTCCTTCTAAGGAGGGTAGACTGTAATACCCTGTCTCGATTATCAACGTCACGTTACTT
This sequence comes from Agrostemma githago, assembly GCA_958450325.1. Lineage (NCBI taxonomy): Eukaryota > Viridiplantae > Streptophyta > Magnoliopsida > Caryophyllales > Caryophyllaceae > Agrostemma > Agrostemma githago. The sequence continues at coordinate 43,361,873 of OY288244.1, forward strand.
ATGTTAGTTTGGTGATTGGGTGATCGGTCACTTATTGATCTTTTGATTAGTTGGCCAGTCAGGTTAGTCAAGCTAGTCGTTCCGTAGTGGGAGGCGAACTTCGGGACGAAGTTCTTATAAGGAGGGTAGATTGTAATACCCGTATTTTATAATAAGTCAAACCGAGTAGAAACAGCTAAATCTTGTCCAACCCGTAATACCCGAAATTTTATATAGAGGTCAAGCCCGAGTCTAAGCCTATTGTAATCAAAATAGGAGTGTAATGTAGAGTATTATAGATTGGGATGGGCCGTGATAGTTGAGTACGGGTTTATATATAGCAAATTCAACCCACTAGTACTACGCACGTCAAACCCTAAGATAAGGAACACACTCACACACACATTCTCAGAAACACCAACTAATAAGCGCACACACCTTCACAAACCCCGAGGTAGAGAAGAAACGCGGATTTGAAGGCTGTCACGAAGGGGATAGAGGATCACTTGGTGGGTACGCATTAGTCGTCGCTAGATATGAGTCTTTGTATACACCGCTTTGTAACCATTTTATGCCCTACTCATAGTTGGTGTCGTAATTCCTCAAGTTTTATCATAAATTGATATGTCGAGACGAGTTAACGTTAATTTAGAGTATTGAATTATTGATAATCGATTGTATATATATAGGTGGTTGCGGTATTTTGTTTTAGAGTCGACGTTTGTCGATCTTGATGTTTCGGACGGAATTACGTCGGACTAAATCTTGTCACGGCCATGACAAATAGCTCGGCTGTGACGGATGGAGTACTAGGCTCGGCCAGGACGGTATGGTCCGGTCGGGATGTGTCGTGTGTTATTGCTTTTTCGCAAGGCTAGTGTCGTGGGCGGAGTTGAACTGCTACTTTATCAATGTCACTGTCACTGTCATTATTTTTGGTGGAGTTGAATAGGGTAGGTGGTTAGTTTGAGTAGGGTGCGTAAGTTAGTGTTAGTTAGTGGGTACATTAGTTAGGTTAGTTTCATTTTATTTTAAAATTTAATTAGTACATTATCGATTCCACTTTATATATTCAAATATTAGGGTCGGTATTAATTAAGGCACATAATATTTTGTTAGGAGATGAATTCATAGAGTTTCCCTGGTGAACCGTGCTACCCGCGCTGTGGTGAGTTGCTGATTATTAGGTAAGGTTTAACCTTACAGATGGATTATTGTGTCGAATTACGTAATATATTGAGCATGAATGATATTATGATGACCTGTATGCATTATGATGAGACATTGTGATGAATTGGAATTATTGAGATTCCGATACAGAGTATTTATCAGGACGAGGTTCGATATTGAGTATGATATGAGAAGCTACGCCCGCGTTGGTGCCTGCGGGACCACGCATAAAATGTGAAGGTTACCTAGAAAAGTAACCTAGGTTCGGTTGATCTCGAACCTGCCTTGTTATTCGCCTCCTTTGGGTCGGCCTTAGGAGGGATGTGCACATTAATGAATACGGGACCCCTGTTAGTATTGTGGTTTCTATGTGGAAATCGAGTTTGGAGAATTAAGGTTGAGATTATGAGATCTTGATTACGATATCATGGTATTATTGTGATTGTATATTGGTACTAGAATTGTTTATCGCATGCATGCTCAACTATTACTTTATTGAACTGTCTGATTATTCCTTACTCAGCTTTGCTGACCGTTTTCTCTGTCTAAATTGTACCCTATTTAATTGGGGGCCTGTGACGATCCAATTTGTAACACCCCTGATTTTATAAATTAAATTAATTTAAAATTATGTTCGTACTTTTATATTTACGATTGAACTCGTAATTCTCAAAATTATTATAAAACGCGTTTATCGTTCAATCGTTTCAAACTCCTAAAATTCTATTTATCTCGGAAACATATTTTAATTCTTTTTCGATTTATTTTACACATTTAATTTAATTCTTATCGAAAATCTGTTTCGACGATTTAAATTCTAAATTCTTTTATTTTTAAGCTCGATTTTCTATATTTATTTTCAAACTCCTAAAATTCTTTTGTTTAGCTCGAAACTCATTTATTTTAAGCTTCGTCAAAATATTTATTTTCTTTCCTCGAGAAATCAATTTAATTCACTTTATCGAAAAATTATTATTTATCGGGAGATACTATTTGATCGTCTAATTATTTATTTCTATAAGCTTCGTTTTCACCTCGAGTAATTTATTTACTCCTTTTATTTGGCGGCCGATTACTTATTAAATTTTATTAACTCGTTTTAACTTTATTAACTCGTTACGGAATGCGTTTAGTCCGTATTTCTAACCCGATTCATTCAACTAAGCTTTATTCATTTCTTTTTTTTTTATTAGTGTACCCATTCATTGTTTTTGCCTGCCTTATCCACCGCTTCAATCCACCTTAATTTCAGTCTTCCACCTTCCCATATTTATTCCACCACTTCACCTTGTCTTCATTCATCCCCCTTTACCCTTTTACTGATCATTCTTTCCCCTTCTCTTTTTATTTTTCCCGCTGCTCCTTCCTCTTCTACTTCTTCTCCGGTCTGTTTCTGCTACTGCTGTGTCTGCTGCTGCTGCTCTCTACCGTTACTGCTGCTGCTGCTCTCTGCCGTTGCTGCTGCTGCTGCTCTCTACCGTTACTGCTGCTGCTGCTCTCTGCCGTTGCTATTACTGCTGCGGATAGACCGCTGATGTTGCTGCTACACTACTGCTGCTTCTGCTACGCGCCGGCTGCCGCTGTTTTGCTATTTCTGCTGCTACGCTGCTGCCCTGATTGCTGTTGTTTTCTCGGCTCTGTGGTCGGTTATGGTGTCGCCTGGTTCGCTGATTCGGATAGGTAATCTCCTCCTCGATCCTTCTTCTTCATCACATGTTTTCGCTGTTGCGTTTTGTTGTTGTCGCTGCTGCTTTGTTCTCTGTTTCTTTTCTTCCTCTTCCTCCTCTTCGCTGCTGATCTCTGCTGTTGTGTATTCTGCTGCTATTATCGTTGCTTGTTGCTGTTGATGTACGCCTCATCTCGTTCTTTTCTTCCCTTCACTCGTGTTATTACTACTTCCCGCCGTTGTACATTTTTCTTGCTCTAGTTCTTAGTTCTTACTGCCGCTGCAGTTTCGTTATTCTTGCCATTTCATTGTTCCTCCCTCCTGTTGATGCATTTTCGTGTGCTGTTGCGTTCCTCGGTTTTCAGTCGTCATCTCACGTTGTGTTTTGTTGTTGCTACTACTGATATGTGTCATCTATATCGTTTGGCTGCTGCCCTTTTGTTGCTACTGTTGCTGGATTATCGTCATCGTCGAGTCTTCTTTCTTCCTCGATTTCTTTCGTTGCTGCTGTTGTGAGTTGTCCTGCTATGTTTTCTCGTTTGGGCAGGCGGTTTTCAAGCCCCTTATTTACGTACCTGATTCATCTTGCTGCTGTCATTTCTCGTCTCGCAACTGCTGTTTATCGTGTCCCTCTACGATCATCTTTATATCCTTTCTTCAAATCGTGTTTCCCTGTTTGTTCGTGTTTCTTTGCTCCGTTTCCCAACTCTAGCCATTTCCAACTTTCTTTGATTCCAATTCCATTGTTTCTATTTCTTTGTGTCTTGGATCCCGTTGGAGTCTCCAAGCTCTCGTGTAAGGCAACTACCAAAGCGATCGGAACTTGGTCAAGTGGATGGAAGGGAGTACTTTGACGATTTTCGCGAAGGTAACTTTAGGACGTTACTCGATTTTATATCGTATGTTTGAGTAGTAGTATGTAGTAAATATTTTAACTTCCGTTTTCTAATTTTTAGCTATTTATTATTTGCTAAAAATATTATTTTATAAATGGTGTGCTTTATAAATATTTTACGATTTTCGATATCGTTTTATAAATCGTTAGTAATTTAATTATTTACGATCGTTATAATATTTTGTTAGTTATCGTGACACTAGTAACTAAATGATATCGATTTCATATTTTCGCCATATTTCGTTAATTTCTAATTTTTAACTCAAAATCGTATTTTCATATTATAATCGAGATTTGTATACTTGTTTAATAAATTAATTTCCGTTTTACGATTTATACTAATAAATGAGAAAATAGTCGATTTAGTTTTAAATACATTTTAGTCGAGACTATTTTCACTAATAATTTCTTATTTGTTTCCGATTGACTATTTTTATTGAAAATTGTATTATTCATAAATCAAAGCTATTTCTTAAAAATAATTTGAACCCTTTATAAAATTCATTTCATTTATATAACTCGTTGACTCAATTAATTTTGATATCGTTTTTCTTAAAATATCTCTTTTCTAAGATTTATTGTTTTACCTCGATTTCCTAAATTATTTATAAAAATACTATATAATGACTTATCACATTTTATTTATATTTTGAGTAACGAATTTAGAAATATATTAAAGTTACGATAACGACGATAATAATTAAATGTTAATCTCGTTAGAAATGCTATTTTTATACATTTCACTTATTTTAATAACTTACGTATTTTCTATAAGACTATTTTTAGTAAGTTTCTAAAATTAGTAAGTTTCTATTTATAGAAAGTTTCCCTTTTTAATATAAGATGGTTATTCCTTTTATCCATATCATTTATATTGATTATATCTTTTGAATATCGATAATGGCTGTTTTGGGTTATGGAATAAAGAGAAGTGTGGGGTTTAGAGTAATATAGTCTGGGATGTACGTTTTTGCCATCAACTATAAAGCTGGTGTGTCTATGTTGAGACACATTGGTCGTTGAACTGAGCATGGTTTGTGTTCAGGAGTGTGTATATTTTGACCTTAAACTTAGATATCGCATCGTGTAAGTCGCCGTCGGGTTGAACTGGATTACGGTTGGTGTCCAGGAGGGGTGTACACTACTTAAGCCAGGACCTCGCTGCACGCAGTCCTGTTATAGTTGAGTTGCCTAGTTAGAGACTGGATTCTGTTATGAGTTAAGTCTACAGTTCTCGAAGCTAGTTTCCAGTATTATCCTAGTGAAAGTCTAGCCTTGTGCACACTGAACGAATTTCCATAATGCCATTTTTGAATATTTATATTATCGATTGATTTTGACTTGCAGGTTGGCAAGTGCTTTAAGTTATCTTCGAAAGCTTATTTTATTATATTGTTTTAATGTTTTCTCATTTTAAGTATTTTGATATAATAATACTATTATTTTTCATATGATATAATATGGCTGGGAGAACGTCCGAGTTACTCCCCACTGACGTGGCTGTTATGTTTATAACATGACAGGTATTTGCTGCTAGGTTTTGGGTGTGAGCTAGCGAGTAGCGTGGATCCTACTCTTTCTTTATTCATGTAATTTATGGATTTGTATAACCCATTTGGAGAATTTTCTATTTAGCCCTTTTGTAAAAAGTGGCCTTTGTATTGACTTACCATTTCTTTTAATAAGATATAGTTTGTCAGTGTGTTTTAATCCCAACTCTACAGTGTTTCCGCCACTGTATCGCGTTAGATTTTCTAGGGGATTACAGTTGGTATCAGAGCATTGTTGCTCCCGACGCTTACACCTGATTCTAGGGAAAATACTAGTAAATGATTTGAACATTAAAGAAATATTAGTGAGAGATGGGTAGAAACCTAAATAAGGACTTAACTGTTAGGTTTATATGTTCTTGTAACTCAATGATTAGCATTGAATATTTGTTGCTTTTGTCTGGAAGAATATGAATGAACAAGATGCTGAAGAGATGCTGCTCCTGATCGGGACAAGACCTGCTCAAAACTCTCAACGCCTGCTGACTCGAGTGGACAACTTGGTGCTTCAAGAAAGATGTCGATGGTGGCCTTTCAGCTTAGATTTAGTTTGCTCCAGCTACAGGCCAGACGATCAAGAGTAGATTCCTGTCCCACGACGTTGCAGTAGATCCAGATGGAGCGACCCAAGACTTGTGTGCTCATTCCTCTATAAGAAGATGAAGTAATCCATTTACTTCCCTCGTGAACCTTAGAGGTCCACACTTTCCCTTCTCGTTTTAGGTCTTTATCTTCTAGAATCATTGATTCTTTTCTTCCTGCTTCAGCTTCTTATAATTCTTCTCTTACATATCCGCGTCTTCATTCTTGTGATCAATCTTTGATTTATTCTTCTATTTTACCATTCTTCTCTTGAGATTCTTTGGTTAGACTGGTTTCTGTCTTACTGAACCCCGTATTATAGATGTTTGATGTTTAGTAAACCCTTGTTACCTGGTTTGAGGATTGTGAGTCTACCCTACCTTCTAAGCAAGTAATAAATTCTTGAGGATTGATTTGAATGGCAAATTGTTGATTATGGGAATTAGGATGATACTTTAGACCCTGAACCTTGGGTTATAGGTTACCTTGATTATTTTGGAGTACTTAGAGTTGAATATACTTTGAAGTAGTAAGGGTACATCATATTTGATGGATACCTAGTACCTAACCTAGAACCGAACTAAGTGTAACCGATTACCTAATGCGTATTTAATGGATGCATCGTGGATATTTGGGATCATAGAGTATTGTGTAAAGTGTTAGCCTGAGTGTTGTGGTACCATTGAAGGTTTCATTAATGTCGTTTGAAATTTTGGTTGACATAGATTACCCGTGTTTATTAAGGGTTAGATCGTTGATCGTTGTTTAAGGTTGTAACCTATGAACTTTGGAGTTGAGTGATCTAATTTGGATAAAATGTAGTTAACCGTGAGAAAAGAAATTTGTTGCACAATCAGATCTATTGCATTCTCCCAACTTTTGTACTTGCAGCGTAATAAATATGTTGGTGATCAATTTTGAGAATTTGTGCCCGAACATTATTAAATTGGTGGATCGTGTTTAGTGTTCCTTACTCGAGAAATTTGGAGTATACCTCGAGTTCAAACCTTATGAACTTTGGATTTAGGAGCCTTATCGATTGCGTGTTTGGGTTTGTCTGATGACCATTGGAAATTTAATTGATGAGATTAGATTGTTAGGCAATTGTGGATTGGTAACGTGTCGTTTGATCGATTGGATAGTCACGTAAGACATTTTTGGATATTGTGACTGAGTAGTACCACCTAGCGCCTAATATTGGACTTAACGTATTTGATGGAAATTAGGAACCCGTGTGTGGGAGTTGTACCGGGAATCTCGAGATGGTTAACTTCTTCTATATTTCCTTGAGAGCTTTGTTTGACTCTCAATTTCGTTCCTCCCTTTAGCTTTTCCCTTAATTCCGCTTCTTCTTCTTCAGCCAATTCCTTTCGGCTTCTTAATCGGGTTTGAAAACTTTTATTTCGATTTGTCGTTGACTTTGACTCTATTTATCCATTTAATATTTTCCTCAAACTTGTGTTGTGAAAAGATTGACTAATTTAAAAACCTTGAATTTTCATGAGATTTTAACATTTTGAGTTATAAATTTCAAAACTTTGTATTTCGTTTTTGTTTTATTTCTGGTTCCGTTTCAAGGGTCTAAATAATATATTTTAAAGTATTTCGAAATTGTTTAAAATCTTAATTTTGATTTTCAAAGTGATCAGGATTTTATGAAAACCTTCTTAATTGCATATATTTTGATTTCTATGAGACTATTAGATAAAACAGTTCTAAATTTTCGAAAAAACTTCACGTGTCTAAATTTTTGTTTTATCGTTGATAGAACTTTAAATCCGTTATTATAAATGTTTGACGCCTGGTTCGATTTTTATTTACAAACTACAAAATTTGATTTCTCAAATTTTCTTTGGTTTTAAAACAAAATATTGGCGAATTTCTGAGTCAAAACGTTTTACTGTTGCTTTGAAAATATCTGGGTACTCTCCCCTTCGAGGATGTTTACAAATATTGTTAATCGTCATTACCTTACCAAATAATTTTTAACTTGCGATTTTATTAATTTAAATGATTTTAAACCTTGGGAACTGAGCCCAACTCATCTTGAAATAAAATCTTGTCTTCGATTTAGATTTCATATAACGTTTGAGGTGTAAAATTTTAAAAATCGAGATTGTGATGCGAGTTAAGCATTCTCATTTTGTTCAAGTGATATACGTTGTTTTCCACTCTATTATTATGTTTTTGTTAGTTTCGAGGACGAAACTTCTTTTTAGTGGGGAAGATTGTAACACCCCTGATTTTATAAATTAAATTAATTTAAAATTATGTTCGTACTTTTATATTTACGATTGAACTCGTAATTCTCAAAATTATTATAAAACGCGTTTATCGTTCAATCGTTTCAAACTCCTAAAATTCTATTTATCTCGGAAACATATTTTAATTCTTTTTCGATTTATTTTACACATTTAATTTAATTCTTATCGAAAATCTGTTTCGACGATTTAAATTCTAAATTCTTTTATTTTTAAGCTCGATTTTCTATATTTATTTTCAAACTCCTAAAATTCTTTTGTTTAGCTCGAAACTCATTTATTTTAAGCTTCGTCAAAATATTTATTTTCTTTCCTCGAGAAATCAATTTAATTCACTTTATCGAAAAATTATTATTTATCGGGAGATACTATTTGATCGTCTAATTATTTATTTCTATAAGCTTCGTTTTCACCTCGAGTAATTTATTTACTCCTTTTATTTGGCGGCCGATTACTTATTAAATTTTATTAACTCGTTTTAACTTTATTAACTCGTTACGGAATGCGTTTAGTCCGTATTTCTAACCCGATTCATTCAACTAAGCTTTATTCATTTCTTTTTTTTTATTAGTGTACCCATTCATTGTTTTTGCCTGCCTTATCCACCGCTTCAATCCACCTTAATTTCAGTCTTCCACCTTCCCATATTTATTCCACCACTTCACCTTGTCTTCATTCATCCCCCTTTACCCTTTTACTGATCATTCTTTCCCCTTCTCTTTTTATTTTTCCCGCTGCTCCTTCCTCTTCTACTTCTTCTCCGGTCTGTTTCTGCTACTGCTGTGTCTGCTGCTGCTGCTCTCTACCGTTACTGCTGCTGCTGCTCTCTGCCGTTGCTGCTGCTGCTGCTCTCTACCGTTACTGCTGCTGCTGCTCTCTGCCGTTGCTATTACTGCTGCGGATAGACCGCTGATGTTGCTGCTACACTACTGCTGCTTCTGCTACGCGCCGGCTGCCGCTGTTTTGCTATTTCTGCTGCTACGCTGCTGCCCTGATTGCTGTTGTTTTCTCGGCTCTGTGGTCGGTTATGGTGTCGCCTGGTTCGCTGATTCGGATAGGTAATCTCCTCCTCGATCCTTCTTCTTCATCACATGTTTTCGCTGTTGCGTTTTGTTGTTGTCGCTGCTGCTTTGTTCTCTGTTTCTTTTCTTCCTCTTCCTCCTCTTCGCTGCTGATCTCTGCTGTTGTGTATTCTGCTGCTATTATCGTTGCTTGTTGCTGTTGATGTACGCCTCATCTCGTTCTTTTCTTCCCTTCACTCGTGTTATTACTACTTCCCGCCGTTGTACATTTTTCTTGCTCTAGTTCTTAGTTCTTACTGCCGCTGCAGTTTCGTTATTCTTGCCATTTCATTGTTCCTCCCTCCTGTTGATGCATTTTCGTGTGCTGTTGCGTTCCTCGGTTTTCAGTCGTCATCTCACGTTGTGTTTTGTTGTTGCTACTACTGATATGTGTCATCTATATCGTTTGGCTGCTGCCCTTTTGTTGCTACTGTTGCTGGATTATCGTCATCGTCGAGTCTTCTTTCTTCCTCGATTTCTTTCGTTGCTGCTGTTGTGAGTTGTCCTGCTATGTTTTCTCGTTTGGGCAGGCGGTTTTCAAGCCCCTTATTTACGTACCTGATTCATCTTGCTGCTGTCATTTCTCGTCTCGCAACTGCTGTTTATCGTGTCCCTCTACGATCATCTTTATATCCTTTCTTCAAATCGTGTTTCCCTGTTTGTTCGTGTTTCTTTGCTCCGTTTCCCAACTCTAGCCATTTCCAACTTTCTTTGATTCCAATTCCATTGTTTCTATTTCTTTGTGTCTTGGATCCCGTTGGAGTCTCCAAGCTCTCGTGTAAGGCAACTACCAAAGCGATCGGAACTTGGTCAAGTGGATGGAAGGGAGTACTTTGACGATTTTCGCGAAGGTAACTTTAGGACGTTACTCGATTTTATATCGTATGTTTGAGTAGTAGTATGTAGTAAATATTTTAACTTCCGTTTTCTAATTTTTAGCTATTTATTATTTGCTAAAAATATTATTTTATAAATGGTGTGCTTTATAAATATTTTACGATTTTCGATATCGTTTTATAAATCGTTAGTAATTTAATTATTTACGATCGTTATAATATTTTGTTAGTTATCGTGACACTAGTAACTAAATGATATCGATTTCATATTTTCGCCATATTTCGTTAATTTCTAATTTTTAACTCAAAATCGTATTTTCATATTATAATCGAGATTTGTATACTTGTTTAATAAATTAATTTCCGTTTTACGATTTATACTAATAAATGAGAAAATAGTCGATTTAGTTTTAAATACATTTTAGTCGAGACTATTTTCACTAATAATTTCTTATTTGTTTCCGATTGACTATTTTTATTGAAAATTGTATTATTCATAAATCAAAGCTATTTCTTAAAAATAATTTGAACCCTTTATAAAATTCATTTCATTTATATAACTCGTTGACTCAATTAATTTTGATATCGTTTTTCTTAAAATATCTCTTTTCTAAGATTTATTGTTTTACCTCGATTTCCTAAATTATTTATAAAAATACTATATAATGACTTATCACATTTTATTTATATTTTGAGTAACGAATTTAGAAATATATTAAAGTTACGATAACGACGATAATAATTAAATGTTAATCTCGTTAGAAATGCTATTTTTATACATTTCACTTATTTTAATAACTTACGTATTTTCTATAAGACTATTTTTAGTAAGTTTCTAAAATTAGTAAGTTTCTATTTATAGAAAGTTTCCCTTTTTAATATAAGATGGTTATTCCTTTTATCCATATCATTTATATTGATTATATCTTTTGAATATCGATAATGGCTGTTTTGGGTTATGGAATAAAGAGAAGTGTGGGGTTTAGAGTAATATAGTCTGGGATGTACGTTTTTGCCATCAACTATAAAGCTGGTGTGTCTATGTTGAGACACATTGGTCGTTGAACTGAGCATGGTTTGTGTTCAGGAGTGTGTATATTTTGACCTTAAACTTAGATATCGCATCGTGTAAGTCGCCGTCGGGTTGAACTGGATTACGGTTGGTGTCCAGGAGGGGTGTACACTACTTAAGCCAGGACCTCGCTGCACGCAGTCCTGTTATAGTTGAGTTGCCTAGTTAGAGACTGGATTCTGTTATGAGTTAAGTCTACAGTTCTCGAAGCTAGTTTCCAGTATTATCCTAGTGAAAGTCTAGCCTTGTGCACACTGAACGAATTTCCATAATGCCATTTTTGAATATTTATATTATCGATTGATTTTGACTTGCAGGTTGGCAAGTGCTTTAAGTTATCTTCGAAAGCTTATTTTATTATATTGTTTTAATGTTTTCTCATTTTAAGTATTTTGATATAATAATACTATTATTTTTCATATGATATAATATGGCTGGGAGAACGTCCGAGTTACTCCCCACTGACGTGGCTGTTATGTTTATAACATGACAGGTATTTGCTGCTAGGTTTTGGGTGTGAGCTAGCGAGTAGCGTGGATCCTACTCTTTCTTTATTCATGTAATTTATGGATTTGTATAACCCATTTGGAGAATTTTCTATTTAGCCCTTTTGTAAAAAGTGGCCTTTGTATTGACTTACCATTTCTTTTAATAAGATATAGTTTGTCAGTGTGTTTTAATCCCAACTCTACAGTGTTTCCGCCACTGTATCGCGTTAGATTTTCTAGGGGATTACACAATTGGTATTTCCGACCTTCTGGGGAGCAGTTAATCGTGCAGGTTAGATTGTGTTGCGATGACATTATGGATGCATGAGCGGGATCGGTTGAGCGACGACAAACTATACTTAGACGATTGATTAATTGTATCTCTCGCTGCGTTTTAATACTCTGATTCAATTCTAGTTTTGAATTATTCTGTTTGACCTTTGGAACTTCTGTTGTAATTTGGAACAATTTGACGTTTTTTTTTTAAAATTCGGTAGCTGGTTGGATTGATTGTGTTGGAACTACTACCTCGGGTCACACCGAGATGGTAACACCTTTATTTACGTCGGGAATGTCTTGGTAAGGCTCTTGTGTAAATGAGAGTGTTACACTAAGTCACAGGTCTATCACAGATATTGGTCTAAGGGGTAGTGAAAAGGTCCTTCCGGTCTGCTATTCACCCTGGCATGCTTCTAAAGGCTTCCGATTTTATTAGGGCATACTAATGTGTTGTAGCAGGTCTAACTTTTACCAGGCTTCCGATCTTAGGTTCAAGTTTACCGAATTCTATTAGTCAATCATGCGCATTAATTGATTAATGATAAGTGTAGTTTGTAGTGCCTATTTCGTAGTATTTTGGTCCCATTTTCCTTGTGGAATCGCTCCTTGGGAGCGATTTATGGGCTACTTATGCTTCCTTTAGATCGTTTCAGGTTCCCGAGACCATTCATGAAGAGTTGGAGCGATTCCGACTCAATACATACACTTTTTGGAGCCAACGAAGCGGAGGAACGATCACTCGATGCCTTGGATTCGACCCCGAGACCTTGGGACACAATCCCGAGCCTCCGAGACCCGATCCCGAGTCCTGAGAATCGATGAGAAGTCCATGTGAAGCAAGGAGGAACCTTAAAGATCATATTGGAGGCCTACAAGACTCATCCCCGACGGGTATGGCCTCAACCCGTCCGGGATGAAGCGCACAAAAGAGGAGCTCCTGTTTTGGGTCCATCCCGACCGGGATGAGCTCATCCCGATCGGGACCACGTCATCCCGACCGGGACCACGTCATCCCGACCGGGATGAGCCCATTACAGGCCCGCGTCACTTGTTTCCATTCCTCCACCCATTGTAACCCTATATATACCCTTCCTCTTGTAATCTAAGCTTATGTTCTTCACTTCCCACTAAACCCTAGACTATTTTAGGTTAGATTAGCTTAGATTAGTGTAGATTAGTCTTTAATTAGTCGTTAATCTAGTGATTACTCTTGTAATATTGGATCTCTTGAAGAATCTATCAAGCTTGACAACCTTGGTGGAATTGTTTGGGTTTTCTTCTATGCAAGTGTTCTTCTTTTCATCCTTAGTAGTTGGTATAATCTTTCTCATCCTTGTTTACTCTTAATCTTGTTTGTTCATCCAAGTTTTAATCTTTGTTCATTATATTGTCCATAGTTCATTGTTTTCACTAGTTTCATTATGTATGTTTGGATTCTTATGTTGATTCCTCTTGTTCTTGTTAGTTGTAGTTTGATTATGTTTGAGTAGATTCTTGCTAGGGTTAGTAGGGTGATTAGGGTGTTAATTGGATGATTAAGGGTTTCTTGGAGATGTTGGTGGAAGATTTGGGTTTCCTCTTGGTTTGATGCATGGTACATGTTTGTTGAAATGCTTGAGTGACTAGTAGTTGCAATTACTTGTTTTTTTTGCCATTTCTCTTGTGGGTGATAGTTTGCTTGTGGGTTTGGTTCCCTCACTAAGTAGCGAGTGCCCGGTGAGGACGAACCTTAGGTCGGTCTAAGTTGCGAGAGCCCGGATGCGACCTAGGCCCCGATATCACGCTAGTAGCCCCGTTTGTCGTTTGTGTCGCCAAGGTGGGTTTTAGGTGGAACCTCTAGGTGAGTCTAGGTTGCGAGAGCCCGGACTATACCTAGATTACCCTACTACCTCCTTCACTCTATCTCTTCCTCGACCATTCCGTTACCCCTTTGACCCCGACCTAATCCTAGCCCGTTTCCTTAGTTGTTCTCTCCGTTACCGTAGTCATAGCTTTATCCTTCTCTCCCTTCCCATTACTCTAGTTTAGTTTAGCTCGTTGACTTAGTCTCGTATTTGGGTGACCTTAGTCTAGACGCCTCTTACCGTCTCCGTGGATTCGACCTGACTTGCCCTAGTTACCCACTAGGATTAGTTGGTTATTTGTTTGATCGGCGGGATCCACGACAAATCCCACCATCAATTTGGCGCCGTTGCCGGGGACGGTGCATTGTTTAGACTTAGTTTGCTTATATCTAGACTTAGTTACCCTTCTTTGTGCTCTTCTATCATCTCTTGTGCATATTATCTAGATTTTTCTTGTTTCCTTAGCTTTATTTCTTTCTTTTCTCTTTGTCTTTCGATTGTGCTTGTTTATTGTCGTTACCTAGTGCCCATAAAGCACTAGGTGTTCTCACGTTTGTTCTAGTGCGTAGTGTATGCCTAGGCGGGGAGGCGAATTCTTTCTCTTTAATCCAGAGCCGGAAAGACTTTTTCGAGCCTTTCGCCAACGGACGATTAACCGGGTTAGAATCTCTCAACCAAGCGCAAGCAATACCATCAAGAGCAAGCTCAAGGAAGCGATTTTGAGGAAGCATCTCGAGAGACGGCCGAAGGGAATTTCACCAATCCTTTTGGATCTTCTAGTCCTAGTTCCCCCTCTACATCTACTTCAACTCCGTCTTCACCACCGTCTCCCTTACATCCAATAATGCCGAAGTTTTCCTCTCACTCCACATTTACGGAAGATGTCTTGCCGGGACCCAATGCTCTACCGGCCGCTTATGCCGGAAATTTTATGGCGAAGACTCACTTCATCCAACTTGTGGAAAGGAATCAATTTAGTGGTTTGCCCACCGAAGACCCGCACCAACACATGGAGACCTTCTCCGATTATTGCGACGCTATCTCTCAACCCGGGGTTACACAAGATCAAATCCGATGGGTATTATTTCCATTCTCATTAATTGGAAAAGCGAAGCAATGGATCAAGAGTCTCGATAGGGCAACCATGGGCATCGACACTTGGAAGAAGCTTGCATTGGCGTTCTACCAAACTTTCTACCCTCCGGAAAAGACTAATTTGCTTAGGGCCTCCATCACCGGTTTCCAACAACGGGATGAAGAGAGCCTTTATGAAGCTTGGGAGAGGTTTAAGTCTTTGGTTAGATCGTGCCCCCACCATGGACTTTCACAATGGTTCTTAGTCCAACAATTTTGGAACGGTCTTTATGAGGACTCAAGAACTATACTCAACATGGGCTCCAATGGTAGGTTCACCGAGGTCGATGATGACCAAACATGGGCAAGAATCGAGGAGATGGCGGTTCATAATTCCCAATACTCAAGGCCTAGGAAGGCAAATCGAGGAGGTAGGCACGAGGTTGATGCTATTACTCAATTAAGCATTGACCTTGGAGCTCAATTGAAGACACACATGGAGACCATTGACAAGAAGCTCCAAGGCCACCTCACTCAAGTTCAAAGCATTGGTTCCTCAAATCAACACTCGATTCAAGAAGTAAATGCTTTGGGATTTGCACCTCCTTTGCCTTATTATGGGATGTGTGATACTTGTGGAATCGTTGGTCATGATCCTATGAATTGTAGAGGAAGTATTGAACAAGTGAACGCCTTTCAAGCGTTCAAGCAAGGTGCCTCCTACTCTAATCAATACCAAGCTTCCAATCAAGTCCCTCAACAACAAGCCTTTCAACACCAACAACAACATCGTCCCTATGTTCCACCTCCCTTAAGGGACAACAATCAAGGCAACCAAGGTTACCAAGGCAACTCAAGGCCTTTGAACAACTTCAAGCCAAGTAACCAAGGGAACTTCAATCAAGGCAGTTTCCAAGGAAACCAAAACTTTCAAAAGCAACAAAACCACAACCATGGCAATAACCAAGGCCTTAATCATGGCAATTCTCATGGGTTCCAAGGGAACCATCAACAACAATAAGCAACTCAAGGCAATCAACAACAAGGCAAGCCTAGGAGCCGGTCTCCTATTCATGATTATGGTGCTCCATTAGCCCTCACCGATACTCCGCATGATCCATCATCCCCACCACGGGATTTCGACATACAAAAGCAAATGATGGATATGCAAAGGAATACTCAAGAAATGCAAAAGAGTCAATTGGAGGCACAAATGTCACAACAAGGAATCATTGCTCAAATTCTAATGGATAACAAGGAAATGAAAACTCACATGAAGATGATTGAGAATCAAGTATCACAACTTGCATCGGGAAGTTCTTCAAGACAAAGAGGGCAATTACCTCCTCAAGGTGTAACACCGAATTTTGAGCATGTCAATGCCATCACCTTAAGGAGTGGTGCCACCTATAATCCTCCCGTGTTTCCTAGTGAGAAAGAAGCAATGAAGGAAGTTGTGTCTCCAAATCAAGAAGAATCAAGCTTTGATAATCCAATAGAGGAGCAAGTCTTATGGGAGATCGAGAGACCCCAAGAAGACAAGCTTCCCCCACTTCATGGAAAAGACAAGGGCAAAAGGAAAGTGTCATTTGAGGAGTCTACCCCGATTGAGCAAAATAAGTGCCATATCAAGTTGCCTTTCCCAACAAGGCAAATGAAGACCAAGGTAGATTCTCAATATGAAAAGTTCCTTAACATTGTGAAGAAATTGGATGTTAGTGTCCCATTTACCGAGCTACTTACCCAAATCCCGGCATATGGAAGATTCATGAAAGATATCTTGGCTAGGAAGAGATCCATCGACAAGGAAGAGACCATTGCGTTCACAAGGGTGGTGAGCGAGCTCATTGAAGGTTCTACGCTTCCAAAGTTGAAGGATCCAGGTATATTCTCGATCCCTTGCACCATAGGCCACTTCAAGATCGAAAGAGCATTATGTGAGTTGGGTGCGAGTGTGAGCATCATCCCTTATTCTATTTGTTGCCGACTTGGGATGAAGGAGCTTAAAAGTACTTCTATCACACTCCAAATGGCCGATAGTTCATTCAACCGACCATTGGGAATGCTAGAGGATGTGCCGGTGAGAATCGGTAAGTTCTTCATTCCGATTGACTTCATCGTGCTCGATATGCGGGAAGATGCTATCACTCCCATTATTCTTGGGCGCCCATTTCTACACACCGCCGGTGCTATGATCGATGTGAAGAATGGTAGGATCACCTTCGAGCTAGGCGAAGAGAAGTTAGTGTTTGACCTCCAAGGTAACACTTTGCCTACAAATGATGAGTCTTGCAAAATGATCCAAGCCACGAAAGACATTGATCTAGGGGTTGAGTCGGGGCAAAGCTTGAAGAAGAACTCTTGTGAACTTGAAGATGATGACTCCGAGATTGGAGAGGATGAGTGCCCACATCATGGGCTTGATGACAAGTTGAAAAGCAAGAAGGAAGATGAGCCTCCCTTGGGGCCACATGAGGATCGGTGGACGTTTGGGTACATTCCAAAGGACCAAAAGTATAAGTTCAAGCCTTTGAACTTACAAGATCGGGACGCCCCAGGAACGTCAAGACAAGGTCATGAAGAGCCTTGGTATTTGGATGCTTATGTCTCAAGCTTGATTGAAGACTTTGCTAGGGCCTTCGACTTGTTCCTTCGTGCCCTTGATGGAGATGGAACTAGTTCTTGTTGTTGAAAAAGATTGAAGAATGCACCACCTTGGTTTGACGGAGTTCAACAAGAACCGTCTCTTTGTATATATCTCTTTCCCTTGTAGTTTGTTTTGTTTTGTGAACTTCTTGATTACTTGGATTGATTGATGAGCGATGTGAGGGAGAGAATTTGATGTGTTATTTGAGTTTATTGTGATAGGTGTGAAGTGGAAGTGATTCCTAGGGAGAAGTGGTCATTGTTTGAGCTTGGATCGTGTGAAGGGAAGTCAGTTTTTGAAGCTTGGAACGAGCTTTTGGGAGCTATAGAAGGTTAGGAGACTCTTCCCGGCCTAGAATAGGTCATCCCGTCCGGGATGGAAGACCCATCCCGACCGGGAAGGATGTCATCCCGTCCGGGATGAGGTGCACAAAAGATGGGTCTACTGACAGGTCATCCCGACCGGGACGAAGCCTTCCCGATCGGGACGAGCCGGTCATCCCGACTGGGACCACCCATCCCGACCGGGATGGACCCCTTGTTCCTCCTTTGGCCTTTTCTTCATTGTTTGAGCCCACCCTACCACTTTATACCCCCTCCCAACCTCTCCACATGTCCTTACTCTCATTATATGACCCCTACACCTCACATACACATTTTCACCTCACTTTCTCTTCACTTTAAACTGACTTTCACATCAAAACCCACCCCATTTTACCTTTGTGCCCCAACCATGGAACCATATCGCGATTGGGAAGGAATAACACGACGACTAGCTACATGCCGATGTTGATTTATGAGACGATGGAGCGAGTGAGTTGCTAACCGTATGGTACGACAACTATCCTTTCTTTTCCGTTTTTTTAGCTTGTCTTCATTTGTTTATTCCCTTCCCTTTATACACTTATGTGTCATGGTGGCCCTCGGGGCCTTGGTAGTTGTTGCTCCCAACTCTCGATGACGTGACTACATTGAGAGTCATTTAAAAATCCAAATTTTACAAGATTTTCACCCTTTTGTAGGAATTAGTCGGATTTGGGCGGAATCCGGGCTAGGTGACTTGATTACACCTAGTCCTCCCCTCCCATTTCCATTTATTTCTTTCTTTTTATTTCTCCCATTTTCCATATCTTTTCTTGTCTCGGCCCACGGTGACTTGACTACACCCCGGCCGGACACATTCTACCCTTTTCTCCACTTTTTGATTTTTAGCTTTACTTTCGTAGTTTCTTTTCTTTTGTGCTCCCATGCACTACGGTCGAGCATGAGGACATTGCTCGGCTTAAGTGTGGGGAAGCGATATTCTATCGTAGTTAGTTTTATTTTCATAGTTTTTCGAAAAATCTTTAAAAATTCTAAAAATTTGAAATTTTTCACAAAAATCAAAAAGATTTTCCTTTTGTGTGTTTTCCTTTTATGTCGTTGTATCGTGTATTTGTTGTGTTGTGTGTGTTTTGCCTCCCTTTTTCCTTATAGGTTGCTTGAATCACCATTAGTTTTGGAAAGCTTTCAAGACATCCGGTAACATCTTCTATCCCTTTCCCTCTTTATTTCTTGTGAAGTTTGGAGAAGGTTTGTGATGTGGTGTGCTCGGGGGGAGCTTTGTAATGCTTGTGGTTGATTTGGTGGCTTGTTTGGAAGCTCGGGGTGGTGTCTGTGTTGTTTGTTTGCTTGTTTTGTTTTTTTTGTTTTGTGGCCTTTTGCTTCTTTTTCTTTCGTTTTTGTCATGTCTTTGTTTTGTGTTGTGTGCTTGTATCTTGTGTGTAAACGGTTTTTGAAAACCCGGTTTAGAGGCTAGTGTGCGAGTGTTTACTTTCCCTTACTAGTAGTACAAATCGAGTCTTGGACTTTAGTCTAGTAGAATGACCCTAAATCAATGAATTCGTTGGTCCTTTACCTTGAGTCCACCTAGCTTACTAGGGATTTACTACGGGATTTGCATTTTGACCATTATGACCACCCACGCCGTGAAAAGGTCTTGGTTGCCGAGTCCCGTCCCTTAGGTGACCGTGTCTGAGGTTGTTTGATTAGTCCAAGTTCTCCACCTTTTTGTGGGTTTGAAGGGGGAAAGCGCGCTCCCAACTCACCCAGTCCCCTACCTCCTACACATTTCCACACAATAAAATTGCAAATTGTTGAAGTCATCTTTCTTGTTGCAATAAGAAATGCCAAAAAGCCATATCAAGCCAAAAGGGCAAAAGAAAAGAAAATGAAAGAAAATAAAAGAAAGAAAAGAAAGAAGAAAAAGAAAAGGCACAAAAGCCAAAAAGAAAATAGAAAAGAAGAAAAAGAAATGGCATGGCAAAACAAAGCAAAAATGCAAAAGAAGAATAAAATGCCAAAAGAAAACCGTCTCACAAAAATAATCCCCACATCCCAAAATAAGCCTTTTTCCGATCATTACCGTGAAGAGCCTACCAAAGGATCGAGTCCCTAGGAAGGATGATAGCGGTAGTGGTCGGTCTTCCCTCACTTTGCAATCATTTCCACTATTTACTTGGACTAGTTAGGCGGTTTTGGGCATGGGACGACCCTCTTGGCTCTTTGCTAAAGGGGGCGGGGTCTCACTTACCTACAGTGTCGACTAACACCGTGGTTCATCACTTTCCATCCCGCCGATCGTCCCGTAGTACGTTCTTAGAAGGTTAGGAGGAACCGAGGTAAGTTACCAACGTTTTTATTGCTTTGTCGTCATACTATTAGGGTTTTGTCCATCTTGGTTTGTATTGCTAGCTCGGGAACGTTGTCACTTGCCTCGAGTCCTAAACCGGTGCTTCTTTCACCGCTTGTTTGAGGGAAGCGGTATTTCTATTGTTTTGGGTGCAACCGTTTATTTGTTTGTTTGTATGTTTGTTTGTCTACGTGTTTTGTGTCCGGTTGCATCCACGGTTTTGTCGCAAGACCCCATTTGCCTTGCGGAGTGCACTTTTCCTCTAAGTGCACTCGCGTGAGTTGAAAGGGCGTAGGGTGCGCTAATACCCACTCGGCTAGTTTAGTAGTTAGTATGTGCTTACTCGAGGGCGAGTAAGGGTTAAGTGTGGGGGAGTTGATAAGTGTAGTTTGTAGTGCCTATTTCGTAGTATTTTGGTCCCATTTTCTTTGTGGAATCGCTCCTTGGGAGCGATTTATGGGCTACTTATGCTTCCTTTAGCTCGTTTCAGGTTCCCGAGACCATTCATGAAGAGTTGGAGCGATTCCGACTAAATACATACACTTTTCGGAGCCAACGAAGCGAAGGAACGATCACTCGATGCCTTGGATTCGACCCCGATACCTTGGGACCCAATCCCGAGCCTCCGAGACCCGATCCCAAGTCCCGAGAATCGATGAGAAGTCCATGTGAAGCAAGGAGGAACCTTAAAGATCATATTGGAGGCCTACAGGACTCATCCCCGACGGGTATGGCCTCAACCCGTCCGGGATGAAGCGCACAAAAGAGGAGCTCCTGTTTTGGGTCCATCCCGACCGGGACCACGTCATCCCGACCGGGACCACGTCATCCCGACCGGGATGAGCCCATTACAGGCCCGCGTCACTTGTTTCCATTCCTCCACCCATTGTAACCCTATATATACCCTTCCTCTTGTAATCTAAGCTTATGTTCTTCACTTCCCACTAAACCCTAGACTATTTTAGGTTAGATTAGCCTAGATTAGTGTAGATTAGTCTTTAATTAGTCGTTAATCTAGTGATTACTCTTGTATTATTGGATCTCTTGAAGAATCTATCAAGCTTGACAACCTTGGTGGAATTGTTTGGGTTTTCTTCTATGCAAGTGTTCTTCTTTTCATCCTTAGTAGTTGGTATAATCTTTCTCATCCTTGTTTACTCTTAATCTTGTTTGTTCATCCAAGTTTTAATCTTTGTTCATTATATTGTCCATAGTTCATTGTTTTCACTAGTTTCATTATGTATGTTTGGATTCTTATGTTGATTCCTCTTGTTCTTGTTAGTTGTAGTTTGATTATGTTTGAGTAGATTCTTGCTAGGGTTAGTAGGGTGATTAGGGTGTTAATTGAATGATTAAGGGTTTGTTGGAGATGCTGGTGGAAGATTTGGGTTTCCTCTTGGTTTGATGCATGGTACATGTTTGTTGAAATGCTTGAGTGACTAGTAGTTGCAGTTACTTGTTTTTCTTGCCATTTCTCTTGTGGGTGATAGTTTGCTTGTGGGTTTGGTTCCCTCAATAAGTGGCGAGAGCCCGGTGAGGATGACCCCTAGGTCGGTCTAAGTTGCGAGAGCCCGGATGCGACCTAGGCCCCGATATCACGCTAGTAGCCCCGTTTGTCGTTTGTGTCGCCGAGGTGGGTTTTAGGTGGAACCTCTAGGTGAGTCTAAGTTGCGAGAGACCGGACTATACCTAGATTACCCTACTACCTCCTTCACTCTAGCTCTTCCTAGACCATTCCGTTACCCCTTTGACCCCGACCTAATCCTAGCCCGTTTCCTTAGTTGTTCTCTCCGTTACCGTAGTCATAGCTTTAGCCTTCTCTCCCTTCCCATTACTCTAGTTTAGTTTAGCTCGTTGACTTATTCTCGTATTTGGGTGACCTTAGTCTAGACGACTCTTACCGTCCCCGTGGATTCGACCCGACTTGCCCTAGCTACGCACTAGGATTAGTTGGTTATTTATTTGATCGGCGGGATCCACGACAAATCCCACCATCAATTAATCGCGATTATATGCTACAATTAACAACTCAGACACAATAACATTGACAGATCTATAAATTATTTAGCGACCACATTCAATTCGCAGATACCCTAAATCCTAGCGAAAGAAATTAGCTACTCATAATTAAATTAAGAACAACAATATTAATAAACGATTCTATTAGATTAAACATGATGAATGATAATAATAAATTTGCATAAAACAAAGATTAAAAATAATCAAGAACGAAGAAGAAGGAAGAAAGATAAGATTAAATTACCAAGAGGATTAAAGGCGATTAGAATCTTGAAGTCTTACAATAACCGAGGTCTAAATGAAGAAATTAAACTAAATAAAAGTAATAGGAGAGAAAAAGTATCGAGAGAAAAGTGAATTCTAATGTGGCTGAAAAGCCCTATTTATACAACTTAGAATGAGTTAAAACTGTTTAGGAAACTTCTTGCTGAATACGAAACTGTCCGCGGCCCAGGAAATAGTCGGACGACTATTTTAGTAGTCGGTCGAATAATTTTGACTGAATTGAACTTCTGCGGTCACCCAAATAGTCGGCCGACTAAAACCATTGTCGGTCGACTATCGTAATGGTCGGCCGAGTATTCTCATAGTAGGTCGACTATTCTGCCCAGTTCAGCGATCAGCTCTTTCAGCTTCGTTTTTCCTCGGTTTTGGTTCGTTTTAGCTCCTGTGGCTTCTGTTCCTGCAATAAGACAAAATATACCACAAAGTAGCCAATTCGGGGCAAAATAATAGTTTTCACTATTCAATAAACACGGGAATGCGCGTAATAGGAGCATAAAAAGTGTGTATAAAATACGCGCATCAATAGGTTTGAAAAACGAGTTTTCGAAAGTGGGAGTTTTGAGATTGACATTTCGATGGCTAGGTGACATCGTGTATGATATGTCCGATGGTGTTCCCATGTGGCTGTTAAGAGTTCATGAGTTTAAAAATTGACGATGGTAATGGTGTGAAATTGTGATTTTGTAAAATGACAGTCGTAGAAAAACTAGCTTGAAGAGATGTGTAAATCGTGAGGGTTGCGTAGTTATCGAGACTTCTATTGGTTAGGAGTTTGATGTTCGCGATGTAAAGGGTGTTTTCAGGAAAACAAGGTGTCCATGGTGGCACTTTAAAATGGAAGATTGTGTAGCCAAATTCTCGCTATGGGAATTTAGGTGGCGGTAGCGGTGTTTTGAAAGGTTTTTTTTGGAAAAAAACGAGGTTGTGACCGTGTGCGATGCTTTTATTCCATTGATCGGAATTTAGGCGATTGTAACGGCATGTGTAAAAATGCTTTGTGGATGTAAGCGTCTTAGATACCTTGATTTCATATATTGAAATTTTGGTAATGGTAACGGTATGTGTAAAAGTGTTTTGAAAGGGAAAAATGTAACCATATTGTGTGCCTAGACCCCATTGATCGAAATTTTGGCGGTAGTAGTGGTATGTTAATGTTTGAAAATAGTGAGTCTAAATTTGGCCAGCATAACAGCGCTAAAACAATTTTGAAAATAGTGTACGTGAGTTTGGCCAGAGTAACGGCGCTAAAATGGTTTCTGAAAAAAATGTGTTTTTGAAAACAGAGTTTGTTTTGTTGTTCAATATATTGCGTGGTTTAATCCAGAATTTAATGTTTTATTTGGGTTGTCACAATACGCTGCACATAACCAGACAGGCATACACTCATGCAGAATGTAGACGCGAGTAGGGTAGGGTATGATACCGTCCACAAAAAGTCCTCGCTTCGGGCGAGATGTGTGACCCCGAGTGGGGATGAGCGTTGTCTTGTTCCACTTGAAGCTTATCGCTTAGCATATTCACGGAATGTGTGACTACCTTGGATGACCGGAACGTCAATCGGGGGTCTCCTCACGAGTCCGGTCCGAAGACCTTACAGTAAGAAGGTCGATTGGTCCTAAATTCAATTAGGGTGAGCTTTTTAGGGCCAAAATCCTGTAGAGACCACCAAAAGAAACTAGGAAATGGGCTTCGTCGACCTTGTTCGAGTTACGCCACTGCTGGAAATCTGTTTCCATCTCTCCAACGGAGTTGCCAAACTATAGACGCTGCCACTCGCGCAGAACCGTCGCGACGGCCATCTACACGGCTCCGTCCAGGACGCCTTGCACCCGGGGGCCGATCTGATCTTGCGTTCAAGGTGAAGTGTCGGACCTCGATTTTGTTGACAATTTGAATTGTGGTAGATAGATGCATAGGGAGCATCTCTATTTCCGATGAATCGATCGAGATGTTGTTATAAATGTTTAAAGGCCGATATGTTTGGTCTGACGAACTTTTTAGTGAACCGGATTCGTTCCCAATTTCTGGAGTCACCACTGAGTAATTTTGGGATACTCGGAAACCGTTCAAGTCAACTTTAATCCTTAGCATTCCATGTGTACAATGACCCTCATTGCCAATGGTTTCGGACATTCGGAAACCATAGATTCTGAGTAAGAGGTGAGGGTACGTTTTGGGAAGCCAACGTCCGATAGACGTCAACACCCAATCCCGTCCGCACGTAGCGGCCTCTACTAATCAATCGATGGGCTGATAACTTCGTTCCTAATTGTGGCAGAAATGCGATAACATCCGTTGTTTTAACCCTAAGCCTTTGCTTCGCCGGTTGTTTGAGGACAAGTAAGTTTGTCGGTGAAGTAAGTGCTTTTACATACTTTGCATGTGATTTCACGTGACAGACAGACCATGAAAAGTTGCACGTAGGAGAGTAGAGAGTACTAGATAATATTCATATTGGCAAATCAATTTTAATGTGATAATACAGATATTACTCATTCTCGTGGTATACCTTACCTGGTATTCTGCTTAAGGTTCATCGGTTCGCTATTAATAAAGATGCGTCGAACCACACGTGAGAGGTGAACATCGAGATTAATACGGGATTGGACCACCACTCGTTCAGTTTTAGCTTGTTTACGTTTTGGATTTCGTGTTAGGTAATTTGGCATGAGATTATGGTCATAAAAGCGGTAAATCATACAAAAGAGGTAAAATATGGAATGTAAGTAAATCACATTGTATGAGGAGTTGCGCCCTCAGAATTTACACTAAACAAAATACGATGTGTAGATGATCAAGAGTGGATCTTTGACTACTCGGATTCGAATTAGGTGTTTCAGTACTTGGGGTTGAAACTGTGGACTATCCACACAGGTCGGACTCGACATTATCGAAATGCATAATTAAAGTGCGATATGTAAAGTTATGTTTAGATGACAACCTAGTGACGATATCGACTTCTACGGGATGATTCTCCTAGCATCTTGCGGTAATTCCGAAAGAGCTTCGCTACGGTGAGAGAAGTCGATGAGCCAACACAGGTGCCCTTTTTCGTTCTTGTCGAGTCAGGAACTCGAGGAACTACGAAGAGTAGTATTGCTACGTGGAATGCGAATCGAGAAGAAAACGATCGAGTGGATCGCGCCTAATGTCGGAGTGAGATGCTAAAGTAGAGTTGTAAGTTGTGTGGAGCTCGTAGAGAGAAAAGAATGTTTAGTTGTATCGATTATGAGCTGAGAAGGGGGGGGGGGGGGTATTGTAGTTTCAGGTGCCAGGCGCCGTGTGACCCAGAACTGGGACGCCTGAGGGGAGGCAGTTGAGATTTTGAAGATCCGATTTGAAAAGTTTCCAAAGTGAAGATTATACGTGATTTTGTGCTTTACTTGGGCGTTAAGTATTCGCTCAATGCCCTATCACGTGCGTCGTTGGGCCTCGAGTGCGCGTCTCGAGGCTCGACTCGACCTAACGCGTTGACTCGGGTTTGACTTCGCGTATTTCGGGATCGATTTGGAGCCCTAATATCGGAATTGACTCTAATTAGTGCGGACGCGACCGTAATGATACGACTAAGACCGTCTTGATGTTGAATTAATTTTTTCGAGTAATTATTTGATCCGGTCTATAAAAAAAACCGTTTAAAACATAGTAAAATAGTGTCCTGTTGCAGTCCGATCATCATCGGGTGTTTGTTGGGCACTTCTACAGCCACCAGGTCCAAATCTGGGTTTCTACAGTACACGTTTATTCATCTTATACGATATTATTAACTTAATGGTCGTTCGACGGAACTCCACACTCGTTTCAAACATCGTATCATATTTTTTTTCTGATAATATTGAAGCCGTATTTTGGTTGTTATTATCTGAATCTTATCTGAATTTTTTTTAAAAAACAATATAATTACAATGAGAAAACATGAAATAAATCAATTCTTCATAAAGGGGTTTTAATCGGCTTTGAACAATCCGGCAAAGGTTAATTGACGGATGAGCTAACGAAGTATTTAGTCGTTCGATCGTAACCAAAGCTCGTTCGACCGAAGTAATAACATAGTCTGTCGAATGATCTCCATATGTTTGTAGTCGCATATTGTATCGTCATTAGTTGTTATTTTATTCCATCTTATGTTATTTTTGCAAATGAAATAAATTTTAATACAAAAACGTGAAGGAAACCCAATAATGTTATTGGGAAGAATGAAAGATGCAATTTACGAAAAAAGGTTTATCTCAATTCTCCATAAATTTGAATTAGGTAAGAGTTTTAAATCTAACTTGTCGTCATACCCATGCATCGAACGTGACTATATATATTGTTTTATGCGTTTTGTAATTCGTAGTTTCGTCTATTTTGGCTCATTGTCCAATATTTATTTAATCGTTTATTCATTTTTGTTTCGATTTCATGCCTTCGTAACTTTTTTTACTTTCAAAGTCATTTGTAATATCATAAGCATTAAATGGAGTAATGCGCTATTTGACGTTAATGCAATAACTCAATAACGATAGGTTGTGGGCCGGGGTGCTAAATTTTTGAGTTTGTAAGAATGCTAGTGACTTATTATTGGTGAAAATGATACATAACGCCATAAGATGTAATGCACAATTGTACAACAAGCACAATTGTACAAGTCAAGTTCATAGTTTCTATTAGATTTTTTGCCTATAAACACAATCCTAAATATGTTAGGATTATAGAGAAACTCTAGAGTCTAGTGTGATAGATCTTTTGCAACCTTCTAATTTCATTTGAATCAATGAAATGATATCGTGATGGACGAATCCCATCTCCATAAGTCGGATCGTGCCCTCCGCAATATCTTCCGTGCGGTTGTGAAGAAGGCGGGGAGGGACGAGAAACGTTGTCTGTCGCCTGGCTTACCCCTCTTAATCTGATATCGTCAAACGAATACCTGGAACGGGTGGGCATGTGCTATTCTTCGACGCCAGGTATTTGGAGTGTATGTTTTCTGATTTTGGACGAGCTGCCCATGCTTATATTTATTCATGTCTAGTCTATTTGGCAGGCAGTCCAAGTTCCGCCGTCTGGACGCCGGAGGAGCTAAAGTTGTTGGGGGTGGATTTTAAGCTTTAGCTAGTCACTAGTCGTCCACAACTTCCCAAAGTTGAACATCCTACACTAACGATCTAATCAAAGAGCAAAGCCTCCAAGTCCAAGAGGGGTCAGCCGGCTTTTGAGCCTCCTCTTCCCAAGAGGCCGGCCACTAGAGGCATTGCATTCTCTTTGGAGGTGGCTGACAGCTCTGCCGGTCAGGGTGAAAGCTCCGTCGGCTTCAGGGAAGTCACTTCCCCTAGAGCGCCTAGTTCTTCCAAGGCCGCCGAAGATATGACAGTGACTGTGGCGTCTGCTGCCCCGGTACTCCCATCTGTTTCTGAGCAGGTACCTGAGGAAGGGCGTTCGACGGAGATGCCATCCGGGATGGCTACGTCGTTTGATAGCGCGATAGATAACATGCCAGCCGCCCAACTTTTCGAGGCCTCTAGAGACGAGGCAGTCATGTAGGACGTTGATGCCGCCCTGAATGCTTCCTTCCCTACACTTTCTGGAGGGACGCTGCTTGACTTCTTTAAGGGCTTTGAGCTTGGGGACGTACCTCCAAGGATCCTTCCTCCATTGAAACTCTGTTTGAAGCGCTTCAGCGTCGAACTGCTGACGCAATTTCCTTTTTTTTGATGAAAATGTTAGTATTATATCAATCACAAAAAATAGGATTACAAGTTACAACGACCAATCCGTCAACACGACTTAACTATCCGTGAGGAGGCCATTAATCTCTATGACATCATTGCTATTGACTTTTTCTGTATGAATAATCTTTTCAAACCTAGACCTTAACCCAATTTTAATCTCTTTTATCACTTTCTCCGGACGCTACAAAATACTGTCCATTCGAGCAGTATTCCCGGACATCCAAATAGCATACCAAGCAGCCACCATCATAGCAGCTTGTATACTACCTGAAAGACCAGGCGTTCTCTTGAAATCAGGGGGGCAGGGTACGTTCATCTTTATCCAAGCTTCAGCTCCATCTATCACTCTCTTGCTATACTCACAGTGGTACATCAAATGCTTGACAGTGTCAGTTTCTGCTCCGCATATATAGCATACATCGTCAGCACAACAGCCATATTTAATCAATTTGTCTTTAGTATTCAGTCCACCATTGAGCATGATCCACGAAATTGCTGAGTGTTTAGGCACGTTCCAAGCATTCCAAACAAGATTACTCCACTGCACTTTCGGGCTACGGCCCCTAATCCACGCATATCCTCTAGCTATGGTATAATCACCTCCGTCCTGTACCCATTCATCATGCACATAACCATTTTTAAGTTTCTCCTTCGCTTTGCAGATGGTTCTCCAAGTCCAAGAAACATCATTCATGGGGATATAATCGTGCCAGTTCTTACCCTTGAGGTAATTTTGAGTGATCCATCGAACCCACATCCTATCACTCTTGCTGTAAATCCAATGTACTATTTTTCCCACTGCTGCCACATTCCAACTGACGCAATTTCCTTATTCAGTATCTCTTTCGCTACCTTCTCCAAACTGGGGCGTGGTTTGCTAAAACAAAGTCCTGAAGCCGCCGTTGTTTCCGAGCTGATGGTCATTTTCCAGGAGGCTGAGGGGAGAGTCATGGTTGGGTTTGAGGCGCTCCAGGCAGCCAACCAGATGATTGCCACCCTTCAGGGGGATCTACAGAAGATGTCGAGTGACCGGGACAGCCTGGAGGATAGGTTGTCGACGGCGGTCCTGGAGGTTTCTTTGGTGAAGGAGAAGCTGGCCGACACTCTAAAGGAAATTGAGCAGCTGAGGCAACAGAAGTCGAGATGGAGTGTAACACCCGCGAATTTCCTAGCTATGCTATTTGTTATGTTACGACCCCGTCGTAATTCTGTTATTAATTTCGGCATCTTTTCTCCTCCACTTTTGAGTTCCGTATTATTTTATCGAGCTAAATATTTATTATTTTCGTTGACAGGTTTAATTATTTTATTCGTCTATCACGAAGCTGTTTAAATAAATTTCGTCACAAACTATTTATTTACTCTCAAGGAATCTCATTTTTTAACGAACCATTGTTTTAAGCTTAAACTTGAGTAATTTAAATTTTCTAAAGACGTTCAAACAAGTTTATATTTTATTTATGACTCGAAAAATATTTTTATTACAAAAAAAATATAAGTATTTAAGGATTTTATTATGAAGTTCCGTAAATAACTATTTTCTAACGCGAGGTTTACTCGATAATTTTGAACTGACTCTAATAATTTTACGATCCTTATTTTTATCAACCTACAATTATTTTTGGACCCACTTGGAGTCATGTGGATCATGACACACACAAGTTGCTGCTACAACTATTTCATTTTATCTTGCGAACCTTGTTTTAGTTCTCATTCAATATGGGATACACTCACCGATTTGTAATCTTATGCCTTTAAGACCAAGATCATTTCTCTTCCTCTTAACACTCCCTTTGACCGGTTTTGTGGACAATTTTCTCTCATTGAGACCTTACCTATTTTACTCTCCATCAATCACTCAATTTGCCTTCATTATTTTTGTGCTTTCACACCCCACTTTGGCCGGTTTTGTGAGCCTCACTTGGCAATATTTTGTACCAATTTAAGTCCCCATACAACCTCATATCATTCATACTTCGCTTCTACATTCATTCACCTTTTGAAATCAAGCAAAAACTCTCTCATTCCCTCTCTAAATCACACGTGAAGGCAGCCTACAATAGCAGTGATTTTCTATCAGAAAATCGTGTTCTTCATCCTCATTTTCGTTCACATTATTCACTTGTTTCGATCCTTTAATCATTTCCTTCGCAAAGGTATCAATCGAGCACGTTTCAATCTATTCTCCTCACCTTTTATCAGCCATCTTATGGTCTTTTTTTATCATGAATTTTTTTTATTATAGGCTTCCAAGACAACCCTGAAGCGGACGAGTATCACATTGATACGGACTTCGATGAGTAAAGGTAACGTCGATGTTACTCGGTATTGCATAATTTTAATTTGTGTATTGGCATGTATCCAATTAGAAATTTGTTTAGACAATATACTATGTCTTGTGAATTCTGATTTCGTTTTAAAAGTCCTAAAATTTGTATGTTTCGATATTTGTTATCTTTTTCCGAGAGTAACGATTAAATTGTTGTTTTATTCGTAAATTCGTAATAATCGGCCTAAACGCATAAAATACACATATATTCTATAAAAAAAATTGGATGATTTTTGATAATTTCGTATTTTTATGATATTGTAAGTGTCGTTTATTGAATTATTACCGATTGGACAAAATTGATTAATTACCGATTTATAGTTCTTATACTTATACATTTTATTTTAATCTAAAATTCTACGTGGATGAATTTTATGATGAAAAAGAATTTTCTGAAGTTTTTCACAATTTTTTGGAAATGTTAAGTGGGTGAATTAATTAATCACTTTAAATCATCTATTATCGTTAAAATCGGGTTTGCTATTTTGATTTCTGATTTTTGGTTACTGTTTTAAATCTGAAATGAAATGTTTCAGATATTTCCTAGATAAAAATTTATTTTCATGATTTTAGTGTCTTAATAAAATAAAAGGAACGACAAATTTTATTAAGGGAATCGTTAATTGCGAAAACGGGTTTTAAAAGACGGTTTTATTGAATTTTATGAAATCTGGAATTTTGACGTTCTGGAAAATTTATAATTTTCTGGAAAATCCCAATTTTTAAGTATGATAATAGTTTTTGGTTATTTATACCTAAATCGTTTTGTAGTTACTATTTTTATTAATCGTTATTGTCGAGATTAGACGATTAACATAAAAACCCTTTTGTAGACACCCACATTTTGACTGCCAGGTGTCTATAGCAGTTTCTAAAGAACACCCGATGATGATCGGACATAAACATGTCTTAATACGCTATTTTGAACTCGGAATCAATAGTAATTGGCGCGAGCTTTTAGAGGAGTACAAATCTCACAAAACAGACCTCAAATTCAGGCCCAGTGGGTCGTTTCCAGTCAAATGAGACTAATTTGGGTCAAAACCGAGACCGAGGGCAAAACCGTTTTTTGGCAACCGGGTGAAAACCTAGTCAAAGGCATTTCTGAGACAGAAAATATGTCACGAAGCGTCCGGGAATCCAGTTGGTAGTCCAATTCCTCACAAAAATCAGCTACAAAAACATTAAACAATTCCGTAAGAGATAAAGTTTTATCTTTTGAAGAGCCATATCACTCGTCCAACTCCACACGATCGAGTGGATTGGCTCACTCGGTCGAGTGGGCTCATAAAAACAGTAAGATTCGAGGTTAGACCAGGCACTCGATCGAGTGCCATAAACCACTCGATCGAGTGGCCTCCTTTGCAGCCAAAACCGGGTATTTCTTCCCATGGAAGCAAGTCTCTCCTATCCTTAGACGGAATACCACTTCACCCCAACCGTGGCTTTCTTCCTTTGCAAGCAGTCTCTTTCCTATCCAAATATCGGGAATCTCCTATCCCGAGTGGAGGTGTTTCATCCTATAAATACCCCCACATCCAACATCAATTTTACACACACATCAATTGACACAACATTCATAACTCACACATCCAACATCCAACATCCATAATTTCGAACGTCAGATCACAACCCGAATCTCTAGCAAACCTTAAGCAAACCATACCAAAAATACAACACCTTAACTCCTCCTATATTCTCGTTACTCCTACGCAAGCGCCGTTACTACAAGTTCATAATCGGGACCGAATTTAGCATGTAGGTTGTGGGTGTTTCAAATCCCGATCTCTCTCTTCTTCTCTTCCCTTCTCACATTTTTTCTTTCTTCTCTCGTCCGTCGTCTGTCATCGTCGTTTTTCAATATCATTATTATTACTATCGTAATTAGCAATAAAGAGTCGTCCCTAAGGATTCGATATCGACTCTATAGTCTAATATCGGATCTAAAGGAATCAATCAAACAAAACGTTTTCAAAAACTTTTCTCGTTGATGCCGAAGTAATTATCACATAGTCCTAAAAAGACTAATACCACATTACAACGCGGAGGGATTTATTTCGATTCAAAACAATTTCTAAAAACATTTTTTTTCTAACAATCGCTCTGAGTATTGGATATCGATTTCGTAGTCGAATATCAAATATTCACGAGTTTTGAAAATTTTAAGTCGGGTATAAATTGTGCCATATTTTTACACGACTTAACGAAATTATCATTTTTCAAAAATTAAAAGCAATTTCGAGAATTGCAAATCGAGTCATTCCTCGAACAGGGAGCACTCGATCGAGTACCATAGCCACTCGATCGAATGACACCCCAAAACAGAGGCAGAACACTTTTCCCGAGGGCCACTCGATCGAGTGTCATACCAGACTCGATCGAGTGTCACCTCAAAATCAAAGCAGGAAGGTTTTTTAAGAGGCACTCGATAAAGTCCCTCAATGACTCGATCGAGTGGTCTCTATCACGACAAATCCGTGAGCCCTCAACATATTTCGTGCTTCGATAAAACTTTTTTAACGACTTCGGTGAACACGTGTCAAGTCTATCACGTGTCCTAATCTTTTCAAAACCCTGCATCATATTATTTATGTCATTCTAGTCTTTTTTTTACGAACCGTTATATCATTACTAACTCGTTTGTTCCAATGTTGGCATTCCATTTGTTTTATTGTACTAAAACGAATCTCACATGCTAAAACAACTTCGACTTGGTTTATTATGCATTAAACGACGTAGATCAAACATAATTCACATGTTTAGTCTAAAAAGTCTTGTTTGCATATCATTTAACCGTCAAACTAACGCGCCTACACGAACAACGAACGATATCTTAGTAAAGGTCGCTAAGTGCGGGCGGGGTTGGGTGTTCTTTGTGAACTTCCTAACACGTACTCTCACCCCTTACTTAGAACGTTGGTTTCCAGATGTCCGAAACCATTGGCATATGAGAGTCATTCAATACCCGATTACCGATAATATCGGTATCGGTATCGAAGCTGAGTCTTATCGTATTATCAACGCTAAGCATGTCGCCAAGTTTATCCAAAATAAGATCATATGCCGGTACGGGATCCCGCACGAATTCATCAGTGACCACGGGACCCACTTCCAAGCCGAGACAGCGGCCCTGCTGACTATGTATAAGATCTAAAGGCATACATCTTCTCCCCACCGATCCTAAACAAATGGAGCGGTAGAAGCGACTAATAAAACGATTGTAACCATACTAAAAAAAATGGCTGACAATTACCGGGACTGGCACGATAAAATACCCTTTGCACTATGGGGATACCGACGTCAATCCGTACAGCAACCGGCGCAACACCGTATTACCTAACATACGGGATGGAAGCAGTCCAACCGGTCGAGTTGGAAGTGTCGTCTCACCGGATTCTACTAGAAAGTCAAGTACCTGGAGCTGATTGGATTCGAGCACGATATGACTCGCTAGTCCTGTTAGACGAACGACGATCTCGTGCCCTCAATAACATATAGATATATCAAATGAGGATTCAACGGGCCTTCAACAAAATGGTGAGGCCCAGAAACATTAAAGAAGGGGATTTGGTTCTCAAGTCTGTTCGAGCCTTATTACCGGTGGACCCGAGGGGAAAATTCAAACCTAATTGGGGCGGGCCATACTTGGTAAAGAAGATTCTATCAGGCGGAGCTGTGATGTTAACGGACCTGGACGGGAATGAGTTTGTCAACATGTAGACACCCACATTTGGCTGCTAGGTGTCTATAGCAGTTTCCAAAAAACACCCGATGATGATCGGACGCAAACGTGTTTATACGCGCTCGGATATAGGCTCAAAACCGTTAGTTTCTGCCTTGGGCTTTTTACGGAGTACAAATCTCACAAAACCGACCTCAAATTCAGGCCTAGTGGACCGTTCCAATCAAATAAGACTAATTTGGGTCAAAACCGTCATCGAAAATAAAATTGTCTTTTAGCGACCAGGTCAAACCCCGGTCAAAGCCGTTTCCGAGTCACAAAATTAGCCATACAAATACCAAGAGTCCAACCGAAAGTCAAAAATTCGGACCCCTTCGCTCCAGCTGACCCACTCGATCGAGTGTCAGCCCACTCGATCGAGTGTCAGCCCACTCGACCGAGTGGGCCCTCAACAAGCCCGTGTGCGTCTGCTTTGGGCCACTCGATCGAGTCGCCAGGACACTCGGTCGAGTAGCCCTAATTCGGGTGATGGGGCATGGCTATATATACACCTCTTTTGCAACCGTTTCACATCACCTTTTTTTACCTAAAAAACATTCAAAAACCCTAATCACTCATCTTCAACTTACAACCCAAGCAACTTACAAACCCTAAACCCACCAAGGCCACCATAACTCAACTTACATAGATCTCGAATTCCTATGCCTAAGCCACAACTAGACGAGTCCTATACCGAGAGGACGAAACATGTAGGTTGAGGGTGCAAAAATCCCGATTACTTCTTTCTTCTTCTCTTCTCTTCCTGCATCATCTTCCTCGTTCTTTTCTCTCTTTTTTCATTTTTTTAATTTTTAATATCGATAATATCACTAGTATTAGGACATTAAATTACTCGCTAATTCGTGTCGAGCGTAAAGGATGACATGATAAAGAAATCCGAATATACAAGGGTGCTTCACCCGAGGTTGCCGGTCGCTTATCCCGACACCCCGAATGCTTGATTGTTGAAGCGAGTCAACATAAACAATAGATTTTTTTTATTTTGTCATCGTCATTATTATCGCATATTCATCGATTTCTTAAAACTATTTCAAGTAAAACGTCTTTTTAGTTAAGTTGAAACCTGTTGATGCGGATCCGACATCACACAATTCGTAAGGATTTATCATGATGTCGGGATGCAGAGGGAATCAAGTTAAGTTCTTTTAATTCAAGCAAATATAAAGTGTCAATCTATTAGATCTGATGCCAACTCAATAGTTGGATGTCGAATCTAAACGATTTAGTCAACTAATTTAACTAATATGATATTCGTTGATGCTAAAATAGTTGTCACGTAATTCGATAGAATTAATTACGACACTATATTGGATGCGAGATAAGGAAGAGGAAGTGAGTTGGCATAGGATCGTGTGGAACAAATGGACTATCCCGAAGCATAAAGTTATAGCTTGGCTACACCAACACGGAGCAATGAACACCAAGCAAAAATTGCATCAATGGAATCTGACAAGTGATACGTTATGCTGTGTTTGTGGTATGCAGGATGAAGAACTCGAGCATTTGTTTTGCGAGTGCAAATACAGTAGTTTGATTTTGTTGTTGCCGGCAAACTGGACAAGACAGAAATTCCAATCCTGGGTGAGTAATGACTGACGACATAGAATGAGAGAAAGCAAACTCCATCGAGATGTCGCGAATAGTGTGATCAATGCTGCGATATACAATATATGGGAACAAAGGAACAACAGCAGGATGGAAGGTGTACTGTTAAGGCCACAAACTGTCGTTAAGAATATTAAGAAGGAACTTCAATTGTATTTTAAGAGCATTCAAAAAGGGAGTCTTAGTACTAGGGATATTTCCTTTATCTCTAGAATAATGTCCACTTGATGTATATTTGATTTATTCATTGATATATACAACTTACATTTCCACAAAAAAAAAATTACGACACTATAAACGCGGAGATAATCTATATCG
Organism: Agrostemma githago; assembly: GCA_958450325.1. Lineage (NCBI taxonomy): Eukaryota > Viridiplantae > Streptophyta > Magnoliopsida > Caryophyllales > Caryophyllaceae > Agrostemma > Agrostemma githago. The sequence continues at coordinate 43,397,956 of OY288244.1, forward strand.
TTTTAGTTTAATTTAAACGACTTACAAACGTATTTTTTTAGATTTCGCTCTGAATATTCGATATCGATTCAATAATCGAATATCAGATACGACGAGTATCAAAGTCCGAATCGAGCATAAATCATACAATATTTCTGTCCGATTCGATAAAATCATTGACTTTCCAAAATCAAAAAAAGCAATTTCGAAATCAATAGAAATTGCAAAACGAACTATAGTTCGTACAAGGGGCACTTTATCGAGTGCCTAGCCCACTCGATCGAGTGGCACCTCAAAACCGAGGCAGAATGGTTTTTTGAGGACCACTCGGTCGAGTCTCGCAATGACTCGATCGAGTGGCGACCTACTCGGTCGAGTCTCTTAGTGACTCGGTCGAGTATCACCTCAAATTCTGGGCAGAATCCTTTTCCGAGGTCCACTTGGTCGATTTCCTCAATGACTCGATCGAGTGGCCTTTATCACGACAAAACCGTGAGTCCCAAAACACCTTCCGAGCCTCGGTAATATTTTTTATGACTTCGGTCAACACGTGTCAAGTCTATCACGTGATTTACTATTTTCTAAAATCATGCATCATATTATTTACATCATTCTATTTCATTTGCAAACCGTTGTTATCCTTATAATCGTGACTAACATGTTTGTTTCTATTTTTGTCGATTTATTTTCGTTATTTCTTTTATTGTACTAAAATGAATCTGGCATGCTAAATATGACTTTGACGTTAAATTTAGATGCATTAAATCGACTTAGCAACCCATTCAAATTCTCGCATGTTTGGGTAAAACGTTGTTTGCATATCATCTCATCGTATTACTAACACGCGCATTAAAACGTCAAACGATATCTTAATAGAGGCCGCTAATGTGCGGGCTGGGTTGGGTGTTCTTTGTGAACTTCCCAACACGTACCCTCATCCCTTACTCAAAACCTTGGTTTTCGGATGCCCGAAACCGTTGGCGCACGAGAGTCATTCCATCCACGGTATCCGATAATGTCGGTATCGGTATCAAATGCAAAGGGGCGAGCCCAATAAACTCTGACATCCGAATGGGCCATACTTTGTGCATGGCCCACTAAGATATGGAATGGGTTCGAACGAGCCCGAACTCTCACAAAGTTCGGTGGCGACTCCACTTCGATTTTAATTTCAATTCAACCCATCTCATATGGAGATTCATTCGCCTCCCCAAACCCGCGAGTCGCCGCGTCGGGGTGGACCTATGTCATGTCCACAATTTGGCGACTCCGCTGGGGATTAACTGATGTGTGACTTACCATCGGTATCCTCAGGGTGAGACTCGAATGGAAATCGTTTGACTAGTACAATACGCATTTTAGTTTTACGGTTCATGCATAACCCTATTTTTACCCGGGCCGGTACTGGTGACCGACGTCCCACTATACCGTGTTATACTCCAACATGGATATGTCAAAGGTGTTCATAGTCGATTCGTATGGGTTTCGCGGCATTTTCTAAGCCGAACTCGACTTAGGAAGTCCGTCGCGATTCTCGGAAAGGCTATGTACACTGGTATAGAACCTATCTAGACCGACCGAGACTTAGTGTAGAGCATACATGGCGTCGTTATTATGCTTGTGTGACTACCTGCTACTTGGTTTCAAAAAAATGCATCTTTTCAAAAATATTCAATTTTCAAAAACTTGGAAAGCTGCCAAAATTTAGACTTAAGATTTGACTCAAAACAAGCCTATTTTTCTAGCCGGCATGCTGCCCATTTCAAAATTCGAATTTCCGATCCACCATTCGATTTTTGAATTTTCAAAATTCAATTTCGATTTTAAAATTTAGGACTTATGATTTTACTCAAAATAGCCTATTTCTAGCCGGTATGCTGGCCATTTCAAAATTCAAAATTTTTTTCAAACCTTCAAAATTGCGGCCCGATGGCAGTTTTCCGATTTTCGAAAAATCGGGCCATTCACCGGTTTTCTCGGATTTTCTAAAAATATCCTTTTAAAAAAAAAACTTTCCTCTGCTTAGGACTTCTCGTATTTAGCAGTGTCGGGTCTTGTCATAAGTCGTCGAAAGTCATTAGCGTCGATCTTACATCACGGGTTTCCCCCCTATCCCAGTCCTCCTTATTTGACTAAGGCATGGCCCGCCTACGTAGAACATACCCCTACCAAGGAAAGCCCGCTTACACACTCAAGTCCAAACTAGAAAGTCTCACGCGACATTTCCCTATAACAGGACGGTCCCCACGACCTTTCCTAAGGGAATTTCGCCCGTCTTTCGATCCGTTAGTCGAGTCATCCTAATTCAATAATCCTTTAACTTAAGGGTCTACCCTAATCACAGGGTCCATCCTTATTCAAGTCAAGTCGAGGGTCTCTAGCGTCGAAACTCTACCGATCCTACATCGCGAGTTTCTTCCCTTACCCCGTCTGCCTTTCCTCGAGGCCGAGTCAACCCTTCACAAGGCATAGCCCTATAACAAAAGGTTCGTGATCCTTACGTCTAAGGATCACTCGTCCAACACTCGAGTCACCTAGGGTTAGGTCACCACGGTTGGTCCGAGCACGTGGCACGGTCAAACACGGTTGCCCAATTTTCGGGTTCACCCTTCTGCAACTTGAGTCTAATTCACGGTTGTTACTTTGTCTAGGTCAACGTCCGGGTTTCCCGATCCGAGAATTTTAGTCATTTCTGTCACCCCGGGCCATGTCTAGTTTAACTCTTACTCTCGCATTTATGCAAAACCGAGCTTAGGCATGTTCTAACACCTGTCGTTTCTTCCGATCAGGGACGCTATGAATGAGGCACTACCAAACCACAACGAATCCCGCCACGTTGAGAAAGGGGATATCCAGGGGAGTATGCTTATGCTATCTTGCTCCATTAAAAATATCTTCTCAAAAATCAATATCGCTGATGGGAGGGGTTTGTCGTGGATCCCCACCGATCAATAAAAAACCAACTATGCCTAACACGTAGATAGGGCAAGTCGGGTCGAATCCACGGGGACGGTAAAAAGGCGTCTAGACTAAGGTCACCCAAATACAAGACTAGGTCTCGCAACTAAGCTAATCTAGGACGATAGGAAGGGGGGTAAACTAAGGCTAGGACTAAGCTAAGGACAAAGAATAAGGAAATAATAGGGTTAGGCCGGGTTCATAAGTGTAGTAGGATAATTGGGAGATCGATGGTGCAAAGTTCACTTAGTTACTAAGGTTGGTCCGCGCTCTCGCGTCAAAGCCTATGTCCGCACTCTCGTGTCTAAGACAAAACCCGAATACTCATGCAAGATGTTACCCAATACACAAGGATTCAACCACAAATCAATCACACAATGAGAAGAGGAAGACAAGCAAGAGGAGCATTTGCAACTACTACTCTAACAAGCATTTCAACAAACACATGGTGTGCATAATATGTGACTAGTAACAAAGAATCCACCTTTACCCTCAATCAAACCCGAATCATCCATAATCAACACTTAATCACTCTACTAACCCAAAAAAAAGTCTAATCACACATATCTAAATAAACATTAACATAAACAAGAGAAATCAACACAAACAACAAAACATATATAATGAAACAAGTGAAAACTATGAACAAAGAACAATACAATGAACAAAGATTAGAACTTGAATGAATAAACAAAGATAAGAGTAAAGAAGAAGGAAGATTATACCTACTAACAAGAGGATGAAAGATTGAAACTTGTATTAATAAGAAAAACCCAAAACAATCTCCCAAGGTTGTCAATCTTGGTTGAATCTTGAAGAATTTCCTTAATACAAGACTAATTACTAAGATTAACGATAAACTAAAGACTAATCTACACTAATCTAAGCTAATCTAGTCTAAATTAGTCTAGGGTTTAGTGGGTAATGTCTAACTTAACATAGGAATACAAGAGGAAGGGTATATATAGGGTTACAATGAGTAAGGAGATGAAAAGAAGTGATCGAGGCGGAGCTGTAACTGAGCTATCCCGTCCAGGACGAGATGGTCCCGCCCGGGACGGAGTGGTCCCAACCGGGACGGATTGGTCCCGCCCGGGACGGACCCAAAACAGGAGCGGTGCCTTTTGTGCACCTCATCCCGGACGGGATGAGGTCCTTCCCGTCGGGGATGGGTCTTGTAGGCCTCCAATATGATCTTTAAGGTTCCTCCTTGCTTCACATGGGCTTCTCATCGACTCTCGGGTCTTGGGATCGAGTCTAAGAGGCTCGGGATCGGGTCCCAAGGTCTCGGGGTCGAATCCAAGGCATCGAGTGATCGTTCCTTCGCTTCCACTACAACAAATTGACACTTGCGCCACGAATTATGTCATGGGAATTTGTTATTTGTGGCTAAATTTTACCTAGGCACGGGAAAAATTTGATTCACTACTAGGGAAAAAAAATATGCCACGGGAACATTTTTTCCCGTGGCAAAAATTCACTTGCGCCACGAATTTTATTAAAGTCGTGGCCAATAATCACTTTTGCCACGAAAGATGCCACACCCGTGGCAAAAATATATTTAGCCATGAATTTGTTCAGTGGCAAATATTATTTAGCCACGACAAAGTTACCTTGCGTGGCGAAATTATTTTTTTGCCACAGATTTAATAAACGCGTGTGGCTAATGGTTCTCCAAACTTTAATCAAATTACATTCAAGTTAAGCCGAGTGTCAAATATTGATCTTAAAAAATTCATTCAAATTCAAAGTTAAATATAATATGAAAAAAAAATATTAAATTTGAAAATATTTTATTAATAAAAAAATTGGTATTATTTTATTTAGTTTTAAGAAAAAAAATTGATTTTTTTGTAAAATTAAATACAAGAAAACATTGGTTGTCTAATTTGTGGAGTTTTTACTAATCATCATTTTTAAAGTAATTGATTTCTCTTAATTTGACAATATGTTTTATTAAATCTATAATCTTAAGTATGACTTTTGAACGAAAACTAACATTTACATAGTGAAATATATGCTAGCTAAAATGCGGCGTACATAGCATAGCAATTAAAATAAGTATGTGATTGATCATCCATCATTGAGACGTCTAATATTATTTAAGACTTTTTCATTTTTACCGCTTAATTAATGAATTTTTTTCACATGTAATACACTTCTTTTTAAGACAAAAAAACTTAAAAAGAAAGTGACTGAGCATGATTTTTTTCCCAAATTATTGATTTTCTTACAATATTTGCAGTGTTAAAAAAACGATTTATCAAACTCGTATTTAAGAATTCTAATCGGTCTATATTTTTTTATGGAATTAACTTTGACTGCGAAAACAATATTTATTTTTGTAAATTATTTGTCTTTCAAGTTGTTTGATTTGGAAGAAAGATTAATATATTAGAAAGTCGTGCCTAAGTTCAATAACCATCCAAAATATTTTTTCAAAAAAAGAGAGGTATAATGAGAAATTCAAATAATTAACAAATACAGGTAAGAAAATATAATAATTAAGGACTAATAGTGAGAAAATCCAAAACTAATTTATTGTCAACCGTTTAATTCAATAACTGTTATGTAATATTATTTGAAAGATAATTTTAAAAATGAATTTAAAAAAAATTTACTTAATGAAAAATAAAATTCGGGTAAAACTTGAAGTAGGCAAGCGGAAACTCAATGATGATAAAAAACTGATGAAATAAAATAACGACCGATAACGAAAAAAAAACATATCAAAAGAACTAGCAATGAAAGAACGTGGAAAATAGAAACTAAAATAAAAATATCGATAAATTAATGAAATCATGACTCCGAAAATCAACTTCGAAACTATTTTTTTTTTCCGGAGTAATACTTTTTTATTAATAATATGTAAATCATTGGAGAAAAAAAATTAATTACTCAAAGTAAATGTAGTTTGTGAAAAAAACATCACTTTAAAAGAATTCAAACCAATGATTATGTCAATAAAGTTCAATTTCATTTCTGTTAGCTGACCATAAGAACTCCACAGTTAAGCGTGCTTGAGTGAGAGTAGTGTTAAGATGGGTGACCTCCTGGGAAGGCTCTTCGATGCGTATGGTGTAATTAAATAATATCTGAATGACTCAGCTGTAAAAGCTAGTAACCGTTTCAAATGTGACTACTATAAGGATAGAGAATTCTTACGGTTATTAATTTATTATATATTTTGTCACCGGAATAAAAGTTTCGTCACCAACATAATTGGCCACGGGATAATCCGTGGCAAAAAATTAATTCTAGCCACGGGAGACTTCGTGGCAATAAAATCAATATTTGCCACGCTTTTTTTTTTCCCGTGGCTATTTGTTTGCCACAGCCACTTGCGCCACGGATGGTCTTTCCGTGGCAAAGTACTTTAGCCACGAAAATTTAGCACTTTTGCCACGAATTCAGCCGTGGCCCAAGTGCTCATTTGTAGTAGTGTTCGTTGGCTCCGAAAAGTGTATGTATTGAGTCGGAATCGCTCCAACTCTTCATGAATGGTCTCGGGAACCTAAAACGAACTAAAGGAAGCATAAGTAACCCATAAACCGCTCCCAAAGAGAGGTTCCACAAGGAAAATGGGACCAAAACACAACAAAATAGGCACTACAAACTACACTTATCAATCGCCCTAGATAACCTAAGGTCCAGGGTAGCCATCATCGAAGAGGATCTTGTAAGAACCTGATCCCGTCTAACACAACTAGAGCGGGTAAGGCAGCCAATCCCCTAACCGAGCAATTTGAAGGGTGAACACTCTTACGAAACTGTCCGTTACCCTCGAGATGGCAAGACCGAGAGAAGTAACACTCAAGTCACCTCTCCGAAAATCAAGAACCAGTCAAAAGTAAGGACATTTACCCACTTGGATATGTCCTACACCGCCGCTTTCCAGAGGTTGGTTTCGAAGGGCCTAATAGTACCTATAGGCCCAACAGCCGACACACCTTCAGAAAAACGCTCCAAAGCATGGAACGCTGAACATTACTGCCAGTTACATATGGGGAGGGGGCACGATACAGAACAGTGTTGGAAACTGAAACACCTCATCCAAGATTTCCTCGATCCCGAGAGAACTCCCGTTTTGGAAACATTATCACTTGCAAAGCCCCTCATGGACTATACAGGGCCCGACGACCAAAGCATCCAGTCTACCTCCCATGCATCCAAGAGTCCGGATTTGATTTAGATCCAAGTCTGGATCCGAGTCTAGGATATATTATTTATTTCAATTTCAAAGTCAGAGTCAGAGTCAATTGTATTCTGTCCTCTTTTTCAAAATTCAATAAAATCAGCTTTTCTATTTCTCATATATACTTCCCTTATGTGTTTCCGAGAACATGATGAACACCATCGTACACTGTGAGCACACGCACGTGACTATTATAGGACATCTATAATGACTGCAGGAAATTGAGACCCGTGTTTTCCTTTGCCTGTTCCATGTCTGGTATAGAAAGCCACATAACTACCTTTAGCAGGAGCGGTATCAAATCCGATGACAAATCTAGGTAGTCTCCTAGTTTGGGTTCAAGACGGGAGGCAAGCCCATTTCCCACAATAAACACCCCTCCAATAAGACTGACCAATCCCTACCTTAGGCGTTAGTCTGAGCAGAAGCAAAAAAAGAAGCGTCGAGACTCTATAGACTTGATGCCAAAAATACCCAACTCTGGACGATGCTCCTACCAAGCCTGCTCGGAATTATGATGACAATACCGAGATCCAAACCGCCATGCTTACAAAAGCTTAGCTCCAAAAGCCTAACCTAACTGATAGGCCCAACCTCGGATCCACCCACAAATGGATGCCACGGATCCTGGAATACCCGTGCATATTGCCCACGCCATAGAGGGATAAAAAAGCTGGACGGAAAAAATCAAAAGTCCAAGAAAAAAAGCAAAAGGCCAAAAAAAACAGGCCATCATCAAAAAAGATCCACCCATGACCGAGGCTAAACGGTCAACCCAAATGAAGAATCCCATGACCGGGGCTAAGAAGTCAACCAACTGAAAAATATTCAAAAACCCATGACTGTAGTTAACGGTCAACTCAAGTGAAACGGTCAATTCAAAATTATCAATACACATACCATCCAATAGGGGAGAAACAATCAGGCAGGTCAGCTAACACCACATTTAGCCTTCCCACATTACAACCCTCAAGACCTTCTCGAGACCTAGGCTAAGAGACAGCGCAGAATTTTTAAGGATTCAAGCTCCATAGGATACCCCTAACCATTATGGCCAGACATGGAAACCAGGTCCCGCATTATCAAACCTACCCCGATAGAAATTCGAGTCATTTTTACTCGACTTCCCCCTTCCCTACCATATTACAGTACCCTATGCTCGAAGCCTTAGCTCCACAAAATCAAGCTCCAGATGTCAAAACGTCAAAGCCACTTGTGACCTAGCACCACATTTCCAAAATTATCCAACCCTGTTACCAGTCCCAAACACGGGAGCTCAACTTGCGGTCGGCATAGAACATGCCCAAATAGTTCACACCACCCCTGGGGGCTACCCCGGAGAATGCTCACAGTCACAGGACTAACATCCTAACCATTCTAGCCCTTTGATCAAGACATCATTGGGAATGCACCTAGCCTACACCGTCAATATGGCTAGTTACACACAAAGTCCTATTTGACTAGGCACCATAATATATCTTTCAATTCACTGAACTACGACATGGTTTGATTTCACCACACGTGAATACGTAGGCAGCCTTTCAACAAGGGCACAACCACCCACTTGACACACATGCAAAAAGCACCATCATTCCGGTCACGACACCGTCATGTTCTCAACAACCATCTTTGTCGTCCTGGGAGCTTCTCCTAAGCAGCAGTTCTCCACCCACTCATAAAATCCAAAAAAACTTTCAAAATCTAGCCACCTTTCTATAGTGTGTCATAGTACTCGGCTCAGTCAAAGACAAGAATCCGTCAGGGACTTGAAATGACACCCACTTTGGGAATATACCCTAAAACCAAAAAAGATCCAAAAGAGCACCAGTCTACGGCATTGCTACTACTAAGCCCTGTCATACGGGAACAGTCTCATTCCGAGGATTTGACCATGTTGCCACTCGCCTAGGCTAGGGAATAACGCAACTTAAGAGTCTTGTCATCTTAGGTGGCCCACCCGCTTACTAAGTCACGGTCCAACCCTCAAGAGTCCCGTTCGTGTTTGTCAACTCGTCCAATCACGTCCAGTGTCGAGTCTGTCGGTAGGCCTCACTCTTCAAATTCTCACTTTGAAATTTGCAAAACTTAGCCATTTGATAAAATCCTTTTTGACAAGGTCAAATTTCAGTCTATTTGAATTACAGATTTCGTTTCTACCTCTTTCAATTTTGAAAACCTATCTCCTAGCACGTGAGTTGATTTCAAGACTTCGATTTCAAAATGAAGCAAAAATCATTTTCCCCAGCGCAAGTCAGTCTATAGATGCTAGCCGCATTTCCTGTATGCTATCATGCTACCTGCTATGTTTGCTATTTTTGCCTATATATCTAACATTTCAGGTACCAGCTTGGCCTCCCAACGAAACATCAAATTTTTATTCCCCAGCGTGAATCGCAGGCCTGCACAAACTCACTAAGCTCCCCGGCGGAAGGCCCAAGGTGGCATTCCGCCTAAAAGAAACATGGGATGTGCCTACATATAGGTACACCCAGGGCTTCTTAGGCAAGATCCCGCACAATTTTGAATCGGGATGTGTTTGCAAACAGGCACACCCAGGGCTTTCTAGGCAAGCTCCCGCGCAAGTTTGGATCGGCATGTGTCTGCAAACGGGCACACCCAGGGCTTTTTAGGCAAGCTCATACGTAATTTTGGATCGGGATGTGTCTACGAACGGACACACCCAGGGCTTTTAGGCAAGCTCCCGCATAGTTCTGAGATGGGATGTGTCTGCAAACGGACACACCCAGGGCTTCTTAGGCAAGCTCCCGCGCAGCTCCAAGACGGGATGTATCCGCATACAGATACACCAAGGGCTTAAAAACAACTCCCATGGAGCTACTCCCGACGACAGAACTCAGGTATGATTTCTATACTATGGCTGACGGGCCCTTTCACGCAAGTCTAATGGACTGTAAACGACCCGGCCGGAAGTCTGCCAGGTCTTAATCCTTGATTAACCTGGTAGATACTCTGACTTTCGCCTTGTCCAAGCCTCAGTCAGAGTGGGGGCACTGTAGACACCCATATTTGGATGCTAGATGTCTCTAGTAGTTTCCAAAAACACTCGATGATGATCGGACAAAAACGTGTTTCTATGCGCTCAGATATGGGATCAAAACCGTTAGTTTCTGGCATGGGATTTTTACGGAGTACAAATCTCACAAAACCGACCTCAAATTCAGGCCCACTGGACCGTTTCCAATCAAATAAGATTAATTTGGGTCAAAACCGTCACCGGAAATAAAACCGTCTTTTAGCGACCGAGTCAAACCCCGGTCAAAGCCGTTTCCGAGACACAAAAATAGCCATACAAATACCAAGAGTCCAACCCAAAGTCAAAAATTTGGACCCCTTTGCTCCAGCTGATCCACTCGATCGAGTGTCAGCCCACTCGACCGAGTGGGCCCTCAACAGGCCCGTGTGCGTCTGCTTTGGACCACTCGATCGAGTCGCCAGGACACTCGGTCGAGTAGCCCTAATTCGGGTGATGGGGCATGCCTATATATACACCTCCTTTGCAACCCTTTCACAACACCTTTTTTTACCTAAAAAACATTCAAAAACACTAATAACTCATCTTCAACTTACAACCCAAGCAACTTACAAACCCTAAAACCACCATAACTCAACTTACATAGATCTCGAACTCCCGTGCCTAAGCCACAACTAGACGAGTCCTATACCGAGAGCACAAAACATGTAGGTTGAGGGTGCAAAAATCCCAATTTCTTCTTTCTTCTTCTCTTCTCTTCCAGCGTCGTCTTCCTCGTTCTTTTCTCTCTTTTTTCATTTTTTTATTTTTATAATATCGATAATATCACTAGTATTAAGACATTAAATTACTCGCTAATTTGTGTCGTGCGTAAAGGATGATGGGAAAAGAAAATCCGAATATACAAGGGCTTCACCCGATATTGCCGGTCGCTTATCCCGACACCCCGAACGCTTGTTTGTTGAAGCGAGTCAACATAAACAATAGTTTTTTTATTTTTTCATCGTCATTATTATCGCATATTCATCGATTTCTTAAAACTATTTCAAGTAAAACGTCTTTTTAGTTAAGTTGAAACCTGTTGATGCGGATCCGACATCACACAATTCGTAAGGATTTATCATGATGTCGGGATGCGGAGGGAATCAAGTTAAGTTCTTTTAATTCAAGCAAATATAAAGTGTCAATCTATTAGATCCGATGCCAACTCAATAGTTGGATGTCGAATCTAAACGATTTAGTCAACTAATTTAACTAATATGATATTCGTTGATGCTAAAATAGTTATCACCTAATTCGATAGAATTAATTACGACACTATAAACGCGGAGATAATCTATGTCATTTTAGTTTAATTTAAACGACTTACAAACATATTTTTTTAGATTTCGCTCTAAATATTCGATATCAATTCAATAATCGAATATCAGATACGACGAGTATCAAAGTCCGAATCGAGCATAAATCATACAATATTTTTGTCCGATTCGATAAAATCATTGACTTTTCAAAATCAAAATAAAAAACAATTTCGAAATCAATACAAATTGCAAAACGAACTATAGTTCGTACAGGGGGCACTCGATCGAGTGCCTAGCCCACTCGATCGAGTGGCACCCCATAACCGAGGCAAAATGGTTTTTTTAGGACCACTCGGTCGAGTCTCGGAATGAGTCGATCGAGTGGCAACCTACTCGGTCGAGTCTCTTAGTGACTCGGTCAAGTATCACCTCAAATTCTGGGCAGAATCCTTTTCCGAGGTCCACTCGGTCGAGTCCCTCAATGACTCGATCGAGTGGCCTTTATCACGACAAAACCGTGAGTCCCAAAACACCTTCCGAGCCTCGGTAATATTTTTTATGACTTCGGTCAACACGTGTCAAGTCTATCACGTGATTTACTATTTTCTAAAATCACGCATTATATTATTTACATCATTCTATATCATTTCCAAACCGTTGTTATCGTTATAATCGTCACTAACATGTCTGTTTCTATTTATGTCGATTTATTTTTGTTATTTCTTTTATTGTACTAAAATGAATATGGCATGCTAAATATGACTTTGACGTTAAATTTAGATGCATTAAATCGACTTAGCAACCCATTCAAATTCTCGCATGTTTAGGTAAAACGTTGTTTGCATATCATCTCATCGTATTACTAACACGCGCATTAAAACGTCAAACGATATCTTAGTAGAGGCCGCTAATGTGCGGGCGGGGCTGGGTGTTCTTTGTGAACTTCCCAACACGTACCCTCACTCCTTACTCAGAACCTCGGTTTCCTCATGCCCGAAACCGTTGGCGCATGAGAGTCATTCCATACACGGTATCCGATAATGTCGGTATCGGTATCAAATGCAAAGGGACGAGCCCAATAAACTCTGACATCCGAAAGGGCCATACTTTGTGCATGACCCACTAAGATATGGAGTGGGTTCTAACGGGCCCGAACTCCCACAAAGTTCGGTGGCGACTCCACTTCAATTTAAATTTCAATTCGGCCCATCTCGTATGGAGATTCATTCGCCTCCCCAAACACGCGTGTGGCCGCGGCGGGGTGGACCTATGTCACGTTCACACAACCCAACCAACCTGGACCAGCTAAAGCGTTACTACCCTTAAGCCCTTTCTCAATGTCATTTGCAAAAAGTTCATTAATATCATTTCTTAAAATAAACTTTCAAAAGCAAGTCAAAAGCTAGAATTATTTATTCTACTGTTGTAAACATCTTGAACCAGTAGTCTTGATGTATTTCGAAATTGCAAATTACTAAAAAAATCCGAACTTCATTTGGTTTAATTCCATTAATTGTGGATACATAGGCAGCCCCTCAAAAGGGCACAACCATTGCAATCGAAAAAAGAAACAGGAGCGGTTTTTAATAGACTTCCTTTTTTTATTTCAAAAAAGAAAATCCGATAAACTCGGAAAATTACAAATTGCAAAAAACAATATTTCAAAAAAAAAACACAGGACACTAAAATAAATAATAGTAATACTTAAATAATAAAAACCAGGGATTCGGTATTTAGGGCATCTTGCCCTTTCCCTTATCTTTAGCTTCTTTTTCCGTCCACTGGCGACGACGTGGAGGTGAGCGCTTCCGAATCACCACGGGAACCTCCTTAGCCCGGACTCGTTTCCTCGAACTCGAGTCCTCAGTCGCCTCAGTCGCTCCTATTCGGGCCCTCACCTTTTCTGGTAACCAGCCTCGTGGGCCCAATCTGTCTCGGGCTCCTAGTCTCGGTCCAAGTCTTTTCTCCAAGTCAGTCTGGGGGCTTAGCCGTCCTCGTGAGTCACTAGCACCGGTCTCTTTAGGTCGAGTCTTAGTTTTTGACTTAAGACCCAACTCCATTCGGACGAGGGTTGCGGGAGTTTCTCCTTCATCAAAGAATCCCCTATTATCTTTCACTGTTTCCCGACGAACCAAGTCAAAAGCCTCGTCCGTCTTCAACGCTTTACGGGCCTCCTCAGATTCCCCGGAAGTCCATTTTTGATATGATTCTGAAACCCAAACGGCTTGGCAGGGACGGGGTATAGTCCATTTTGCACGGGTAAACCAGCATTGTAGCAACGTGTCACACATAGCGTCCGTCAATTAGAGCGAAACGCTAATGATTGCTTAAGTCTCAGGGATTTGCTCAAACTAACTGAACTGCCTAAAAAATGCGGTCCGGGTAGATATGGACGGTCTAATCCAAAGACAGAATCACCAAATAGTGGGCTTTGTCTCTCTTAGCTAGCCCCGTCAATTTCGAGAGAAACCACCAAATAACGGTCCATCTAATCAAGGGCCCACCATCGAATTTCAATTCTTCATCCCAATAAGTTCGGTTTATGTGATGGCTCGAGTTTATTCGTCGTTTCCTTGAGCTAATCTGGCAACTACGATATTTGGATATGTTCACCGAGGGATCTATGATCGACAAGCGCTCAAATAACCAGATCTAGAAGAAAAAAAATGTAAATTTTCGTAAGCAAAATTAGGTGTCGCTGGCAGGCACTCGATCGAGTGTAACAACTGACTCGATCGAGTGGGCTAGCTGAAAACAGGCAGACGGGTTTTACCGAGGTCACTCGATCGAGTGACAGGTCCACTCGATCGAGTGACAGGTCCACTCGATTGAGTGGCCCCTGTACGTCCAAAAAACAAAAAAAAGAAGAAAATGGGAAAAAGAGAAAAACGCAAGATAATACCTGTAAAAGACGGGTACTTCCCGTCAATTGTCGGTCCGGGTCAAGTCTTCTAGCATCAAGACCCGTAATGATCTCCCTAGTTGTCAGCCAAGTCGGGCTGTGACCCGTCTCCATCTGATCAACTATGCCTATCAGCCTAATTTGACCCAAGCACGAGTCAGCATCCATTCTTCCTTCAAAGACATATCGGTGTAGCATGCAAAAAGCGAAAGCCCATCGCCTGTGGGTGGGAGTAACTCTTACGCCGCTAGAATTCATGAATTTATCGGCTAGGTCAAATAAAGAAACGGAATCTCCCTTCACCATACGGTCCGTCTCAGCATGTGACAAACCAAGAATGTCCCTTAATATCCTCCTTGGGTCAGGGTAAAACGGGGGAATAGCAGGACGAGCGTTAAGGCACCAACCACCGATGGCTGCGATTTCTTCGGGAAGGGGACATATTTCTCCTCGAGAAAATGCAAAAACATGATGGGTAGTATCCCAAAAGGATAGGCAAGCATCCAGAAAGTGCGAATCTACCCTAAGTCGTTGGAGCGGGAATAAAGCAGTAATTCCCATTTGAGTCAGCTGGACTTTGTCTTCATCTCGAAAATACTGGCACCATGTCTGAAGCATTGCGGTCAAATGTTCGATACCCATAGCAAGAACTTTTTCTTAAAAAGTCTAAAAGATTTTGAGAAAAGAGAAGAAGATTCGAATTGAGATATGAAAATTAAAAGCGAGGAACCCTCTATTTATAATAGAAAATCCTTTCCTAGTTGCCTTAGGAGTAGGGATTCTCATCATGTCTCCTAATTCGCATGGGTGTAGGCTCAACCCAAAAAGCCTTAGGAATCCTTCTCAAAGTCTGATATAAGAATCAAGTCATCCCGAGCACTTCTGTTTTCAAAAAACAAAATTCGAAATCTTCAAACATTTTCCAAAAAAAAATTTAATCAACATTTTACGAATTTTCTCAAAAAAAAACAATTTTTACTACCCTAGCGTGAGTCGGTGTTTTGCCTAAATGTTAAATACGAATTGCTATGTGTCAGCATACAGGTACGCCCAAGACTTCGGAAATAACCTTATGCAACTCATTAAAGCTCCCCGGCGGAAAACACGGGATGTGTCTGCAAACGGGCACACCCGCAACTTCTTAGGCAAGCTCCCGCGCAGCTCTAAAATGGGATATGTCCAGAAACGGGCACGCCCAGGGCTTCTTAGGCAAGTCCCCATGGTGTTTTTAGCATACACTCAGGTATGATTTCTATCTTATGGCTAGTGAGCCCTTTTACGCAAGACTAATGGACTATAAATGACCCGATCGGAAGTCTGCCAGGTCTTAATCCTCGATTGGCCTGGTAGCTACTCTGACTTTCGCCTTGTCCAAGCCTCAGTCAGGGTGGGGGCTCTGTAGACACCCACATTTTGACTGTCAGGTGTCTATAACAGTTTCCAAAGAACACTCGATGATGATCGGACGTAAACATAACTTAATACGCTCGATTCTGGACTCGGAATCAATAGTAATTGGCGCGAGCTTTTAGCAGAGTACAGTTCTCACAAAACATACCTCAAATTCAGGCCTAGTGGGTCGTTTTCAGTTAAATGAGACTAATTTGGGTCAAAACTGAGACCGAGGGCAAAACCGTCTTTTGGCGACCGGGTCAAACCCCGGTCAAAGACATTTCCAAGACAGAATATCTGTCACGAAGCGTCCGGGAATCCAGTTCGAAGTCCAATTCCTCACAAATATCAGCTACAAAAACATTAAACAATTCCGTAAGAGATAAAGTTTTATCTTTTGAAGAGCCATATCACTCGTCCAGCTCCACTCGATCGAGTGGATTGGCTCACTTGGTCGAGTGGGCTCATAAAAACAGCCAGATTCGAGGTTAGACCAGGCACTCGATCGACTGCCATGAACCACTCGATCGAGTGGCCTCCTTTGCAAAAAAAACCGGGTATTTCTTCCCATGCAAGCAAGTCTCTTCTATCCTTAGACGGAATCCCACTTCACCCCAACCGTTGCTTTCTTCCTTTGCAAGCAATCTCTTTCCTATCCAAATACAGGGAATCTCCTATCCCGAGTGGAGGTGTTTCATCTTATAAATACCCCCACATCCAACATCAATTTTACACATATATCAATTGACACAACATTCATAAATCACACATCCAACATCCAACATCCATAATTTCCAACATCAGATTACAACCCGAATCTCTATCAAACCTTAGGCCAACCATACCAAAAATACAACACCTTAACTCCTCCTATATTCTCGTTACTCCTACGCAAGCGCCGCTACTACGAGTTCACAATCGAGACCGAATTTAGCATGTAGGCTGAGGGTGCTTCAAATCCCGATCTCTCTCTTCTTATCTTCCCTTCTCACGTTTTTTCTTTCTTCTCTCGTCCGTCGTCTGTCATCGGCGTTTTTCAATATCATTATTATTACTATCGTAGTTAGCAATAACGAGTCATCCCTTAGGATTCGATATCGACTCTATAGTCAAATATCGGATCTAAAGGAATCAATCAAGCAAAATGTTTTCAAAAACTTTTCTCGTTGATGCCGAAGTAATTGTCACATAGTCCTAAAAAGACTAATACAACATTACAACGCGGAGGGATTTATTTCGATTCAAAACAATTTCTAAAAACAATTTTTTTTCTAACAATCGCTCTGAGTATTGGATATCGATTTCGTAGTCGAATATCAAATATTTACTAGTTTTGAAAATTTTAAGTCGGGTATAACTTGTGCCATATTTTTACACGACTTAACGAAATTATAATTTTCCAAAAATTAAAAGCAATTTCAAGAATTCCAAATTGAGTCATCCCTCGAATAGGGAGCACTCGATCGAGTACCATAGCCACTCGATCGAATGAAACCCCAAAACAGAGAGGCATAACACTTTCTCGAGGGCCAATCGATCGAGTGTCATACCAGACTCGATCGAGTGGCACCTCAAAATCGAAGCAGGAAGGTTTTTTAAGAGGCACTCGATCGAGTCCCTCAATGACTCGATTGAGTGGTCTCTATCACGACAAATCCGTGAGCCCTCAACATATTTCGAGCTTTGATAAAACTTTTTTAACGACTTCGGTCATCACGTGTCAAGTCTATCACGTGTCCTAATCTTTTCAAAACCTTGCATCATATTATTTATGTTATTGTAGTTATTTTTTTTTACAAACCGTTATATCATTACTAACTCGTTTGTTCCAATGTTTGAATTCCTTTTGTTTTATTGTACTAAAACGAATCTCACATGCTAAAACAACTTCAACTTAGTTTAATATGCATTAAACGACGTATATCAAACATAATTCACATGTTTATTCTAAAAAGCCTTGTTTGCATATTATTTAACCGTTAAACTAACGCGCCTACACGAACAACGAACGATATCTTAGTAAAGGCCGCTAAGTGCGGGCGGGGTAGGGTGTTCTTTGTGAACTTCCCAACACGTACCCTCACCCCTTACTCAGAACCTTGGTTTCTGGATGTCCAAAATCATTAGTATACGAGAGTCATTCAATACCCGATTACCGATAATGTCGGTATCAGTATCGCAATGCAAATGGACGAACCCAATAAACTCTGAAATCGGAATGGGAACTTTGTGCACGGCCCACTACGACATAGAGTGGGTTCGAATGGGCCCGAACTCCCACAAAGTTCGGTGGCGACTCCAACTTCGATTTAAATTTCAATTCGAGATCCATCTCACAAGAGATTCATTTGCCTCCCCAAAACCGCGCGTGGCCGCGTCGGGGTGGACCTATGTCTCGTCCACAGCTTTTAAAACCGAGTTTACAAATTCTGAAAATTTTATTTTTCTGGACAGAATGTCAAAATATGTATTTTAACTAATTTACATAATTTTTACACTATTTATTTAAGCCTTTAAATGGTAGTATCGATTTTTGAGCGAAGTTGCGAATTATCGATAAAATATTCCGTTTCAGCTAAATAAATTAGTTTTCCAGCTATTTTTAATGGTTTTGAAAGCTTAAACTTGATCATTTGAATCACCCCTCATGATATTCTAAAGTTGTTTAAATTCTTTAATAAATAAAAGACGTTAAATGATTTATTGTGATATTCGTCGTAAAATCGAACTTATGCTTGTTTTGTCAAAACTATTAATAATTAGGGAATTTTAGTTTATAAATTTTGGAAACACCATAATTATTAGTATTAAAATGTTTAAGACATTTTTAATCATTTTGTAAACAGTTGTATGATATTTCAATAATTTCATAAATTCAATTGTTCTCGTTTTAGCAATTAATATCGTTAAGACCAAAAGTATTAGTTTTATAAATCAGTATTGTTTACTAAAAAAAATTTTTATATTAAAATGAACTAATATTTTCGATATTTTGATATAATGCTATTTTTAGTAAAGTTTCTAATAATAGAAGTTCCCCAAAATAAAAGTTTCATTTTAATAAAAAAATGTGTATTTCTTTTATCTTTATACTTTTTACAATGATTATCTCATTTGAATATCGATAATGACTTCGTTTTAGAGTTAAGAAATAAGGACAAGTGTGCAGTTTAGAGTAATATATTATGGGGTCTACGTTTTGGCCATCAACTGTAAGGCTGGTGTATCCATTTGGGTTGCATTGGTGGTTGAACTAAGCTGGACACACTTGGTGTTCAGGAGTGTATACATATTTACTTAAGCTTGTACCTCGCATTGTAATATGCCGTCGGGTTGAACTGGGCATTTTTGGTGTTCCAGGAGGGATGTGTATATTTACTTAAGCTAGGACCTTGCATTTATAATTCGTCGCCCTATTATGGTTGACTTGCCTAGATCAAAGATCAAAGTTTGATTTGTTTGAACCAAGTTCTCAAAGCTAGTTTTTAGTATTCCACTAATGAAAGTCTAGCCTTCTACACTGATTCTATCCATTACGTCGTTTTGATTATTATTATTATTATTATCGATAAATTTTGATTTGCAAGTTGGCAAATAATTTAAGTTTTCTCCGAAAGCTTATTTTTATTATAATGTTTCACTGTTTTCAGTTTTTACTATTTTCATATAATAGTAATTACAGTTTTAAATCTTGTAATATGGTTGAGAGAACGTTGGCGTTGCTCCTCACTAATTGTGGGTGTTATGTTTTTAACATGACATGTATATGTTATTCTCTAAGGGTGGGCTAGCGAGCAGTAGTGGATCCTGCTTTGCTTTAATAATATTTCTGTACTACGGAATGTTTTACCCGTTTAAGGATTGTTTTTGTTTTCAACCACTTTTATTTATGGCTTATGTACCGCCTTTACCATCTTAATCTTTTAAGACATAGTTACAGAGTATTTTAATCCCAACTCTACAGTATTTCCACCACTGTACTGCGTTAGTATTTCTAAGGGATTACATGGAGACCCTCTTGTCGGCTAAGACGGAAGAGTTGGCGAAGAAAACGGAAGATTTGGCCAAGATGGAGGTGGAGGCTGAGGAGGTGTTTGATGCCGGATACGCCAACGGCCAGGACGTCATTTTAAAGATTAATAGCAATGTCCTTGAAGGGCTGGATCCTAACTTTGACTGGACCCGGCGCAAGGCTATTTTCAAGAGGCTGGACAACAAGAGAACTGAGGCGGAGGCCAAGGACTCTCAGGAGGACCTTGACGTCTTAATTGTCAAGGGCGCTGTTGTATGGGCGTCTTCCCCTACGAAATAGAAAAGTGGCCTTTATTAAGATATCGTTCGTTGTTCGTGTACGCGCGTTAGTTTAACGGTTAAATGATATGCAAACAAGCCTTTTTAGACTAAACATGTCAATTATGTTTGATCTTCGTCGTTTAATGCATATTAAACTAAGTCAAAGATGTTTTAGCATGTGAGATTCGTTTCAGTACAATAAAACAAAAGGAATGCAAACATTGGAACAAACAAGTTAGTAATGATATAACGGTTTTTAAAAAAAGACTAGAATGACATAAATAATATGATGCAAGGTTTTGAAAAGATTAGGACACGTGATAGACTTGACACGTATTGACCAAAGTCGTTAAAAATTTTTTATCGAATCTCGAAATATGTTGAGGGCTCACGGATTTGTCATGATAGAGACCACGCAATCGAGTCATTGAGGGACTCGATCGAGTGCCTCTTAAAAAACCTTCCTGCTTCGACTTTGAGGTGACACTCGATCGAGTCTGGTATGACACTCGATCGAGTGGCCCTCGAGAAAAGTGTTCTGCCTCTGTTTTGGGGTTTCATTCGATCGAGTGGCTATGGTACTCAATCGAGTGCTCCCTGTTCGAGGGAAGACTCGATTTGCAATTCTCGAAATTGCTTTTAATTTCTGAAAAATGATAATTTCGTTAAGTCGTGTAAAAATATGGCACAGTTTATACCCGACTTAAAATTTTCAAAACTCATAAATATTTGATATTCGACTACGAAATCGATATCCAATACTCAGAGCGATTGTTAGAAAAAAAAATGTTTTTAGAAATTGTTATGAATCGAAATAAATACTTCCGCGTTGTAATGTCGTATTAGTCTTTTTAGGACTATGTGACAATTACTTCGGCATCAACGAGAAAATTTTTTGAAAACGTTTTGTTTGATTGATTCTTTTAGATCTGATATTTGACTATAGAGTCGATATCCAATCCTTAGGGACGACTCGTTATTGCTAATTACGATAGTAATAATAATGATATTGAAAAAAAACGATGACAGACGACGAACGAGAGAAGAAAGAAAAAATGTGAGAAGTGAAGAGAAGAAGAGAGAGATCGGGATTTGAAACACCCTCAGCCTACATGCTAAATTCGGTCTCGATTATGAACTCGTAGTAACGGCGCTTGCGTAGGAGTAACGAGAATATAGGAGGAGTTAAGGTGTTGTATTTTTGGTATGGTTTGCCTAAGGTTTGCTAGAGATTCGGGTTGTAATCTGACGTTGGAAATTATGGATGTTGGATGTTGGATGTTGGATGTGGTAGTTATGAATGTTGGGTCAATTGATGTGTGTGTAAAATTGATGTTGGATGTGGGGGTATTATAGGATGAAACACCTCCACTCGGGATAGAAGATTCCCGGTATTTGGATAGGAAAGAGATTGCTTGCAAAAGAAGAAAGCAACGGTTGGGGTGAAGTGGGATTCCGTCTAAGGATACGAGAGACTTGCTTGCATGGGAAGAAATACCCGGTTTTTGCTGCAAAGGAGGCCACTCGATCGAGTGGTTCATGGTACTCGATCGAGTGCCTGGTCTAACCTCGAATCTGGCTGTTTTTATGAGCCCACTCGACCGAGTGAGCCAATCCACTCGATCGAGTGGAGCTGGACGAGTGATATGGCTCTTCAAAAGATAAAACATTATCTCTTACGGAATTGTTTAATGTTTTTGTAGCTGATTTTTGTGAAGAATTGGACTTCGAATTGGATTCCCGGACTCTTCGTGACAGATATTCTGTCTCGGAAATGCCTTTGACCGGGGTTTGACCCGGTCGCCAAAAGACGGTGTTGCCCTCGGTCTCGGTTTTGACCCAAATTAGTCTCATTTGACTGAAAATGACCCACTGGGCCCGAATTTAAGATCTGTTTTGTGAGATTTGTACTCCGCTAAAAGCTCGTGCCAATTACTATTGATTCCGAGTCCAAAATCGAGCGTATTAAGTCATGTTTATGTCCGATCATCATCGGGTGTTCTTTGGAAACTGCTATAGACACCTGACAGTCAAAATGTGGGTGTCTACCGAGCCCCCACCCTGACTGAGACTTGGACAAGGCAAAAGTCAGAGTAGCTACCTGGCCAATCGAGGATTAAGACCTGGCAGACTTCCGATCAGGTCGTTTATAGTCCATTAGACTTGCGTAGAAGGGCTCGCTAGCCATAAGATAGAAATCATACCTCAGTGTATGCTAAAAACTCCATGGGGACTTTCCTAAGAAGCCTTGGGCGTGCCCGCTTGCGGACATATCCCATTTTGGAGCTGGGCGGGAGCTTGCCTAAGAAGCTGCGGGTGTGTCCGTTTGCAGACACATCCCGTGTTTTCCGCTGGGGAGCTTTAATGAGTTGCATAAGCTTGTTTCCGAAGTCTTGGGTGTACCTGTATGCTGACACATAGCAATTTGTATGTAACATTTAGGCAAAACACCGACTCACGTTGGGGAAGTAAAAATTGATTTTTTTTGATAAAATTCGTAAAATGTTGATTGAAATTTTTTTTCGAAAATGTTTGAAGATTTCGAAATATTTTTTTTGAAAACAGAAGTGCTCGGGATGACTTGATTCTTGTATCAGACTTTGAGACGGATTCCTAAGGCTTTTTGGGTTGAGCCTACACCCATGCGAATTAGGAGACATGATGAGAATCCCTACACCTAAGGTAAGTAGGAAAGGATTTTTTATTATAAATAGAGGGTTCCTCGCTTTTAATTTTCATATCTCAATTCGAATCTTCTTCTCTTTTCTCAAAATCTTTTAGACTTTTTGCTATGGGTATCGAACATTTGACCGCAATGCTTCAGACATGGTCCCAGTATTTTCGAGATGAAGACAAAGTCCAGCTGACTCAAATGGGAATTACTGCTTTATTCCCGCTCCAACGACTTAGGGTAGATTCACACTTTCTGGATGCTTGCCTATCCTTTTGGGATACTACCCATCATGTTTTTGCATTTCGTCGAGGAGAAATATGTCTCCTTCCCGAAGAAATCGCAGCCATCGGTGGTTGGTGCCTTAACGCTCGTCCTGCTATTCCCCCGTTTTACCCTGCCCAAGGAGGATATTAAGGGACTTTCTTGGTTTGTCACATGCTGAGACGGACCGTATGGTGAAGGGAGATTCTGTTTCTTTATTTGACCTAGCCGATAAATTCTTGAATTTTAGCGACGTAAGAGTTACTCCCACCCACAGGCGTAGGGCTTTCGCTTTTTGCATGCTCCACCGATATGTCTTTGAAGGAAGAATGGATGCTGACTCGTGTTTGGGTCAAATTAGGCTTATAGGCATAGTTGATCAGATGGAGACGGGTCACAGCCCGGCTTGGCTGACAACTAGGGAGATCATTACGGGCCTTGATGCTAGAAGACTTGACCCGGACCGATAATTGATGGGAAGTATCCGTCTTTTGCAGGTATTATCTTGCGTTTTTCTTTTTTTTCTCTTTTTCTTCTTTTATTTATTTTTTTGACGAACAGGGGCCACTCGATCGAGTGGACCTGTCACTCGATCGAGTGACCTCGGTAAAACCCGTCTGCCTGTTTTCAGCTAGCCCACTCGATCGAGTCAGTTGTTACACTCGATCGAGTGCCTGCCAGCGACACTTAATTTTGCTTACGAAAATTTGCATTTTTTCTTCTAGATCTGGTTATCTGAGCGCTTGTCGATCATAGAGCCCCCGGTGAGCATATCCAAATATCGTAGTTGCCAAATTAGCTCAAGGAAACAGCGAATTAACTCGAGCCATCACATAAACCGAACTTATTGGGATGAAGAATTGAAATTCCATGGTGGGACTTGATTAGATGGGCCGTTATTTGGTGGTTTCTCTCGAAATTGACAGGACTAGCTAAGTGAGACAAAGCCCACTCTTTGGTGATCCTGTCTTTGGATTGGACCGTCCATATCTACCCGGACCGCATTTTGAGGCAGTTCGGTTCATTTGAGCAGATCCCTGAGACTGAAGCAATCATTAACGTTTCGCTCCAATTGACGGACGCTATGTGTGACACGTGACTACAACGCTGGTTTACCCGTGCAAAATGGACTATACCCCGTCCCTGCCAAACCGTTTGGGTTTCAGAGTCATATAAAAAATGGACTTCCGGGGAATCTAAGGAGGCCCGTAAAGATTTGAAGACTGACGAGGCTTTTGACTTGGTTCGTCGGGAAACAATGAAAGATAATAGGGGATTCTTTGCTGAAGGAGAAACTCCCGCTCCCCTCGTCCGACTAGAGTCGGGTCTTAAGTCATAAACTAAGACTCGAGCTAAAGAGACCGGTGCTAGTGACTCACGGGGACGGCTAATGTAATATCCGTGTTTATTATGGGTCAAACTGAGTCAATAATTTATACTAGTAAAATCCGAACAACACGTATTGATCCTTAAACAATCCAGTTAAATATATAAAACTTAGGCCCAAAAAGGGTGTGCGTGTTAACAACTCCACGCATGTTAGCAACTCCAGAACCCAATTGCTAATTATTCTTAACCTAACCTATTCTCACCCTAACCTAGCTATTCCCACCTTTATAAATACACCATACAAACACTCGTTCCGCATGACACAAAACAAAGTGCACATCCAAACGGCCGCACGAAGCAAGGGAAGGAATAGAGGAACCCTAGGAAACGGAACGGACTACCGGCAGGCTAAACCATAACAAGTCACGCCACTCGGGTATGCTACACCGTCTTCTACGTTTTATAGCATGGTTAGTGTTCATTCTGTCGAATTGTACGAGTCGGGATCGGTATGTCGGATTAGCCGTTGATGTGCACTATGGCTGTTACATATTTTGTTAGATCGTCGTTGTATTTGTTGCATCCGTGTCGTACTAGTATTGTCGGGAATGGTGTTGGGTTAATGTGGTGTTACTACATACTATCGTCGGTTGGTTCTTGTGGTTGCCTTTGTCGTATGATGATGATCATGATGATGATGATGATAGTTTAATGATGATACTGACGGGTGTGTCGTATGATGATGATGAAGATAGTTTAAGGATGATGCTGATATTGTTTTATGATGATGGTGACGATAGTTAATGAAATGATGATGATGGTATATACTTGGAGTAATACTAAGGGGATGGTGTGGATGGTTAAGTAAGTATTAAACAATAGTAGTTGCTCACTTATGTCATACCTATTGTGAATTATTAATGAAGTTATGAATAGATTAGTATATATTAGTGTTGATAACAGCTTTAACAATTAAGGGTGTGCGGTAGTGTGTATAATAATAACATTAATACTAACCTGTTTTTTTTAAGGTGTATGTATAGTAATAATAGTAATTCTGTCGGAGCCCAATTTAATTAGAACGGAGTCGGTTTGTTTTTATAAATACCTTACGATCGATATTAATTGAAGTATACAATATTTTATTAGGATCAGACTTTGTAGAGTTTCCGTGGTGATCTGTACTACCGACCCGGTGGTGACCTGCTAATTAGGTAAGGTTCTCCTTACTTAGAATACGTTAATATTATTATGCATGTATGAGTTACGAGTACGATGTGATATTGTGATAATAAGAATAATGTTGAATATTGATGGGAGAATGATTGTTGAATATTGATATATTGGAGTTGGTGAGGCTAGCTTTAGACCTAGCCGGGGCCTTTGATCACGGTCCCCTCCCTGATTTCTCCTCGCGGGTTGTTGAACCTGCGGGGGGTGTGCACACTCGGAATGAAAGGGTCTGCCAGAAGAGTTGAGATGAGAATATTGATTGGTAATGTGATGGTATTGAGGATGCGGAGATGGCGTGGTTATCTGGTACCGATGTCGGTACCAAGATTGTTGAGACTTGATGTTTTATATTTTGTACTTGTATATTAATGTTAGCATGTTCTAACCGTGTTTTCACTGTCTAAACTGTCACCCTATCTTATTGGGGGCCTGCGACGATCCAATTGGCATTTTCGGTCTCTTGGAGAGTAGAGTATTGATGCAAATGTGGATCATTGATGTGTGCTTAATTGAAGGGAATTGCTGTTCGGGAAGGGAGTGCGCGTCCATCACCGTTATACTCTTAGCATGTTCTCGTTATTAGTATTTAATAGACCGTTTAATTCTTGAAGTCGTTTTGGGCTTTTGTGACCGTATTTAGTTCTCGAACTTGGTTTGCATCTTTTGAATAATCTATTAAACTCGATTGTGTTTCAGTATTGTGTTGTGATCGGACTACTGCCTCGGTTAACCCGAGTTGGTAACACTTCCATTTATCCGGGAAGGCCTAGTTAAGGCTCCTGGATAAACGGGGGTGTTACAGCTAAGCCCCCAGACTGAGTTGGAGAAAAGACTTGGACCGAGACTAGCAGCCCGAGACAGATTGGGCCCACGAGACCGGTTACCAGAAAAGGTGAGGGCCCGACTAGGAGCGACTGAGGCGACTGAGGACTCGAGTTCGAGGAAACGAGTCCGGGCTAAGGAGGTTCCCGTGGTGATTCGGGAGCGCTCACCTCCACGTCGTCGCAAGTGGACGGAAAAAGAAGCTAAAGATAAGGGAAAGGGCAAGATGCCCTAAATACCGAATCCCTAGTTTTTATTATTTAAGTATTACTATTATTTATTTTAGTGTCGTGTGCTTTTTTTTTGAATTTTTTTTTTGTAATTTTTAATTTTACGAATTTATCGGATTTTCCTTTTTGAAATAAATAAAGGAAGTCTATTAAAAACCGTTCCTATTTCTTTTTTCGATTGCAGTGGTTGTGCCCTTTTGAGGGGCTGCCTACGTATCCACAATTAATGGAATTAAACCAAACGTAGTTCAGATTTTTAGTAATTTGCAATTTCGAAGTACATCAAGATTACTGGTTCAAGATGTTTACAACAGTAGAATAAATAATTCCAGCTTTTGACTTGCTTTTGAAAGTTTATTTTAAGAAATGATTTTAGTGAACTTTTTGCAAATGACATTGAGAAAGGGCTTAAGGTTAGTAAAGGGTTTAGCTGGTCCAGGTTGGTTGGGTTGTGTGGACATGACATTGGTCCATCCCGACGCGGCCACGCGCGGGTTTGCTGAGGCGAATGAATCTCCATATGAGATGGGTCGAATTGAAATTTAAATCGAAATGGAGTCGCCACCGAACTTTGTGGGAGTTCGGGCCTGTTTGAACCCACTCCATATCTTAGTGGGCCATGCACAAAGTATGGCCCATTCGGATGTCAGAGTTTATTGGGCTCGTCCCTTTGCATTTGATACCGATACCGACATTATTGGATACCGTGTATGGAGTGACTCTCGTGCGCCAACGGTTTCGGGCATCCGGAAACCGAGGTTCTGAGTAAGGGGTGAGGGTACGTGTTGGGAAGTTCACAAAGAACACCCAACCCCGCCCGCAGATTAGCGGCCTCTACTAAGATATCGTTTGACGATTTAATGCGCGTGTTAGTAATACGATGAGATGATATGCAAACAACGTTTTACCTAAACATGCGAGAATTTGAATGGGTTGCTATGTCGATTTAATGCATCTAAATTTAACGTCAAAGCCATATTTAGCGTGCGAGATTCATTTTAGTACAATAAAAGAAATAACGAAAATAAATCGACAAAAATAGAAACAAACATGTTAGTCACGATTATAGCGATAACAACGGTTTGCAAATGATATAGCATGATGTAAATAATATGATGCATGATTCTAGAAAATAGTAAATCACGTGATAGACTTGACACGTGTTGACCGAAGTCATAAAAAATATTACCGAGGCTCGGAAGGTGTTTTGGGACTCACGGTTTTGTCGTGATAAAAGCCACTCGATCGAGTCATTGAGGGGCTCGACCGAGTGGACCTTGGAAAAGGATTCTGCCCAGAATTTGAGGTGATACTCGACTGAGTCACTAAGAGACTCGACCGAGTAGGTCGCCACTCGATCGACTCATTGCGAGACTCGACCGAGTGGTCCTCAAAAAACCATTCCGCCTCGGTTTTGGGGTGCCACTCGATCGAGTGCCCCCTGTACGAACTATAGTTCGTTTTGGAAATTGCTTTGTATTGATTTCGAAATAGCTTTTTCTGATTTTGGAAATTCAATGATTTTATCAAATCGGACAGAAATATTGAATGATTTATGCTTGATTTGGACTTTGATACTCGTTGTATCCGTTATTCGATTATTGAATCGATATTGAATATTTAGAGCGAAATCTAAAAAAATACGTTTGTAAGTCGTTTAAATTAAACTAAAATGACATAGATTATCTCTGCGTTTATAGTGTCGTAATTAATTCTATCGAATTAGGTGATAACTATTTCAGCATCAACGAATATCATATTAGTTAAATTAGTTGACTAAATCGTTTAGATTCGACATCCAACTATTGAGTTGGCATCGGATCTAATAGATTGACAGTTTATATTTGCTTGAATTAAAAGAACTTCACTTGATTCCCTCCGCATCCCGACATCATGATAAATCCTTACGGATTGTGTGATGTCGGATCCGCATCAACAAGTTTCAACTTAACTAAAAAGACGTTTTACTTGAAATAGTTTTAAGAAATCGATGAATATGCGATAATAATGACGATGACAAAATAAAAAAAATCTATTGGTTATGTTGACTCGCTTCAACAATCAAGCATTCGGGGTGTTTGGATAAGCGACCGACAACATCGGGTGAAGCACCCTTGTATATTCGGATTTCCTTATCCCGTCATCCTTTACGCTCGACACGAATTAGCGAGTAATTTAATGTCTTAATACTAGTGATATTATCGATATTATAAAAATGAAAAAAGAGAGAAAAGAACGAGGAAGACGACGCAGGAAGAAAAGAGAAGAAGAAAGAAGAAATCGGGATTTTTGCACCCTCAACCTACATGTTTCGTGCTCTCGGTATTGGACTCGTCTAGTTGTGGCTTTGGCACGGGAGTTCGAGATCTATGTAAGTTGAGTTATGGTGGTTTTAGGGTTTGTAAGTTGCTTGGGTTGTAAGTTGAAGATGAGTGATTAGGGTTTTTGAATGTATTTTTAGGTAAAAAAAGGTGTTGTGAAAGGGTTGCAAAGGAGGTGTATATATTGGCATGCCACATCACCGGAATTAGGGCTACTCGACCGAGTGTCCTGGCGACTCGATCGAGTGGTCCAAAGCAGACGCACACGGGCCTGTTGAGGGCCCACTCGGTCGAGTGGGCTGACACTCGATCGAGTGGGTCAGCTGGAGCGAAGGGGTCCGAATTTTTGACTTTGGGTTGGACTCTTGGTATTTGTATGGCTATTTTTGTGACTCGGAAACGGCT
The DNA here is from genome assembly GCA_958450325.1 of Agrostemma githago. Taxonomy (NCBI): domain Eukaryota; kingdom Viridiplantae; phylum Streptophyta; class Magnoliopsida; order Caryophyllales; family Caryophyllaceae; genus Agrostemma; species Agrostemma githago. Next base: position 43,427,243 of record OY288244.1, read on the forward strand.
TTGACCGGGGTTTGACCCGGTTGCTAAAAGACGGATTCATTTCCGGTGACGGTTTTGACCCAAATTAGTCTTATTCGATTGGAAACAGTCCAGTGGGCCTGAATTTGAAGTCGGTTTTGTGAGATTTGTACTCCGTAAAAAGCCCAAGCCAGAAACTAACGGTTTTGAGCCCATATCTGAGCGCGTAGAAACACGTTTTTGTCCGATCATCATCGGGTGTTTTTTCGAAACTGCTATAGACACCTAGCAGCCAAATGTGGGTGTCTACAGAGTCCCCACTCTGACTAAGGCTTGGACAAGGCTTAGACTTGCGTGAAAGGATTAAGCCATAGGATAGAAATCATACCTGAGTTCTGTCGTCGAGAGTAGCTCCGTGGGACTTGTTTTTTAAGCCCTGGGTGTATCTGTATGCGGATACATCCCGTCTTGGAGCTGCGCGGGAGCTTGCCTAAGAAGCCCTGTGTGTGTCCGTTTGCAGACACATCCCATCTCAGAACTATGCGGGAGCTTGCCTAAAAAGCCCTGAGTGTGTCCGTTCGCAGACACATCCCGATCCGAAATTACGCGTGAGCTTGCCTAAAAAGCCGTGGGTGTGCCCGTTTGCAGACACATCCCAATCCAAACTTGCGCGGGAGCTTGCATAGAAAGACCTGGGTGTGCCCGTTCGCAGGCACATCCCAACTCAGAATTACGCGGGAGCTTGGCTAAGAAGCCCTGGGTGTACCTATATGTAGACACATCCCGTGATTCTTTTAGGAGGAATGCCCCCTTGGGCCTTCCGCTGGGAAGCTTAGTGAGTTTGCGCAGGCCTGCGACTCACGCTGGGGAATAAAAATTTGATGTTCCGTTGGGAGGCCAAGCTGGTACCATAAATGTTAGATATATAGGCAAAAATAGCAAACATAGCAGGTAGCAAGATAGCATACAGGAAATGCAGCTAGCATCTATACACTGACTTGCGCTGGGGAAAATGATTTTTGCTTCATTTTGAAATCGAAGTCCTGAAAGCAACTCACGTGCTAGGAGATAGGTTTTCAAAATTGAAAGGGGTAGAAACGAAATCTGCAGTTTAAATAGACTGAAATTCGACCTTGTCAAAAAGGATTTTCTCAAATGGCTAAGTTTTGCAAATTTCAAAGTGAGAATTTGAAGAGTGAGGCCTACCGACAGACTCGACACTGGATGTGACAAGACGAGTTGACAAACACGAACTGGACTCTCGAGGGTTGGACCGTGACTCAGTAAAGGGGTTGGCCACCTAAGATGACAAGACTCTTAAGTCGCGCTATTCCGTAGCCTAGGCGAGTGGCAACATGGTCAAATCCTCGGAAAGAGACTGTTTCCGTATGACAGGGCTTAGTAGTAGCAATGCCGTAGACTGGTGCTCTTTTGGATCTTTTTTGGTTTTGGGGTATATTCCCAAAGTGGGTGTCATTTCAAGTCCCTAACGAATTCTTGTCTTCGAGTGAGCCGAGTACTTTAACACACTATAGAAGGTGGCTAGATTTTGAAAGTTTTTTGGATTTTTTGAGTGGGTGGAGAACTTCTGCTTAGGAGAAGCCCCCAGGACGACAAAGCTGGTTGTTGAGAACATGACGGTGTCGTGACCGGAATGATGGTGCTTTTTGCATGTGTGTCAAGTGGGTGGTTGTGCCCTTGTTGTAAGGATGCCTACGTATTCACGTGAGGTGAAATCAAACCCTGCCGTAGTTCAGTGAATTGAAAGATATAATATGGTGCCTAGTCTAATAGAACTTTGTGTGTAACTAGCCATATTGACGGTGTAGGCTAGGTGCATTCCCAATGATGTCTTGATCAAAGGGCTAGAATGGTTAGGATGTTGATCCTGTGACTGTGAGCGTTCTTCGGGGTAGCCCCCAGGGGTGGTGTGAACTATTTAGGCATGTTCTAGGCGGACCGCAAGTTGAACTCCCATGTTTGGGACTGGTAACTGGTTTAGATAATTTTGGAAATGTGGTGCTAGGTCATAAGTGGCTTTGACGTTTTGACATCTGGAGCTTGATTTTGTGGAGCTAAGACTTCAAGGATAAGGTATTGTAGTGTGGTAGGGAAGGGGGAAGTCGAGTAAAAACGACTCGAACTTCGATCGGGGTAGGTTTGATAATGCGGGACCTGGTTTCCATGTCTGGCCCTAACGGTTAGGGGTATCCTATAGAGCTTGAATCCTTAAAAATTTCGGGCTGTCTCTTAGCCTAGTTCTCGAGAAGGTCTTGAGGGTTGTAATGTGGGAAGGCTAAATGTGGTGTTAGCTGACCAGCCTGATTGTTTCTCCCCTATAGGATGGTATGGGTATTGATAATTTTGAATTGACCGTTTCACTTGAGTTGACCGTTAACTACGGTCATGGGATTCTTCATTTGGGTTGACCGTTTAACCTCGGTCATGGGTGGATCTTTTTTGATGATGGCCTGTTTTTGTTTTGTTTTGGCCTTTTGCTTTTTTTCCTAGACTTTTGATTTTTTTCGTCCAGCTTTTTTTTATCCCCCTATGGCGTGGGCAATATGCAAAAGTATTCCCGGATCCGTGGCATCCATTTGTGGGTGGATCTGGGGCTGGGCATATCAGTTAGGTTAGGCTTTTGGAGCTAAGCTTTTGTAAGCATGGCGGTTTGGATCTCGGTAATGTCATCATAATTCCGAGCATTCTTGGTGGGAGCATCGTCCCGAGTTGGGTATTTTTGGCATCAAGTCTATAGAGTCTCGATGCTTCTTTTTTACTTCTGGTCAGACTAACGCCTAAGGTAGGGATTGGTCAGTCTTACTGGAGGGGTGTTTATTGTGGGAAAGGGGCTTGCCTCCCGTCTTGAACCCAAGCTAGGAGACTACCTAGATTTGTCATAGGATTCGATACCGCTCCTGCTAAAGGTAGTTATGTGTCTTTCTATACCAGACATGGAACAGGCAAAGGAAAACACGGGTCTCAATTTCCTGCAGTCATTATAGATGTGCCTATAATAGTCACGTGCGTGTGCTCACAGTGTAGAGAGTACTAGATATTATACGTATCTAGTGCCTATAATACCTAGTATCCACATGAGTCGGACTCAACGTTATCGATGTGCATAATAAATATTACGGAATGTAAAGTTGTGTTTAGATGACAACCTAGTGACAATACGACTTCTTAAGGCGGATTCTCCCAACTTTCCTGTGGCAAATTCGGCAGATCTTCGCTACGGTGGCTACAGTTGGCTAGTCGAACACGGGTGCCCCTTTTCGTTCGGATCAAGCCAAGGACTCGAGGAACTACGAGGAGTAGTGTCGATTCGCGTATCAGAAGAAAACGATCGAGTGGATCGTCCTTAGTGTCGGAGTGCGACGCTAAGGTAGAGGAAGGAGCTCGTAGGGAGAAGGATGGGAAGTTGTGAAATGCAAATTGTGTTCGAATTCTGAGTTGTGTTGAAATGAGCGGAGAAGCGGGGTATTTATAATGCTTGGTGGCGTGCACACCAGAACTGAGGCGCCTGAGGATGGGCGTAAGGGAATTAATTGGTGTCGATGCAACCGTAATGACACGACTAAGACCGTCTTAATGTTGAATTAATTTTTCCGAGTAATTATTTGACCCATTCTATATAAAAACCATCTAAAACATCGTAAAATCATGTCGTGTTGCAGTCCGATGATCATCGGGTGTTTGTTGGGCACTTTTGTAGCGACCAGGTCAGAATTTGGGTGTCTACAGGTGCTGGTCATTCCGGATTGGTATGCTACTTTTCTTTCCTCAGCAGCTGTTATAGGAGATCCAGGTCTTTCTGACCATGCTCCTATTTTAGTTACTATATTGGATGCTCCTCAAATAAAAAAGCCATTCAATTTTCTTAATAGTTGGATAGACCAATCTAATTTTCTGTCCACGGTGGCTCAAGCTTAGAATAAATTAGTTACAAGTTCCCCTATTTTCTTTTTCTTTTTTTGCAAAAATTAAATCAGCAAAAAAAGCATTGCAGGCTTTCCACAGGTTGCATTTTTCTAACACATCTTTGAGAGTTATAGAATCTAAAAATATCTTCTTTCCTTTCAACAAAGGCTTAGTAAAGATCTCTTCTCTTCTTCTCTGATTCTTAGAAAAAGGTTTTGCTCTAGCAGTATAATGATCTTAAGGCAGCTGAATTAAATGCTCACTCAGAGGACAAAAATAAAGGACCTCCAGCTCACTGATTGTTCAACCAAATATTTTTATGCAAAAATTTCAGAAAGAAGAAACAGCCAAATGATTTGTTCTATTTCTGATGCACAAGGCTCAATTCATGAAGGTACTCACTCAGTTGCTCTAGCTTTTCAGAAGTATTATATGGATCTTTTAGGAAAATCAGCTAAAGTGGAGGAGATTGATCCCAAATTAATAAATCTTGGTCCTTGCTTAACTGTTTCTCAGCATAGTAGCCTTCTTACCTCTATAAGTAAGTTAGAAATTAAGAATGCTCTTTTCAGTGTGGATAATAATAGCAATTCTGGCATGGATGGGTTCTCAGCAGGGTTTTATAAAGCAGCTTGGTTGATAATTCAGGCTGACTTTTGCAATGCAATACTTAGTTTTTCAAGAAAGGGCACATGTTAAAGCAAGCTAATTCAACTCTTATTTCCCTAATTCCTAAAAAGAAGGATGCATCCTCTGTGCAGAAATACATGCCTATTTCCTGTTGTACAGTTTTTTACAAAATTGTGAGTAAAATTGTTTCAAACAGGTTGAAAGTTCTGCTTCCTGTTGATGTGGCTAAAGTCGTATTACCAAATCAAGATTATCCTAGTACTACTAACAAGATAGTCAGTGGTAAGTAGGGTATCGTATCCGTAGGGAGAAGGTCAAACTGTTAGAAGCTATGGCGATTCTTAATTGCTCAAACGGCTGGTTTGATTGATTTAACTAAAGCTAGAAGTACGTAAACAAAATATGAACTAATCAATTAAAGGAAAATCTAGGGCTATGGGTTCACAATGAGCAGACAAATGATCACGCAAGAATAATCGATAAACACACAAACATGCTAGTTGGCTATAATACGTCCTCTCGGATCGAAATCAACCTAGGAAGACACTAACGGGCTCTCGCTACTTATTAGGCTTCCTACCGAAGCACATGCGGGTCTAATCTCAACTCGGCTCTCGCACATGAACTGAAATTTTTCTATTTCGATTAACAAGTTGTGGCCTTTAACAAATTAATCGTCTTTTAGAGCATGTTAACAAGGCACTAGCATATATATGAATTCATCAAATATTCAACAAGAACTTAAATTCTACCCATCGATCCCCCATGACCCTAGTAACGGAATTAGCTACTCATAATTTAATTCACACGAGATAAACAATTGATAATGAAATGCATAATGATTGATATGGAAAAAGGGAAACTAATAAAATCAATACTAGAAATGAAAATAAACAATGAAGAACATAAAAGATGAATAAGAATTAAAACTAATTGAAATGATTACCGATTGGAAATTGTAGCAAGAACAAGAGTAAATCTTCCAAAATAGAGAATGAAAAAAAGTAATATTCTTCTAATACTAGGCTTAGAGTTCTTAGGAAAATGGAAAAAGGTCTGTTCCAATCTAATACAAGGCATTCCTATATAGGAAAAGAAAGAAGAAGCTGAAAAGACACTACAGCTATGTCGTCCCGAATCAGAATGGAGTCTGTCCCGAATCGGGATTAAAGTCGTCCCATGGGATGAGGGTCGTCCCGAATCGGGACAGCTGAAAAATCCAATATTGCTCAATTTCCTTCATTTTGCCGTGAGTAAGGAGATAGGGACGACATCCATCCCTAGGGACGGACCTCGGGACCAACAAAAAGGACTTCTCTAGTCTTCTAAACTTCATGATATGGTTCCAACTTGACTCGGCATCACTTCATGACATCCACGCAACCTCAATAGCGACACCTAACTTGTGGATAAATAGTCACCGACCTCCATGTGAGCCATGATGAAAGGGAAAAGGCGCCCATATCGCCTATTTTCCTACGAAACCAACAAAACACTACAAAACACACTAGAGGAGAAGATTAGTTCCCAAAACCGCTCCTAAGAGTGCATTTAACGCAATAAATACATGGGAAAATGAGGGTAAAAGCATATAAAATATCAACACATCAAAATCCCCCAAACCGAACCCTTGCTTGTCCTCAAGCAAGCATCGTCAAACTTGACAAAACAAGAGCGGTAAACAAAACCAAATATCCGCGAAATGACAAATCCCATTGACAAGCCCTACCAAGTTCACAATTCCATCTCAATTCAAACACGAGATGCAAAATAAGCACACATGGTTTAGAATTACATGGCAAAAATATGAGGGAGACAAGTACTAAGACATTTCAACTCTTGCATGACCCTTATTGACATCGGACTCCTCACGGGTTCACTCTTCACTCATTTGTGAACGGGTAGTATATTGTGAGAACACTCACCTACTACAACTCATAAGAATGCGCCCGCGACAGAGGATGGTAAACATTCCAAATTCCATTGTCAATTTATCACAATTTGCACAAAAGAAGCTTAGAAATGGACAAAAGAAGGCTCGGGTGAAGGGTAGAAGGTGGACAAACGTTATGGACATGTGGAGCTAAAGGTTAAACTAGCAACAATCCAAACGCGCCAAGAATGCTCAAACCACGACTAACACCACTTAATTATTATTACATCAATACAAAACAACAAATGTATCGAGTTATAACTTCAACCAACATCACTTCCCAATTCGATAACAATTATAAACAACTTGGAAGTAACATTATCTTTTCTTTCACTTCTTTCTTCTTGTTTTTTTTCTTTCTTTTTTCAAACTTTTTTTTCTTTTTTTCTTTCCACTTCATTTTTCATTTTTCCACAAAAGAAACCTCGGGAATCAATCCCAGAAACAATTCTCACATTATTATCAACATTCACCACAATAACCTTAATGAGCACTCATAACGCATCCGACAATTACTAGCTTAACAAGGTAGGCATGGTATTTGTAGCTAAATATTGTGGGGTATAAAAATAAGCATGTGGGCTCAAAAGGCTAAGATATATTATGTGAGAAAACAACGAAATAGCTTCAAGTGCAAACTGATCAAAAACATCACGGATAATGGAACAAAAACCATACATGTGCGTAATTATGCAACGCATACAACAAGGAGACCTACTCTCACCTAAAAACGATCGATTAAACATGAATCAATCCAAAAGGCTCTAAAACTCACATTTTGTAGCTTACCAACGTCGAGGATCAAGTATACTTTGTCTTAGTCTCATCATCACACACAAAATTGTCAAAACATCACCAAAATGTACAAATCCTGATAACCAAGCTTAAAAGGAGATATGAACGGAAAACCGCAAATCTATGCAAGGGGATAAGCACAACGGGATAGCAACAAACCCACAACTAATTTTTTTGAGATTTTTTTTTTGAAACTAAATATAATACAAGACTCGACACCATTCCCCCCAAACCAGTCTATAAAATGTCCTCATTGTAGCTTAAAACATTGGGTCCACAGCACCACAAAGCCACAAGAGAACCAAGTCAAAGGAGACAGTCATAAACTGAAATAAAATAAAGAAAATAAAAGAGAAATACCTATTTACAAAGCTGGGTCTCCCCCAAATCAGCAGGGGGGATGGTGGCTAGAATGCCACCTGAATCAGTCAACCATGTCATCTGCGTCGGGGTTAGTGACCCCGACTTAAGTGTCTAGTGCATCACCCCGAGAAGTACCAGTACGAACGTTGCTAGAAGCAGAATTATCAACCTGAGACCATGAATACCAACTAGGATGCTCGTCAGACTCGTGTACCCAACCTCGCCTCGCGGCTTCAGCATATCAAGGGCCTAGGGCACGGGCTTGGTCATTATGAATTACCCGTAAGTTGGCCATGACGTCGGAGAATCCACTCGTGTCAGATGGAGTAGTAGAAATAAGAGTGGACGACGGAGGACCTTGGGGCTGTGTCGGAGCAGGACGCCTTGCATACGTAAGCTCGGGTTGAACTACCCCCCCCCCCCCCCCCCCCGATAGGTAGGCGATAGGAAGGAGGTGTAAAATCGGTAAGGGTTGCTGGGGGCGCGACTTCTGTGAGCCGTTCTAATTGGGGCAAAGGCTGTCGGGATGGTAAAGCAATGGAACCCGAACCGTCAATAAGCCACTGTTGTCGTTCCCCCTCAATCAGACGACAACAAGGGAGCGACTGTAGGTAGTTAAGGTCAATGTATGCACGTCCCTCGAGTGGTTTTAGACCATCTTCCGTAAATGACGTCCACCCTAAAGCTAAATGAGTAATGAGCCCGCCTACACAAATTGCTTTCGTCCGAGTACTATGTGCTTGGGATTGAAGGTGCGATGCAAAGTAGTAGGCAATATTGATGTTGAACGGAGCTTGACGTTGCACATTGAGGTAGGAGCCTAAAAACTCAAGCTTGGTGAGTCGTACATTACTGGGTTCCGGCCTCCCTAGGATAGTTGAGGCGACGAAACGCTGCCAAATGCGGACTACCGGGTGGTGGATAGAAACACTACGAAGGTGACTATAGTCCTCAAAATCAACCCCTCCTAAACAACTCCAAAGCACATGAGCATCAAATGATTCAGGGGCCAATAATTCCAAGTGACATGCAAGTCCGAAAAGCTCACAAAAGTCCTCGAATGAACGATCATAGCCCACGTTAAGCACTCGAAACGTGATACGGTAAGTGTCATTTTTTCGCTTCGTCTTGACAAAGTTGAATGAGCTTAGGAACTCCAAAGTGAGACCTGCATAAGTGGAATGAAACATAGAGAAGAAAGATTGCATCCCAACGCCCTCAAAAAGGGCTCTAGTCTGGTCAAGAATGCCTAGAGTAGTAAGCATCTCACTATCTAAGAAGATTGTGGGTCGAATGGGGAGCTTCTTTAACCTTTGGTAACATAGCCATTGTGCTTCGGAACCAAAAATGATGGTTGGGTGGTCGAGGTCATGCCATAATGGTGGACTAGGTGCATAGGTAGAGGGTTCCTCAACCCCCGAACGACTAGAACTAGGCCTCTTAGTCCTCCTTTTAGCCTTTGCCATTGTGAAAGCTAGGTCGGAAAAAGAAGCTCAGACTTAAGGACTCAGAATCGAGATAGGCTGAGAACCAAAAGAAATCGAAACAACACAGAATCAGAAGCAGAGCACAAAAATCCAAAATTTCCGTCCTACAAAAGAACCCGGCAATAGAGATCGAAAAATCGCAAAATTGATGCACCAAATAAGTCTAAAAACAGCAATGAAGTGTTAATTAACCTATTTAACTGACCAAATCCATGAAAAATCAATCAGGAAAATCGATGCTCACAAACCCTAATTATGTGAATTGGTGAAATTGAAGCAATTAGGGAAAGAAAACACCTAAATCTTGTGAGAATTGAAACAATCAGGCAGTTCTCGATCAACTGCACTAGCAACTCGCCGGAATCGACCCAAAACGCCCCAAATTCGACCCAAACACCTGTTCGCGCGACGAAAACCGCGAAATCCGACGACCCACCAACGAAATCCGTGAGGCGAGAGTGAATAGCTAGAGTTGAAACAGAAAGTCGGATAATGGAGGATGAGAATGGAGGGGGATGATGGTGATGAAATTGGTGCTTGAATTTAGGGAAGGAGGAGGATGAAGAAGAGTAGTAGTACGTGATACTGCTATTGACCTTTATTTTGGTTTTTTTTATTGATAGAGTGGTGAAGTTGTATTCTACAGGTCATCCGTCCCGAATAGGGATGAGTTTAATCCCGAATCGGGATCACCATAGTGCAACCCGGGACGAGATCATCTTGTTGGGACGAATCTCGTCCCTTTCCTTCATATGCTCGCACTTCTCCTTTTTTTTAGTGAATTATGGTCCCTATTAGGGACCACCATCGTCCCTAATAGGGACCACAATCAAATCATCCAAGTAGGCAAATCTCCTTATAAGCATTACGCGACTCGGAAACCAGGAACAACCTCAATAAAGCGACTCGGAAACCTGGAACAACCTCAATAAAACTACGTCAAATCCCTCCCTCACATCACTCAAAGTTCTAAAAATAAAATAAAATAAAATAAAATAAAAATAAAATAAAATATATACAGAATCGGGCTGCCTCCCGGTAGCGCTGGTTTATAGTCCCGCACGACTTGATTACCTCAAATCAGAGAGATGGGTGAGCGGGATGAAGTTGAATAACTTCAATCGCCCCAATGTGAGCTCCGTCCTTGTAGATTTTCAAACATTGGCCGTTCACTTTAAAACGTTCACCCGAATCATTCTCAATTTCGATCGAGCCAAATTTACCAACCTGGGTGACGGAAAAAGGACCGGACCAACGGGATTTGAGTTTTCCGGGGAACAACCAGAGTCTAGAGTTGAATAATAATACCTTATCCCCGACGTTGAATTCACGATCAAGGATATGCTTGTCATGCCATCAGGTGCGCTCCTTGTAAACCCGAGCACTATCATAGGCACCAAGACGGAATTCCTCTAACTCATTCAATTGCATGAGTCACCTCTCCCCACTCAAATGTGGATCCAAGTTAAGCTCCTTGATCGCCCACCAAGCCTTGTACTCAAGCTTAATGGGCAAATGGCATGACTTGCCATAAACCAATCGGTAAGGTGAAGTACCAATAGGCGTTTTAAAGGCGGTGCTATAAGCCCATAATGTATCATCTAGCTTAGAGCTCCAATCCTTTCGAGCTTTTGACACGACCTTCTGGAGAATAGACTTGATTTCCCTATTGGACACCTCAACTTGCCCACTCGTTTGAGGGTGGTAGGCAAGACCGGTCGGTGAGAGACACCGTACTTAGCAAGTAAAGCATCAAGTCGCTTCTCATGAAAATGGCTTCCGCCATCACTAATAATCGCCCTGGGAACACCAAAGCGGGGGAAAATGATCTTTTTGAACAAATAAATTACCGTTCTAGCATCATTACCAGGAGATGCTACCGCCTCCACCCACTTGGAGACATAATCAACCGCAACCAAAATATATCGGTTGCCTTGGATGACGGGAACGGGCCTTGATAATCCACACCCCAGACATCAAAAATTTCTACCTCGAGTATCCCATTTTGAGGCATCTCATGCCTCCTAGAAATATTACCGGTCCTTTGACATGCGTCGCAGAACATAATAAAAGCTTGGGCATCTCGGAATAAGGTTGGCCAATAAAAACCCGACTGGAGGACCTTAGCCGTGGTTCGGCTCGGTCCATGATGGCCACCATATGACGATGAATGACAACTCTCTAGAACTCCTCGAACTTCCCATTGAGGGACACATCGACGGAAAATACCATCGACACACTCAAATAAATAAAGGTCATCCCAAAAAAATTGTCGAACATCATGTAGAAATGTTTTCTTTTGCTGATAAGAAAGATCAGAAGGTAATACCTTGCCAACTAAATAATTAGCATAATCCGCATACCAAGGTCCTTTGCTGTCACCGGTAGTTAAGGCCATAAGAGACTCATCGGGAAAAGAGTCAGCTGTGGGGATGACAACTCCTTCCTCCTCAACTCTAAGCCTCGATAAATGATCTGCAACGGCATTTTCCGCTCCCTTCTTATCCCGGATCGATAAATCAAACTCTTGGAGGAGAAGGATCCATCGAAGTAATCGGGGCTTCGCTTCTTTCTTAGCAAGGAGGTACTTGAGAGCCGCATGATTGGTGAAAACAATGACTTCCGATCCAATAGGTTCTGAACTTTTCCAAACCATACACTCTAGCTAGCAATTCCTTCTTGGTAGTTGCATAGTTAACTTGAGCATTATCAAGTGTTTTACTAGCATAGTATATAGCATGCAAGACTTTGTCCTTTCTTTGGCCCAAAACCGCTCCCACAGCATAATCACTCGCGTCACACATTATCTCGAATGGCAAATTCCAATCCGGTGACTGAATAATCGGAGCAAAAATGAGGGCCTGCTTAATCCTGTTAAAAGTTTCCACACACTTATCAGTAAAATCGAAAGGGGCATCCTTTAGGAGCAATTGTGTAAGTGGCTTATTAGCAATTTTGGAAAAGTCCTTGATAAAGCGGCGATAAAATCCCGCATGACCAAGGAAACTTCTCACTCCCTTCACATTAACCGGCAAGGGCAATTGCTCAATCACTTGCACCTTTGCTTTATCCACTTGAATGCCCTTTTCGGAGACCACATGACCCAAAACAACACCCTCAGTGACCATAAAATGGCACTTCTCCCAATTCAAGACCAAACTAACCTCTACACATCGGTTTAAAATGGCATCCAAGTTAGCTAGACAAGCTGAAAAACTCATACCATACACACTAAAGTCGTCCATAAACACTTCCATGATGGACTCGATGTAGTCGGAAAATATGCTCATCATGCATCTTTGAAAGGTGGCGGGTGCGTTACATAGCCCGAATGGCATCCTGCGATATGCGAAAGTGCCATATGGACAAGTGAACGTAGTCTTTTCTTGGTCAGCCGGGTGTATCGGGATTTGGAAAAATCCCTAATATCCATCTAAATAGCAAAAATACTTGTGAAAAGCTAGTCTCTCAAGCATTTGGTCGATAAAGGGCAATGGGAAATGGTCTTTAAGTGTAGCGGTGTTCAACTTTCTATAGTCTATGCACATTCTCCATCCCGTCACAATTCGTGTAGGGATTAATTCATTCTTCTCATTCGGGACCACAGTAGTCCCTCCCTTCTTAGGTACAACATGTACCGGACTCACCCACTTTGAATCGGGAACCGCATAAATGATTCCCGCATCCAACAATTTCATAACTTCCTTTTTAACAACCTCTTGCATATTTCGGTTCAACTTACGTTGACCCCGGACACAAGGACGATTACCTTCCTCAAGATGAATTCTACGCATACAGAAATCGGGACTGATTCCCTTCAAGTCATCAAGACTATACCCCAAAGCTTTCCTATTTTTCTTCAAAACAACTAACAAATCAGAAAGTTGTTGCTCAGTTAAATCAGCACTTACAATCAAGGGGAAGCTCTCGGTATCGTCTAAAAAGGCATAGTGTAGGTGAGACGGAAGTGGCTTACGCTCCGGAACGGTTATGTCAATAGCAAATGAGGTGTAGACGATGTTGGTTACATCGACACCTTGCTCCTCCCTGAGCATCCTTCCTTCCAAAGTAGGTTCCAAGGCATCAACGGTAGCAGAGTCAACGGAAGCATCACCTACACACGCTTCCAAACATATCAGAGCTTCTAAGGGGTCCCGTATAAGGAACACCTCCATAGAATCATGAATTACAACACCAATAACATCTATCATGCAACAAGAATCCGTTACCATCGGGTTCTTAAGTGTACTATCTAAGCAGAAAATAATGGTGTCTCCACCCACTTCCAAGGTCAGTTTACCGTTCTTGACATCGATCATCGCGCCGGCGGTGTGAAAAAATGGCCTTCTCAAAATTATGGGAATTTGGGTGTCCTCGGCCATGTCTAGGACGATAAAATCAATCGGGATAAAAAAAATTCCAACTCTAACGGGCACGTCTTCTAAAACTCCCAAAGGGCGTTTTATGGAACGATCCGCCATCTGCAAAGTGACACTAGTACACTTAAGAGGACCCATATTAAGTTTTTCACAAACGGAGTAAGGCATGACACTTACACTAGCACCTAAATCACATAAAGCTTTATCAAGCGATAAGGTGCCTATGGTGTAAGGAATCGAGAAACTACCGGGGTCCTTTAGCTTTGGTGGGGCTTTGTTCTGTAAAAATGCACTACACTCTGCAGTAGGAGCAAAGGTTTCTACCTCACCAATGCTTCTCTTCCGAGTCAAGACGTCCTTCATAAATTTGGTATAAGATGGGACCTGCATAATGAGCTCGGTAAATGGGACCGTAACCTGCAAATTCTTTACAACCTCCATGAACTTGCCAAATTGGGTAGCCTCCTTCCGATTCTTCAATCGACCCGGGAATGGTACTTGAATTGTTGGACTAGTCGGGGTGGGAACGGGAGTAGTGGGTGGTGGAACTTGATCTTCACTTGGAGTTTCCACAATAACATCGTCATTGACATCTTCCACTAGAACCTCCTCCTTCTCGGCCGGTGTATCGTCCTTAGGCATCGAAGGACCCTCATAGTGTGTGCCACTACGAAGAGTGATCGCATTAGCCGTATCATGTTGTTGATCACCTTGAGAAGGAAGTTTACCTTGTTGACGCGTTGCTTGTGACGCGGCAAGGTGTCCCACTTGATTCTCCAAATTCTTGTTGGCATTATCCTTAGCTTGATCATTCTTTTGCATTTGTTCCATCATAGAGTCCTAGGCCTTGGCCATCATCTGCATCATATTACGAAGCTCAGCCATTTCATTAGAACTCGAAGAAAAAGAAGAATTACCTTGAGCTTGTGCGGAGGATTGGCCAAAATTCTGCTGACTAGTACCGAAATTCTGATTACTAGTATCGAAATTCTGATGAGAATTCCCGAAGTTCTGATTAGTATTGCCAAAATTTTGTTGATGTTGACCCGAGTGGGGTCGCTGCTGAAAATTTCCCTGATTTTGGAAATTCCTTTGATTACCGAAATTATGTTGGTTCTGAAAATTCCCTTGATTCTGGAAATTCTGTTGATTCTGGAGATGTTGCTTGTGCGGGGGCACATAGGGTGGTGTAATAGGCGGGTTCAAGACATTAGTACTCCTGTAAGACAAAAGAGATGCATCATAGCCCGGTTGGTTCATATATGGAAAGCGTGGACGCATAGAATGGAATGCATTCACCTGTTCTATGGAGCCTAGACAATCCTGAGCTTGGTGGTCCGCGGCACCACATCGCATACGTGCATACTCTTGCATGGCATGTACTTGATGCATGCCTCCTCCCCCTTGAGAATTTGACACTTCAAATGCATCAAATCTCTTAGCCAAAGCGGCTAATTGAACGGCCACGGCATTAGAGGACCCACTTTCACCGGAATTTGATCGAGTATTACCACGTGGATTACCCCATCGGGAGTGATGAGATGCCATCTCTTCTATTGTTTGCCAAGCCTTATCATCATCCACGTTACATTGGAATCGCCCATTACATGCCGAATCAAGTGTACTCCTGCAATCATCATACAACCCGTTAAAAAATTGGTTACAAAGGAACCAAACCTGAAAATCATGGTGCGGGCATTCCTTCATAAGCTTCTTGAACCGCTCCCACGCTTCATGAATATTTTCGTTCAGAGTTTGACGAAAATTGGTGATTTGACTCCGGAGCATGTTCGTCTTTTGTGGAGGGTAATAGTGCTTGTAGAAGGCAAGGTCAAGAGAATTCCAATCGGTGATCCCCTCGGTGACTTTATCAAGGTCCGTTATCCACTCCCTAGCGGAATCTCGTAGTGAGAACATGAAGAGCATCTCCATGACTTCTTCTTGAGTTACTCCAGCCGGAAGTGGAATCGTGGAGCAATAATCAGTAAAAATCCTCATATGCTTGTGAGGATCCTCCTTCGGGTCACCACCAAATTGATTCTTCTCCACCAAGGTAATAAAGGCAGGGCGAATCTCGAATGTACCTTGGGTGGCAGTTGGTCGTTTAACCAACTTAGGAAGAGCAGTTTGCTCGGGCTCCGAATGACTAGAAAGCTTCGGCATTTTTATGATCGGAGGGGGTGGTAAAATGATCTCGGACTGAGATTGATTTTCTTCTTGAAAGGACTGATTCTCAGCTACGAATTCGGTATGAATAGCTTCCAAAGTCTCGAGATCAGGAGCTGCAGAAATCCCTCTCCAAAATTGTCGTTGCCTGCGAAAGGTTTTCTCGGGTTCAGGATCGAACGGAGTAAGCTCTGATGACCGGAAAGACCTGGGCATAAGCAAAACTACAATAGGAAAGTGAGATCAATCTCAAGGAGTTTTACTTCCTTGAGACGAAAGAGAGCAAAAAAGAAACAAGCTAAAAAACATGAAAAACCGTCTCCCCGGCAACGGTGCCAAATTTGATGTGGCTAAAGTCGTATTACCAAATCAAGATTATCCTAGTACTACTAACAAGATAGTCAGTGGTAAGTAGGGTATCGTATTCGCAGGGAGAAGGTCAAACTGTTAGAAGCTATGGCTATTCTTAATTGCTCAAATGGCTGGTTTGATTGATTTAACTAAAGCTAGAAGTACGTAAACAAAATGTGAACTAATCAATTAAAGGAAAATCTAGGGCTATGGGTTCTCAATAAGCAGACAAATGATCACGCAAGAATAATCGATAAACACACAAACATGCTAATTGGTTATAATACGTCCTCTCGGATCGAAATCAACCTAGGAAGACACTAACGGGCTCTCGCTACTTATTAGGCTTCCTACCGAATCACATGCGGGTCTAATCTCAACTCGGTTCTCGCACATGAACTGAAATTTTCCTAGTTCGATTAACAAGTTGTGGCCTTTAACAAATTAATCGTCTTTTAGAGCATGTTAACAAGGCACTAGCATATATATGAATTCATCAAATATTCAACAAGAACTTAAATTCTACCCATCGATCCCCCTTGACCCTAGTAACGGAATTAGCTACTCATAATTAAATTCACACGAAATAAACAATTGATAATGAAATGCATAATGATTGTTATGGAAAAAGGGAAACTAATAAAATCAATACTAGAAATGAAAATAAACAATGAAGAACATAAAAGATGAATAAGAATTAAAACTAATTGAAATGATTACCGATTGGAAATTGTAGCAAGAACAAGAGTAAATCTTCCAAAATAGAGAATGAAAAAAAGTAATATTCTTCTAATACTAGGCTTAGAGTTCTTAGGAAAATGGAAAAAGGTCTGTTCCAATCTAATACAAGGCATTCCTATATAGCCAAAGAAAGAAGAAGCTGAAAAGACACTACAGCTATGTCATTCCGAATCGGGATGGAGTCCGTCCCGAATCGGAATTAAAGTCGTCCCATGGGATGAGGGTCGTCTCGAATCGGGACAGCTGAAAAATCCAATATTGCTCAATTTCCTTCTTTTTGCCACGAGTAAGGAGATAGGGACGACATCCATCTCTAGGGACGGGCCTCGGGACCAACAAAAAGGACTCCTCTAGTCTTCTAAACTTCATTATATGGTTCCAACTTGACTCGGGATCACTTCATGACATCCACGCAACCTCGATAGCGACACCTAACTTGTGGATAAATAGTCACCGACCTCCATGTGAGCCATGATGAAAGGGAAAAGGCGCCCATATCGCCTATTTTCCTACGAAACCAACAAAACAATACAAAACACACTAGAGGAGAATATTAGTTCCCAAAACCGCTCCTAAGAGCGCATTTAACACGATAAATACATGGGAAAATGAGGGTAAAAGCATATAAAATATCAACACATCACCTGTGCTTATAGGAGATGAACAAGCAGGATTCATTAAAGGGCACAGTTTGTTTGCGAATACTTTGTTGTCCCAAACATTGGTAAAAGGGTATACTAGGAAGTTTATAACTCCTAGATGTATGATTAAAATTGACATTAGAAAAGCATTTGACTCCTTCAAATGGAGTTTTGTTCAGCAGATGTTGCAGCTTTTGGGTTTTCCTTCTTTGTTTATCTCTTGGATCATGGGATGCATATCTAATCGTTAGTATTCCTTTAAACTAAATGGAGGAGTCCGTGGGTTTTTTCAGGGTCAAAGTGGTACTAGGCAGGGTGATCCACTATCACCTTACCTATTTGTGTTGAACATGGAGGTTCTTTCAAGAGCATTGCGAACTATCACTCATAAGGATCAAGTATCTTTCCATCCCAAATGTTGTAAAATCAATCTTACACATTTAATTTTTGCAGATGACTTGATGGTTTTTGTTAGAGGGGATGTTCTGTCTACTAAGGCTGTCAAAACTACTCTGGATCAGTTTGGTTCTATGTCAGGATTAAAAGCTAACTTAGATAAAACTTGTATCTACTTTGGTGCAGTTTCTCCAATAGTTCAGCAAGAAATTCTACACTGTACAGGCATTACTTCAAGCACTTTTCCCTTTAGATATCTGGGTATTCCATTGAATGATCCTACCATACAAGTGCATATGTTTAACTCCATGATTTTGAAGCTTCAGAATTCAATCAAGCATTGGACTTCTAATTTGTTATCTTATGTTGGTAAAAATACAACTAATCAACTCAGTGGTATTTGGGTTACATAATTTCTGGTGTTTAAGCATCCTTCTTCCCAAAGCCGTGGTAAGGAGTATGGAGAAGTTATTTAAGGACTTTTCTTTGGAATCAGTCCTAGTACAAGAAGAATGACATTCAAAAAGTGGAAGAAAGTTTGCTCCCCTTGGCAGTATGGAGGTCTGAATATTAAACAGTTGATTGCATGGAATAAAGCCCTTCTATCTCGATGGCTACGACAACTCTCTACAACCGCAGGAAGTATTTGGATAAAATGGTGCAAGTTCTTCATAATGCCTAACAGTTCTATCTGGACAGTACATTCTAAAGAGTATTTTTCTTCATTTTTAAAGCACATTTTGGAAGTTCGAGATGAATATATTGATAAATGTGGTTCCATTCAGGCAACTGAAACTTTTCTTCTTGTTGTGCATCTGGAAACACTTTTCATATTTCTGCAGCCGATGATTTCATCAGAGAAAGTGCTCCAGACTTGGCTTGGTTCAGAGTGCTTACATCCCTTATTACCCTCCCAAGGCATAAAGTTATTCTTACCCTTGGAGGTTAGAATCAGCTCCCAACAGTAGATAAGTTCCAACAGAAGGATTTTCATCTGGCTAACAGATGTTGCTTATGTCAAGAAGAAGAAGAAGAAACAATTAAGAATCTGTTCTTTTCTTGTTCCTTTTTTTAACACAGTCTGGAAATGCATTCGGCAATGGATGAATGTTTTCTGTCCTCGATCAGATCTCAGATATGCACTTAAATAGATATCAAGTCATCATGAGAGGAAGTATTGGAGGGCATCCTGGTTCAAAGTTAGTTTGGCAGTAACTGTTTACTTGATTTGGAAGGAGAGGAATGCTAGACTGTTTACATCTTCTATAGCTACAGGAAGCACAATTGTACAACAAGTCAAGTTGATAGTTTCTATTAGATTTTTTTGCCTATAAGCACAATCCTAAATATGTTAGGATTATATAGAAAGTCTAGAGTCTAGTGTGATAGGTCTTTTGCAACCTTCTAATTTCATTTGAATCCATGAAATGATATCGCGATGGACGAATCCCATATCCGTAAGTCGGATCATGCCCTCCGCAATCTCTTCCGTGCGGTTGTGGAGAAGGTGGGGAGGGACGAGAAAGCGTTGCCTGACGTTTGGCTTCCCCCTCTTGACCTGATATTGTTAAACGAATACCTGGAACAGGTAGGCATGTGTTGTTCTTCGACGCCAGGTATTTAGGGTGTATGTTTTCTGATTTTTGACGAGCTGCTGATGCTTATCTTTATTCATGTCTTGTCTATTTTGCAGGCTCCAAGTTTTGTCGTCTGGATGCCGGAGGAGCTAGAGCTGCTGGAGGTGGATTCTAAGCATCAGTCAGTCACTACTCGCCTATGGTTTCCCGAAGTTGAACGTCCTACACTAACGATCTACTCAAAGAGCAAAGCCTCCAAGTCCAAGAGGCGCCAGCCGGCTCCTAAGCCTCCTCTTCCTAAGTGGTCAGCCACCAGAGGCGATGCACTGTCCGTGGAGGTGGCCGACAACTGTGTCGGTCAAGGTGAAAGCTCCGCCGGCTTCAAGGCAGTAAATTCCGTTATGGAGCCTAGTCCTCCCAAGGCCACCGAAGCCCTGACAGTGACCGTGGCGTCTGCTGCCCCGGTACTCCCATCTGTTCCTGAGCTAGTACTTGAGGGAGGGCGTTCGACGGAGATGCCATCCGGGGTGGCTAAACCGTTTGATAACCTGATGGATAACATGCCAACCGCCCAACTTTTTGAGGCCTCTAGAGGCAAGGCAGTAATGCAGGACGTGGACACCGCCCTGAATGCTTCTGTCCCTTCACTTTCTGGAAAGGCGCTGTCTAACTTCTTTAAGGTCTTCGAACTTAGGGACGTATCCTCCAAGGGTCCTTCCACCACTGAAGCTTAGTTTGAAGCGCTTCAGCGTCGGACTGCTGACGCAATTTCCTTTTTCAGTAACTCTTTCGCTACCTTCTCCAAACTAGGTCGCACTTTGTTGAAACCAAGTCCTGACGCTGCCATCGTTTCCGAGCTGAGGGCCAGTTTCCAGGAGGCTAAGGGGCTGAGGGTAGAGTTAGGGTTGAGTCTGAGGCCCTCCAGGCAGCCGGCCATAAGATTTTCGCCCTTCAGGGGGGTCTACAGAAGACGTCGAGTGATCGGGACAGCCTGAAGGATAGGTTGTCGACGGCGGTCGTGGAGGTTTCATTGGTGGAGGAGAAGCTGGCCGACGCCCTAAAAGAAGCTGAGCAGCTGAGGCAGCAGAAGTCTGAGATGGAGTGTAACATTCGCGAATTTCCTAGCTATGCTATTTATTATGTTACGACTCCGTCGTAATTCTGTTATTTCTTTGGCATCTTTTCTCCACTTTTGAGTTCCGTATTATTTTATCGAGCCAAACATTATTATTTTTGTTGAAAGGTTTAATTATTTTATTTGTCTATCACGAAGCTGTTTACATAAATTTCATCACAAACTATTTATTTACAATCGAGAAATTTCATTTTTCTAACAAACCTTTGTTTTCAGCTAAAACTTGAGTCATTTAAATTTTCTAAAGACGTTCAAACAAGTTTATATTTATTTATGACTCAAAAAATATTTTTATTAGAAAAAAATAATTATTTAAGGATTTTATTACGAAGTTTCGTAAATAACTTTTTTCTAACGCGAGGTTTACTCGATAGCTTTGAACTGACTCTTATATTTTTACGATCCTTATTTTTATCAATCTACAATTATTTTCGGACCCAATTGGAGTCATGTGTGTCGTGACACACACAAGTTTTTGCTACAACTATTTCATTTTATTCTTTGAACCTTGTTTTAGTCCTCATTCAACATGGGACACACTGACCCTGGACACTTTTCTCTCATTGAGACTTTACCTATTTTACTCTCCATCAAACAAGTTTTTAGTATTCTACTAGTGAAAGTCTAGCCTTCTACACTGATTCTATCCATAACGTCATTTTGATTATTATTATTATTATCAATAAATTTAAAAACATATACATTATATACATAACGGCAACAATACATTAGTATACATTAGTATTCTACTAGTGAAAGTCTAGCCCACCCTTAGAGAATCACATATACATGTCATGTTAAAAACATAACAGCAACAATCAGTGAGGAGCAATGCCAACGTTCTCCCAACCATATTACAAGATTTTAAAACTGTAATTACTATAATATGAAAAAAGTAAAAACTGAAAACAGTGAAACATTATAATAAAAATAAGCTTTCGGAGAAAACTTAAAATATTTGCCAACCCGCAAATCAAAATTTATTGATAATAATAATAATCAATATGACGTTATGGATAGAATCAGTATAGAAGGCTAGACTTTCACTAGTCGAATACTAAAAACTAGCTTTGAGAACTTAGTTCAAACAAATCAAACTTCGATCTCTGATCTAGGCAACTCAACCATAATAGGACGACGACTTATAAATGCGAGGTCCTAGCTTAAGTAAATATACACACCCCTCCTAGAACAACAAATATGCCCAGTTCAACCCGACGGCGTCTTACAATCCGAGGTACGAGCTTAAGTAAATATGTATACACTCCTGAACACCAAGTGTGTCTAGTTCAACAACCAATGGATCCCAAATGGATACACCAGCCTTACAGTTGATGACCAAAACGTAGAGCCCAGAATATATTACTCTAAACTGCACACTTGTCCTTATTCCTTAACTCTAAAACAAAGCCATTATCGATATTCAAACGAGATAATCATTGTAAATAGTATGAAGATAAAAGAAATACAAATTTTTTGTTAAAATGAAACTTTCTATTTTTAGGAAACTTCTATTTTTTAGAAATTTTACTAAAATTAGCATCATATCGAAATATCGAAAATATTAGTTCATATTAGTACAAAAATTTTCAGTAAACAATATACATTTATAAAACTAATATTTTCGGCTTTAACGATATTAATTGCTAAAACAAGAACAATTGCTTTATGAAATTATTGAAATATCATACAAGTGTTTATAAAATGATTAAAAATGTCTTAAACTTTTTAATACTACTAATTAGGGTGTTTCCAAAATTTATAAACTAAAATTCCCTAATTATTAATAGTTTTGACAAAACAAGCATTAGTAGGATTTTACGAAGAATATCACAATAAATCATTTAATGTCTTTTATTTATTAAAAAATTTAACCAACTTTTGAATATCATGAGGTGTGATTCAAGTGATCAAGTTTTAGCTTCCAGAACCATTAAAAATAGCTGAAAAAATAATTTATTTAGCTGAAACAGAATATTTTATCGATAATTCGCAACTTTGTTCATAAATTGATACTACCATTTAAAGACATAAATAAATAGTGTAAAAATTATGTAAATTAGTGCAAATACATATTTGGACATTCTGTCCAAAAAAATAAATTTTACAGAATCTGTAAACTCGGTCTAATCTCGACAATAACGATTAATAAAAATAGTAACTACAAAACGATTTAGGTATAAATAACCAAAAATTATTATCATACTTAAAAACTGGGATTTTCTAGAAACATATAATTTTATAGAACGTAAAATTCCAGATTTCATAAAATTCAATAAAACCGTCTTTTAAAACCTGTTTTCGCAATTAATGATTCCCTTAATAAAATTTGTCGTTCCTAATATTTTATTAAGACACTAAAATCATGAAAAATACATTTTTATCATGGAAATATCAGGAACATTTCTTTTCAGATTTAAAACAGTAACCAAAAATCATAAATCAAAATAGCAAACCCGATTTTAACGATAAACGATGATTTAAAGTGATTAATTAATTCACCCACTAAACATTTCCGAAAAATTACGAAAAAACTCAGGAAATTCCTATTCATCGTAAAAGTCATCCAAATAGAATTTCAGACTTAAATAAAATGTTTAAGTATAAGAACTCAAAATCGGCAATTAATCATTTTTGTCTTATCGGTAATAATTCATTAAACGATACTTAAAATATCATAAAATACGAAATTATCGAAAATCAACCAAAATATTTTTTTATACAATATATGTGTATTTTATGCGTTTAGGCCAAATAATACGATTTTAGGAAAAACAACAATTTAATCATTACTCTCGGAAAAAAGAAAAAAAATGTCTAAACATACAAATTTTAGGACTTTTAAAACGAAATCAGAATTCACGAGACCTAATATATTGTCTAAACAAAATTCTAATTGTACACATGCCAATACACAAATTAAAATTATGCAATACGAGTAACATTGACGTTACCGTTACTCGTCCAAGTCCTAATCAATGTGATATTCGTCCTCTCCAGGGTCTTCTTGGAAGCTTATAATAAAAATAATTCATGATTAAAAAAAAGACCATAAGATGGCTAATAAAAGGTGACGAGAATAAATTTAAACATGCTCAATTGATACCTTTGCGAAGGAGATAATTAAAGGATCGAAACAAGTGAACAATGTGGACAAAAATGAGGATGAAGAACACGGTTTTCTGACAGAAAATCGTTGTTGCTGTAGGCTGCCTTCACGTGTGATTTAGAGAGAGAATGAGAGAATTTTTGCTTGATTTCAAAATGTGAATGAATGTAGAAGCGAAGTATGAATAATATGAGGTTGTATGGGGACTTAAATTGGTACAAAAGATTGCCAAGCTAAGTGAGGCTCACAAAACTAGCCAAAGTGGGGTGTGAAAGCACAAATATAATGAAGGCAAATTGAGTGATTGAGGGAGAGTAAAATAGGTAAAGTCTCAATGAGAGAAAAGTGTCCAGGGTGAGTGTATCCCATGTTGAATGAGAACTAAAACAAGGTTCGAAGGATAAAATGAAATAGTTGTAGCAAAAACTTGTGTGTGTCACGACACACATGACTCCAATTGGGTCCGAAAATAATTGTAGATTGATACAAATAAGGATCGTAAAATTATTAGAGTCAGTTCAAAGCTATCGAGTAAACCTCGCGTTAGAAAAAAGTTGTTTACGAAACTTCGTAATAAAATCCTTAAATAATTATTTTTTTCTAATAAAAATATTTTTTGAGTCAGAAATAAATATAAACTTGTTTGAACGTCTTTAGAAAATTTAAATGACTCAAGTTTTAGCTAAAAACAAAGGTTCGTTAGAAAAATGAAATTTCTCGATAGTAAATAAATAGGTTGTGATGAAATTTATGTAACCAGCTTCGTGATAGACAAATAAAATAATTAAACCTTTCAACAAAAATCATAATGTTTGGCTCGATAAAATAATATGGAACTCAAAAGTGGAGAAAAGATGCCAAAATTAATAACAGAATTACGACGGAGTCGTAACAAAATAAATAGCATAGCTAGGAAATTCGCGAATGTTACACTCCATCTCCGACTTCTGCTGCCTCAGCTGCTCAGCTTCTTTTAGGGCGTCGGCCAGCTTCTCCTTCACAACCGAAACCTCCACGACCGCCGTCGACAACCTATCCTTCAGGTTGTCCCGATCACTCGACATCTTTTGTAGATCCCCCTGAATGGCGGAAATCTTCTAGTCGGCTGCCTGGAGGGCCTCAGACCCAACCCTGACTCTCCCCTCAGCCTCCTGGAAACTGGCCCTCAGCTCGGAAATGATGGAGGCGTCAGGACTTGGTTTCAGCAAAGTGCGACCCAGTTTGGAGAAGGTAGCGAAAGAGTTACTGAATAAGGAAATTGCATCGGCAGTCCGACGCTGAAGCGCTTCAAACTGAGCTTCAGTGGAGGAAGGACCCTTGGAGGATACGTCCCCAAGTTCGAAGCCCTTAAAGAAGTCAGACAGCGCCCCTCCAGAAAGTGAAGGGAAGCAAGCATTCAGGGCGGTGTCAACGTCCTGCATTACTGCCTTGCCTCTAGAGGCCTCAAAAAGTTGGGCTGTTGGCATGTTATCCATCGGGTTGTCAAACGGCGTAACCACCCTGGATGGCATCTCCGTCGAACGCCCTCCCTCAAGTACTTGCTCAGGAACATATGGGAGTACCGGGGCAGCAGACGCCACGGTCACTGTCAGGGCTTCGGCGACGTTGGGAGGACAAGGCTCCATAGGGGAATTGACTGCCTTTAAGCCGGCGGAGCATTCACCCTGACCGGCACAGTTGTCGGCCACCTCCACGGAGAGTGCAGCGCCTCTGGTGGCCGACCACTTAGAAAGAGGAGGCTTAGGAGCCGGCTAGCACCTCCTGGACTTGGAGGCTTTGATCTTTGAGTAGATCGTTAGTGTAGGACGTTCAACTTCGGGAAACCATAGGCGAGTAGTGACTGGCTGATGCTTAGAATCCACCTCCAGTAGCTCTAGCTCCTCCGGCATCCAGACGACAGAACGTGGAGCCTGTAAAATAGACAAGACATGAATAAAGATAAGCATTGGCAGCTCGTCAAAAATCAGAAAACATACACCCAAAATACCTGGCGTCGAAGAACAACACATGCTTACCCGTTCCAGGTATTCGTTTAACAATATCAGGTCAAGAGGGGGAAGCCAAACGTCAGGCAACGCTTTCTCGTCCCTCCCCACCTTCTCCACAACCGCACGAAAGAGATTGTGGAGGGCATGATCCCACTTATGGATATGGGATTCGTCCATCGAGATATCATTTCATTGATTCAAATGAAATTAGAAGGTTGCAAAAGACCTATCACACTAGACTCTTGACTTTCTATATAATCCTAACATATTTAGGATTGTGCTTATAGGCAAAAAAATCTAATAGAAAATATGAACTTGACTTGTTGTACAATTGTGCTTGCTGTAGCTATAGAAGATGTAAACAGTCTAGCATTCCTCTCCTTCCAAATCAAGTAAACATTTGCTGCCAAACTAACTTTGAACCAGACTGCCTTCCAATGCTTCCTCTCATGATGACTTGATATCTATTTAAGTGCATATCTGAGATCTGATCGAGGACAGAAAACATTCATCCACCGCTGAATGCATTTCCAGACTGTTTTAATGCCATTTCGATTATGGTGCACTTTAATTAACTAAGTACACAGTAATTACATTAGAATGATATTACTACAACACAATTTTATGGTCCATCATCTTCTTCACCAATTTTCGAAATCCATCCGTGCAATTTGCACGGGTCAAAACTAGTTTATTTGAAAAATGATGTCTTTGGCATATGATTGTATTATAACAAGTCATTTATTGAAAAATTGTGTCTTTGATATTAACTTGTATGGGGTAAGAAATCATTTGTCTAAAAAATGGTGTCTTTGTTCGTTGGTTGCGTTAACTAACATTTAATGGTGGGAGGGTGCATTGTAAAAAAAAGTGTTTCGAAAGTGTAACCGTCTTGGTTTACTTGACCTCATTAATTGAAGTTTCGGGTTGTGTTAACGGTACGTGTGTAAGATTTTTTTTTTTTGAAAATAAGAAATGTAACCGTTTGATGTACCTCGATCCCATTGATCGGGAGTCTTGGTGGTATTAACGGTATTCGTAGTTGACGGGTTTTACTTTGGCCAAGGTGATGGCATTGAAAACATTTTTTTTTGAAAGTGGTGAGTGTAAAATTTGCCATGATAACGGCGTCTAAAAAAATGTTTTCCCATTTTAGAAATCATGACTTGACCGGAGTATAGGTGTTTAAGAAAAGGTCGTTTTGAAAATAGGAGGTATTTTTTTGAAAAACGGAATTGGGTGCGGTTGAATATGTTGGCGTGGTTGAATCCAGATTTTTTAGTGTTTTATTTGGGTTGTTTGCAAAGACATACACATAACTAGGAATACATACACTCATGCAGGATGCAGACACGGGTAGGTTAGGGTAGGCTACCGCCCACGAATAGTCTTTACTTAGGCATTGACAAATCGTCTATGGAAACGAGTGTCGTACCGTTCGTTCGGAGCTATCCAATTATTATTCCCACGGGGTACGCGTTAGGCGGCCGGAGCGTCAATCGAGTATCTCTTCGCGTGTCCCTAAAGATCTTACCGCGAAGAGGTCGAATGGTCCTGATATCGGTTAGAGTGGGCTTTTTAGGGCCAAAACCTGTAGTGACCACAACTAGGAACTAGGAAATGAGCTTCACCGACCTCGTTCAAGTTACACCACCACTGGAAATTCGTTTCCAAATCCCCAGCGGAGTCGCCAAACGTGTTTTAGTAGATGTTTGTGGACCTAGTGTGCACATCTAGTGTTGTCGTAGTGCATAATAAAAGAAAGTACAAATATGGAAAGTTTTGTTTAAATGACAACCTAGTGATGACTCGGCTTCAAAGGCGGATCCTCCTAGCTTGCCTAGTGACTCCGGCAGAGCTCCGTTACCGTTTACCCTTCCTGCGGCTACTCCGGCAGAGCTCCGTTACTATTGGCTGATTCTGCGGCTAATCCGGCATGACTTTGTTTCTAGACTATAGCTAGTCGAACACAGACACCTCGGGATCGAGTAGTGGAGTGCTCAAAGGTGAGGAGTAGCGTCAATGTTTCTTTTATTGGAACACTATCGAGTGGATCGTTTGCCTCGGGTGCCGGGGTGCGAGCCCTTAGCGAGAAACTCTTTACGAGTGAAGAGGGAAGAGAATTGAAGAAGTTGTGTCGAAATGAGGGGATGGAGGGGGTTATTTATAGGTGTTTTCGGCCCTCGTCACCCGGATGGACGCTTGAGTCCAGGCACACCAAGACTCAAGCGCCTGGGTTCAAGCGTGTGAAGACTCAGACGCGCAAGGTGAGGCGCTCGGTGTTTTGAAGATACAATTTTGATACTTTCCAAAACCGAGAGGTGGGTGTATAATGCGAAGCTTGGGGGTTAAGGTTTCCCTCCCTTGACCTAGCGCCGTGGTGCTTAGTGGACCTCGGGTGTACATCCCGGGGTCTGCTTGGCGTGGTGCTGACTCGGTTCGAGTTTCAGGACCGACTCGGGGTCCTGGTGTCAGAATTGACTCTAATTAGTGTCTATGCGACCGTAATGACACGACTAAGGCTGCCATCATGTTAGTTTAATTTTTCCGAGTAATTTATTTGATCCGTTCAATAGAAAAACTACCTAAAACATCGCGGACCTGCGTCCCGTTGCAGTCTGATCGTCATCGAGTGTTTGTTGGGCACTCCTGCAGCCACCAGGTCCTAATCTGGGTGTCTACAAGTTCAAAAAAATCAAATCTCGATCTCTAACTAGGCTACTTAACCATAATAGGACAATGATTTATAAATGCGTGACCCTAGTTTAAGATAATATGCACACCCCTCTCGAGCACCATAAATACTCAGTTCAACCCGACGGCGTCTTACACTGCGAGGCACGAGTTTAAGGTCAAAATGTACAGACACTCCCGAACACCATATATGCTCGGTTCAACAACCGGTGTGCCCCGTAAAGACACACCAGCCTTATAGTTGATGGCAAAAACGTAAACTCCCGAATATATTACTCTAACCCCACACTTGTCCTTATTCCATAACTTCAAAACAAGTCATTATCGATATTGAGAATAATTAATCATTATAATAATATGAAGATAAAAGGAATAAACATTTTATATTAAAAGAGGAAACTTTCTATAATTAGAAACTTACTATTTTTAGAAAGTTACTTAAAATAGAAATTTTGTTATAGAAAATACGTAAGCTATTAAAATAAGTGAAATGTATAAAAATAGCATTTCTAACGAAATTAACATATTACTATTATCGTCGTTATCGTAACTTTAATATATTTCTAAATTCGTTACTCAAAATATAAATAAAATATAATAAGTCAATATATAGTATTTAATAAATAATTAGGAAATCGAGTTAAAACTATAAATTTTAGAAAAGAGGTGTTTTAAAAAAAAACGATATCAAAATTAATTTAGTCGACGAATTTTATAAATCAAACGAGATTTTATAAAGCTTTCAAATTAGTTTTAGCAAATACATTTTATCAATAAATAATACTGATTTTACTAAAAATAATCAATCATATTCAAATGAGAAATTATTAGGAAAAATAATCTCGAATAAAAATGTATTTAAAACAAAATCGACGATTTTCTCATTTATTAGTATAAGTCGTTAAACAAAATTAACTTAGTAAACAAGTATAAAATATCCCATTCTTTCCAAAGACGCTAATTGGTTACATAAATTGATGTAATCAGTTGGTGTTTTTTGTAATTGGTTATACATTCATTATATATATATACTTACCTTTCAACAAAAAAAAAGTATATAAACCTTGATTATAATATAAAAATACGATTTTGAGTTAAAATTATAAATTAACGGAATTTGAAGAAAATATGAAATCGTTATTATTTAGTTACTAGTGTCACGATAACCAACAAAATATTATAACGATCACAAATAATAAAATTATTAACTATTTATGAAAATGACATTGAATAGTTATAAAATATTTATAAGGGTTATTTAATGACAATAATACCAACTATAGGGCGTCTTTCCAAAATAATACTAATTTCAATAAATCTGAGAATAATACGTATTATTGGAGTAATTAAACAAGAGTAGTATAAGTAAGTTTATCACCTCATTAATATTTAACCTGTTATCCTCCATCCTCCTTCTTAGACCTGGATAATGGGTGAACCGTGTCGGGTTAGCTTCGGGTCGGGCCAATTTCGGGTTATAATATTCGGGTTGACTTCAGGTCGGGTCAGATAATTTCGGGGTCGGGTCATTCTCGGGTTTGCTGTTTTCAACTTTTTTTTAGGGATATCCACTCGTTTTCAATAATAATAGTCGGGTCAATTAAGATTATGGGGCAAAATCATGTCTTCAGTTCGGGTGTCGGGTCGGGTTCGGTTTGACTTATTCGGGTCGGGTCAATTTTGCCAGGTTACTCCTGTTTACTTCTCTCCTTCATCCTCTCTCTCTATTACCCTTCATCCTTCATCAGTTTTTTTTCTATACGTTTCGTTTAGATTAACGTGTTGATGTTGGTGTAGGATTGTGTTGTTAGCTACATTTGGTGAGGTTGAAGGAACAGAAATACGGAAGACATTAATGACGTTTAATGCCCTGTACACTAAGTAAGTGAAAAGGAGTGAAGTAATATGAAATAAATTAATGGCGAAAAGGAAGGTGAATGAGTTCTACCGGTAACTGGTCATCTATATTACTCTGGTTTAAGTACTTCAAAAATATGTATTATTATCAGATTTATTAAAATTGAAATTATTTTCGAAAGATGATCTATAATTGGTATTATTGTCATTAACTAAAATTAAAGGTGAAAAAAGAAGGTGGAAGGGTTCTACAGGTAACCGGTCACCTATACTACTCTGGTTTAACTACTCCAATAATACGTATTATTCCCAGATTTATTAAAATTGATATTATTTTGGGAAGACGCTCTATAGTTGGTATTACTGTTGTTAAATAACCCTATTTATAAAGCACACGATTTGAAATTAAACTTTTAGCAAATAATACGTAGCTAATAAAAATAGAAAACCGAATGTAAAGTATTTACTACATACCACTACTCAATCATATAATATAATACTGAGTAACGTTCTAAAGTTACCTTGAGTCGATAACTTCAAGGCAAATGCCCGTCGATTTAGTCCATGCTCCACTCCCGAGTCTAAAGTCATCTCAGACACCTATTCTTCTATACTCCGTAGGCTCCAACGTAAACAAGAATGCACAATAACCAAACGAAAGGAGTCGGAGTTAACGAAGATGGTCACAAAACAGATGCCCGATTCTCATAACAAACACGAGGACAAAAAGGGAATTGATGCATCAAGAGAAAAGCGAGGACCGAACTTAATCGAGTCAACAAAGCGTAACGATATGAAACAACTCGGAACAGATGCACCAGCGAGCAACAACAAATGAAATCAGAGGAAAAAGAGAAAAGAAGAAGAAGAAGAACAGGAACAAGGGTGAGACGATAGCATAACAGTGACCACGCAGCAGCGTATCCGACACAAACAGAAACGAAGAAGAACAAGAAGACAGAACAAGGCCACGATGATAATGAAACAACAACAGTAGTAATGAATAGCACTTAAACGACTAACAGCAAAACGATCAGCAACATCAATCGACACCTAGCAGCGAATCGAAAACAGGACAACGGAAACACGCACAACAGCAGCAGTAACCGCAATAGTAAGAAGAAGAAGAAGAATGAAGAGCAGCAGCAACAGTAATAGCACAGCAGCAACAACGCAATTACCCAGAAGCACAAGCAGCAACCAGAACGACGAAGAATAAGAAAAAGAGATTAAAAAAGAAGAAGGGAGAAGAAAAGCAGCAGGTGCACGACAAAAGAAGAAGGGAAACAGAAAGGACGTACCTCGACTTAAAGCTGCAACAGCGAAGGATAGAGATCAGAGGAGGAGAACCATTGCTGGAAGAACGAAGGAGAAGCAGCAACTAGAAATGGCAGTAGCAGCGAGCATCAAATCGCATCGAAAATAGAGGTAAACAGAGGGGGTCGATGGATGAAGATTGATGGAGAAGATAGCAGAAGAAAGGGGAAGAATGAATGGAAAAAAATGAAACAAAAAGGCAGATGGAGAGAACGTTAGTTAGGTGGACAAGGGGGAAGTATGATGATGAAGCGGTGGAAAGAGGAATGAAAAGCAAAGGGTGGACATTGAATCAAAGAGTGGATGCAAGGGACACGTAAAACAAAAAGAAATGGGGAAAGGGGGCTGAATAGCTCTCGTTGGAGTGAGTAAGAAATACGGTTTAATTAAATGAATCGGGTAGGAACCGTAATTCCGAAACAAAAAGTTGACAGACCCACGAAATAGAATTAAAAATGAATCAATAAAATTAATAAATAATCGGGCCGTCAAATAAAATGAGTAAATAAAGTATTCGAGACGAAAACAAAGCTTATAGAATTAAATAATTTAGACGATGAAATATTATTTTCCGCTAAATAATAAATCTTCGATAAAGTGAATTAAATTGATTTCTCGAGGAAAGGTAATAAATATTTTGACAAAATTTAAAATAAATGAGCTTCGAGCCAAAAAATAGAAAATCAAGCTTAAATATAAATAAATAAAAAGAATTTAAAATTTAAATCGTCGAAATACACTTTCGATAAGAATTAAATTAAATGTATAAAATGAATCCAAACAGAAATAAAAATACGTTTTAAATATAAGAAGAGTTTTCGAGTCAAATAGAGTTTTAGGAGTTTGAAACGATTAAACGATAAATTCATTTTATAATAATTTTAAGAATTACGAGTTAAGTCGTAAATAAAAAAAGTACGAATATAACTTTAAATTAATTTATTTTATAAAATCAGTGGTGTTACTGTCATCGACATAGGATTAATAATGCTAAGACTGTCAACATCATGGTTCAGGCTGTCAACAACCTGATGAATCAAGCCAACAATGGTGGAGATCTTAGACCAGGCTTTGGTCCAAGGGGAAGAGGCAGAGGCCGAGTTCATGGGAGAGGAGGAAGAGGACCAAGTCATGGAGCCGAAGACTTCTCAGACTCTGAATAAAGCGAACAAGAAGAGGAGTCTGAACACTTTGACGAACATCTCAAGCTAAAAATTCCTGATTTTTCTGGTGGATTAAATCCTGGTGAACTACTAGAATGGATTAGGGATACGGAGTATTGGAGTATAAAGGGTATAATGATATTAAGTCATTTAAAACTGCAACTTTGAAGTTAAAAGGCTATGCATCTCTGTGGTAATAAAACATGAAGTTTCAAAGGAGTAAGGAGGGTAAAGTGTAACACCCGCTATTTTCCTAACATTTTTATTCTTTCCGTTATGACGTCATTATAACTCTATCACATTTTGGCTTATGTTTCATCATTATTCCAAGCTTATCTTCAATTTTGAGTTTAATGATACTTATTTATATTTTTTAAAAGATTTTAATTCTTTTAAATCTATTTATTTGATTTGCTTCGTAAACTATTTATTTTTCCGCGAGGGATTTTATCCCTACGAATTAACGTATTTAAGCTCGAATTAGAGTTATTTCTTTTTCTAAAAATGTCTAAACATATTTTTATAATATTTTCAACTAATAAAAATTTTTATTTACGAAAATTAAGCCATTTATGATTTTAATACGAAGTTTCGTAAATAATTATTTTCTTACGCGAGGTTTACTCGAATTGCTTTGAAATGCCTTTAACTATTTTACGATTCTTGTTTTTATCAACTTATAAATCATTTGAGACCTTTTCATCATATTTTGGACCGACAAAGCTTCTTGTCGCAATTTAACTACGTTTTACTAACACGTTTCATTTTATCACTTTAAACCGTAAACATAAGATTCTTTTCTTGTCATTGAATTGAGGCTGTAATACTCAAACTTTTCATTCCTTTTCTTATTCTTTTGGCCGGTCAACCTATGCTAATAAGCACATTGGATTCTTCATCCACCTTAATTCCATTTATGCTCATTTAACTTTAGTAACCTCCTCCTCCCTTACATTCATTTGTGCATTTTCAAAAAATTGTTGTTACAACATCTTCTTCTTTTTTCCTTTTGGCCGAGCACTTTCTCCCTCCTCCCTAGGCATATTTTTGTTTAATTCGAGTCCTAATCGTCTCATATTCATCGTCGAATCAATCCTCTTTCCAATTCCTTCGTTAAGGTAATAATCGATGTCATTTTTTATCATTATTTACCTTGATTTTTAGCTTTTCTCATGGTATTTTTCTGCCATGATTTTTTATATATTGTAGGATTCGTGGATGATCCCGAGGTTGACGAGTATATTATCGATTCAGACTTGGATTAGAGGTAACGTCGATGTTACTCGGTATTTCGTGATTTTAATTGTGTAATTGCATGTATATTTTTATATTTCATTTTTGATAATATATGTATGTCATATAATCTGTAAAAATTTTAAAAGATGAAAATTTGCATGTTTCGGTATTTTTATCGCTTTTACGAGATTACTGATTAAATTGTTGTATTAGTTTGTAAAATCGTAATAATTGGCCTAAACTTGTAATATATGATTATATTCTATAAAAATGAGGTTTTTGATGAATTTTAATAATTTAGTATTTTTCTGATATTTTAGTTATCGATTATTCAATTATTACCGTTTATGAACAAAAACGATTAAAAGCCGATTTTTAGTTCTAGTACTTAAAAATTTAATTCTAATCTGATTTTTGACGTGGTGAAACTTTCTGATGAAATAGAAGTATTTGAATTTTTTTATAATTTTCCGGAATTGTTAAGTGGATGAATTAATTAATCACTTTAAATCATCGTTTATGGATAAAAACGCGTTTGTCGTTTAAATTCTCGATTTCTGGTCCTGTGATTAAATATGGAAAAAAATGTGATACTGATGATTTCAAAATAAAATGTAATTTTATGATCTTTAGTGCTTTAATAAAATGTTAGGAACGATAAGTTTTATTAATGGAATCGTTAATTGTGAAAACGAGTTTTAAAGACGGTTTTAACGAGATTTATTAAATCTGGAAATTTTGAAAATCTGGAAAAATAGTAGTTTCTAGAAAATAATAATTTTTAATTTCAATAATAATTTTTGGATACTAATACGTAAATCGTTTGGTATTTACTATTTTTATTAATCGTTATTGTCGAGATTGGACGATTAACGAGAAAACCCTTTAAAAACCGAGTCTAAGTATTATGGAAAATTTTCTCTTCTGGACAGAATGTCCATAAATGTATTTCATCTATTTTACGTAATTTTTTTTTACTATTTATTAAAGTCTTTAATTAATAGTAATGATTTTGGACAAAACTACGATTTATCGTTAAAATGTTTCGTCTTACCTAAAAGAAATATTTTTCCAGCAATTTTGAAAAGTTTTAAATCTGAAACTTTAAGAGTTAAATCATCCCTTAACATACTCTTAACATATTCATTGTTTTAATTAAATAAAAGACGTTAAAAGATTTAATTTGACTTTTGTCGTAAAATCCTATTTATAATTATATTGTCAATACTAATAATAATTAGGGAATTTTAGCTTTGTAACTTTTGAAAACACCCTGATTAGTAGTATTAAAGAGTTTACATTTTAATAATTTCATAACACTTCTACGATTTTTTTTTGGTGAAGGGTAAGTATGTATTAAAAAATGATGATCAATGTACAAATGAATGGCCACATCAAATTATGTAGCCATCTCGCGTCTCTAGCCCGTAATGGGTGTTTAATCTTAGTCATAATTCTATTCCGTACATCCAATTTAATCAACTTAACAATATGGTGAGGTCGCTGCACTGATCCTTCAATTCTACACAAGTTTCGTTGCCTCCAAACGTGATAAATCATGGCGTTAAACAAGGCACGGATAATGTTGCATTGCAAATTCGATCCTCGCATCTTGCTCGCCCAAAGTAAAGCACCAGTGCTTGGAATTTGCTTCTTCGTCCACACGCGTAAACTGTCAACAATCCTGCCACTCCACTCACAATCAAAGAATAGGTGCTCCAAGCTCTCTTCATGGACTTCACATAAATAACAACGGTCAGATTCAGCAATACCAAATCTTACCAGATTAATCCTAGTGTTTAAAGCCCGCCTAAACACAAGCCACGAAATAAAGCTATGTTTAGGGATGCTTCAACCACTCCAGACGAGACGGGCCCAAGGCACTTTCGGTTTGTGAGCCCGAATACCCTCATAACCCTCCGAGATCATATAACAGGAACGCGATCCATGCCAAAGATCATTCACAAACATATGTTTAATTTTGTCCTTAGCCTGACAGATCTTTCGCCAAACCCAGTGACATCCGTGTTGGGATGGTAATCACGCCAATCACGCCCCTTCAGGTAGACGGAATTCACCCACCGAACCCATAAACGATCCGGTTGATAAAAAACCCAGGATGCCAGTTTTGCTACAGCAGCCTGATTCCACGTAGTCAGGTCTCTAAGACCCAACCCCCTTCCATTTTAGGGCAGCAGATCTTCTCCCAACTCACCAGGGCCCGATTATTTTCTTCCACCCCGCCATTCCATAAGAAATTGCGACATAAAGAGATAATTCTGGTCATAACATAAGTCGGGATAATAAAAACCATCGCCCAGTAATTATGAAGCTGAGACAGTACAGACTGAACCAAGGTCAGTCTACCCGCATAGGACAGCTTACGCGCCCCAATACTCGAGATTCTCGAGATGATTCGGGCTATCAAGCATTCACAGTCAATTTTTCCAAGACAGGTACTTTGGATCGGAAGGCCCAAATAGCGAAAGGGCAACGTACCTTCAACACAGCCAGAATATTGTAGTATAGCAGCTTTCTTACCTTCATCGACTCCAGCAAAATAAGCATGAG
Source organism: Agrostemma githago (assembly GCA_958450325.1). Lineage (NCBI taxonomy): Eukaryota > Viridiplantae > Streptophyta > Magnoliopsida > Caryophyllales > Caryophyllaceae > Agrostemma > Agrostemma githago. Next base: position 43,463,654 of record OY288244.1, read on the forward strand.
ATTTACCAATGCTTATATTTAGCCCCGAGGCCCTGCTAAACGTGGCAAAAGCCCTCCACAAGAATTCCATCGAATCTGTATCCCCTTTGCAAAAGAGAAGGAGATCGTCAGCGAACATGAGATGAGTAAGCTTCATCGGGCCACATTTCGGGTAATACTTAAAATTCTTGTCTATCTTACCTTGTATCAAAATACAAGAGAAATATTCCATACAAATAGTAAAAAGCAACGGCGACATAGGGTCACCTTGCCTCAAACCTCTCTTTCCACGAAAAAACCCGAAATAATCACCATTAACGCAGAGTGAATACGAGACTGAAGTAACACACTCCATGATCAGAAGGCGGAAATGATCCGGGAAGTCTAAGGCTCGTAGCATTTGATCTACAAAACTCCATTCCACATTATCATAGGCCTTATGTATATCAACCTTGAATAAGCATCTAGGAGAAACGCGCCCTCTCCTATACATCTTAACGAGGTCCTGACAAATCAATACATTCTCTACAATACTCCAGCCCTCAATAAACTCACCCTGCGTCGGCGAAATTAGCTGGGGAAGAACCTTGGCCAATCTCGAACATATTATTTTAGCAATACATTTGTACACAACATTGCAACACACAATAGGCCTAAATTCTTTCAAAGATTGAGGCCTGCTCACTTTAGGAATTAAAGTAATGATAGCACAGTTCAGCTGTTTCAGCAGCTTACCTGAAACGAAGAAATCCTAAATAGCGCTAACCACATCCCCTCCAACGATATCCCACGAATCAATAAAAAATTGACTAGTGAAACCATCCGGACCCGGAGCCTTGTCTCGATGAATATCATGTAAAGCCCTCTTGATTTCCGCCTCAGTCACACTTGCCGTAAGCGAAAGTTTGTGTTCTGCCGAGCATAAACTCCCCATCCGAACCGTGTCCACGCAAACAGATTCTACAGGCCTCGAATCCCCCAACAGCGAGAGATAGTAACGTAGGAATGCGTCTTCAATCTCTCGTTTGTTCGAACATTCTTTGCCGTCTGCATCAGCGAGTTTTGAGACAGCATTATGCGCACATCGATCTCTCAAAATATCATGAAAATACGCGGAGTTCACATCGCCCTCCTTAATCCACTTTTGTTCCAAAACTCGGCGCGCGCAGCTTGGAGATTTCGCACAGTAGCATTAGCAGCCAACTCTTCCTGTAATAGCTCAGCAGATCGATCAGTCCGCAGGCATATTTGCAGGTCTGCCAGGCCTGCTTCTGCCTGGCTGCAGCGAGATTCAATGTCAGCAAATGAAGTAGAATTTAGCATTTTCAGAGGTTCTTTCAGGCTCCTCAACTTCGATACCAGTTGGAACATTTTTGTGCCACTAACTTGCACATCCCAAGTCATCCCAACGCACTTCAGAAATTCAGGAGAGCGACTCCACATATTCAGATATTTGAAAGATCGGTTCTTCCTACTCGGAGGGCTCCCTAATTGGACAACGCACGGACAATGGTCAAAAGTCCCTTCCGGCAAGAAATTAGCAAATCCATCCGGATACAACCTCACCATATCGTCATTCACCAAACACCGGTCAATACGACTAAAGACTCTAGTCTCCACAATTCTGTGCTTATTATTCCAAGTGAACCAAGAGCCACAAGCCCGATAATCCCCAATTTCACAATTCGCAATGCAATAACGAAATTGGTTCATTTAATTGTCCGACGAATTTCCACCAAGCCGCTCCCGAGCATCGATAACACAATTGAAATAACCCAAAATCATCCAAGGACCCATACGAGCATATGATTCAAGCCTACGCCAAAGAACACTCCGCTCCGTCACGGAATTAAATGCATACACAACGGTTAACAAATAATTCTTCCCCGAAGCCGTGGTGACCTTGACGTGGATACTTTGGGCAGTATACTCTAAGATCATCAGATTAACCTTGTCATGTTTCCATAAAAGCCATACTCGGCCACCCTCACCACAATGACTGTTTGTAGTAATACTCCAATCAGAAAAAACATTTTGATGCACTTTCGCATACGCCTTATTCTTTATTTTAGTCTCAAGTAAACCAAAGATGTCTACCTGTTGCTTCCTAACAAACTCACTAATTGCACGCTGCTTATTTATGTTACACATCCCGCGCACATTCCAACATCCTATATTATGTATTTCCATGGATAACTAACTCCAACCCAACCCCTTCATTCCCCTCGACCGGCTCTTTACGCGGAGATCCTATGACCATATCGACAAAGGACAACCCATTTTCCACCTCTTTAGAGGGTAACGATCCCCTAGACACTGACCCATCCAAAATAGGGGGCCTCGTTCTAACACTAACCACACCCGAAGTAGGCGCTGCAGGTGGTTTGGGGCCATTCACAGGCCTCGGCAAGATCTGTTTCACAACATTCCTTCCCTCAGGCTTCTTCTGTTTCACTTCCTGTCTCGCCTTCCTTAACTCATCTCTCCGACAATCCCGAGCCTCATGTCCATACCCCTTACATTTGGTGCACCAAATAGGTTTCCATTCATATTTGACAAAAACATCAACCACATTGTCTTTCTCATCTATAAATTTAATCTCATTCCTAAATTTTTGGCCCACTTTAGCCATGACCATAACTTCGCATATCCTAACCTAGTTCGTTCCTCCGTAGCCAAGTCAGACTTGACATACTGGCCAACAAGTGAGGCTATCCTAGGCAAACATCTTCCCCAAAATTTCAGGGGTAGGTCATGCAGCTGAATCCAAACAGGCACCTCATGAATATCATTCTTATCCAATTTAGCGTTAGGGGTCCATTCCTTAACAATCAGAGGCTTATTATCAAACATAAAAATACCATGGTTAAGTATCTTTACCTTGGCTTCCTTGTCCTTGAACCGAACTAAGAAGATTCCATTAGCTAGAAAGGAGATTTTATCGATGTTGTGTTCCTTCCATATCCTCCTCACATACCCTTCTACCACTTCCCAGGGTGGATTAGCACCCATAATGAAGCAGTACACAGCGGTACTCCAGTAGTCGATTTCTTCATCAACATCCTCATCAGTAAATCGGATTAACTCCTCTTCGTCATCCATGTCAACAATTCTCTTCCCATCTCTCTGTTTCCAGCCCCTCGATTCCACCAACATCTCGTTACCGGTCTCGGGAACGACCTCCGTCTCGTCCTCATCCTCAGGCTCAGAGATGAAATTCAATCCCGGAATATCATTGAATCTTGTGTTCATCTTTTTCGGTGCACTTTCATCCAAATTGGAATTCTTAACTACTTTGCGAAGCAATTCTTCTTTTGCTTTACGTGTAACAGGCTTCATAGCCTTGGACCCCCTCGAAACTGCCTTGGCCTTCTGTCTCATCGATTCGCATAACCCGGGCATAGGCCAGCCAAGTCGCCGACAGGGCTAGAACGCCGCAAAAAAGCACGCCGGAATTCGCTCTTGTGTACGCCGGAAATCTCCAGAGGATACGAAAAGTTTTTTTGATTTTTAATAATGGCATAAACTCGATTGTTCTCGTTTTAGAAATTAATATCGTTAAGGCCGAAAGTATTAGTTTTGTAAATCTATATTGTTTACTAAAAATGTTGAATTAGTATAAACGAATATTTTCGCTAATTTGATATGATACCATTTTGGTAAAGTTTCTAAAATTAGAAGTTTCCTAAAATAGAAAATTTCCTCTTTTAGAATATTATGATTACTCCTTTTATCTCCATATTGTTGACAATGATTATATCTTTTAAATATCGATAATGGCTTGTTTTGAAGTTCTGGAATAAGGACAAGTGTGGGTATAGAGTAATATAGTCTGGGATGTACGTTTTGCCATCAACTGTAAGACTGGTGTGTGTAGACACCCTTATTTTGACCGCCAGGTGTCTATAGTAGTTTCCGACAAACACCCGATGATGATCGGACGCTGACGTGCTTTAACGTACTCAGAAATGGGCTCGAAATCAATGGCATTTGGCCTAGGCTTTTTACGGAGTACAAATTTCACAAAAGCAACCTCAAATTCAGGCCCAGTGGGTCTTTTCGAGTCAAATGACACTAATTTGGGTCGAATCCGACACCAGGGGTAAAACCGTCTTTTAGCGACCGAGTCAAAACCCGGTCAAAGATGTTTCCCGAGATTTGTTGACCGACCGTGATACCTCACGTGTCCTGTTCGGACTCCAACCCTACAAAATCAGCTACACAAAATAATAAACAATTCTGTTTAAGGTAGAATTCGATCTCAAGTAGGAATCCTATCCGAAAACCGATTCAAACACCCAACCGAGTACAATTACTCGGCCGAGCAGCATGAACCAGCCGAGACTCTCTTTTCTTCCTTCACAAGAAAACGGAATTCGCGTTCTCCTCAGCTTCTTACCCAAGCGGTAATTCTAGTTCAAATACGTCTCTCCAAGTCAAGGTCGGGAACTCCCTATAAATAGCCCCTTGCATCCAACATGAAAGGAACATGATTCAATCGACTGACAACCCCCGACACAAACACACATTCATTCAGAAATACACAACTTTCACATCAATCATACTTACACTTAGCATCGAGAAACCGATATTACAAACCCGAAGGAAACCGGTCCTATACCCGACACCCTTCACCCGTCTCGTCCAAACCGTACCCCCTAGCCGAACCAAACATCACTCGACGCTCCCGTGCCTAGCCACATTCCGACGAGCCCCGATCCGAGTCAACAAAATCATGTAGGTTGAGGGTGTACCAAACCCGATTTCTCCTTTCTTCTCCTTCCTTCTCTTCGTCCGTTTTTTTATGGGTCAAGAGTCGTTTTCCTTTTCTTTTCTAATATCGTTATTAACGAAAAACTATTTTCATAACAAACATTCTTCAAAATACGATATCGATTTTTCTATAATCGAATATTGTATCGAAAAGAATTATATTAAGATCTCGACAATATCAAAAAATCGTTATATCTTTTTCGCTCAAAATTCTTTTCTCTTTTTACTTTTCGTTCAAAACAAACTTTTTTTTTTACAAAACTTTTTCTAAAAATTCATTCCGAATATTCGATATCGGTTTCATAATCGAATATCAGATACGACGAATATCGAAAACATGAATCGAATACAAATTAATTCATAGCTTGTACGCGATTCATCAAAATAACAATTTTCGAACAACGAGCAAAATGGGACAGGCCTGCACGCGAGTCGCGCCCCTCACAGGCGACTCGCGTACGAGTCTGAAACCCGCGCTCCCTTTTTCAACTTTTTTCGTTCGTTTTTATTATTTATTCTACGAAACGATTTCTAAAACTTACATCTTTTCTAAAACTATTCCAAGTATTTGATATTGATTTCGTAGTCAACTATCGAATATAATGAATATCAAAATTATTAAGTCAAGTACGAATCATACAATATTCATGCGCGATTTAATAAAAACATCGAATTTTCAAAAAGCCGTCCTCGGAATCAGCCCAACACGCGACTCGCCGGCATCCCGGGCGAGCCGCGCGGCCGGCTGCCTTGGCGCGCCTTCCTCGTTCTTTTTTTATTGTTTTTCGAACATCGTTTTTTTTATACAAAACAACGTCTTTTCAACAATATTTTTCAGATTTCGATTAATATTTACTTTCTCGATCTCGTATATTTTATTTGCTATATTATTATTCACAAATCGATACTAACTCGTTTGTTCATCTTTTGTAACAAATTAATCCTTTTTATTTCATTTGTTTTATTATACTAAAACAAATCTCACATGCTAAATTTAACTTCGACGTTAATTTTTCATGCATTAAACCGACTTAGCAACCCGTTCAATTCCTCACATGCTTAGGAAAACAATGTTTGCATATCATTCATCGTTCAACTAACGCGCGTATTAAAACATCTTTCGATATCCTAGTAGAGGCCGCTAATGTGCGGGCGGGGTTGGGTGTTCTTAGTGAGCTTCCCAACACGTACCCTCACCCCTTACTCAGAACCGTGGTTTCCGGATGTCCGAAACCATTGGCAACGAGAGTCATTCAATATACGATTAACCGCTCAAGTCGGCATCTGTTTCGAACTGCAAAGGGACGAGCCCAATAAACTCTGACATCGAAAATGGGCCGTATTTAGTACACTGCTCACTACGACATAGAGTGGGCTCGAACGGTTCCGAATAACCATAAAATTCGGTGGCGACTCCAACTTTGATTTAAATTTCAATTTGACCATCTCATATGGAGATTCATTCGCCTCCCCAAACCCGCGCGTGGCCGCGTCGGGGTGGACCTATGTCGTGTCCACAATTTGGCGACTCCGCTGGGGACTTACTGATGCGTTAATAACCTTCGGTGTCCTTCAGGGTGAGACTCGAATAGAAATCGTTTGACTAGTACAATACGCGTTTTAGTTTTACGGTTCATGCATAACCCCATTTTTCCCGGGCCGGTACTGGTGACCGACGTCCCACTATACCATTGATATAGTCCAAATTGGTTATGTCAAAGGTATCCATTAGCCGATTCGTATGTGTTTTACGGCATGTCCTAATCTCAACTCGAGTTAGGGAGTCCGCCCCGATTCTCGATAGGCAATGTACACTGGTATAGACCCTTATAGACTGACCGAGACTTAGCTTAAGAGCATACATGGCGTCATTATACTGTTTCCATGACTACGTGCTACTTTATCCACATCATCTTTTTCAAAACCGTCATTTTTCAAAATTTGCATCCTTTTCAAAACATCCAATTTCAAAACCCCGGACACATACCGAACTTAGGACTTATGATTTTACTCAAAATAGCCTTTTTCTAGCCGGTATTATGCCCATTTCAAAACTCGAAAATATTTTCGAAACCTTCAAAACCCGTCATTCGGCCCACTTCTTTTTTCTTTTTCAAAAAGGGGCCGGATTTTTCTCCCCGATTTTTACTCGGGCTTTCAAAATCATATTTCAAAACCTTCTCTTCTTAGACTTCCCGTATTTAGCAGTGTCAGGTCGTGTCATAAGTCGTAGGTTTCTCTAGTGTCGAAACTCCGTCGATCCTACATCACGGATTTTCCCCCCTATCCTAGTCCGCCTTATTTTACTAAGGCAAGGCCCACCTACGTAGGACATACTCCTACAATGGTTGGCCCAGTAACACAATCGAGTCTAAAAGTCTGGGAATGTCTCACGTGAACCTTCCTCCGGACAGGGCCTAACCCACAGCGTTGGATCCTGAGGAAGGCCCACCTTTTCACAAGTCACCCGTCTAGGTGTCTTTTCCGAGTCATTACCGTTTTAGTCTTCTTCCTTTTTTCCCTTGCTCGGGATGTACTTTTCCTAGGATTCGGGTTAAGTTGCTAATTACGTGGTGCTCTTACAGACAGGCCACCCTTCACTCGAACCATGACGCAAAAAGCCATAGACGAGTTGACCACCTCGTTGGCCCAAATCCAGGACCAACTAAGGAAAATGCGGGAGGACCAGATTGCCATCGTCACTCGGGTTAGTGCCGTGGAACAGGGAACCCCCAATGCTTCGATCGAAGATGACGGACCCTTGGCCGCATTGGCCGGCGCGGTCCAAAAGCTTCAGGAACAGGTCCATTCGACCACCAGAAACACCATTCTCACGGAAAATGCCCGTACCTATTCACCCTTAACTGATGAACTGCCCGCTAACCTCAACTTAACGGGCTTGCCAATGTTCGATGGGACTGAAGACCCGGTACTTCACATTCGGGCTTTCAAGGACTTTATGGCTGTTAAGGGGGTCAAATCGACCATGTTTAAGCATCTCTTTGCTTCCTCTCTGGAGAAACACCCGAATGCCTGGTACTACAGGCTTGACCCCAAGAAATACAAAACTTGGGACGATGTTGCAATGGAATTCGCGCGAAACTACGCGGATAATGCTGAAATCCAGACCACCATGCGTACTCTGGAAGTTATGGCCCAAGAGCCTAAGAAGGGTTTCACCAAATACCTTCAAAGGTGGAGGACCAAAAGTGTTAAGCTGGTGGACAAGCCCACCGAAAAAGTGCTAGTGGAGGCCTTTGTCAAAAACCTCCTCCCCGCTTACCGAGTCCATCTCAGGTACGCCATCATACCCGACTTCGCCACTTTGACCGAAATGGGTACTAGAATCGAAGATGATCTAAGGCTAGATAACCTTACTAAGGCCTCTACCAAAGGGTATCAAGGAGCTAGTTCATCCTCCAGCAAGCCCGCAACCACAACGGCGGCCCGAAGCATCTTCGACGAGGTTAACTCACTGGACACCTCGACCAAAAAGAATACTCCAAACCGGGTATTCACCGACATAGGGACAACCTATGCTAATGCCTTACAAAGGCTGTCTTCAAAAGGCCTAATCCAACCGATAGGCCCAATCCCAGAAGTTCCCGTGGAAAAGCGATCCAAAAGCTACAACATTCAGGCCTATTGCCACTATCACCAAGGCAACGGGCATGACACGGAGAAATGCTGGAAATTGAAACATCTTATCCAAGATCTGATCGAAAGTGGCAAGATACCACTACCCAGTGACAAGCCAAGTAACAAAAACAATCCTCTTGCTAGTCATGCCATTTTTACTGGAGAGGTAGTTGACTGCACCCATCTCATTTCCCCTTTCATTTCCCAAATCAACGGGATATGGAACGACGATGAAGATGATGTTTACTTGGCCAAGGGGGAAATTGTCCCCGTCACCATCGAAGAGATCCGGAAAGCCAAAGCCAGAGCTCTGGCCGGTTCACACACCATCACGGCCAGTCTCACCACTCCGGAAACCGTCACTGAACCTTCCAGGACGGAACTCGCTCCCGAAGAGCCAAACGCTGACACGGCCCTAGTCAGACAATTGAAGAGGGTCCGAACTGATATTACTATACGACAGCTTTTGGTTAGTTCACAAGAGCATCGAGCAACACTTACTAGGGCCCTTGACGAAATCAAGGTCGACTCATCGGTTACCCCCACCGAGATGGTAGCCACTATCTTGCCGCACCTCAAGGACAAGTCTAAAGGAGAAGGCCCACTTATCACTTTCTCCGAGTCTGACCTTCCACCATTCGGGACCACCCATAACTTGGCCCTATACATCACGGTGATCTGCCGAAACAAATATCTCCCGATGACCCTGATTGATGACGGGTCCGCAGTTAACGTCCTTCCTTTAAGGACAGCCAAGGCCCTCGGCATTACCGAGGCTGACTACCTTCCGACCGCAAAAACTATACAGGCTTTTGATGGGAGCCCGAAATCAGTTGCTGGGGCCGTTAAGCTAACCATCATAACGGGCCCAATTGAGAAGGAGTTAGAATTTCAAGTGATCGATGTCACTTCATCCTTCAATCTGCTACTTGGGAGACCATGGATCCACGCGGTCAAAGCTGTGTCATCCACTCTTCACAGAAAGGTCAAACTACCTTTACAGAATGGGATCATCACTCTCGAAGCCACTCCATAACCGTGTCAAGCTGCAACACGGCAGGCTCAGCTGACCCACGAGGATTCAACTTTGTGGGAATGATCGAGGAAGAATACCTTTTCCAGCCGTACTTCACCACTAGCATCGATACGATGCTACAAAACCTGGGTTGCCTACCTGGAGTCACATCAAGGCCCTATCTTCCACCTGGGAAGATCATCGAAGCTCTAAACAATGGTCAATCTCGCCTCGGTCTAGGCTATACTATGGCGCCAGGATACACGGACCAAACCAAGGCGGTCACATTCGTCACCCCGGTGTTCGGAGCTATCCAAACGGGCCTCTATCAGTCCACCATCTCATATACCGAGACCAAACTGGCTCGGGAATGCAATTTCATCCCAGATGACATCTTCGCCCTTATTCAGGCTGAATCAAAGGAAGGCACGAACAATACTGAGCCCATTCTAGGACTACTCTTTGGGGAAGACAAGGTCGTCCCGACCCCTAAGCAGGAGTTAGTCAGCTTGATTCTCCGCAGCAGCAGGTTCGATCCGACTAAGCTGATCTCTAAAGTCGGTGCCAACATCGGGAAGAGAGCCTGGAGGAAGACAACTAACTGGACCGACAGTCAGGGTCGAGTCTACAAGCTAACTACTGGTGAAGGAGACATGCATGCTATCGAATCCGAATTTGAGTCCGAGTCCGAGTCAGAGTCAGAGTCGGAGTCTGAGTCAAAGTCTAGAGGGTCCAGTACTAGGATCGAGTCTGTAACCCCTCTCCCTTCTTTAGTCACACCATCGAGAGCCCCATAATCTGTCCCGAGGGCTCTCCCTATCCCGCCTCTGACCAACGATCAGATGGCAGCTCTCTTCGAGCTCTTTTCAAAATTTACTATCAATAATAACGATAACCGTTCTGCTTACGACTTGGCTTATTTTCAAAATGTTTATAAAATCTTACTTGCAATGACATTGAGAAACCCGACGAACAGATATCATTGCCTCCGCATCTAATCGAGCAACTCGAGCAAAGGGAGTCCCGAAATCCGGTAATCAAAGAAACCGATTCCATCAACGTAGGAACCCCTTTAGAACCTCAGATGCTTAAGTTGGGCCTATCTTTAGATCCCGAGGAGAAACAACAGTTCACCGATCTCCTCCAAGAATTCAAAGACGCCTTTGCCTGGTCCTACAAGGACATGCCGGGAATAGACCGGGAAATAGCTGAACACCGAATACCCATCAAAGACGGGTACAAGCCGGTAAAACAGAAACTCTGAAGAATGAGGCCCGAATGGTCTCTCAAAGTCAAGGAAGAAGTTGATAAACAATTCAAAGCGGGCTTTATCCAAGTGTCTGAATATCCAGACTGGGTTGCAAACATAGTACCAGTACCCAAAAAGGATGGCAAAGTCCGAGTATGTGTAGATTTTCGGGACCTTAATAAGGCCATCCCAAAAGACGATTTTCCGTTGCCATATATCGATATACTGGTGGATAACACGGCCGATCATGCCCTTCTATCATTTATGGACGGGTATGCCGGATCTAATCAGATCAAAATGGCGGAAGAAGACATGAGTAAGACCACCTTCATCACACCTTGGGGGACTTACTGCTATACCGTAATGCCATTTGGGCTTATTAATGCTGGCGCCACTTATCAACGGACCGCTACCACTTTATTGCATGACATGATGCATAAGGAAGTAGAGGTCTACGTCGACGATATGATTGTCAAATCCAAGGACCGAAATGGGCACATTGCAGCCCTAAGAAAGTTCTTCACCCGGCTACGCAAATACAACATGAGGTTAAACCCTCAAAAATGCAGTTTCGGGGTAACATCGGGCAAGCTGCTAGGCCACATTGTTAGCCAACGTGGCATCGAAGTTGACCCAGCAAAGATCAAGGCCATAACCGAGATGCAACCACCAAAAACCGAAAAGGAGATAAGGGGGTTTCTCGGGAAAGTCCAATATATAAGCCGGTTTATTTCAAAACTAACCATGGTATGTGAACCCATTTTCAAGAAACTGAAGATAGGAGAACGAACACTATGGGACGACAAATGTCAAATGGCTTTCGATAGGATCAAGGAGATTCTATCCTCTCCACCGGTGCTAATGCCACCTCAGCATGGTTTGCCTCTATCTTTATACTTAACAATGACCGAGACGGCCATGGGCGCTATGCTAGCCCAGACGGTCAATTCCGAAGAACGAGCTATTTACTACATCAGTAAAAAGTTCTTAGAATACGAATGCAAGTACACAATGCTTGAGAAGACGTGTCTAGCTTTAGTATGGGCTACTAAAAAGCTCCGACACTACATGCTTAGTCACGAAGTACACATGCTATCCAAAATGGATCCAATCAAGTATCTATTCGAGAAGCCCATCCTCAACGACCGTATATCCAGATGGACTTTAATGCTAGCTGAGTTAGACCTCAAGTTCGTACCTTTAAAAGCCATCAAAGGCCGGGTGGTAGCAGAATTCCTAGCCAATAGCCCGGTATCCGAGGAAGATCACACCGATACTTGCGCCTTCCTAGATGAAGACATATTCCATACCGACACCGACACATGGGATCTGTATTTTGATGGAGCGTCCAACTTTCGAGGGTTTGGTGTCGGAATTCTACTAATCTCAGCACAAGGGGAACACACCCCGTTATCCATCAAGCTAGATTTTGACGTGACTAACAACGCAGCCGAGTACAAAGCAAGCATTCACGGACTGCAAGCCGCCGCTGATTTAGGAGTAACAAACCTCCGGGTCCACGGTGACTCATCTTTAGTCATAAAGCAAACCCTACAAAAATGGAAAACTCGGAACGCAAATCTCGTGGCTTACCAAGCACGAGTAAGGGTTCTCGAAAAACAATTCCAAAAAGTGGAGTACATTTATCTGCCTCGGGAAGAAAACCAGTTTGCAGATGCTCTCTCAAAATTGGCATCTTTACTGAATATCCCAGCACATCTAACCAGTATGCCCATTTGCGTCGAAAGGCGGTCCGAGCCGGCATACATCCACGCTATCCAAGATATTGAAATAACTGATCCAGAACCTTGGTATCAAGCTGTTCTAACCTACTTAGCGTCAGGGGAATGTCCTCCGGGAGCTGAAAATCGAGCCAAGAAATCTCTACGAAGATGGGCGACCCAGTTCATCCGCACAGACGATGGACAACTGTATAAGAAGACAGCACAGGGTGCTTTACTTCTATGCATTGACAAAACTCGAGCCGAAAGAGTTATGGCCGAGGTACATGATGGTGAAAACGGTCCACATATGAACGCCCATATGTTGGCCCGGAAAATCGCAAGACTCGGTTACTACTGGAATAGCATGGAAACTGACTGCCAGTTGTATGTCAAACACTGCCATAACTGTCAGATTTTCGCCAATGTTCAGCATATGCCTTCATCTCTATTATATACAATGACATCACCATGGCCGTTCTCAACATGGGGAATTGATATAATCGGGAAAGTGAACCCTTCCGGGACGGGAGGTCACTGTTTCATCCTAGTGGCTATTGACTATTTCACTAAATGGGTCGAAGCCGAGTCATACCGGATCTTGAATGCCAAACATGTGGCTAAGTTCATCCAAAATAAAATTATATGTCGATACGGGATTCCACACGAGTTCATCAGTGATCACGGGACCCATTTCCAAGCTGAAACTGCCACTTTGCTGAAAAAGTACAAGATCCAAAGGCATACATCATCACCTTACCGTCCCTAAACAAGTGGAGCGGTGGAGGCGGCCAATAAAACAATTGTCACCATTCTTAAAAAGATGGCTGAGAATTACCGGGACTGGCCCGACAAGATACCCTTTGCCTTATGGGGATATCGGACCTCAATTCGAACTGCGACCGGAGCAACTCCATATTATCTGACATATGGAATGGAAGCAGTCCAGCCAGTCGAACTAGAAGTACCATTTCTCAGAATTCTACTCGAGAGTCAGGTACCTGAAGCGGACTGGGTCCAAAGTCGATATGACTCGCTAGTCCTCTTAGACGAACGGCGATCCCGGGCTCTGAATAATATTCAGATATATCAGAAAAGGATCCAACGGGCTTTTAACAAAAGGGTTAAGCCCAGGAATATCAAAGAGGGCGATCTAGTCCTAAAATCTGTCCGAGCTTTACTACCAGTTGACCCAAGGGGAAAATTCAAACCCAATTGGGCTGGGCCATATCTAGTGAAGAAAGTCCTTTCAGGAGGAGCAGTAATGCTAACGGACTTGGACGGGAACGAGTTCGTCAACCCAACAAACTTGGACCAGCTGAAGCGTTACTACCCATGAACCTTATCTCAATGTCATTTGCAAAGTTTATAAAAGTTCCTTTTATGAATTTTCAAAAATTTTAAGCAAGTCAATAAGTTAGGATTATTTTTCCTACCGTTGCACATCTTGAATTAATAATCTTGATGTATTTCGAAAAATTGCAAAAATGCTTTTGAACTACGGAAGGTTTGATTCCATTAATTTTTGGATACGTAGGCAACCCCTCAAAAGGGTACAACCACTGCAATAACGAAAAGACAGGAACAGTATTCACTAATATGTCTTTTTATTATAAAAAAAACCGATGAACTCGGGAATTTCAAAAATACATCACACAAAAAACAAAATCACACCACAAAAATAGTAGTAATACTTAAATAATAAATTTAGGAGACTACTCGTACATTTTTCCTTTCCCCTTATCTTTCGGGTCACGTGGAGCCCGAGGCCGACGAGGTGGGGGCGAACGTTCCCTAATCACAAGGGGAATTTCCTTAGTTCGAACCCGCTTCTTCGATTTTGGGTTTTCCACCATTTGCGCCGGTCCAAGCCGAGCCCTAACGGGTTCGGGAAGCCTGTCTCGAGGACCGAGTCGGTCTTTAGCAGCCAGCCTCGGCCCTAGTCTCCTTTCTAATTCCGTCTGGGGGCTCACCTTCCCCCGTGCATCCTTAGTACTGGACCCCTCAGTCTGAGTCCTAGATCTCCTTTTCTAACCTGTTGAAGTAGCTTCTTTGGTAAAGAAGCTTCTATTATCTTTAGCATGCTCCTGGCGTAACAGGTCATAGGCCTCGTCAGTTTTCAAGGCAGCTCGGGTTTTAGCTGAATCAGCTCTTGTCCATCTTACATAAGAATCAGTTAACCAGATCGAATGAGGATTTTTGGGAACAGGCCAAGTAGCTCGTGTATACCACCTTTGCATCCAGGTGTCAGACATTACATCCGTCAACTGAGTAGATTCACTCACGACTGCCTCAATTTCCGGGATTCTTTGCACCCGACCATATTGCCTAAGTACGCGATCGGGAAAGAGGTGAATTGTCTGCCTAAAAGATAGGATTACCTGATATCTAGCCCTGTCTCGGGACTCAAAGCCGGTCCAAACGTAAATTGGCCACCATGGCACAGCCCAACGGATCAACAGGCCTCCATGGAAGGATAGCACCTCATCCCAGTATTTTTGGGTATTAAAACGAGAAAAGGCAATAGCTCGTCTCCTCGACATTACTTGCCTGGGTTGATATCGGCTCATGTCTAAGGGAGGATCCAAAATCGATAGCCTCCCAAACAGCCACAGCTGAAAAAACCGCAAAAAAAATCAAAATCGCAAAAATCGTCAAAATCGCGTAAAAAAAAACGCAAAAAGACGTGAAAACCGAGAAAACCGCAGAAGCCGGGAAAATCGGGAAAAAGCCGCAAAAACCGGAAAAATCGGAAAAGCCGAAAAAAATCAAAAACGGCATACCTGTAGAAGCCGGGTACTCCCGGTCAGCCGAACCGACGGATCCCTCTTGCGATTATCCAAACCCTGGATAATTTCTCCCGTAATCAACCAAGCCGGGCTATGCTCCGTCTCCATCAAGTCAGCCACAGTGAAAAGTCTAACGTGGCCCATGCAAGATAATAAGTCCATATGCCCCTCGAAGGCATAGACGTGGAGCATGCAAAAAGTAAAGGCCTTACGACTGTGAACCGGCCTGACCCGGACGTCATCTGGGTTCATGAATTTTTCAGCTAGATCGATCAAGGAAACGGTATCTCTTTCTAGCATACGGGATACCTCCATATGGGAAAGCCCTAAAAATTCCCTTAACTTCCTTCTTGGGTCAGGAACCGAAAAAGGGATAGCAGGGCGAAGTATAGGATTTCATCCTCCTGCAGTAGCAATTTCCTCAGGAATAGGGCAAATCTCTCCTCGAGGAAAACTAAATACATGATAGGTATCGTCCCAATAGGACAGGCAAGCATCCAAGAAGTGACGGTCAACTTGCATCTGACGGATCACGGACAATTGGGTAACGCCGTTCTGGTTTAGGATAGCCCTATCGGCATCCATAAAATATTTGGACCATTGATGCAACATTCCAACTAATCGGTCAATCCCCATATTTGATCTGCTAAAAAGAAAAGATAAATTTTTCAGGGCTTATTCTTTTCTTTAAGTAATTGAGGGAATTGTGGAATTATGAAAATTTATGAAGCAAGGAAGGGTATTTATAGCATAAACCCAATTTCTCCTCCTCACCTTAGGATTCCCAATCCTAGAGTATTTAGCATACAAGCCATTATCCTAAGGCTTAGCTAAGTCATCCCGAGCATTCATATTCCTTTTCAAAGTCACAAAAATTCTTTCAAAGGCTTTTGCAAACTCAAAAATTCAAACCTTTTCTCAAAATTTTTATTCCCCAGTACAAGTCATTTTTCCTACAAATATTACATGCGAAACTTTGCTACCTTGCATAAATATGTACAGGACGACTCAAGCAGGACCATGCAGTTCATATAACTCCCCAGCGGCATTTTACAAGATGAGCCCACATACAGGCCCATTTTAAGTCTTATGCGACGAATTCAATTCCCCACGGAGTTATCATCAGCTCAGGTACATTTCTAGCCCATGGCCGGCGGGCCCTCCACGCAGGTCTAATGGACCTTAAACGACCCGACCGGAAGCTACCGGGTTTTTAATCCTTGATTGACCTGGTAGCTACTCTGACTTTCGCCCTGTCCAAGCCTCAGTCAGAGTGGGGGCTCTGTAGACACCCACATTTTGACCGCCAGGTGTCTATAGTAGTTTCCGACAAACACTCGATGATGATCGGACGCTAACGTGCTTTAACGTACTCGGAAATGGGCTCGAAATCAATGGCATTTGGCCTAGGCATTTTACGGAGTACAAATTTCACAAAACCAACCTCAAATTCAGGCCCAGTGGGTCGTTTCGAGTCAAATGACACTAATTTTGGTCGAATCCGACACCAGGGGTAAAACCGTCTTTTAGCGACCGAGTCAAAACCCGGTCAAAGATGTTTCCCGAGATTTGTGGACCGACCGTGATGCCTCACGTGTCCTGTTCGGACTCCAACCCTACAAAATCAGCTACACAAAATAATAAACAATTCCGTTTAAGGTAGAATTCGATCTCAAGTAGGAATCCTATCCGAAAACCGATTCAAACACCCAACCGAGTACAATTACTCGGCCGAGCAGCATGAACCAGCCGAGACTCTCTTTTCTTCCTTCACAAGAAAACGGAATTCGCGTTCTCCTCAGCTTCTTACCCAAGCGGTAATTCTAGTTCAAATACGTCTCTCCAAGTCAAGGTCGGGAACTCCCTATAAATAGCCCCTTGCATCCAACATGAAAGGAACATGATTCAATCGACAGACAACCCCCGACACAAACACACATTCATTCAGAAATACACAACTTTCACATCAATCATCCTTACACTTAGCATCGAGAAACCGATATTACAAACCTGAAGGAAACGGGTCCTATACCCGACACCCTTCACCCGTCTCGTCCAAACCGTACCCCCTAGCCGAACCAAACATCACTCGACGCTCCCGTGCCTAGCCACATTTCGACGAGCCCCGATCCGAGTCAACAAAAGCATGTAGGTTGAGGGTGTACCAAACCCGATTTCTCCTTTCTTCTCCTTCCTTCTCTTCGTCCGTTTTTTTATGGGTCAAGAGTCGTTTTCCTTTTCTTTTCTAATATCGTTATTAACGAAAAACTATTTTCATAACAAACATTCTTCAAAATACGATATCGATTTTTCTATAATCGAATATTGTATCGAAAAGAATTATATTAAGATCTCGACGATATCAAAAAATCGTTATATCTTTTTCGCGCAAAATTCTTTTCTTTTTACTTTTCGTTCAAAACAAACTTTTTTTTTTACAAAACTTTTTCTAAAAATTCATTCCCAATATTCGATATCGGTTTCATAATCGAATATCGGATACGACGAATATCGAAAACATGAATCGAATACAAATTAATTCATAGCTTGTACGCGATTCATCAAAATAACAATTTTCGAACAACGAGCAAAATGGGACAGGCCCGCACGCGAGTCGCGCCCCTCACAGGCGACTCGCGTACGAGTCTGAAACCCGCAATCCCTTTTTCAACTTTTTTCGTTCGTTTTTATTATTTATTCTACGAAACGATTTCTAAAACTGACATCTTTTCTAAAACTATTCAAAGTATTTGATATTGATTTCGTAGTCAACTATCGAATATAATGAATATCAAAAATATTAAGTCATGTAGGAATCATATGATATTCATGCGCGATTTAATAAAAACATCAAATTTTCAAAAAGCCGTCCTCAGAATCAGCCCGACACGCGACTCGCCGGCATCCCGGGCGAGCCGCGCGGCCGGCTGCCTTGGCGCGCCTTCCTCGTTCTTTTTTTATTGTTTTTCGAACATCGTTTTTTTATACAAAACAACGTCTTTTCAACAATATTTTTCAGATTTCGATTAATATTTATTTTCTCGATCTCGTATATTTTATTTGCTATATTATTATTCACAAATCGATACTAACTCGTTTGTTCATCTTTTGTAGCAAATTCGTCCTTTTTATTTCATTTGTTTTATTATACTAAAACGAATCTCACATGCTAAATTTAACTTCGACGTTAATTTTTCATGCATTAAACCGACTTAGCAACCCGTTCAATTCCTCACATGCTTAGGAAAACAATGTTTGCATATCATTCATCGTTCAACTAACGCGCGTATTAAAACATCATTCGATATCCTAGTAGAGGCCGCTAATGTGCGGGCGGGGTTGGGTGTTCTTAGTGAGCTTCCCAACACGTACCCTCACCCCTTACTCAGAACCGTGGTTTCCGGATGTCCGATACCATTGGCAACGAGAGTCATTCAATATACGATTAACCGCTCAAGTCGGCATCTGTATCGAACTGCAAAGGGACGAGCCCAATAAACTCTGACATCGGAAATGGGCCGTATTTAGTACACGGCCCACTACGACATAGAGTGGGCTCGAACGGTTCCGAATAACCATAAAATTCGGTGGCGACTCCAACTTCGATTTAAATTTCAATTTGACCATCTCATACGGAGATTCATTCGCCTCCCCAAACCCGCGCGTGGCCGCGTCGTGGTGGACCTATATCATGTCCACAGTGTGTCTTTATGAGGCACATTGGTTGTTGAACATAGCATGGTTTGTGTTTATTAGGAGAGTGTATATTTACCTTAAACTTAGATATCGCATCGTATAAGTCGCGTCGGGTTGAACTAGATATGGTTTGTATCTAGGAGAAGTGTGCACTACTTAAACTAGGACCTCGTTGCACGCAGTCTTGTTATGGTTGAGTTGCCTAGTTAGAGATTGGATTCTGTTATGAGTTAAGTCTACAGTTCTCGAAGCTAGTTTCTAGTATTATCCTAGTGAAAGTCTAGATTCTACATTAACCCTATCCATAACGCCATTTTGAATATTTTTATTATTATCGATATAATTTGATTTGCAGGTTGGCAAATGTTTTATGTTTTCTCCGGAAAACTCATTTTTATTATACTGTTTCGATACGTGAAATTTTTTTCACCGAAAGCTTATGTTTATGAGTAATGTTTTACTGTTTTCCGTTTTTACTATTTTCATATAATAATAATTACAGTTTTAAAATCATGTTATACGGCTGGGAGAATGTTGACGTTGCTCCCCACTGATTGTGGCTGTTATGTTTTTAACATGGTAGGTATATGTGTTTCTCTTCGGGTGGGCTAGCAAGCAGTTATGGATCCTGCTTATTTATTTTAATAATTATGTCTTATGGATTGTTCAAACCCCTTTTGTGGATTGTTTTAAATTTTGGCCATTTTAGTTAAGGCCTATTGTTTGACTTTACCATTTGAATTTTACTAAGACATAGTGACAGTGTGTTATAATCCCGACTCTACAGTGTTTACGCCACTGTACCGCGTTAGATTTTCTAGGGGATTACAGTTGATATCAGAGCATCATTGCTCCCAACGCTTACACCTGAAATTAGGGAAAATACTAGCCAATTATTTAAACAGTAAATAAAAATATTGTTAGAAATGGGTAGAAAAAAATAAGAACTTAACTGTTAAGATTATCTGTTCCTGAAACTCAAAGATATTGAATATTTGTTTTATATGTCAAAAAAGAAGACGAATGAACAACATGCTGATGTGATGCTTCTCCAAATCGGGATAAGACCTACTTAGAATTCTTATACACCTGCTGACTCGAGTGGACAACTCGGTGCTCCAAGAAAGATGTCGATGGTGACTTTTAGCTCCGGTTCAGTTTACTATGCTACAGGCCAGATGATCAAGAGTAGATTCCTGTTCCATGATGTCGCAGTAGATCCAGATGGAGCGACCCAAAACTTGTATGCTCGTTCCTCTACAAGAAGATGAAGTAATACATTTGGATCCCTCGTGAACTCTGGAGGTGTAACACCCCCGTTTATTCAAGAGCCTTAACTAGGCCTTCCCGGATAAATGAGAGTGTTACCATCTCGGGTTAACCGAGGTAGTAGTTACATCACAACCCAATACTGAACCACAACCGAGTTTAATAGGTTATTCAAAAGATGCAAACTAAGTTCAAGCATAAGTATGGTTACATAACCCAAACAATTACATGAATAAAAGGTCCATTCAGTTCTAACGACGGGACAAGCTAAAGTAAAATAACGATGGCCACACATTCCCTTCCCGTACAGCAATTCCCTTCAGTTAAGCACACATCAATGGTCCATATCTGCATCAATACTCTGCTCCCCAAAAGACCGTAAATGTCAATTGGATCGTCGCAGGCCCCCAATAAAATAGGGTGACAAGGTAGACAATGAAAACACGATTAGAACATGCTAACATTAAAATACAAGTACGGCATATAAACAACAATGCTCAACCATCTTAGTACTATCATGGGTACCAATTAACAATATCATCTTCACATCCTCAGTACCATCACAGTACCAATCAATATTCCCATCTCAATATTCTCATCTCAATATTCTCATCTCAACTCTCCTGGCAGGCCCTTTAATTCCGAGTGTGCACACCCCCCACAGGTTCAACAACCCGCGAGGAGAAATCAGGGAGGGGACCGTGATCAAAGGTCCCGGCTAGGACTAAAGCTAGCCTCACCAACTCCAATATATCAATATTCAACAATCATTCTTCCACCAATATTCAACATTAATCATATTATCATCACAATATCACATCGTACTCGTAATTCATACATGCATAATAATATTAACATATTCTAAGTAAGGAGAACCTTACCTAATTAGCAGGTCACTATCACATCGATAGTACAATTCACCACGGAGTTTCTACGAAGTCCGAACCTAATAAAATATTACATGCATAAATTAAAATCGATCCTAACATATTATATATATATAATGGAATCTCACATTATAGTTAAATTATAAACAAAGGAAGCTAACAGTACAACCTAATCCTAAAAAATTGTAATTATAAATTATAATATAAAGTGAGCTGACCCTACAAGATATACTAACCACGTAGTATACAAAGGTACAAAGCCTACAACTATCCTAACATATTATATATAGTAACATAAATTAACCTACTCTTAAATCTAGCCATATGTACCTAAATTCTTACGCTCGCCAGCCACAAACCTCACGCACCAACAACAATGGTGACAAACAGCATTCCTATCCTCACCGACATCAACAACAATGGTAACAAACAGCACCCGTAAACGTACAACTTCAACTCAAATACTCCACCCGACAACGGCAACTCTAGTGACAACAACATTAATGCGTCCCATCAGCGGTTCATACGACAAAGATGGAAATAATAACAACCCGATTTAGTTCCCGACAAATAGCATAATACATGTCCCTGGTTGACTCGACACCGCAATAATCCACGACACAGTAGCAATAATTCGACTAACACCAACAACATTCCGACACCAAAATATATACGAACCTAATTATATACGTAGTAACTATACCACGTAAACATTAAAGACGGTTTAGCATACCTAGGCGGCACGTATGATTGATTTATAACCCACCAGTGATCCGATCCGACTTCTAGGGTCCCCTTACTCCTTCTTCCTTCGTGCGGTTGTCCTAGGTCAAGAGTTGTGCGGTGTGTGTTGTGTGTTTTATGTTAATGAGTAGGCTGCGAGCTAGGGTAATATAAGGGAATTAAGGGAATTTAAAATTAAGAAAAGAAACATGGGCTTAGTTTAACGTGGGCTTGGTTCCATACCTCCTATTAACTACGTGTAGTTAAACACTAATTAATCCGGACTGGGTCGAGTAACTTGTTCCGTAAGGTTAAAACTTACTACGTGATTGCTCGAGTTTCACTTAGTATAAAATAAAGACTCGGTATTACTTACCATAAGGTGTTGACCCGTTGACTCACTATCAAATGCGGGTATTACAATCTACCCTCCTTATAAGTAACTTCATCCCGAAGTTCGCTACCTGACACAAACTTAAGGAACTCTATAAGGAACTACCCTCCTACTAACAAAGCACGAAAACAAGAATCTATACGATATTACTTTAAATATAGCAAAAATCAGGCTGTTATAGGAGGACCGAAGATTCTCCTCTGGTTCAAGAACTTAGTAATATAGGATCATCGACTCTTTTCTTCCTTCCTCTATTTCTTCTAATTCTTCTCTTTTATATTCTCTTCTTCATATTCTTGGTGAATCCTTTCTATTCTTCTACTTTACCATCTTTCCTTTTGAGATTCTTTGGTTAGACCGAATTCTGTCTTAGTGAACCTTTTTGGAAGTTATATGTCGGAGGTTTAGTTAACTCCTTATTACTAATGGTTTCAGAATTGTGAGTCGTGCCCGTTTATCTAATCTAGTGAGCTTTTGAGGAATTGATTTGAATGGTATTAGTTTATTAATGGAATTAGGATTGTACCATAGAGATTGCTCATGCTTGGGTTAAGAATTACTTGATCGTAAAGATGACTAAGAGTTAAGTAAATTTTTGGGTAGTGAGATATATATCATATTTTGATGGATACCTAATACCCAACATAGAAC
Organism: Agrostemma githago; assembly: GCA_958450325.1. Classification (NCBI taxonomy): domain Eukaryota; kingdom Viridiplantae; phylum Streptophyta; class Magnoliopsida; order Caryophyllales; family Caryophyllaceae; genus Agrostemma; species Agrostemma githago. The sequence goes on from OY288244.1 coordinate 43,486,439, forward strand.
CGAACTAAGTGTGACCGATAATATTACCTTGGGATTCTTACCTAATGCTTATTGGATGGATGCATCGCGAATATTTGGGATCATAGAGTATTGTTTAAAGTGCTAGCCTGAGTGTTGTGGTACCATTAAAGGTTTCCATTATTGTTATTAGAAATTTCGCTGACATAGATTTCCTGTGTTTCTTATGGATTAGATCGTTGATTGTTGTCTAAGGTTGTAACCTACGAGCTTTGGAGTTGAGTGATCTAACCTGGATGAATTACTCTTAACCTTGATGAAGAGAAATATCTTGCACAATCATAATTTGGGCTTATCGTGTTGTTTTGAGGAATACTATAATACAGATCATCTTATGCCTTCGTAGAGTTATTAAATATATTGCGGTTGCACCGTGGTGATTTAAAATTTGATGGAATTCTCATAAACCTTAGTCGAATGACGTGTTTGGAAAATGTGAGTATCTATCGTTACATGTCAGGCTGAGTGTGTTTAAGATTTGCCGTACTTTACTAACCTCTGTCTGTTGATGATGTTAAGAATATGTTGATGATCATACTTAAAGTTTTCGTGTCGGAACATTGTTATTTGGTGGATTTTATTTAGTGTTCCTTACTCGAGAGTTCAGACCTTATGAGCTTTGAATTTATGAGCCTTAGTGATTACGAGTTTGGATATGTTTTGATGACCGTTGGAATCTTAATTAATGGATTAGTCTAAATCATTTGTGGATTCTTACCATACTAATTGAAGAATTATATAAGTATGTAAGACATAATTTTGGAGGTTGTGGCAGTTGATAAGTTTGGAGGTTGTAGATTGAGTAGGACCACCCTGTACCAATATTGGACTTAGCGTTAGTTGATGGGCCAATTAGAAACCCGTGTTTGTGAGAGTCGTGCTAGGAATCTCGAGATGGTTAATTTCTTCTCTAATTCTTGAGAACTCTCTTTTACTCTCAATCTCGTCCTCCACTTAGCTTTTGAAAACTCTTATTCGTGTATGTTCCCCTTCTTTCTCCACTTAGCTCTATTTCTCTAATTCGTGTATGTTCCCCTTCTTCGACCTATCCCTTCGACCTTTATCGATTTTGAAAACTCTTATTTTAATTTATTGTTTATCCATGTTCTATTTATCCGTTAACCATTTTTCGAATTTCATATTTTATAAAACGTTTGACTAGTTTTAAATATATATATATATTTAAATCATTTGTGGATTAGTCTAATCATTTGTGGATTCTTACCATACTAATTGAAGAATTATATAAGTATGTAAGACATAATTTTGGAGGTTGTGGCAGTTGATAAGTTTGGAGGTTGTAGATTGAGTAGGACCACCCTGTACCAATATTGGACTTAGCGTTAGTTGATGGGCCAATTAGAAACCCGTGTTTGTGAGAGTCGTGCTAGGAATCTCGAGATGGTTAATTTCTTCTCTAATTCTTGAGAACTCTCTTTTACTCTCAATCTCGTCCTCCACTTAGCTTTTGAAAACTCTTATTCGTGTATGTTCCCCTTCTTTCTCCACTTAGCTCTCTTTCTCTAATTCGTGTATGTTCCCCTTCTTCGACCTATCCCTTCGACCTTTATCGATTTTGAAAACTCTTATTTTAATTTATTGTTTATCCATGTTCTATTTATCCGTTAACCATTTTTCGAATTTCATATTTTATAAAACGTTTGACTAGTTTTAAATATATATATATATATATATATATATATATATATATATATATATATATATATATATATATATATTAGGATTATCTTAAAATCTTAACAATTTGAGTTCTAATTTCTAATTGTGAAACTCCCCGTTTTGTAAAAGTTTGACTAACTTTAACTTTTTGAATATCATGAAATCTAACATTTTTGAATTATAATTTAAGAACTTTATACTTCACTTTTATCTTTGGTTGATATTTATATTTAGACCTGTTTCAAAATGTTTTAATAATTAATCTTAAATTATTTCGAAATTATTTCAATTTTTTATTTTCAAACAATCGGAATTTTATGAAGAATTTCATATTTCCAAATACTTCAATTTCTATAGGATTATTATGTAAAGTCTTTTAACATTGTCGAAATTATTTTGTATGTTGAAGTTTTATAGCATTTTTGAAAACTTTCATATTTTTTTTTTGGTAGAGGGTAAGTATGATAAAAAAAAAGTGAACAATTTACAATGAAAGACTACATCAGAATATGTAGCCATCGAGCGTCTTTAGCACTTATCGGATATTTGATCTTACCATTAATTCTACTTCTAACATCTAATTTAATCAAATTGGCAATATTTTCCGGCTGTTGAACTAGTCCGTCTATTCGACACACATTCCGTTGTCTCCATACGTGATAAATAGTCGCATTAGCTACAGCACGGAGAACATTACATTGTAATTTAGTACCCCTTACTTTAGTCGCCCATTCCAAACTTCTAGTGCTCGGGATCCTCTTCCTCGTCCAGTCACTCAAAATAGCAATAATCCGCAAGCTCCAACAACATCCAAAGAAAAGATGTTCAAGAGTCTCAGCCTGCGCATCACAAAAAAAAAAAAAAGTCTGAATCTGCCACCCCAAACCTCAAAAGCTTTACTCTCGTGTTTAGAGCCCCCCTAAACACAAGCCAAGAAATAAAACTGCGTTTCGGGAGACTCCAATCACTCCAAACAAGCCGGCTCCATGCAACCTTCGGGACACGATCACGAAGCTCCTCATATGCCCTGGAGATCGAGTACGTAGAACAGGAGCCATGCCATAACCCATTCTCAAACATAACCTTTACTTTTTCCTTTGCATGACAGATCTTCCTCCATGCCCACGTGACATCAGCATGAGGCTGATAATCATGCCATGCCGTACCCTTCAAATAAATGTTATTCACCCAGCGGACCCACAACCTATCAGGCTGATCAAAAACCCACGAAGCCAATTTTGCCACCGCTGCCTCGTTCCAAATCGTCAAGTCTCGTACCCCTAAGCCACCCTCATATTTAGGATAACAAATTTTATCCCAACTCACTAAAGCTCGATTGGTACCCTCCACTCCTCCTTCCCAAAGGAAATTACGGCATAAAGACCCAATTCGAGCCATAATACACTTCGGTATGATAAAAACGATAGCCCAGTAATTGTGCAGCTCAGACAGCACAGACTGAATCAAGGTCAATCTTCCCGCATAAGAAAGCTTACGAGCTCCAATACTAGAGATACTTGATATAATTCGGGCTAACAATTTTTCACAGTCATTCTTACCAAGTCGGGTACTCTGAATTGGCAATCCAAGATATCTAAAAGGCAAAGAGCCTTCTACACACCCTGAGAACTGCAAAATTGCCGCTTTCCTATCTTCATCCACTCCAGCAAAATAGGCATGGGATTTACCCACACTAATACTCAACCCTGACGACCTACTAAAAGTAGCAAAGTCCTTCCACAACAACTCCATAGATTCCGTCTCCCCTTTACAAAAAAGAAGGAGGTCATCCGCAAAGAGTAAGTGGTTGAGCTTTAAAGCTCCACATTTCGGATGGTATTTAAAATTCCTCCCGATCATCCCAAAAGTCATGATACGAGAAAAATACTCCATACAAATAGTAAATAAAATCGGATACATAGGATCACCTTGTCTAAGCCCTCTTTTCTCCCGGAAGAACCCGAAAGTATCCCCATTAGCAGATAAAGAGTACGAGACCGACGTAACACACTCCATAATCAGCCTCCGAAAATGGTCCGGAAAATCCAGGCACAGAGCATTTGGTCCACAAAAATCCATTCCACGCTGTCATGAGCCTTATGAATATCAACTTTAAATAAGCACCTAGGCGAAATACGGCCTCTTTTATACATCCGGACTAAATTCTGACATATAAGCACATTCTTCACAATACTTCTCCCATCAATAAAACCACCTTGAGTAGGCGATATAATATGAGGCAAAATTAGGCCAAGTCGAGCACAAATAATCTTAGCAATACGTTTGTACAGAACATTACAACATGCAATCGGCCGAAACTCTTTCACAGATTGAGGCTTATTCACCTTCGGAATCAAAGTGATAATAGCACAATTCAGTTGTTTCAGAAGTTTACCTGTGACAAAAAAGTCTTGGATTGCTTCCACAATATCATTCCCGATAATGTCCCACGAGTCAATAAAGAATTGGCTCGAGAACCCATCCAGCCCAGGAGCTTTGTCACGAGGAATGCTAAACAGCGCCCGTTTGATCTCGTCAGCTGACACACTCGCCTCCAGTTCGGTTTTGTGTGCCTCGGAACAGATGTTGCCTCTTCTTACTAAATCCACATCGACAACCTCCGTATCATGTGTCTCACCAAGAAGGGACAAATAGTATCAAATAAAAGCGTCTTCAATTGCATCCTTAGAATCGCAAACACGCCCCTCAGCGTCATTCACCTTACTCACAGCATTATGAGCCCTACGAGCTCGCAAAATTCCATGAAAATAAGCCGAATTCATATCCCCTTCTTTCACCCATTTCTGCTTTGCCTTTTGACTCCAAAAATCAGCCCGTGCAGACTGCAAGTCACGAACCACCGCATTAAGATCCGTCTCTTCCTGCAAGTTAGCACTCGATCGATCAGCTCTCAGCTTAACCTGAACTTGTTGTAGTTTCAGTTCAGCCTGAGCACATCGATTTTCAATGTCTGAAAAACACGTCGTATTCAAATCTTTCAACGGTCTCTTCAAACTCCTCAGCTTACTAACAACCTGAAATTGCCTCGTCCCCCTAATTGTCTCTCTCCAAACAGTTGCGATGCAACTCCAAAAGTTCGGAGCTTTACCTCACATGTTCATGTACTTAAAGCTCCTATTTTTCCTTCCCGAAAGTTTCTCCAAATGAATCACACAAGGGCAATGATCAAAGGTACCTTCAGGCAAGAAATTAGCGAAACCATACGGAAACAACCCCAAGAAACCGTCATTAGAGAAACAACGATCAATACGGCTATAAACACGAGTTTCCGCCACTTTATGTTTGTTATTCCAAGTGAACCAAGACCCACTCGACTTGAGATCACTAACTTCACAATGTGATAAACAGTCTCTAAACTGTGCCATCGCTTCATCCGAGAATGGTCCTCCAAGACGTTCTCTAGCATCAATAACACAGTTAAAATCTCCTACGATTAACCACGGGCCTCTCAAAGCGTAAGAATCAAGTCTTCTCCAAGATCCACTCTCCCATCAGCAGAATTAAATGCATACACAAAAGTAAGCAAATAATTTTTCCCCGAGTTCAAAGAGACCCCAACATGAATACTTTGATCACTATACTCCAATATCGTCAAGTCCACCTTATCATGTTTCCACAATAACCAGACCCGACCCCCATCATAACAATGATTATTAGTCGTAATGCTCCATTCATAGAAGATGTTCTGATGAACTTTTGCATACGCTTTATTTTTAATTTTTGTTTCAAGTAGGCAAAAAATGTCTACTTGCTGTTTCCTAATAAACTCACAAATTGCACGTTGCTTTTTTATGTTACACATGCCCCGAACATTCCAAAAACCAATATTATGTGTCTCCATGAACAACCATTTCTAACCCGATCCCATGTTTTTCAACACCCCCTTCTTTCCTTGGTGAGAGCCCCTTGACAACATCAGCAAAAGGTGCTGTACCAGCACGCACCAGCAGCTGCTGAATCACACCAGCACCCTGCAACGCACCAGCAGGCTGCAGGGTACCAGTAGCATTCTGTTTTGACCCAGTACCAGTCACAACAGCCTGTAACGCAACAGTACCAGTCACGGCAGCAACAGGTACCAAACTAGCAGCGTTGACAGCTCTTGACCGAACAGCAGCTGCGTCAGACTTCTGGCCAACAGGCTTCGATACCTGTACACCAGAAACAGCAGTCTGTTTGGCCACGACACCGTTCACATTTTGCTTTTTCTTAGCATCAATTCTCGCCTTTTCCAACTCCTCCTTCTTGCAATCAATGGGATCATGGCCGTAACCTCTACATTTATTACACCAAATGGGTTTCTACTCATACTTAATCATCACCGCAACAATATTCTCAAGTTCATCCATGAATTTGATTGAACTCTTGAATTTTTTCCCCACTTTGACCAGTACCATGACCCTAGCATAACCCAATCTAGTACGCTCTTCCGTAGCTAAGTAAGACTTAACGTACGGTCCCACCAAAGAGGCAATACGGGTTAGACATCGGCCCCAAAATTTTAAAGGTAAATCATGCAATTGTATCCAAATAGGAACTTCTTGCACGTCATCCTTGTCCATTTTAGCATCAGGAGTCCATTCTTTCACAATTAACGGTTTTTTTATCAAACAAAAAAATTCCGTGATTGAGAACAGTTACCTTGGCAGACTTTTCCTTGAACCGAACTACAATAATTCCATTAAGTAGAAATGAAATTTTATCGATCCCATGCTCCTTCCAAATTCTCCTCACATACCCATCTATCACTTCCCATGGAGGATTGGCACCCATGATAAAGCAATAAATGGCATTACTCCAATATTCAATTTCATCTTCAACATCATCATCTGTGAATTTCATCATTTCTTCTTCCTCCTCACTGTCAATGACTCTTTTCCTATCCCTTTGCTTCCAACTGATACTATCAATGGATTTTGGCTCAGGGATAGGGTTATTTTCCGGCCCTACTTCAGAACCTTGCTCCAATCCTTCATTCTCCTTGAAATCAGATTCATAATTCAGTCCAGGAATCTCTCTAATTTTCCTATTGTCAGTTTGATTGTCCTCTACTTCATTCGCGTTAGGTTTCGATGCATTTTTTTGAATCAATTCATCTTTCACATTCTTACGGATGAAAGACTTAGAGCCCTTCCCCGTGGGCCGATTCTTCTTTCTCATTATATTACGAAACGGAGGACGCCGTGCAGATCTGTCGGAGTCAGAGGATGCCGGCACCGGAGAACGGCCCTAGGAACTAGCTTGGTGAGCAAATCGCTAGAGCAGAGCAAATCGCCGGAGCAAAATTTTCATATTTACTTTGATAACATTTTTGAAATTTTAACGTTTTGAAAATTGGATTTCGTTTTATTGTTGGTGGACTTTTGAATCTGTTATTGAAAATGTTTGACAACTGGTTTGATTTTTACTAACTACAAAATTTGATTTCTCCAAACTAAATTTTGATTCATCAGAATAAGAAATATTATCGAATTTCTTAATCAAATTGTTTTACTTTTGTTTTGAAAATGTTTTGGTTACCCTATTTCCTTCAAGCTTGTTACAAATGCTATTTAGCGTCGTTATTTTATCAAATAACTTTACTTTACGATTTCACTAATTAAAAGATTTTAAATTCCGGGTATCTTAGCCCAATTTCTCTTGGAATAAATATTTGTATTTAATTTCGTATCACTTTAAAAGTTGTAAAATTTTCTTTTTATAGCAAATTTTTTATGCGAGATTTGTATCCTCATCTTTTCGAGTAAGATGATCTTGATTCCTTTCAGCTTATTCTTAGTTTTGAGGACGAAACTTTCTTTTAGTGGGGAGGATTGTAACACCCGCTATTTTCCTAGCATTTTTATTCTTTCCGTTATGACGTCGTTATAACTCTATCACATTTTGGCTTATGTTTCATCATTTTTCCAAGCTTATCTTCAATTTTGAGTTTAATGATACTTATTTATATTTTTAAAAGATTTTAATTCTTTTAAATCTATTTATTTGATTTGCTTCGTAAACTATTTATTTTTCCGCGAGGAATTTTATTTCTCTATGAATTAACGTATTTAAGCTCGGATTTGAGTTATTCTTTTTTTCTAAAAATGTCTAAACATATTTTTATAATATTTTCAACTAATAAATATTTTTTATTTACGAAAGTTAAGCCATTTATGATTTTAATACGAAGTTTCGTAAATAATTATTTTCTTACGCGAGGTTTACTCGAATTGCTTTGAAATGCCTTTAACTATTTTACGATTCTTGTTTTTATCAACTTATAAATCATTTGAGACCTTTTCATCATATTTTGGACCGACAAAGCTTCTTGTCGTAATTTAACTACGTTTTACTAACACGTTTCATTTTATCACTTTAAACCGTAAACATAAGATTCTTTTCTTGTCATCGAATTGAGGCTGTAATACTCAAACTTTTCATTCCTTCCTTTATTCTTTTGGCCGGTCAACCTATGCTAATAAGCACATTGGATTCTTCATCCACCTTAATTCCATTTATGTTCATTTAACTTTAGTAACCTCCTCCTCCCTTACATTCATTTGTGCATTTTCAAAAAATTGTTGTTACAACATCTTTTTTTTCTTTCCTTTTGGCCGAGCACTTTCTCCCTCCTCCCTAGGCAGATTTTTGTTTAATTCGAGTCCTAAACGTCTCATATTCATCGTCGAATCAATCCTCTTTCCAATTCCTTCGTTAAGGTAATAATCGATGTCGTTTTTGATTATTATTTACCTTGATTTTTAGCCTTTCTCATGGTATTTTTCTGCCATGATTTTTTATATATTGTAGGATTCGTGGACGATCCCGAGGCTGACGAGTATATTATCGATTCAGACTTGGATTAGAGGTAACGTTGATGTTACTCGGTATTTCGTGATTTTAATTGTGTAATTGCATGTATATTTTTATATTTCATTTTTGACAATATATATATGTCATATAATCTGAAAAAATTTTAAAAGTTGAAAATTTGCATGTTTCGGTATTTTTATCGCTTTTACGAGATTAACGATTAAATTGTTGTATTACTTTGTAAAATCGTAATATTCGGCCTAAACTTGTAATATATGATTATATTCTATAAAAATGAGGTTTTTTATGATGTTTTGATGATTTAGTATTTTTCTGATATTTTATTATCGATTATTGAATTATTACCGTTTACGAACAAAAACGATTAAAAGCCGATTTTTAGTTCTAGTACTTAAACATTTTATTTTAATCTGATTTTTGACGTGGTGAAACTTTCTGATGAAATAGAAGTTTCGGAATTTTTTCATAATTGTTTGGAATTGTTAAGTGGATGAATTAATAAATCACTTTAAATCATCGTTTATCGATAAAACCGCGTTTGTCGTTTAAATTCTCGATTTCTGGTCCTATGATTAAATCTGGAAAAAAATATGATACTGATGATTTCATAATAAAATGTAATTTTATGATTTTTAGTGCTTTAATAAAATGTTAGGAACGATAAGTTTTATTAATGGAATCGTTAATTGTGAAAACGGTTTTTAAAGACTGTTTTAACGAGATTTATTAAATCTGGAAATTTTGGAAATCTGGAAAAATAGTACTTTCTGTAAAATAATAATTTTTAAGTTTAAATAATAATTTTTGGATATTATTACATAAATCGTTTGGTATTTACGATTAACGAGAAAACCCTTTAAAAACCGAGTCTAAGTATTCTGGAAAATTTTCTCTTCTGGACAGAATGTCCATAAATGTATTTCAACTATTTTATGTAATTTTTGTACTATTTATTAAAATCTTTAATTAATAGTAACGATTTTGGACAAAACTACGATTTATCGTTAAAATGTTTCGTCTTACCTAAAAGGAATATTTTTTCAGCAATTTTGAAAAGTTTCAAATCTGAAACTTTAAGAGTTAAATAATCCCTTAACATACTCTAAACATATTCATTGGTTTAATTAAATAAAAGACGTTAAAAGATTTAATTTGACTTTTGTCGTAAAATCCTATTTATAATTATATTGTCAATACTAATAATAATTAGGGAATTTTAGCTTTGTATCTTTTGAAAACACCCTGATTAGTAGTATTAAGGAGTTTATGACATTTTAATCATTTCATAACACTTGTACGATATTTTGATAATGGCATAAACTCGATTGTTCTCGTTTTAGAAATTAATATTGTTAAGGCCGAAAGTATTAGTTTTATAAATCTATATGGTTTACTAAAAATGTTGAATTAGTATAAACTAATATTTTTGCTATTTTGATATGATACCATTTTGGTAAAGTTTCTAAAAATAGAAGTTTCTAAAAATAGAAGTTTCCTAAAATAGAAAATTTCCTCTTTTAGAATATTATGATTACTTCTTTTATCTCCATATTCTTTTGATTATATTTTTTAAATATCGATAATGGCTTGTTTTGGAGTTATGGAATAAGAACAAGTGTGAGTTTAGAGTAATATAGTCTGGGAAGTACGTTTTGCCATCAACTATAAGGTTGGTGTGTGTTTATGAGGCACATTGGTTTTTGAACTGAGCATGGTTTGTGTTCAGGAGAGTGTATATTTACCTTAAACTTAGATATCGCATCGTATAAGTCGCGTCGGGTTGAACTGGATATGGTTTGTATCCAGGAGGGGTGTGCACTACTTAAACCAGGACCTAGCTGCACAAAGTCCTGTTATGGTTGAGTTGCCTAGTTAGAGACTGGATTCTGTTATGTGTTAAATCTACAGTTCTCGAAGCTAGTTTCTAGTATTATCCTAGTGAAAGTCTAGATTCTACATTAACTCTATCCATAACGCCATTTTGAATATTTTTATTATTATCAATATAATTTGATTTGCAGGTTCGCAAATATTTTATGTTTTCTCCGGAAAACTCGTTTTTATTATATTGTTTCGATACGTGAAGTTTTTTTACCGAAAGCTTATTTTTATGAATAATGTTTTACTGTTTTCCGTTTTTACTATTTTCATATAATAGTAATTATAGTTTTAAAATCATTTTATACGGCAGGGAGAACGTTGACGTTGCTCCCCACGGATTGTGGTTGTTATGTTTTTAACATGGCAGGTATATGCGTTTCTCTTCGGGTGTGCTAGCGAGCAGTTATGGATCCCGCTTATTTATTTTAATAATTATGTCTTATGGATTTTTCAAACCCCTTTTGTGGATTGTTTTAAATTTTGGCCATTTTAGTTAAGACCTATTGTTTGACTTTACCATTTTAATTTTACTAAGACATAGTTACAGTGTGTTTTAATCCCGACTCTACAGTGTTTCCGCCACTGTACTGCGTTAGATTTTCTAGGGGATTACATAAAGAGCCTATTAAATCTTGGTCTAAGCTTAAGAAAAAACTGTTAAACAAGTTTTTGGCTAAGGATTACGTACACACATTATCTGTTCATTTAAGTCGTTAAGGTTAAAACAAAATGATAAACCTGTGGAGGCTTACCTTAGGGACTTTGAGCAGTTGAGTCTACGGTGTGAAATCAATGAGAAATCCGAGCAAAAGATTGTTAAGTTCTTAGAGGGTCTGGATACTGGCATTGCTAACAAGGTTAGGATGCAACCCTTGTGGCCATTTGATGATGTGGTTAACCTGTCACTCAGAGTAGAGAAAATGAGAAAGCCAAAACCTGTTTGTCTAAGTATGCTGTTAAGGTTGGACAGTCTAGGTTTTATAATGCATTTAATGGCAACCTATATCAGCATGATCCCTATATAAAGGGAAGGGAATTGTAGGACAGAATCCTAGCGTTTTGTGTCTGAAGGGAGAATTAGGTGCTTTCAGTGTCAAGGGTATGACCATTTCATTAAGGATTGTTCTTCCAAGAGAGCCTTGGCTCTTGTGGAAGTAGAAAAGAGGGACTGCTTGAGTATGATGTGGATCGGAACCTGGTGTTAGAAGAACTTGATGCCGAAGAAGAGTCGAGCGAGGGTATGGTTATAGCTTCACCTGATACAGGTCACATCTTGGTTGTATGGAGAGTAATGCATTCACAACAAATCCATTTGGAGGATGATCAAAGGAGTTTGATCTTCAGGAGTAGGTGTACCGTACCATGTAGAACAAAGTCTGTAATTTGATAATAGATGGAGGAAGTTGTATGATATGACTCGTTTAGTCATATTTAAGTGGGTCGTAATTAGTTGAGTTGAATGAGAAAAGAGGACGAAATAGTGAGTTTGAGTGTTAATTGGATTTAGTATCGTTGGGTCGTTTTGTGTCAATTATTTGGATCTAACGTAATTTTTATGCTTGAGTATTAATCTATATATTTTTACCGAGCTAAGAGGAGCAAAAGGAGGTCCTCGGGAAGCAAGAAGAAAGCAAGGGACTCGAATAAGTTTTAGAAAGGAAAGAAAAGAGTAAGTCTTGTGAGGTCACGAGTGCCTTATGACCTGTAATCCCCTAATAATTCTAACGCAATAGAGTGCCGAAAGACTGTAGATGTGTGATTAAAACACTTTGTAACTATGTCTTAAAAGAATAAAATGGAAAAGTTGATGCATAAGCCATAAATAAAATTGGCTAAATTAAAAACAATCCATAGTACAGAAAGATTATTAAGCATAGCAAGATCCACTACTGCTCGCTAGCTCACCCTCGAGAATCACATATACCTGTCATGTTAAAAACATAACATCCACAATCAGTGAGGAACAACGCCAACGTTCTCCCTTCCCTATTACAAGATTTTAAAATTGTAATTACTATTATATGAAAACAGTAAAAAGGGAAAACGGTGAAACATTATAAAAAATTAAGCTTTCGGAGAAAATTTAGAAATATTTGCCAACCTGAAAACAAAATTTATCGATGATAATAATGTGGACATGGGAAAGTCCACCCCGATGTGGCCACGCGCAGGTTTGGGTAGGCGAATGAATCTCGTGGTGAGATTGTTCTCGGGTCGAAATGTAAATCAAAGTTGGAGTCGCCACCAAACTTTGTGGGAGTTCGGACCCGTTCGAACTCACTCTATACTTAGGCGTATCGCGCACAAAGCACGGCCCGCTTTAGTACTAGAGCTTATGGGGTTCGTCCCTTTGCTTAACGATACCGATGCCGAGTCATCGGGTATCGTGTATCGAGTGAATCTCGTTCGCCAACGGTTTCGAGCATCCAGAAACCAAAGGTTCTGAGTAAGGGTTGAGGATACGTGTTGGGAAGCCCACAAAGGACACCTAACCCCGCCCGCACTTAGCAGCCTCTACTAGGATACCGATCGATTTTCGTGTACGCGCGTTAGTAAGATGGTTAAATGATATGCAAACAACGTTTTTAGCTAAGAATGCGAAAGACGTGTTTAGCTACATCATTTAATGCATCTTCAATATGTCAAAGTGGAATTTAAGCATGCGATGTTCATTTAAAGGCAATAAATGGCAAATATCGTAAATAAAAAGCTAGTAAATAAATTACAAATTACACGGGCGGAAATACAACCCGAAATTCACAATACAACAAGCAATGATATAATAATTGGATTAGTAACGGTAAATATAATCTATAAACGGACCCGTAAATAGATAAATAATCGAAACCGTAAATCAGAAAATTTGACGAACTACGATCGCGTACACGTTACGTTGTGCATCGATCGGAGGACAAAGACTTTAATACGCGTTTAGCGTACGCGACCGAAGCGTAGTGCTAGATTGATTCTAGGCCACGGGGTCTTGTCCCGACTTATCATAGTGAAAAAAATGTCTTGACTTATCGAATATTGGATACCACTAAGGAGTCGTTGATATGGGATTAGTCATATAGACGTCACTCAGAGTCGTAAAGAAAGTAATTATAACAGATTAGAAGCGATGTAATTTGTGTGGGTTTTTGGAATGTGATTACGTGATCGATTTTGCACGCATCGACCTAGAGTCGTAAATGTGACTCGACGGAACCTTATGTCGTCTTTTGATCCTTATTAGAAGGTTACAAGGGTCACTCGATCGAGTTAATGAGGGGACTCGATCGAGTACCCCAGACAAAGACTCCCTGCCCATTTTTGAGGGGGTTACTCGATTGAGTGACCCTTAACCACTCGATCGAGTGTCCTCTGTAACGGGTGGGTATTTATTTTAAAACAACCCATTTCGTGAACTTATGATTCGAATCGAGGAGTGGTCGAGCTTAATATAAATATCAAGAAATTTATACTAGTTCGATTCTTGATAACTTGTTATGCGCGACGTTCGACTGCGGAGTCGACATCGGGCCTTTAGAGTAATATTTTGAAAATGATATCGAATACGCTCGATAATGAATTATCGCAATAGCGATATAATCTGACGGTTATACGTATGCCATAAGGAGCCTAACCTTTAGATGCCTAGGGCGGCACGCCTAGTAGGGCGCCACCTCCAGTACCACTCTCGGGGATTATACGGACTTTAGGCGGTATTCGTTATCGAACATACTCGATTGAAAACTTGATTTGTCGTCACAAATGTTAGATCCTTTTCATTTCGATATTGTAGTTCGGCTTTTGAAGCGTACGATAATTGATTTAGCATCATCGGATATTTGTTCGAATCGATTTGAAAATAGTTTTTTTACGTTATAATATACGCGGTATTGTATATATAAAAACAATAAAACGATAATAAGTGTTAGATTGTTAAGAACAATAAATAAAAGTTAGAAACGAAAATAAAATGTTAGATGTTAGTATAATTAGTATTTAGTATGCAAAAATGAAAAGAATTAGAGATTAGAAGAACGAGATTTGATACACCCTCAACCTACATCTCGAAAAATGGACTCGTAAAGTGTCGTCATAGGCATGGGAGCGGTTCGAGTATGTAGGGTGAGTTAGGGTGTGTGTGATTAGGAAGAATACGTTCTCGGTTTTTGGCGAGTTTTGATCTCGGGATGCTTGTGTGTGTGTGTGTGTGTGTGTGTGTAAAGAACTCAAATTTGGTGGAAAATGAGTGTTGAAAAAGGTTGTGCAAATGATGAGCCAAGGGGGGTATTTATAGATTTTACCTCCCCGGCCAGGGTCACTCGATCGAGTGCACATATGTGCACTCAATCGAGTGGTCTCAGAAAAGGTTCTTGGTCGATTTTTAAAGGGTCACTCGATCGAGTGGCCATTAGGCACTCGATCGAGTGCCCTCAGACGGGTGAGTCAAAATAGGAAGGTTGGGATCTTGCTTTGACTCTTGATTTTGTTTGTTTGTGGCTTGGTACCCTTTATGTATTTGGACGCAGCGTGAGGCTGGTTTCATTTTTGGGTCTCGACTTTGACTGGTTTTGGCTCGGTCGCAAAAGACGGTTTTATCCATGGCGACGGTTTTAGCTCAAAATAGCTTTATTTTATTGGGAACGACCCACTGAGTCTGAATTTGAGGTCGGTTTTGAGATATTTGTACTCCGCTAAGTGCCCACGTTGGATACTATTGATTCCGAGACCGTGTTCGAGTGTAATAATGCATGTTAGCGTCCGATCATCATCGGGTGTTTTGTTGCAAACTGCTATAGACACAAGCAGGCAAAATGCGGGTGTCTACAAATAATAATATTCAAAAACTTTTTTGAACAAATCAAGCTTCGATCTCTAACTAGGCTACTCAACCATAATAGGACGACGACTTATAAATGCGCGAACCTAATTTAAGACTATGCACACCCCTCCTGGGTTACCTCTTACCCAGTTCAACTTATGACAGCGACTTACTACGACGCCTAAGCTTAAGGTCAAAATGTACACAACTCCCCGGATACCTGTCACCCGGTTCGACAACTAATGTACCAATTCCTGATAAACTAGCCTTATAGTTGATGGCAAAACTGTAAACCCCATAATATATATTATTCTGAACCTCACACTTGTCCTTATTCCATAACTCCTAAACAAAGCCATTATCGATATTCAAAAGATATAATGAATATAAATTGATGGGGGTCGGTAGCCAGCCTCGGGTCGCCTGCCAGTCGGGCCCCAGGGCGCCCAATCCATAAAAAAGAGATGGCCTGCCCAGCAGACCTCCCAGCAATATCATTAAAACCTCCAAGTGGATGGCCTTAATCATTTAGCCGCCTGGCATGGCCTTGCCACCTGCCAAGCAGGGCAACCAAGCCCCCTGTCTGCTTTCAGGGTGTTCCCACCCAAGCAGGACCAAGGGAGAACCAGGGACCCGTCCGTCATTTTGCCTAAGGTAAGGGGAAGCGAGTGGACAAGGTGAGTCCACGTGTCGCACCATCGTCCACTCATTTCCCTCTCCTCTTTTCTCTTTTCCTCTCTCCTGTGGGAAGGTATAAATACTTTCCCATTTCCCACATGAGAGGGGTTGGATTTTCTCTCTGTAGACTCTTACTCCTAAAAAACGCCACCTAGTTCCTCACGAGCTAGGTTCATCAAGGCATTTCACGGACTGACTTAGGCATCGGAGAGGGTTTCCTCGGACAACCTCCGAGGCCCTATGCGTTCATTGTGCAGGGAGCAGGCCAACTCCGCCGGGAAGGTCCGATCAAGGGAGTGAGACAAAGGGGAGGTTAAAGGAAATCAGACGATCAATTGTTCACTAACAATCCAATTATACAACCCGGGTCCAGAGTCGGGTTAATTGTTTCCGTGACCGGAACAATTTGGCGCCGTCTGTGGGGAACTTACGGTTGTGCTCACGAGTTACCCACTAAAATCAACCACTCATAATCACAAAAACTAAAACAATCATGCCGGAAATCGTTGATGCCAGTGCAGGGACGGGTCCGACGGTCCCACCGGTGGCCCCCCTGTACGGTATGCCGCAGTCGGAGAGGGTTCCTCCTGCCACAATCCTGGGGATGGGGGGAACTAGCCTCCTCGGCGGACCAAACGCTGCTGTAACACCTGAGTTGGGGACACACCCTGGACACGCTCTGAATCTGACCCCAGCTCAGATGGCACAGACGGCCGCCCTCTTCTCTGCAATGCTAAACCAGGAGTTCACTCCTGAGGACCTGGTAGGTAGGGTCGCATCGGCCCCCAGGCAGCCACCCTCAATAAGCAGGGATGGAGCTGGGGGCACGAGGCGGACCGCCGCCAGGAATGCTCAGAGGAAAGCAAGAAGGACGGCACAAGCATACGCGCATGTGCAAAAGCGCATTACAACAGGCAGCCCAGAACCACCTGTCCAGCAGGCGTTCTCCATTCACACAACAGAATCCGCGTCTGGAGAACAGAGAGGCTTATCCCGGGAATTGCAGGAACGAATGAGGCCCAGGGAGCCCATGTCAAAACGCCTGGGAGAAAAGCCAGGCAGGGTCTTCTCCAGATTAACACCAGCGGTCAAAGAGCAGTCAGCCCCGGGTTTGTCCCAAAGCCTGCAGTCTAGGCTCAACCGGGGGCAACCGCTTGTGTCTAGATACCACCAGGGTGAGAACCTCTGCCACTCTCAGAGAAAGAGACCCAGGCAAATCTCCCCTGAGACAGAAGATGAAGCAGCGAGCAGGCCGCCTCCAAGGCACCGCTCCCCCAGCATGAGAAAACCGGCCCATAGACAATGGGATACTCACGGTAACCAGTCTGGGGAAAGCAGGTCACGACTGGTAGGCAGGCCCACCAAAACCCCACTTCATCCTGAAGTACAAGAATACCCCATTCCAAAAATTAAAATGCCCACCATTAAGTTTGACGGGACAACAGACCCAGAAGATCACCTGGCGGCATTTGAGAGCCACATGGGCATGTACGACGTGGATGACGCCATCTGGTGCAAAGTTTTCCCAACCACCCTGGTAGGGCTCGCACAAGGATGGTTCAGGGATCTCCGCCAGGGATCAATTAAGTTCTTCATAGAGTTGGCCGAGATTTTCCTCGAACAATATGCTGGGAACAAAAGAAGACGCCTCACTCGCTTCGATCTTATGACCCTAAAACAGAAAAAGGGTGAAAGTGTAAGGGAGTACCTGAGGAGATTTGACCTATCCTACCAGCAGGTCAGGGAGATCGATGATTCCACCGCCGCCTACGCCCTGACAATCTCCCTGCTTCCGGGAGAAATGAAAAATCAGATGATCAGGGCCCAGTCAGAAACCTTGGCCATGGCCAGGAAAATTGCTGAAGGGTTTATTCTGCAGGAGGAGTTCCACGGCCTGACGGATACCCCTGCAGGCCAAACAAGGCCGCAAGGGGGACCACAGGGTGGGCGTGGCAGAAGTGAGCCAGGCAAGCAGAAAGAAGAGGGAGACACTCCCAAGAAGGAGCGCACTGTCTACCAGCCCAGGTTTGACAGTTACACTGCCCTCAACAAATCTAGGGCGAAGATCTTCGAACTAGAAAAGGAAACCGCTAAGTGGAATCGCCCGAGCAAACCTCGCAGCCCAAAGGGATACCCCAAGAAGTTCTGCACCTTCCACGACTGCGTAGGCCACACCACCGAGGAATGTCGCCACCTGAAAGACGAAATCGAGAAGCTAATCAGGAATGGCTGGTTGGCCAACTACGCAGCCAAGAATAAGTCTCAAAAGGAAGCATCTGAAAAGCCCGAAGGCTCAGGGCAGAATCGCATGGTGATCCATGTAATATCAGGGGGTACTGAGGGCCAGCTCAGCCGAAGAGGCAAGAAAAGACAAATGCGTGAGCTAAGGAACCAGATCTGCTACGCTGAAAAAGCAGGAAGTCCGAGAGGAGTGACATTGAGCATCACCCCTGAGGATGCAGGGCGTGTGGTGTACCCGCACAGTGATCCCTTGGTGTTGTCCCTAGAAATCAGCAACCACATTGTGCGGAGGTGCATGGTAGACACCGGCGCGTACACGAACCTGCTGTACAAGGACGCCTTCGAAAAAATGGGCCTGGAAAAAAGGCACCTACGACCTGCCCCCGGATCGTTATACGGGTTCAGTGGAGCAGGCTTGCTGCCCATGGGAGTCATAGACCTACCCGTGACCTTTGGGGAAGGCTCAACTGCCAGAAACGTCAGGGCAACATTTGTTGTAGTGGATGCAAGATCCGCCTACAACGCCCTAATTGGCAGAGCCACCCTGGACGAAATCGAGGCGGGCATCTCCATCAGGGCCCTCACTATAGCGTATGTCACCGATTTTGGGCTAGAAGGAAAAGTGCACGGGGACCAAGAGTCAGCCAGACAATGCTACTCCGTGGCCCTGCAAACGCATGAAAAAGAAAGAAAAGGGAAAAGAAAGGCTGACAGTTCTTCCAGCAGGGAGGGCGAAATTTCAGCCGAGAATCAGGCGTCCAACCACCTGAAGCCAGGGGGCGAGAGCATGCTGGTAGACTTAGAGCCGGGGAGGCAGGTTCTAATAGGGGCTGACCTGGAGGAGTCCTACCAGGCTGAACTAATCAAGCTGCTGAAAGAAAACAAGGACGTATTCGCCTACTCGGCAGACGAGATGCCCGGGGTCGATCCATCGTGTATCGTTCACAGGCTGAACCTAAGCACGGACGCTCGCCCTGTGAAGCAGAAAAAGCGAAATATGTCCGCAGAGAAGGACGCGGCGATCAAGGAAGAGATTGACAAACTTTTGAAAGCAGATTTTATTGAGGTTTGTGACTACCCAGAATGGCTGGCGAATGTAGTCATGGTCAAGAAATCGTCGGGCGCATGGAGAATGTGCGTGGACTTTACAAACCTCAACAAGGCCTGCCCGAAAGACTCCTATCCGCTCCCCAGAATCGACCAACTGGTAGACGCCACCAGTGGATATACCATGCTGAGCTTCCTAGACGCCTTTTCAGGGTATCATCAAGTGTACTTATGGCAGCCGGACAGAGTGAAGTGTGCGTTCATCACCAGTTCATGCACCTACATGTACAAGATGATGCCATTCGGGCTTAAAAATGCAGGGGCCACATACCAACGTTTAGTTGATAAGGTGTTTGAAGGTCAAAAAGGCAGAAACATTGAAGCCTATGTCGATGACGCCATCGTAAAAAGCAAAGAAGACAGGGAGCACCTGATAGACCTGCAGGAGACCTTTTGTTCCCTGTGCGCCTACAAAATGAAACTCAATCCAAAAAAGTGTACGTTTGGGGTCCGCTCCGGTAAATTCCTGGGATTCTTGGTCAGCTATCGTGGAATAGACGCCAACCCTGAGAAAGTTCAGGCGGTTCTAGACCTTCCTGAACCCAAGACCATTAGAGACATTCAACGCCTGATGGGCCGCATGGCCGCCTTGGCACGATTCATCGCCCGATCAGCAGACAAGTCTACTCCTTTCTTCAAGATACTGAAAGGAAACAAACAGTTCAAGTGGGAAAACGAGCAGAAAGAAGCCTTCGAGCAATTGAAGGACCATCTTAAGAAGCTCCCCACCCTGGCAAGACCGGTAGCAGGGGAAAAACTTTTCCTCTACATCGCTGTAACTAATGTAACTGTCAGCGCGGTCATTTTACGGGAAGAGGCAGACACCCAACAACCTATATAGTTTATAAGTCATGCGCTGGGGGCAGCCGAGAAAAACTACCCGATGGTCAAAAAAGCCGCTTATGCAGTCATTATTGCGGCCAGAAAACTCAGACCTTACTTTGACGCGCATCCGGTCGTGGTCCTCACCGACCAACCGCTGGAGAAAGTGTTGGAAAAGTTTGAGAAATCAGGAAGATTGCTGAAATGGGCGATCGAGCTGAGTGGCCTAGGGATATCTTACCAGCCAAGAACAGCCATCAAAGCCCAAGCCTTGGCCGATTTTCTGGCTGAGTGCTCCCATTCAGGGGAAGAAGAGACCCCAGGCGCGGAGTGGATCGTGCATACTGATGGATCCTCGACAGCCAATGGCGCAGGCGCAGGCGTCGTACTGACCAGCCCAGAGGGGACTGACTTTGAGCATGCACTCAGGTTTGTCTTCCCCGCATCGAACAATGAAGCAGAGTACGAAGCAGTACTCGCAGGCGTCAGGCTAGCCAAGGCCGCAGGGGCAGAACGGATTGTCCTGGCAACAGACTCCCAGCTCATCACCAACCAAATCAATGGTGAATATGAAGCCAGGGACCAGGCGATGGCCATGTACCTAGAGATGGTGAAAGGAGAGTTATCAGGCCTGAAATCATATGAGATCAAACAGATCCCCCGTTCCCAGAACAATCGAGCAGATGCCCTGTCAAAACTGGCAAGTTCCAGTCTACAGGACATACGGAGGTCAGTGTGGGTTGACGTCTTACATGAAAAGTCTTCCAGCCCCTGGCAACCGATTAGCACCGTGGAGGAAGGGCCGAAAAGTTGGATGACTCCCTTCATCCAGTTCAAGAAACATGGTATCTTACCATCAGACGCAGTACAAAAGAGAAAGGTACAGGCTAAAACAGCCTGGTTCATACTCATTGGTGAAGAACTCTATAAGAAATCTTTTACTTATCCCCTGCTCAAATGCCTACGGGCAGACCAAGCTGCTGAAGTGTTGGAAGATATCCACTCAGGGATTTGTGGACATCACATCGGAGGTAGATCACTGGCCCATAAAGCCCTAAGGGCAGGCTACTACTGGCCTACCATGCTGGCGGATGCCAAGAGCCTGACCCAGAAATGCAGAAAATGCCAACTCTTTGCCCCGTCAATCCATGCCCCGGCCCAGGAACTCAGGCCAATCCTATCCCCCATTCCCTTCGCTCAATGGGGGATGGACATACTAGGGCCCTTCACGGTGGCCACTGGGGGCAGGAAGTTCCTAATTGTGGCTATAGACTACTTCACCAAATGGGTAGAAGCTGAAGCTGTGCCCAACATTACTGAGCCAGCAGTCAGAAAAGTGATCTGGCGAAATGTTATCACCAGATTTGGCCTACCCAAGATGTTGGTATTTGATCATGGCAGACAATTTGACAATGATCCTTTAAGAATCTGGCTGGAAGGCCACAACATTGTAGTTGCCTACTCCGCCGTCTGTCACCCTCAAACTAACGGACAGGCGGAAGCAGCCAACAAGCAAATCTTAAACGGCCTGAAGAAAATGGTAGATGACCTGAAGGGTAGATGGGCTGACGAGCTTCCCAGCATACTCTGGTCAATCCGGACCACCAGAAAAGAATCTACAGGCCAGACCCCGTTCGGTCTAGTGTATGGAGCAGAAGCTTTGTTACCAATTGAGGCAAGGATCCCATCTCTGCGCTCCCTGCAGTACGACCGGACTGAGAATGAAGCTGCAATGGTTGAGGCCTTAGATCTGGTCAACGAAGTAAGGGAAGAGGCTAGTACCAATATCGTTGCCTACCAGCAACGAATGAGGAAAGCCTTCAACAGCAGAGTGCGCCAGAGAAATTTCCAGATGGGTGATCTGGTTCTGAGAAAAACGCAGGCGGTTGGAAAATCAAGGGAAAATGGAAAGCTAAGTGCCAACTGGGAAGGTCCATACCAAGTGACTCAAATCCTGGAACCAGGCACATATAAAATCGCTAACCTTGAAGGACAAGAATTGCATGCTCACTGGAATGCGGACACCCTGAAGAAATACTATGTCTGAACCAGGTCTAAGGGTAGTTTTTATTTTTACTAAAAACAATGGCGGAGGACGGTCAAAGAATGTCGACGGCTCCGACCACCTTAATGTCAGAAATTTCGTGAAAGAAATGAGAAAAGCATCAGATTTATACTCGTTGCCTGTTCAAACTTGCGCCCTCACACACAAACGAGCAGGGGGCAATAGGGGGAGGCCCCCCTGTTGCCAAAACTGGGAGAAATGAACCCCCCAACAAAAAATCAAAACCCCCCTGCTTACCTCTGGGCAGGCAGGGGGCAGGCCCCCTGGACTTTGAACAAAAGCCAGGGACAGGCCGAGCTAACAAGGACTGGGAGCAGGCCCCCCAACCTTGTATAAAAAACGCAAAAACCACCCTGCTTACCTCTGGGCAGGCAGGGGGCAGGCCCCCTGGACTTTGAACAAAAGCCAGGGACAGGCCGAACTAACAAGGACTGAGGGCAGGCCCCCCAACCTTGTATAAAAAACGCAAGAGCCACCCCGCTTACCCCTGGGCAGGCAGAGGGCAGGCCTCCTGGACTTTGAACAAAAGCCAGGGACAGGCCGAACCAACAAGGACTGGGGGCAGGCCTCCCAACCTTGTATAAAAAATGCAAGAGCCACCCTGCTTACCTCTGGGCAGGCAGGGGGCAAGCCCCCTGGACTTTGAACAAAAGCCAGGGACAGGCCGAACTAACAAGGACTGGAGGCAGGCCCCCCAACCTTGTATAAAAAGCGCAAAAGCCACCCTGCTTACCTCTGGGCAGGCAGGGGGCAGGCTGCGCATCAAACTCATGAAAAACCAAACAAAAACAGACAAAGCAAACAGAAAAATCTACATAAAAAGGAATAGTGTCAAAGGTACACAGGATAAGAGTTTTCAAACAAGTGATTACAATTAAAACACGGCAGCCGGCCACCAAAGGGCTCGGCGCGCAAAGAAATAAAGAAGTTAAGGCATCGGCACAGGCGCAGCGGGAGACGAACAAGAGCCCTCTGAGGAAGATTGCCCTCCATATTAGGCAGGGGGAGCGTCTGGGCCAGAAGTAGCAGCCCCTTCAGACAGTCTGCGCATTTGAGCTTCGTCCTTGGCAGTGTAGAGGACCCGAAAAGCATCTTCATCAAAACCAGGGAACATCTCCCTGACAGCCTCCATAACTACTCCCAAACAAGAGTTGGCCCCATTTACGAAGCCCGCCGACACAACCGTTTCCACCTCCTGGAGTATTTCGTCCCTCTCCTTCTCCCATTCCTTGGTCTTCGCCGCCAGATCGCCAAGAGCCGCCTGCAGATCTGAATTTGCCTTGGAAAGGCGCTCCCCAAGGTCGACGACGCTCTTCTTGGCGTGATCCAGCTCAGCCAAAGCTTTCCTGGCCTGCTCCAACTCCGCGAAGGCCTGCTGAGCTCTCTTTGACTCCTCCCCCAGGCGGGACACCTCCCTGATAGCCTTCTCATTCTCAGACTTCCAGTGGATCGCCTGACCCTTGGCCTCTTCCAGCTCGGTCTCCTTTTTCGCCAACTGGTCCTTCAGACTGGCAATGAGAGCAACGTCCCTCTCAACTGCAGAAAGGCGGTCAGAGTTAGACAGTTCCTCATCACTCAGACGGTTAAGGGCCGCCAGCTCTGCAGAAGCTTGGATGATTTTTGCAGTACGCTGGACGTACTGGGTCACTTGGTTGGTGGCTGAATGGACGGTCTTGAGGAGATGGTCCGCTAGAACTGCCCCAGAGTCGGAGAGTAAGGCGGAAACATCTTGGCTATCGCCGACGGTGTAATGGAATTCAGTGTTCTCCTCGGAAAAGAGGGTAGCAGGAACCCCCTGAGCAAAACGTCTGGGTTCAAGCGTGGTAGTCTCCAGGTCCACCACTTGGTCAGCATTTGGAGCCTCCCTGCTCCTCTTTCTAATCAGCCCCCTGGGAGTGCTCTCCCCAGTCTCTTCGGAGCCCGCAGCCCGCGGCCCCGAGGGAATCTGAACCCCTGCTGACAGGCCCCCCTGCCTGCCAACAGGTGAAGGGGTAGCCTCACAAGCAATCACCTTCGCAACTGGAGAGGGGGTGGCCTCAGAAACCGCCATTTTTGCAGGCGTTGCTCTAGGAGGGGGAGGGAGCCTTGGTCTACTGAATGACAGACCCTTCAAGTACTTCATCAGATTCTTCTCACCTTTCTTAAAATTAGGGGGAAGAGAAGGGCGACTTTGAACGACAGTAAGGGTTTCGGTCAGACCCAGGCGCCTCACCTCCCCTTTTCTCCAAATGAAGGTAGCGAGATCTGCAAGACAAACAGGCGGATTGTCAGGACACTTTAAGAGAAAAGAGTAAGAAAGAATCATCAACACTCCTGAACTACCTTCATCTAGACCCGGATTCATGCCCAACCGGGTCAGGTATTTATCAGTCGCAATAAGCTCCACATGGGGGAGCCATAATGTAGGGCCATACACCCCATACTTATCAGTGTGGGCAGCGAAATAGCCCGTCAATTCCTTGTCTTTCTCGCTCAGCTTCACCTCCAAGGCTTTTCAACCCACGCCAGGGTGATACTCCTCAGGGGTCTATAGCCTGGTATGGACATGATTCCTGAAATGACGGGGAATCCTCCACCCATGGATGCTGTGCACATAAAGGAAGTTGTTCTTCCAGTCTCTCAAACTATCCATGGCAGGCCACACCAAAGAATGTCCCTTCTGCCTCAAAAGGGACCAATAACCAGGGGAGCCCACGCTCCCAGAAGAAACCATTTGTAAACCCACCATAAACCGCAGGGCGTCAATGGAAGGCTCGGTGCGGTGGAACAGACAAGTCCAGACGTACGCAATCAACGACCTGACAGCCGTGGCTGTCAGCTGGGCGATGGCGACGTTCATACGTCTGAAGATCTCTTCCAAGGAAGGATGGAGGGGAAAGCGAAGTCCGAACTCCAGGCACTTATGGTAAACTGCTATGCACCCGTCGGGAGGGTTGCATACGATATCTTTTTCGCCGGGGATAACGATTGTGTACCCCTCCCCGAAGTTGTAAAACCGCTCAATCACACCGGCGGCGTTCTTTGCAAGGATCAAGTCCCGATTTTTCGGGTCAGGGAAAGTACTCAAAGGGATGCAGTATTTGACTCTATCTAAGTAGTAAACCCTACCCCTTTCCCGACGAATAAGGGGGCCAGAGGTTCTAGAAGGGTCAACTTCCAACGCCTCGTCATCCGAGTCAATGGCATCAAACGAAGGGGGGTCAGGAGAGTTACCACCTCCGCTGTCCGCCGAATGTTCTTCCTCGAAACCAACCTCCCTAGAGGAGGAGGCAAAGTTCACCCCTTCCCCCCTCTTTGATGGGTCAACAAAAGGTAGAATCCGCTCACGAGTTCTAGACATTTTCAACTCTAATGGAAGCGGAGAACAAGAAATCGAAAAGGAAAAAGCAAGAAATGGAAGACAAAAGTCTAACCTAAGATCGCCTGCCGATACGATGAAGGCCTGAAGAAGGAATCTCCCAGAGAAAGGGGGGTACAAAGTAGGGTACGAGTCGTCAACACCCAAGGGTTTTGCAGAAAGAGAGAGTAGGAAGATTCCAAGAGAGAAGAAAGATTGAAGAAGGAAAAAGAGGAAGAGTGTATAACTGATTGCTTTTATAGGGAGAAGGGCATACAAAGAGTCGCCAAAATCTCAGGAGTCCACCCAAAGACCACTGCCCACGCGTCACTTCCTCAGAAGTCAGCCCTTTGTAGTCTCCCAAGAATAACCTCGAAAAGACCAAAAAGTGTCAAGGGATTGATCACCCTGTGACCTCCCCTCTTCATTTGAAGCAAAAAGTAATAAACAAATATTAAAAATACAATACACAAACACATTGCCTGAATTTCATTTCATTAAAACCTCAAAAGGGAAAATTACATTCAGCGCCAAACGAGAAAGGAAAATATACAAGGGCCCAGAAATTCCGGCCCAACAAGCAAACGCCCTGCTACGCAGGCCTAATCATCATCCAAGTCAGGGGAAGGGTCCCCAGGGCTGCCTGGGCCCCCAAAGTCCGAACCCCAGTCCCAGTCTGGGGAGTCTTGGAAAGGATCATCAGGGATCCCATTTTCATCCCTGTCACTCAAACAACCAAGACCCCCGCTGTCGTCGGAGTCCTGGCTGCTGTCCTCCCAGTCCCTGCCAAAGGGAGCGGCCTGGGATTCGTCGCAGGTGCGACAACCTGTCCTCTTCACAGGCGAGGAGGGGCCTGACGCCAAAGAGGAGTCAGTATCAGAGAAGTTAGGGCCAAACTGCTCAGGGTGCAGCCACGGAAAGCATTCGTGGCATCCCCTGTCAAAGCCACCCCCTCCCTTGGGGCAACGCCTGAATCTAGGAAGAGCGAGGGGTGAGGACCTCTTGAAGCGCTTGTTCAACCTAGCAGGAGTTTTCTTACCCCTCCGACGGGAATGAAGCCGTGACCGACGGCTATGACGAACAGCTCGGTAAGCAGCTCGAGCGTACCGGAGCCTCCAAAATCCTCTAAAAATGAAAGTAACGTGGCGAACTCCACGGCGAGTCACAGATTTTTTGATCCAAACCATGATTAAGACAAAGAAAGGAAGGAAAGTTGGAAATGGGTCGAGAAAATGGTGAAGGAAGATACAATTTATACAAGGAACAGAAGCAGGGCATTAATGGTGCTCCAACCACTTCTGCAAAGAGGAAAGCCAATCATCAAACTGGCGCACTGTTCGAAAATCCACTTTGCAAAGAGGGATAATCATGAAAGAAGACGTTTAAACTCTCTGCGTACCCAGAGAAATTAAAGCTCATTTCCTCGGGAACACGCGACGCATTTAATGCAAGGGTGTTCAAGGAGCCAACCTCCCGCCATCCCAAAACAAGATGTCGCCTGCCGAGCAGGAGCCCCGCTCCCCTTCAGCCGGCGAGGGCCAATTGATGGGGGTCGGTAGCCAGCCTCGGGTCGCCTGCCAGTCAGGCCCTAGGGCGCCTAATCCATAAAAAAGAGATGGCCTGCCCAGCAGACCTCCCAGCAATATCATTAAAACCTCCAAGTGGATGGCCTTAATCATTTAGCCACCTGGCATGGCCTTGCCACCTGCCAAGCAGGGCAACCAAGCCCCCTGCCTGCTTTCAGGGTGTTCCCACCCAAGCAGGACCAAGGGAGAACCAGGGACCCGTCTGTCATTTTGCCTAAGGTAAGGGGAAGCGAGTGGACAAGGTGAGTCCACGTGTCGCACCATCGTCCACTCATTTCCCTCTCCTCTTTTCTCTTTTCCTCTCTCCTGTGGGAAGGTATAAATACTTTCCCATTTCCCACATGAGAGGGGTTGGATTTTCTCTCTCTAGTCTCTTACTCCTAAAAAACGCCACCTAGTTCCTCACGAGCTAGATTCATCAAGGCATTTCACGGACTGACTTAGGCATCGGAGAGGGTTTCCTCGGACAACCTCCGAGGCCCTGTGCGTTCATTGTGCAGGGAGCAGGCCAACTCCGCCGGGAAGGTCCGATCAAGGGAGTGAGACAAAGGGGAGGTTAAAGGAAATCAGACGATCAATTGTTCACTAACAATCCAATTATACAACCCGGGTCCAGAGTCGGGTTAATTGTTTCCGTGACCGGAACATAAATAATATGGAGATAAATGAAGTAATCATTACATTCTAAAAGAGGAAACTTTCTATTTTAGGAAACTTTCTAAAAAATAAAAGCGTATCAAAGTATTAAAAATATTAGTTCATACTAACACAACATTTTTAATGAACAATATAGATTTATAAAATTAATACTTTCGACCTTAACGGTATTAATTGTTAAAATGAGAATAGTTGGGTTTATGAAATTATTGAAATGTGATACAAGTGTTAATAAAATGGTTAAGAATGTTTTAAACATTTTAATACAACTAATTAGGGTGTTTCCAAAAATTTTAAAACTAAAATTCTCAAATTATTAATAGTTTCGACAAAACAAGTATAAATAGGATTTTACGGTAAATACCAAAACAAATCATTTAACGTCTTTCATTTATTAAACACATAAAAAAAATTAGGACATCATAAGGAGTGATTTAACTTATAAACTTTCATATTCCAAAACTCTTAAAATAGCTGGAAAAATAATTTATTTAGCAGAAATGGGATATTTTATCTGTAATTCGCAACTTTGCTCAAAGATAGATACTACCATTTAAAGGCTTCTATAAATTGTGTAAAAATTATTTAAATTAGTTAAAATACATATTTGGACATTCTACTAAGAAAAATAAATTTTCTAGAATCTGTAATCTTGGTTTTAAAAGGGTTTTACGTTAATCGTTTAATCTCGACTATAACGATTAAAAAAAATAGTAACTACCAAAATGATTTAGATATAAATAACCAAAAATTATTATCATACTTAAAAATTGGGATTTTCCAGAAACTTAATATTTTTATAGAACCTCAAAATTCCAGATTACATAACATTCAATAAAACCGGCTTTCAAAACCCGTTTTCGCAATTAACGATTCTTTTAATAAATTTGTCGTTCCTAATAGTTTAATAAGACACTAAAATCATAAAAATAATTTTTTATCAAGAAACTACCAGGAACATTCTTTTTCCAAAATTAAAACAGTAACCACAAATCAAAATTCAATATCGGAAACACGGTTTTAACGATAAACGATGATTTAAAATGATTAAATAATTCACCCACTTAACAATTCCGAAAAAATATGAAAGAATTTAGGAAATTCTTTTTTATCACAAAGGTCATTCACGTCAAATATAAGATTAAAATAAAATATTTACGTGCGAGAACTAAAAATCGGCTTTTAATCGTTTTTGTTCGAAATCGCTAATAATTCAATAAACGATATTTAAAACATCAGAAAAATACGAAATTATCACAAATCATCCAAAACATTAATTTTATAGAATTTATGTGTATTTTAGATGTTTAGGCCGAATAATATAATTTTACGAATAAAACAACAATTTAATCGTTAATCTCGAAAAATGATAGAAATATCAAAACATGCAATTAAAAGTTAAATCCGCTTTCATGAGACATAATATATTGCCTAAACGAAAATTATAATTATATACAATCAAATACATAAATTAAAACCATACA
Source organism: Agrostemma githago (assembly GCA_958450325.1). Taxonomy (NCBI): domain Eukaryota; kingdom Viridiplantae; phylum Streptophyta; class Magnoliopsida; order Caryophyllales; family Caryophyllaceae; genus Agrostemma; species Agrostemma githago. The sequence goes on from OY288244.1 coordinate 43,515,642, forward strand.
ATACCGAGTATCATCGGCGTTACCTTCACTCATCCAACTCCGAGTCAATGTGATACTCGTCCGCCTTAGGGTCATTTTGGAAGTCTAAAACACAAATAATTCACTATACAAAAGGACCATAAGATGGCTGAAAAATGTGACGAGAAGAAGTTGAAACATGCTTGATTAATACCTTTATGAAGGATATGATTAAAGGATTGAAACAAGCGAGAATTGGAGATGGAAATGATAGTGGTGCACACGGTTTTTGGTGAGGAAAATGGTTGTTGTTTGCTATTGTCTTTACGTGGGAATATGAGAGGAAAAGAATTGAATTTTTGCCTGATTTCAAAGGTGAAAGAATGTTAAAATGGTGTGTGAATAATAGGAGGTTGAATGAGCACTTAAATTGATAAAAAAAGAGGGCAGAAGTAAGCTCACTAAACCGGCCAACTTGGGTGTGAATGCTCAAAAGGTATACAAGGAAAATGGGTGATTGATGAGAGTAAACAAGGCAAGGTTTGAATGGAATGGGATGCTTAAAGAAAACGGGCAAATTCATGAATCAAGGAGGAAAAAGATCTTGGTCAATTGCATAGGATTCAAAATGAATGAGTAAATCTCGGGGTGAATGTGGACTTAAAATGAGGTTCGAAGAGAAAAAGAAATAGTTGTAGTAACAACTACTGTATGTCACGACACACAAGACTCCAAGTGGGTCCAAAAATAATTTTAGGTTGATAAAATAAGGATTGTAAAATTATTAGAGTCATTTTAAAGCAATCGAGTAAACCTCGCGTTAGAAAATAATTATTTACAAAACCTCAAAGTAAAATCCTTAAATAATTATCCTTCGTGAAAAAAAATACTTTTCGAGTTAGACATAATATATAAACGTTTTTGAACGTCTTTAGAAAAATTAAGCGACACAAGTTTTAGCTTAAAATAATTGTTCGTTCGAAAAATGAAATTCCTCGCGAATAAATAAATAGTTTGTGACGAAATTTACATAAATAGTATCTTGATAGAAAAATAAAATAGTTAAACCTTTTTAATGAAAATATTAAATGTTTGGCTTGATAAAATAATAAAGACTCAAAAGTGGAGTGGAAAAGATGCTAAAATTAATAGCAGAATTATGACGGAGTCACAACAGAAATAAAAGCATAGCTGGGAAATTCGCTGGTGTTAAACGACCATCCCACGAGTTCTCCACGAGTGGCCCACGACCGCCCCTCGACCTTAATTCACTTCAGCTATTCACTCTTCTTATACATGTTACTTATGTTTCGGATTGTTTTAAGTCGGTTTGTTCCGAGACTTTTGGGCTTTTGTATTTCATCTTTGCCCGTAAATTTTGGGCTATTAGTATTAGGCTATAATTAGTTCTCATTGTTACGTTATTCAAGAGAAGAAGGAAGAACCATAATTTGCTCAAGACAATTATGTGTAACTAATCTTTCTTCTCAGATCAAGGATTTGAAGCTTCTAGTTAATTGGTTGTGGGATTTTCTTAATCCTTTATTTATTTATTTGAGTATTGCTTAGTCCTTATGCTAATTTTATGATTGTTGTTTGTTTCATCTTTTTGGCCAATTAATTAACTCAATCTTCAATCTGTTGCAATTATTTGTGTTTGAATCCGTAATAGTTCAACTCACTAGATAAAGTTGCGACCTTTAGACCTAATTATTTTTATGCATTTCATCGTAATTTGGGAAAGGAGGAATAAACATATAATTCGAATCAATAACCGTATGTGTTAAAAGGCCGTTATTTCTATTGATTTGTTCATATCGTTCATGCTGTATTGAATAAAATATAGACGCGTGGATTACGTTGTTCAATAATTAGGTTGCTTAGTATCGCGTTTCGACCTAACTAATATTATCTACGGAAGAATTGGAACTATCAATTTCACAATGGAATACTCAAGAATTAAATAAAGGTTAGTAGTCGATGATCAATTGTTTAACTAGCTAGTGGATTTTCTTTGAGTCGAGTATATTAATCATCTGAATTCCCATTATTAGTTATTTTACTCTCATTATTTTAGTTGTTAGACAATTTACTCATAAAAACCTTCATTATTCTAGTTACGTTTATTTATATTAATTACACATTAGTTACATCGCCTTCCCTGTGGATTCGACACCCGACTTACCTCTACTATATTGTTAAAGGTAATATGACTTAATTATTTATCTTTGGGAGCATATGACCTCGACTTGCCAAATTTTGGCGCCGTTTCCGGGGAAGGCAATGAGTTGTTTTTGTGTGATTATTTGTGTTCATGTGTGTCTCTTGTAAATATAGATTTTAATTAAGGGTCTTTGTCTTTTTCATCTAGAAATGAGTTTTTGGAGTCCCCAACTTGATAATGAGTTACTACATCACTATTTGAAAAGGCTCATGGTGTATGTGCTAGAACGTACAAATTTACCTATATGAGTAACGAACAACTCTTGGTAGCAATTTACCATAACTTTAATTGAGCAACTCAAATCAATTTACAAGTTGAATGTGATTGTAGATTTCTTGAGTTAGGTCGTAAGGAAAAATGGGATGTGGTTGATCTTTTGGTTAACTAACCACATTCGAGAATTAGGGATTGCCACTTTATTTATTGAACTTCATTCCCCAATACTTTGAGACTTTTCTTAAACATGAATCGATTTTTAGTGATGTTTTGACCAAAATTGAGTATCCTATTTCCCTTACTCATGTCGAGGGTGCTCCACTAGATGATAAGGGAGAGGTTAGTGACTCGTATTTATTGTCCCTCCCCAAAATAGAACCCGTATTAGGTTTTCCCGTACCCACATGTTTTATTGAATACCCTTTGGGTGGTGAATCGAATAATATATTATGGGATTTGAACGACATATCTATGAGTAGGAACACAGAAAAATTGTTTGAGATGACACCATTATCTAGAGAACCATACCATAAACCTGACGTTCTATGATATTATTTTTGTGAATACTAGTTGCTGCCTTATTAGTATTAGTTTTTATATTATTGTGTGAGCCGCTGCGAATTGAAGCCGAGTTCACTTTCCGATAGTATCATGCTTCGTTCTCGAGTTTACTCGGGACGAGTAAATAAAGTTCAAGTGTGGGGTAATTAATTGACACAAATTATGCCCTTCTTTTTAGGCTCGTTTAGGTGCCAAACGGGTTGATCTTAATGCTAATTGTGCATATTTATAGTCTTGCGCACTTTTGTACCCGTTTTGTGTATTTTGTAGTATTTTCCAACTTTTATATATGTTTTCGGTCTTCATGCAAATCCTGAAGAAAATGTCTTTTGAGTTAGCTAAAAAAAGAGATGATCAAGGGAGAAGCCGACCACCTAACCAGACATGAGTAGGCTAACTAGGTCCCAAAAATCATCCCAACAGAGTAGTGAAGACCATACGTCATTTCGAAGAATAAAGAAGCCAAAACAATGAAGAAAATACTAAGAAGGAAGTTGGAACTTACAAGTTGTTTTAGTTCGGTTTCGCAGCATCAACTTTAAACAGTGATATCTCGAGTTCTAGGAAACCAAATGACGAAAGGCTAACTGGAGGTGAACTATCTTTCTCTTAGTTTTCCAATGATTGGTCACACGCCTTATTTGGAGGTGAAATATCTTTCTCGTGTTCGCAAGATGGTGCTGTAAACTGGACATGCAACTGTGCAGTCTTCGCCCGCAGCCTACGCAAATCCTCTTAAAAGCCCTATTTGACCTCTATTTCGCGGCCTTGTTTGTGCTTTGGTCCATTGCTTTGTTTAGGGTTTTGTTCCGAGAGGACAAATACGCCAATTTTAGGGTTTCTTGATTATCATCCTTTGGAGGGAGTTCATCTTCCGTTGGAGATCTAGTTCAAATTTTCTATCTTTTATCTTTATTTTGGGAACAACTTGTGTAATTGGGTGACTATGGACACTTAACCTCCATCTTTTAGTATAATTCTCTTACTTTCTAAACTCCTACTTTGTAAGAATACTTTTATTTTCTATCTTAATCTTTATATTCTCCTACTTTGCATGCTTTAATGATGATTTATATTGATTGATTTGGGCATTAGGTCTTCCTTTTCTTGAATATTTTTCATCACTTATTTGTGTGTTAGAGAAGTTGGTATACCTATCTACACCCCTAGTAGCACTCTTAGTCAAGTTGATTTGGATCTTGAGACTTAATTGGGACTAAAGAGATATCTACTTGTTTGATTTGATGATTGTGATTGCATAGTTACTTTCTCACTCCTTACTAAGTTCCATACACATGTTGATGTTGTTAATATGCTAGATTTAGTGTGCACGAACAAATATTCTACGTGTAATGCTATTGAGCATAGAGTTGTTTGGGTAAGAAAATGATACTCCCTTCATTTTTTATTTATTGCCCCGTTTCATTAAAATACTCCACCTATATATTAGTGAAATGGGACAATAAATAAAAACCGGAGGGAGTAGAAATTAGTTTATTACTACATTGTTATTGGTTGAATTTTGTCAATTGATATATACCATTTTACCCTTTTAAATTTGTTCATCCCTTGTGGTTTCATGTTCAAACCACCCCACAGGTTTAGTACAGTTGTTGTTCTATGTTTTAGCTTTTGTATGACACTATCCTTAGATAGTTGACTCCGTCAATACCTTAGACTTGTCTGTTTGACTTGATTTTTGGTCTGTGGGTGTTTCTGGGCGTCCGGACTACTTGGTTCAGATTTCATCTCATTTCGTTATGTTTAGGTTATATTTTAGCTTATCGCATGATTCTTTAGTTTTGTGCCTTTTTCTAGCTCTGTTAGACATTGTTCACTCATTCTTACGTTATTTAATTGGTATTGGGTTTCATCTTTGTGGTTCGACCCCTTTATTTGCTATATACTACATTATTGTAGCGTGTAGATAGTTTTGGGTATTGTAAATGTTTTTTCCATGATAAGGTATGTCTAGTACAACATAGTCAGATTCCTTCTCATCCAATGGCGCCGTTGCCGGGGATGGCGACTATCAGATTTTATTTGTTTAAGTGAACTTTGTGCTTAGCTTTGTTAGATTTGTGTATTCTTGTGTGTTTTATCGTTTGTGTGTCTTGCTTTGTGTTTTTCGTGATTTTTGTTTTTCTTGTGTCTTTGTGTTCTTGTATTTTTTTTATTTGGTCTGTTTCTTCACTCTTGTCTCTTGTTGATATGGCTACTCTCAACTTTCCCCAATTTTGAGGCGAACCGTTTCACACATACTTTGATAGATTGGGGGAGTTTACCTTATTCTTTTGAGTGTTCGGAACTTTGTCACCTGATATTCAAGCGGTTGAATGGTGATACTCGTGAGCGAGTGTATCGATGGACCAATAGAGTTTTTTTTTAGTTATGCGAGGATGTGGTCGTTCTTTTTCTACTTACCTAGATACGCCTATCATTTGGAATTGCTACCCCCCTCCCTAGTGATATTAATCAATCCTCAGGTCCACCCACGAACCTTGAAACCATGTTGAGAACTTTCCTAGAAAATCAAGAGTAGGAGAACGAGGAGAAGGCGAGAGCCCAAGTAGGATCTTAATAGGAAGAGGAGATATTATAAGTGAAGCAAGAGAAGGAGGCTAAGCTATATAAACTGTAAGCGATAGTGGCACAATTGAATGAGGCCATGACTCATCGTGAGACTATTGTTGCTGAGGTTACACCAAGAGTGGAGGAACCCTTGGTTGATTATGTTAGGGAAGTAGAAGATTATCCTCCTAGAGAACCCATCGTGAGACGTGTGTTGGAAGAGTGTGACATGGTCTTTAGCGATGATAGTGAGGACGAGCCTTCTGAGATAATCCAATTCCACAATCCTTTCTTTTTCTCAACCGTGACCCACCCTACTTTTAGTGAAGCCTTACCAATGTGTAGTCACATGAGTGAGGATTCCATCTCCCTTGGTATCTTTGATGAATTTGATTGGGAGATGGATTATGGAGGAATGTTTGATGAGGAAACTGAGGAGGAAAGTGATGCTGAGGACTTAAGCTTTGGTGGATCGCTACCCCTAGACCCTTTAGTAACTCAACCTTTACAAAATCCTTGTGTTACCTTTGAGTCCCCTCATTCTCATTTTATTGTCAATATGCCCATTACTTCATGCTTTAAGCCTTACATTAACACTGCATATATGTTTGAGCCTAACTATATTCGTATCTCGTATGTTGGTAATCTCATTTTGTTTGAATGGTGTGCATTATTGCTTATTTCTTATCACCATTCATCTAGTATGTGGAGTAGTGTGCATGATAGGCTACTCCATGCATTGTAGAGTTTCGATCTTGATGTATACCCTACAATAACCAGTCTCGGGCGTCAAGCTAACGACGTTAAATTACTGTTTTTGTTTTTATGTTTTTATGTTTTTATTTTTATTTTTATTTTCTTGAAATTCGGGAAGTTCTAAGGTGTTGGTAAAGCAATGTCTTTAGCGGGTTGTAGAAAGGCAAGTCCTAGAATCAGGAAATGAAGAAAACCAAGGATTCAAGCTTCAAGTTTGGTTAGTGAAGTGATGCAAGAAACATAGGGTGGATAAACAAGTAAAAAGTTGAAGGAAGAGACAATTTCAGAAAAATTCAAGGGACTTTCCAGGCACCAGGGCGCAGACTGGGACATTTGGCGCACCCTACGGGCGCAGCCTGCGCCTTGTTCCAAGATTGTTCTTCGGCTATGCCCAACCTTCAACCCACCCTAAACCTTATATCCTTCAAACTTCACCAAATCTCATGATAATTCATCCTCTACAACAATATCAATGTCGACATTCAAGATTCAACCACCTAAATCACTTCTACTTACAATCATGCAGAACCTCGGTTGCAAGCTTGAGTTTGGTAGTATTTGTTACTCCCTTCCACTTTTGCTTGACATTTTGCTTCAAATTTCAGTTTTATTTAGTTTTTCTAGACATTGTTGGTGTTTCAAGTTCCTTGTAATGTTGTGTTTTGGTTTGATGTACTTGGGTTTGTAGTGGTTGCTTTTATATTAGTGTTGTTAGTGCTACACCGCTTGTACAAATAGCTTTTCTTACATTTGTGTTAGTATTTCTTTTTTCTTCTCTTTTGTGTATATTTGATTATGCAGGTACATATAGTTTTCGTCAAGTTGCCATGCCATAATAACCACCGAGCCGTCATCATGATGTTTCTTTGACTTTTAAGAGGATCTAGGGGAGATATATCCTTACACTGTTTTTTTTTTTTTTTGGTAATAGGTAAGTATATTAATAAAAAGTGATTACAATCTCATTTACAAAGGAAGCCTTAGAAAGCTTATGATGAAATTATTGTCTTTGTCACTAAACTTTTGATTACATTTGCTCCTTCAATAGTCAATTAAATCGTTACTAATTCTTGTAGCCAGCTTCTCCGGACGAATGAGTTGCCCTTCTACTCTAGCCTTATTCCTTTGTAACCAAATATGATAGGAAAAAGAGTTTATTAATCCATTCTTAATGGCTCGCTGCAGTTTGGTCCCTTTCATTCTCTTTCTCCAGTCATTCCGCATCTCTAATTTTGAACACATTGGTATCTTTTTTCGAGTTTCATTCAGTACTCTTTTACTGTACTCACAGTCTTGAAAAAGATGCTGCAACGTCTCAGTATAAACACCACAACATAAACACCTGTCATCGTCTGTTACTCCTAGGTTATGGAGTCTGTCCTTGAGGTTCAGACCACGCTGTTGGATCAACCATGCCACCATTCTGTGTTTGGGTATACACCATTTAGACCATACCATGACACACCAGTCTACATTCTCGCGTTTAATCCTCAGGCAATTATACGCTCTTGCCACTGTGTAGTTCATCGAACCCTGCAATGTAATTGCATTACTGTTGTACGCCACTTTCAGGAGGTCACAAATGTGGCACATCTTTCTCCAATACCAACAATAATCAGTGTTGGGATGATAGTCTTCCCATTCTCTTCCCTTTAAATATACTTGGTGAACCCATTGAACCCAAAGCCTGTCCTGCTTGCTAGCTATCCACCAAGCCATTTTCCCTATTGCGGCCTTGTTCCAAATTGCAGATTGAGTGAGATTCAGTCCTCCTTCTCTGTAAGGTACACAGATTTTCTCCCAAGAGACCGGAGGAACTCTATGATATTCAGCATTCCCATCCCAAAGATAGTTCCTACAAATATTGTCTATCTGTTTCATCACCGCAGAAGGGAGAATAAAGATAGTAGCCCAATAATTGCGAAGGGAGGACAAAACGCTCTTGATCAATGTCAGACGACCTGCATACGACAACTTTTTTGCACCCAAACGTCTTATTCTCTCCACAACCTTGTTAACTAACGGTTGACAGACTAGAATAGACAGTTTGGAAGTTTTAATTGGTACACCAAAATATCGAAACTGAAGCTGTCCTTCATTGCAACCAGATACATTGATAATATCTACTTTCAGAGCAGCATCTACTCCATTAAAGTAGACGCTCGATTTCCCTTTACTCATTCGTAATCCAGATGTATAAGAGAATGTGGAAAAGGTTCTCAGTAATAGCATCATGGATTTAGCATCCCCTTTTGAGAAGAGCAGGAGATCATCCGCAAACATAAGGTTGGACAACTTAATGTTTTTGCATAACGGATGGAAACTGAAAAGGCATGGTACTGGTTGTATATTTCAAAAGCCTGGTCAAATAATCCATACAGATGGTAAATAAGAGTGGGGATAAGGGGTCCCCTTGTCTGAGTCCTCTCTTACCCGGAATGAAGCCAACGCAATTCCCGTTCAAGTTCAAGGTGTACGTAGCAGTTGTGACACATTGCATAACCAAATCACTGAATCGTGAAGGAAAATTGAGCATAATCAACATTTGGTGAAGAAAATTCCACTCGACAGTTTCGTAAGCTTTTTGAATATCAATTTTGAACAAGCATCTTGGAGATGCACTTCTTATACTATATAGCCTGATAATGTCCTGACATATCAGAATATTCTCTATAATGCTTCTCCTCTTAATAAATCCACCCTGAGCCGGGGAAAATATGTTAGGAAGCACTGCAGATAATCTTAAGCAAAGAATCTTTGAAATAGCCTTATAGACCACATTGCAGCAGGCAATTGGTCTATATTGTAGTACAGTCTTGGGCCTATCTATCTTAGGAATGAGAGTAACAGATTTAGTATTTAGTTGTTTAAGTAAATGCCCAGACTTAAAGAAATCAGAAATCGCATCTGTAACTTCATCGCCAACAATACTCCAAGAGTCCTTAAAGAACTTACTTGAATATTCATCTGGACCCAGGGATTTATCATCAGGACTGAAAACGGCCTGTTTAATCTCCTCCTGCAATACTGGTTGATCAAGAATAGCATGATGTTGTATACTACAGACCTGTCCCTGATCAATAATCTTCTTTTTAACAGCTGTGGTACTAGCATTGGTACCCAATAATCCTTGATAGAAACCCAAGAAAGCTCCCTGTATACTCTCTTGATCAGCGTGACAGATGCCATGCTCATCCAAAATCTGGTGAACCTCATTAATCGATCTCCTAGCTTTTAAGGTTCCATGAAAATATGTTGTGTTCTGATCCCCTTCCTTAATCCAGATACATTTAGCTCTTTGTTGCAGATATTCAGTTTGTGCATTTAACAGGAACGAATATTCATCATGTGCAGCTTTTTTCTGGCCTCTTTGTATCATGTCAGCAGGATTAACCAATAGTTCCTTCTGCAGATGAATTAGTCTCACTTGAGCCACACCCGTTCTCTTCTCTATATCAGAAAACTGGGATCTGTTAAGAGATTTGATCCTTACACTGTTTCTCTTACTCTTATATTGGAACCTAATTGCTTGCTTTGGAACTCCCTCATGATATGGGATATCTTATGATTGCGACAAATATTTACCGTCTCTTGACCCTTCTTGTGAGGATTCCACAGGCTTCATGAACCCTTAAACCACACAATAGCTTTCTCAAAACCACCTAGCCAATTACCCACATTTAACGAACATTTCACAGATCATTGAGGAATGTAGGTGAGTGAAGAGTGAGTGTGGCGTAGCAGAGCGGTCTCTCCGACTCTTTCTTCAGAGTGTGAGTAGGGATTGTACCTTATCGTTGTGACTTTGGAATTGGAGTTTGGGCATATATGGTCGAACATGATTCACCGACAATCGACCCCCCATTTCATTCCTCTTTCCCTTTCTCTTAAATAAGACCCATCAATCTTGGCATATTCCATTATTTAGGCAACCCCGTGACTACTATACTTACACCCACAATGAGGACATTGTGAAATTTCAAGTGTGGGGTAGGAGTCATTGTACTTTATACTCTTATGTACACCTTTCTGTTATTATTTATTTTGCTTTTCAAAAAAAATGGTGGCCGAGGACGAAGTGAAAACCTGAAAGGGCACTCCAGGCAAAATGAAGAAATAAGTTGCGAGGCACCACCAAAAAAATAGAAAAAAGGGAAAATCAAAGAAAAAATGGAAAACACCAAAAATATGAGTCAACTCTTCCTATTTGCTTGATTTGAGAGATATAACAAGAGACTAATAAGGAGGAGTTGGAAGGGTAAGATAGATTTTTCTTTTGTTTGGAGAAATTTTGTTTTATTTTGTTTTAGAGTGGTTTTTGAGGTCTCGCTATTAAGGAAGGCGTGCGAGAGAAGAGTGAAAATCCTACATTCATTATTTGGACTTGGTTTTTCATGCTTAGTTCTTGAGTTTACTCGGGACGAGTAAAGTTCAATTATGTGGCATCTGATTGACACAAATTATACCCTTCTTCTTAGGCTTGTTTTGGTGCCAAACGGGTTGATCTTAATGCTTATTGTGCACATTTATAGTGGTGTGCACTTTTGTGCCCGTTTTGTGTATTGATATGGCTAAAGTCGTATTACCAAATCAAGATTATCCTAGTACTACTAACAAGATAGTCAGTGGTAAGTAGGGTATCGTATCCGCAAGGAGAAGGTCAAACTGTTAGAAGCTATGGTGATTCTTAATTGCTCAAACGGTTGGTTTGATTGGTTAACTACGAGTAGAAATACGTACTCAAAATATGAATTAATCAATTAAAAGAAAATCTAGGGCTATGGGTTCACAATGAGTAGACAAATGATCATACAAGAATAAACGATAAACACACAAACATGCTAGTTGGCTATAATACGTCCTCTCGGATCGAAATCAACCTAGGAAGACACTAACGGGCTCTCGCTACTTATTAGGCTTCTTACCAAATCACATGCGGGGCTAATCTCAACTCGACTTTCGCACATGAACTGAAATTTCCCTAATTCGATTAACAAGTTGTGGCCTTTAACAAAATAATCGTCTTTTAGAGCATGTAAACAAGGCACTAGCATATACATGAATTCATCAAAAATTCAACAAGAACTTAAATTCTACCCATTGATCCCCCATGACCCTAGTAACGGAATTAGCTGCTCATAATTAAATTAACACGAAATAAACAATTGATAATGAAATGCGTAATGATTGATATGGAAAAAAGGAAAACTAATGAAACCAATACCAGAATGAAAATAAACGATTCAGAACATAAAAGATGAATAGGTAATTGAAACTAATCGAAATGATTACCATTTTAATTGAAGAAAGACCAAGATTAAATCTTCAAGGTAGAGAATGGAAAAGTATTCAACTTCTCATACTATGCTTCGGGTTCTTAGGAATGAAAAAAGTAGTTCAAAACTGAATTACAAAGCATCCCTATATAGCCAAGAAAGAAGAAGCTGAAAAGGCACTACAGCTACGTCGTCCCTAATAGGGATGGAGGGCGTCCCGATTCGGGATTAAAGTTGTCCCATGGGACGAAGATCGTCCCTATTAGAGACAGCTGAAACTTCTAATTTTGCACTATTTCTTCCATTTCGCCGTGAATAATACAATAGGGATGACATCCATCCCTAGGGACGGACCAACAAAAAGACTCCTCTAGTCTTCTAAACTTCATGGTATGGTTCCAACTCGACTCGGGATCACTCCATCACATCCACGCAACGTCGATAGCAACACCTAGCTTGTGGATAAATAATCATCGACCTCCGTGTAAGCTATGATGATAGGGAAAAGGCGTCCATATCACCTATTTTCCTACAAAACCAACTAATGGGAGGGATTTGGCGTGGATCCCGCCACCAAATAATAACCAACTATTCCTAACTGGGTAGATAGGGCAAGTCGGGTTGATATCCTAAGGGACGAGGTGTCGGACTAAGGTGTGCTACGATTCTAAACTAGGTCCGAGACAAGCTAAACTAGGGTGATGGCTATAGACTATCCTAGGTCTAAAACACGAAAAAGGAAGACAAAACAAGCAACTAATGACTAATGGAAGCAAATAAATCAACAAGAAGGAAAACTAGGGCTAGGTCGGGTTCATGGATGTCAAGGGGATCAAAAGAGGAAAAACGGGGTTACTATCGTGCTTTCGTAGCCTAGGTTCCGATCGGGCTCTCGTTACTTAAACGGCCTAGGGGTCATCCACACCACGCTTTTGCTACTAATGAGGAAACCAAACCAACCAACCAAACAAACACATACAAGAGCAGAGGCAAGAAAAACAAGGATTGATCGTCTCTAGTCTCACAAGCATTTCATCGAGCATGTAGAGGGCAAGGCAATTAGTAATCAACAACAACAACATCTAGTTCCACCCATCTCACCCTAATCATCCCTAATCACACCCAATCCCCCTACTAACCCTAGGGGATGACTACTCACACATATCTAAACTAAAACAAGCACAAACAAGAGAAACAATCACAAGAACAAAAGAAACACTCATAATAAAGAACGAGGATGAACAACAAACATAAACAAAGAGGAAAACTTGTATAACAATAAAGATTAAGAGAAAAGAGTAGAGAAGGATTTTACCAAACTACCAAGGAAAGGCAAAAGATGAAAACTGGTATATAAAGAACACCCAAAACCTCCACCAATGTTGTCAAGATTGGTTGGATTCTTCAAGAGATCCCTTAATACAAGATTAGCTAACTAGATTAAATACTAATTAAGGACTAATCTACACTAATCTAGGGTAATCTAACCTAAAGTAGTCTAGGGTTTAGTGGGTAATGTGTAACATAACATAAGATGGTGTAACAATACAAGAGGGGGGGTATTTATAGAGTTACAATGCAAAGGAGAAGAAAAGAAGTGACGCGGGGCTACAGGTGGCCAATCTCGGGCGAGAAGAGATGGTCTCGGTCGAAATGGGACCCATCTCGGTCGAGATGAGATGATCTCGGTCGAGATCACTGGTCAGTGGTCTGTCTTCGCTTGTACTCTTCATCTCGACCGGGATGGGTCTTGTAAGCTTCAAATAAGATCTCAAGGGTCCCTACTTGCTCTTCATAGGCTTCTCATTGATTCTCGGTGCTCGGGATCGAGTCTAAGGGGCTCGGGAATGGGTCCCAAGGGCTCGAGATCGAGTCTAAGCTACCGAGTGATCGTTGCTTCTCTTCGTTGGCTCCAAATGTGCCGGAAACGAGTCGGAATCGTTCCACCTCTCCAAGATTAGTCTTAGGAACCTAAAACAAACTAGAAAAAGCATAAGTAGCCTAGAAACCGCTCCAAATAGCGATTCCACAAGAGAAACCGGGACCAAACACAACAAATAAGCACTACAAAACACAGTTATCAACTCCCCCACACTTAACCCTTAGTCGCCCTCGACTAAGCACCAACTAACTAAAAACTAAAAGAAACTAGACTACTAACCGAGCAGGTATTAGCGCACCCTACGCCCTTTCAACTCACGCAAGAACACTTAGAGGAAAAGTGTTCTCCACAAGGCAAGTGAGGTCATGCGACAAAACTGTGGATACAACCAAACACGAAAACACGTAAACAAACAAACACACAAACAAACAAACACCAAACGGTTGCATCCAAGACAAAACAAATACCGCTTCCCTCTACAAAGCGGTGAAAGAAACACCGGTTAAGGACTCAAGGCATGCGACAACGTTCCCAAGCTAATAACACAAATCGATATGGACAAAACCCTAATAGTATGACGACAAAGCAACAAAAACGTTGGTAACTTACCTAACAGGTATTCTTTTAATGAGTTAAAAGAAACAAATATTCAATGTTAGTCATTAAGTTACAAGAACATATAAACCTAACAGTTAAGTCCTTATTTTGTTTCTATCCATCTCTCACTAATATTCTTTTAATATTCAAATCATGTACTGGTGTTTTTCCTAAATTCAGGTGTAAGCGTCGGGAGCAACAATGCTCTGATACCAACTGTAATCCCCTAGTAATTCTAACGCAATACAGTGGCGGAAACACTGTAGAGTTGGGATTAAAACACACTGACAAACTATATATCTTATTAAAAGAAATGGTAAGTCAATACAAAGGCCTCTTTTTACAAAAGGGCTAAAAGTAAAATCTTCAAACGGATCTATACAGATCCATAAAATTACAAGAATGAAGAGAGATTAGGAACCACGCTACTCGCTAGCTCACACCCAAAACCTAGTAGCAAATACCAGTCATGTTAAAAACATAACAGCCACGTCAGTAGGGAGTAACTCAGACGTTCTCCCAGCCATATTATATCATATGGAAAAATAATAGTGTTACTATATCAAAATAATTAAAATGAGAAAACATTAAAACAATATAATAAAAATAAGTTTTCAGCGAAACTTAAAGCATTTGCAAACCTGCAAGTCAATATCAATCGATAATAATAATATTCAAAAATGGCGTTATGGAAATCAATCAGTGCAACGGAATAGACTTTCACTAGGATAATACTCAAACTAGCTTCGAGAACTTAGTCAAAACAAATTAGACTTCGGTCTCTAACTAGGCAACTCAACTATAACAGGACTGCGTGCAGCGAGGTCCTGGCTTAAGTAATGTACACCCCTCCTGGACACCAACCGTAATCCAGTTCAACCCGACGGCGACTTACACGATGCGATATCTAAGTTTAAGGTCAAAATATACACACTCCTGAACACAAACCATGCTCAATTCAACGACCAATGCGTCTCAACATAGACACACCAGCTTTATAGTTGATGGCAAAACGTATACCCTAGACTGTATTACTCTACCCATACACTTTTCCTCATTCCATAACTCCAAAACAGCCATAATCGATAGTCAAAAGTAAATATAATCAATATAAATGATATGGATAAAAGTAATAACAATTTTTTATTAAAAGGGAAACTTTCTATAAATAGAAACTTACTAAAAATAGAAATAGTCTTATTGAAAATACGTAAATTATTATAATTAGTGAAATGTATAGAAATATCATTTCTAACGAAATTAGCGTTTTATTATTATCGTCGTTATCGTAACTTTAATATATTTCTAAATTTGTTACCCAAAATATAAATAAAGTATAATAAGTCAATATTTAGTATTTTATAAATAATTTAGGAAATTGAGTTAAAACTATAAATTTTCAGAGAGGAGATATTTTAAGAAAAATGATATAAAATTTAGTTGAGTCAACGAGTTATATAAATGAAATGAGATTTATAAAGATTTCAAATTATTTTTAACAAATACATTTTATCAATAAATAATACTGATTTTACTAACAATAATCAGTCGTAGACAAATGAAAAATCATTAGGGAAAAATAGTCTCGACTAGAAGTGTATTTAAAACAAAATCGACTATTTTCTTATTTATTAATAAAAGTCGTCAAACGAAATTAATTTATTGAACAAGTATAAAAATATCGATTATAATATAAAAATACGATTTTGAGTGAAAATTATAAATTAACAAAATATAAAGAAAATATAAAATCGATATTATTTAGTTACTAGTGTCACGATAACCAACAAAATATTATAACGATCGTAAATAATTAAAATTACTAACGATTTATAAAACGATATCGAAAGTCGTAAAACATTTATAAGGCATACGATTTAAAATTAATATAATTAGCAATAATAAATTAGCTAAAATACTACTACTCAAACATACGATATAAAATCGAGTAACGTCCTAAAGTTACCTTAAGTCGATATTGGAACAAGCATGTACTCGTCCTTCATAATAGTCCAAGCTTGACCTTTGAATTTGAAAGTCATGCTCCTACTCTTGCTCTTCAATAAAACTTCGAGGCCTTGACAAAGCGGAAACGAACGAGATTGGGACGATGAGAAAAGGGAACCAAGAGTCGGAATTAAAGAAGATTGAAAAAGGGACGGAGAAACATGGAAAACAAGACCAAGTAGAACCGATAGGGAGAAGAATCAAATCGACAAGGAGAGAGCAAAGATTGACCGATTCGACATCGAATCGAGTTCAATAAGTAATGAACAATACTCGTACCGACAACAGCGTCAACAAGTAATAAATAGCAGCAAACACGGAAACCAAACGTCGGGACGACAAACAGAATGTCACGAAAACAAAACGGAAGCAGAAGAAGAAGAAAAGAGAAGAAAAACAGGGAACGGAAAGGAAGCAGACCGATCAGCAACCGAGGGTCACACTAAACAGCAGCACCATCAAATATTAGGAGCGATTAACCACAAATGCAGCAGCCCGACAACAAACAGGGACAATAATAACACTAGCGGCAGCACAAACGAAGAAGAAAAGAGGAAGAAAGGGAAACGAAGAAAGAAAACAAAGAACAGTACAACGATCAATGAACGTAGGAAAACGAAGAAGAAGGAGAACAACAGCACGCGCCCAGCAGCAGCAGCGGTACACGAGATTAAAACAGGACGAATAGAAGATTATCGACAACCGAACGACACAAACAACAGCGGACAACACTAACAGTAACAGAACAGCAGTAGCATCAAACAGTAGCAACAGCGAAGAAGAAAAGAAAAGAGGATGAAGGGAAGGGGCCGATCGAACAGCAACAAGACAATAAGAGCGAGCAAGGGCATCGAGAATAGAAAACAGTGAAGAAGAAGAACGAGAAGGAAGAACAACACGAAACAACAGGACAGCAACAGAAATACACAGCAGCAAAATGCAGAAAAGAGGAAGAAGAAGAAGAAGAAGAAGAAGAAGAAGAAGAAGAAGAAGAAGAAGAAGAAAGAAAAGGTAGAAGAGGAAACGTATAGGCACAGCAGCGAAGGAAACACGATAACGAAATGGACAAGAAAAATTAGAATAACGACAACCGCATTTGAAACAGCATTACGAAACGGCAGCAGCGGAAAACGCAGCAGAGGCATCAAAACCAGGCAGCAGCGCAGAGAAAACAAGAAAAGAATAAGAAGAAGAGAAGGAAAGGCAAACACAGCAACCTCAAAGACAACAAAACGACAACAGTAGCGGACATAATGCAGCAGCAGAAATAAGTACAAAAACAACACACAGAAGGAGAAAAAGAAAAACGACAAGCCATACCCGAACTAGATGAACATATGACGAATAGCAGCAGCGAGAGGGGATGACGGTGATGGAGATTGATGGTGTTTGTGAAGCGAGAAACTGTTGATGAAGAAGCACGGAAGGCAGGCTAGAGAAGCGGTGGGAAGTAATAAAAAAAAAAGGGATATGAAAAGAAGAATGAAGCGGTGGTTAATGAGGGAAGTCAAAGGGAGATGCATTGAAACCAACACATAAAGGGGACACGTTAAAAAGAATGGAAAAAGAATGAATCAATTAAATGAATCGGTTTAGAAATACGTATTAAACAAATTCCATAACGATAAGTTGACTGACCCACGTATCGACTTAAAAACGAGTTAATAAAACTAATAAATAATCGGGACGTCAAATAAAATGAGTAAATAAAGTATTCGAGATGAAAACGAAGCTGATAGAAATAAATAATTAGACGATCAAATAGTATTTCCCGATAAATAATAAATTTTTGATATAGAGAATTAAACTGATATCTCGAGGAAAAAAATAAAAATAAATATTTTGACGAAACTTAAAATAAATGAGCTTCGAGCATAATATATATAAAGTAGAAAGAATTTAGAATTTAAGTCGTCGAAATAGACTTTCGATAAGAATTAAATTAAATGTATAAAATGAATCGAAACAGACATAAAAATATGTTTAAATAGAAGAAGAGTTTCCAAGTCAAATAGAATTTTAGGCGTTTGAAACGATTAAACGATAAATTCGTTTTATAATAATTTTAAGAATTACGAGTTAAATCGTGAATAAAATAGAAATTCAAGTACAATTTTAAATTAATTTAATTTATAAAATCAGGGGTGTTACATAGGTTCCTCCTAACCTTCTAAGAACGTACCACGGGACGATGGGCGGGATGCAAAAAGGATGAACCACGGAGTTAGTCGACATTTTAGGTAAGTGAAACCCCGCCCCCTTTAGCGATAAGCCAAGAGGGTCGTCCCATGTCCAAAATCGCCCAACTAGTCCGAGTAAAAAAGGTGGATATGGTTGCAAAATGAGGGAAGACCGACCATTACCGCTATCATCCTTCCTAGGGACTCGGTCCTTTGGTAGGCTCTTCACGGTAATAGCCAGAAAAAGTCTTATTTTTGAGGGGTGAGTATTCTTTTTGTGAGGGGATTTTCTTTGGCATTCTTTTCTTTTGCATTTGGCTTTTGAGTTTCTATGTCATTTCTTTTTTTTCTTTTGTATTTTGTTTTTCTTTTGTTGTGCCTTTTCTTTTTCTTCTTTCTTTTCTTTCTTCCTTTTTCTTTCTTTCTTTTCTTGTCTTTCTTGGTTTGCCCTTTTGGCCAAATTTTGTTTTGTAAGCATTTCTTGCAACCAAGTAAAAGTTTCAACAATTTTGCAACTTATTTGTGGAAACTGTGTAGGAGGTGGGGAAATGGGTAAGTCGGGGGTCGCAATTTCCCTTCAAACCCACAAAAAGGTGGAGAACTTGGACTAATCACACAATTTCGAACATGGTCACCTAAGGGACGTGACTCGGCAACCAAGGCCTTTTCACTCCGTGGGTGGTCATAATGGTCAAAATGCAAATCTCGTAGTAAATCCCTAGTAAACTAGGTGGACTCAAGGTAAGAAACCAACGAAATCATTGATTTAAAGTCATTCTACTAGACTAAAGTCCAAGACTCGACTCATTTTGCTAGAAAGGGAAAGTAAACACTTGCGCACTAGCCTCAAAACCGGGTTTTCGAAAACCTTTTTACACACTAGACACAAACTACACAAGACAAAACCAAGACACAACGAAAACGAAAGAAAATGAGACAAACACAACAAAACCAAACAAAACAAAAAAACAAACACACAAAATAAACAAACACACAAAATAAACAAACATCACCCCGAAACATCCAAACAAGCCACCAATCAACCACGAATTTCAAAAAGCTCCACCCGAGCATACACCATCACAAAACATCATCCAAACTCCACAAAAAGGGAAAAGGAGAAAGAAATGAAGGGATATTACCGGATGTCTTGAGCTTCCCGAAACTTATCGACGATCACGCAACCTACAAGGAAAATCGGGGGAGCAAAACACACAAAACACAACAAATATACGACACAAAGACTCAAAAGAAAAAGATACAAAAGAAAATCTTTTTGGTTTTTATGAAATTTATTTCAAATTTTTAAGGATTTTTAAGAATTTTCGAAAAAACTACGAAAATAAAACTAATCTAAACTACGATATCGCTCCCCCACACTTAAACCGAGCAATGTCCTCATGCTCGATCGGTAGTGTGTGGAGACACTAAAGAGAAAGGAAACATCAAAAAATAAAGCTAAAAAAACGAAAATAAAAGTGAGGAAAGGGTATAATTTGTCCGGCCGGGGTGTAATCAAGTCACCAAGGGCCGAGACGAGAAAAGATATGGATGGGGGAAGAAATAAAAAGAAGAAAATAAAAGGAAATGGAAGGGGAGGGCTAGGTGTAATCAAGTCACCTAGTCCGGATTCCGCCTAAATCCGATTAAATTCAACCAAAAGAAAATAAAAACAAGGAAAAAGTGGAAAGACTTGTAAATTTTGATTTTTCAAATGATTCTCGATGTAATCACGTCATCGAGAATCGGGAGCAATAACCACCAAGGCCCCGAGGGCCACCACACCACAAAGTACATAAAAGGGAAAGGGGACATACAAGGAAAGACTAGCAATAAAATACGGAAAAGAAAGGAGAGTCGCCTTACCAAACGGATAGCAACTCAACCAACTCCATCGTCTCAATGATCATTATCGGCACATTTGATTGTCTTCATCAATATTCCTCCCCTTCCTCAATGTAGTCTCAAGTATCGGGCTTTCTTAGGTGTGATAAGGTAGGGATTTTGGGAAAACTCGGTGTATAGTGATGAGAAGATGAGATGAAGGTGTATAATTGAAGTTTAAGGGTCAAATGATATAGGCTAAGGTGAGTAGGGACGTTGGGTGGGGGTATAAAGTGGTTGGGTGGGGCTTAAATGAAGAAGCAAAGGCAAATGAGGGTTGCAGGAGACCATCCCGGTCGAGATGGCTCCATCTCGGTCGGGAAAGGTCCTTCCCGGTCGGGAAGCTCTTCTTCTCGATCGGGATGGCACATCAGAAGCTCCTGTTTTGTTGCTCACTTCATCCCAGTCGAGATGACACCCATCTCGGTCAGGATGGTATCTTTCTCGAGCCTTTGAAGCCTTCTTTCAATACTAGTTCCACCCGCTAGACAAATACAACTTTGGGATCCAAAATCCCGTTCCCAAAAGCTTACAAAAAGCTCAAAAACCGACTTCCTCCACCAAGCTTTGAAGCTTCTATCATCAATACCCCTCTCTAAACTCTTCATCTTCAATTCAAACCTATCAAGTAAGCTCAATAAACACATCAAAGATCCCTCTCTCACATCACTCAAGTAAATTCCAAATTACAAGAATTCCACAAAAACTAAAAAATCCTAGAAACTAAACTATCCAATCAAACATATACAAACACAAACGCTCAAAAGAAAAAGGAAAAAGATATTTACAATAAGATACTCTCACCATCTACGCCTCCATAGCCATCAAGAGCTCGGAGTAGTAAGTCAAATGCTCTAGCAACATCTTCATTAACGCTCATGTGGCCGATCCTAGCCATCAACAAGAGTTTCCAAGTTGGAGTCAAGAAGCAATCATCTAATCCATTACGCTCGGGTTTCTTGTGATCTTTCGGGTCTTCCGAACCATCATAGCAATGACTCTTATGACCATCCGGTAGGTATTGTGGTCTAGAGTCAAACTTGGCCTTATGAGTTGGGAGATCACACCCATAGGAGGTTGCTTCTTCTATGGGGTCAAGAATAGAATTCTTTTCCACCGCCCGACAAGGATCCACTTCATCAACCGTCTCACAAGACAAGGGACTTGAAATCGAGTGCGATAAAGGAGGGGAAGGCATCAAGCTAAGTTTTCTTCATTGGAGGCTTTAGGGGAGACCTCATCGTCATTCTTACTGGAATTCTCACCATGATGAGACTCAAGGCCTTCGATGGTTTGGTCTAGCATAGCATCTCCATATCCCCTAATTGGCTCCTCCAATTTCCCATTCAAGGCGAGTTCTAAGGCATCTACCTATTTTTCCCAAGTATTACGTTCCTTTTCACCCACCTTGTCAATTTGGTCTTCAGGGGTCATCTCTTCACTTGGGTTTGGATTGTCAACATTCGGTTCATCACGAAGAAAATCATACAAATCCAATTTAATAGCCAATACATTGGCTACCCAAGAGTTACCTTGATAATCATTTTCAAATCCCTCCTCATTGTGGACCCTTGAAGCTTCAACTTCCTCCATTATTCCCATATCTTCACCATCCAAGCCACTCTCAACAATGATCTCTTGATTGACCCTCTCTTCTTCTTTCGTAGTTTCATAATCAGGTTGATTTCCTTGTGGGGACAACCGATCTTCATGCCCAAATGAACCTTCCTCAACAAGTTGTGGAACTCGAGTGGCCAACATCGTGAAACGAGTCATGAGTGCATTGATTCAAGCATCTTGCACCTCTATTCTGGCCTTGAACTCCTCTTTATCCCTTTGCATTTGAACCATCATCTCATGTTGACTCTTTTGTAATTGAACCATCATCTCTTGTTGAGTCTTTTGCATTTGAATCATCATTTGACAAAGCTCCAAGTTGGGGATTTTTGGTTGTGGGTTATGTTAGGGTATTTGGTAGTTGTTAGGATGTTGGAATGATCCTTGACAACTTTCATAGTAGTCATATGAAGAGGGTTCATAAGATTGTTGATGAGATTGGTATGGTTGGTAAAGTTGTGGGTTTTGGCAATTTGCCCCATGATTATCCCATGATGATTGATGGTAGCTTGGATGCAACATCGTCGTAACGTTGCCTTGATACATTGAATGCACTAGAAGCACTTGAGCAAACGTTAGTAGCCTAGTGCTTTTGAGGCACTAGGATGAGAGAATAGCACACAAGAAGCAGAACGGAGATACACAAGAAGAAGGAAACACAAAAATCAAGAACAAAGTCCTAAAATAAGCACACAAGAGTCTAAACTACGCCGTCCCCGGCAACGACGCCAAATTGGTGGAGGAATTTGCCGTGGATCCCGCCACCAAATAATAACCGACTATTCCTAACTGGGTAGATAGGGCAAGTCGGGTCGATTTCCTCAGGAATGGGGTGTCGGACTAAGGTGTGCTACGATTCTAGACTAGGTCCGAGACAAGCTAAACTCGGGTGATGGCTATAGACTATTGACGCGAGTTCATTTTGCAGCGTTGTTTTGATCGGTCCATATCTCAAGTTATACTTGGAATTTCGTAGTCATTCAAAATGGAGGAGATAGATTTCGAGCTTATCTTTCCAATGGCTGCTCGTGAAGGTTCATTGAACAAGTATTGACGAAGTTATGCCCCAAACAAGTCAGCTGTGCATTGAAAAACGCTGCTGTTAAATTCTTTGACGGAATTGTTTCTTTTGCCTCGATTTTCTTTAAAGCTTTCAATAAACTCCCGAGGACAAGAGCTTCTATTTTAAAGTCCGTTTAATCAAAACTACTCGAGCAAACAAAGAAGCATGCATCTGAAATGGAGCAAAATAGTGGCTGCTAGTGTTCACACTTGTTCATTGTATCTAGTTGTCTAAATTCTTTTTTCCCTTTCTTTGTTTGTATCACCCATTTTAAGAGGCTTGACTATTCTGGTTGGCCTCTCTTTGGGTCGTTTTGTAGGCTATAAATAGCCAAGTACTTGATGAATAAAACATTCAACTTTCATCAAACAAAATCTGAGTTATTTGTAGTTCACAAGACAAAGTATTAGAGTAAGTCACGTTACAAGCTCTATACTCGCTATTTCAATCGAGTGTTTGAATTAGCACCCGCTTTGTTGAGGTATAGGTCTATCTCACTTAGCACACTATCCTTGGTTACGTTCTATCATCACTTTACAGCAACTATTTCAACCTGATTTCGTTGCTTTGTTTCGTTCATTTCAATTTACTATCAATCTCCAAATCACTTGTTCAAAGTTCATTCTAACTCACATCATAAGTGGTATCAGAGCTACAACTCTTAATTTTTCTTAAAATAAAGACGGTCCAAGAAGTGTCGAAGCCAAGTTATTAGTTGAATTTCTGATTGCGATTGGAATTCAAAGGTTAAACTCGTGCGGGTAGTTCGAGGGTTAATCGGTTTTGATTGTTTCGTGGTTCTTGTTGAAGTTTGATTTATTTTCATTATAAAAAAAAATTGTTCACGAATTAGTACTGTTCACGTAGTACTATTAAAAAAAAGATGGCTGGAATTTTCTCGTTGGAAAATACAAGCGAGGAAAGTTTGATTTTTGATCCGTCGTTACCTCCTATTTTCAATGAATATGAAGATCATTGTGAGCCAAATGGGTTGCACATGAAGAAAAAAATTCTGATCTTAGCCAAAACAAACATGGAGAGTAAAGAGATTGTGCTTGTGGAATACTTTGAGGAGCAACAAAAGATAGTTGATCCATCCTTGTTCACAACAAGCAAAGTAGAGTTCACAAGCATTCAAAACAGCACCTATTTGAAAAGGAGTCGAGCTTGTGGACGAGCCTTAATACCAACGTTACCCACACTTATGTCCATTTGGAGTGAGGATATGTTGATCCTAACAAATTTTGTATTTGATCCAGGTGGGATACTTGTTACAAGAATTGAGGACAATTCTTTTTCAAAGAAAGAGAGTATGACGCGAGTTCATTTTGCAGCATTGTTTTGATCGGTCCATATCTCGACTTATACATGGAATTTTGTAGTCATTCAAAATGGAGGAGATAGATTTTGAGCTTATCTTTCCAATGACTACTCATTGTAGACACCCGCATTTTGCCTGCTAGTGTCTATAGCAGCTTCCGACAAAACACCCGATAATGATCGGACGCTAACGTGACTTAATACGCTCGAATACGGACTCGGAATCAATAGTATCCGACGTGGGCTTTTAGCGGAGTACAAATCTCTCAAAACCAACCTCAAATTCAGGCCCAGTGGGCCGTTTCCAATCAAATGAGACTAATTTGGGTCAAAACCGTCACCGAAAATAAAACCGTCTTTTAGCGACCGAGTCAAAACCCGGTCAAAGTCGAATCCCGAGACGAACCAGCCTCACAATATGTCCAAATACACAAAATGAATCAAGTCACAACCAAATCATTCAAAAAAAGTCAACAAATCATTCCTAAAATATCTCATCCTAATTGATCCACTCGATCGAGTGGATTGACCCACTCGGTCGAGTGGAGCCTCAAAAAACAGACCAGATTCATTTTCAAAAGCACTCGACCGAGTGCACTAGGGCCACTCGATCGAGTGACCCTAGGTCGTGGGGTTCTCCTATAAATACCCCATCAACCCATCACATTAAAGAGACTTTTTCCATCATATTCTTCAGCCAACTTTACCTTCAAAAACCCTACATTTTTCAGCCATATCAAGTTACAAATCATCACCATTTTCGACATCACCATATACACATCCTCTCTACACACACATACAATCAAAAACTCGAGATCAAAACTCGCCAAAGACCCGAGAGCAACCTCTCCCAAACCAATCACACCATAACTCCTACATTCTCGACACTTTCGCGCACACGCCGCTACGTTACGAGTTCGTTTCCGAGATTAAGCATGTAGGTTGAGGGTGTAATTCAAATCCCGACATCTCTTTCTCCTTTCTCTTTTCTTTTTGATTATGTATATATATGTATTATTATTATTATTATTATTATTATTATTATTATTATTATTATTATTATTATTATTATTATTATTATTATTACTATTACTATTACTAACCGCTAACACTAACATTTTAATTTCGTGTATACTAACTCTCTAATTTAACACTTTTATTTATCGCAATCTAACATTTTTTATTTATTGTATCTAACACCTAACATTTAATTTTATCGTTTACTAATTTTTATCCTTTCGTCATTAACATATTAATACCGCGTATATATATTTATATTTATATAATATTAAAATTCGGATCTTAACACGTTTGACTACGACGATCATCCAAAGTCCGTTTAATCCCTTTACGAGTCACGACGGAGGTGGCACCCTTTCGAGGAGCGCCGCCCCAATGTACTCAAGGGCATAACGCGATCGTGATTGCTCATAGTTGAACGCGTAAGACTCCATTTCTAAGATTAGTACGAGATCCGTTGAGGCGAAAACCGACATAACATAATCCTTGAGGATTAGTATCGATGTCGTGACGCGGAGGACTATAATTTCGTCACTAATCAAAATTTTCAATCACATAATAGCATATTTCATAAAATCCCGATAACGGTCTCATAATCGTATAATACACGTTTATGACATCGAGAACCGAGTTGAATTTAAATAATGCAATATTTTTATTTAACTCGGTCAATTATCGAATTCAAACAAATAAAAATGAAACGAGCCATGCCTCGTACAGGGGGCACTCGATCGAGTTGGACCCCAAAAACTGGGCAGTAGCGGCTTCGAGTGTGCACTCGATCGAGTCCATGCCATGACTCGATCGAGTGGGTCCTGTAGCCCAGTAATCCGAGAGCTTTAATGCAACATTCGAGCCTCGTCATTTTTTTATGACTTTTAGTCGACACGTGTAAAGTCAATTACGTAATTCTAATCTTTAAAACCCATGCATATCACTATCACTTAAAACGACTTTGATCGACGGTCTCGCACTATTAATCTTGTGTCGACGACTCTTTAGTCGTATCCGACACATGATTAATTTAGACTCTATTCCTCGATGTGATAAGTCGGGACAAGGCATCGGAATTCGGGATCGGGCTAGCACCACGTCTAGGTTCCATATCTCCGTCCTCCGTTTAATACACAATATAATGTGTATTTAATCGAATTTTGTCCGTTTGCACAACTTACGGTCTAGTTTTTATATACGGGTCCGTTTCTAGTTAACGTTTACCATTTCCTATTCGATTATCCTATTTATTGCTCGTTGTATTGTGAATTCCGGGTTGTATTCCGCCCGTGTAATTTGTAATTTATTTACGAGTTTTCTATTTTCGATGTTTGCCATTTATTGCCTTAAATGAACATCACATGCTAAATCACTTTGACGTGAATCAAGATGCATTAAAATGACGTAGTTAACCAATAATTCGCATGCTTAGCTAAAAACGCTGTTTGCATATCATTTAGTCATTTTACTAGCGCGCGCACACGAACACGAACGATGTCTTAGTAGAGGCCGCCATGTGCGGGCGGGGTTGGGTGTCCTTAGTGGGCTTCCCAACATGTACCCTCACCCCTTACTCAGAACCTTGGTTTCCGGATGGCCAAAACCATTGGCGCTCGAGAGTCATTCTATATACGTAAGCCGGTTTAAACGGTATCGATATTGCAATGCAAAGGGACGAGCCCCATAAACTCTAAAATCGAAGTGGGCCGTACTTTGTGTACAGCCTATGACGATATAGAGTGGGCTCGTATGGTTCCGAATAACCACAAAATTCGGTGGCGATCCCATTTTGACTTAAATTTCGAACCCGAGAACAATCTCACCACGAGATTCATTCGCCTACCCAAACCCGCGCGTGGCCGCGTCGTGGTGGACCTACGTCATGTCCACAATTTGGCGACTCCGCTGGGGATACCTGATGTACCACACGTCATCGGGGTTCCTAGGGTGAGACTCGAAGAGAAATCGTTCGTATATTAGTGTGCGCGCATTAGTTTAATGATTCATGCATAACCCAATTTTGCCCGGGCCGGTTACTTGTGACCGACGTCCCACTATACCACGGTGCATTCCTACATGGGTGCGCTAAAGACTTCGATGGCGGAACTCGTCTGGGTTTTGAGGCATGTCCTAAGACCAAATCTGCTTAGGGAGTCCGTCCCGATTCACGAGAATGCCATCGTTGTTGGTGTAGACCCTATTTTGACCAACCGAGACTTAGTGTAAAGCATACATAAGCGTCGTTGTAATGCTTGCTTGACTACGTGCTACTTGGTTTCCGTGTCATTTTTTTCAAAAACCGTCATTTCAAAAAATACATCTTTCCAAAAATACCAAATTTTGAAAAACCCGAAATACTGTCCGTTTCGGGACCCGTCTTTTAAAAATATCCAATTTTCAAAATTTGGAATGCAGCCGAAATTTAGACTTACGATTTGACTCAAAATAGCCTATTTTCTAGCCGGCATGCTGTCCATTCCAAAATTTGAATTTCTGATCCACCATTCGATTTTCGAATTTTCAAATTTCAAAATTCCATTTCGATTTTTTTTCAGATCCTTGAGATGTGATTCTCGATTTTCAAATCTCCGAGATGCCGTTTTCGATTTTCAAATCTTCGGGATCTTATTTTCGATTTTCAAATTTTCGGAAATTTATTTTCGATATTCAAATTTTCAAATTTCCAAATATTCAACTTATCAAAAAAAACTCGGCCCTGTCGGCATGCTGCCAATTTCAAAAGACGGGATCGCTTCCTCAATTTTCAAAACGCGAAATTACTCGCAACCATTCTAATATTTGAAAATGCCCGGTCCTATTGGCCCACTGCCAATTTCAGGATTGTCCTCTCAATTATCAAAATTCAATCATTTTTCAAAAACCTTCCTTATTATAGACATACCGTAATCTGTGTTTTGGGTCTTTTCGTAATTTGTCGAAGGTCTATAGCGTCGAAACTCCGTCGATCCTACATCACGGGTTTCTTCCCCATCCTAGTCCGCCTTTTCCTAAAGGCATAACCGACCAACACGAGTCATACACTCGTAAATGAAAGGTTCGTCCATACACTCGAGTCCTAACTAGAAAGTCACACGCGATCTTTCCCTTTGACAGGACGGTCCCCACGACCTTTCCTAGGGAAATTTTGCCTGTCTTTCAATCCGTTAGTCGAGTCATCCCAATTCAAGTCCTTTAACTTAAGGGTCTACCCTAATCACAGGGTCTATCCTTATTCAAGTCAAGTCAAGGGTCTCTAGCGTCGAAACTAGGCCGATCCTACATCGCAAGTTTCCTTCCTTACCCGTCTGCCCTCCTCGAGGCCGAGTCAAACTTTTACAAGGCATAGCCCTGTAACGAAAGGTTCGTGATCCTTACGTCTAAGGGTCACTCGTCCGACACTCGAGTCTTAACAAAACCTTCAATCTCACTCGGGGGCTACCCTCCAGCAGAGCGATCAGTCGCGGTTGCTCTAAGGGTCATGTCTTACACGTGTTTTCTCACGTACCCCGCTTTTGAGTCACTTAGATGTCACACCAACTGAGTCCTACAAGAGTCCTTGGTCTCACTTGGGGGCTATTCTCTGACGGGGCGATTAATCACAATCACTCCGAGAATCGTACCCTACATATTTGTCTTAGGAGAGTCTAACCCGAGTCAAACCAGAGTTGTCTCTCCTCCCACGCTATTTCCTATGCCTTGGTGTATTCAAATTCCGAAGCAACATTTCTGATTACGTGGGTATTCTCGCAGAGGATGGCATCCACAACCGGGAATAGGGAGATGGAAAACACCATTAATGAACTGAAGGCTTTGCTAGAAACCATGGCTAGTAAGCAGGCCATGTTTGAAACCCAACTAGGGTTCATAAGAGCCGACCAAGAGGCCTTGGATGCTCGTCTAACTGTCGTTGAAGAACAAGACTTCAATTACGGGTCGGTAAATACTGGGCCATTTGCCAAACTGATCAGCACGGTGCGTGAGCTCGAACAACAGTTCCATGCCTCCCAAGAGAACAACATCCGAGTTGAAAACTCCCGAGACTATACACCCATTAGTGAGAAACTACCAACAGATCTCAATCTAGAAGGGTTACCCATATTCGAAGGGATGGAGGATCCATTACTACACCTCCGAGCTTTCAAGGCGTTTATGGCGATCAAGGGGGTCAAAGCCGACATGTTCATCAATCTGTTCGACACATCCCTCGGGAAATATCCAAAAGCCTGGTTCTATAGACTTAATACAAAAAGATTCCCCACTTAGGAAGATGTGGCTACTGAGTTCGCTAAAAACTATTCTGATAATACTGAACTTCAGACTACCATGCGGACTTTAGGAGTCATGGCCCAAGATCCAACAGAAGGTTTCACCAAATACCTTCAACGTTGGCGGGCTGAGAGTGTTAAGCTGATAGACAAGCCCAACGAGAAGACACTAGTGGAGGCATTCATCAACAACCTTCTACCCTCCTACCGCGTCCATCTTAGATATGCCGGCATTTCAAACTTTGCAGTGCTTACCGAAATGGGCACTAGGATTGAAGACGATCTTCGACATAATGAAGATCTGGGTAAAGCTTCTACCGAAGGCTATACTGGACATCCATTTGAGTCCTTAGAAGCCGAAGACTACTAACAACCTCATCCAAGAGTCCAGATTTGATTTAAATCCGAGTCTGAGTCCGAGTCTAGGATGTTCTATCTCTCTCAATTTCAAAGTCAGAGTCAGAGTCAACTGTATTCTGTCCTCTTTTCAAATTTCAATAAAATCAGCTTTTCTATTTCTCATATAAGCTTCCCTTATGTGTTTCCGAGAACATGATGAACACCATCATACACTGTGAGCACATGCACGTTACTATTATAGGCACATCTATAATGACTGCAGGAACTGAGACCCATGTTTTCCCTTACCTGTTCCATGTCCGGCATAGACAGCCACATAACTACCCCTAGTAGGAGCAGTATCGAATCCTATGACAAATCTAGGTAGTCTCCTAGTTTGGGTTCAAGACGGAGGGCAAGCCCATTTCCCACAATAAACACCCCTCCAATAAGACTGATCAATCCCTACCTTAGGCGTTAGTCTGACCAGAAGCAAAAAAGAAGCATCGTGACTCTATAGGCTTGATGCCAAAAATACCCAACTCGGGACAATGCTCCCACTAAGCCTGCTCGGAATTATGATGACAATACCGAGATCCAAATCACCATGCTTACCGTAGAGTACTCCACCGCGAGTTGCACTCACCAACTAGGCTTACACCTTACAAAGGTTTAGCTCCACAAGCCTAATCCAACCGATGGGCCCGCCCCCATATCCACCCACAACATCAAAGGGAGGGATAGCCGTAAAAAAACAGGACAAAAAACAGAAGTCCAAAGAAAAAAAGCAAAAGGCCGAAACAAAAGAGCTGGCCATGACCAAAAAAGAACTCTCAACATCCCTCGACCAGATACGATCAATCCCTTGACCGGGACACAGTCAACTCAAGTGAACGATCCCACGACCGGGGCTAAGAGGTCAACCCAAAAAAAAAAAAATCAAACACCTATGACCGTGGTCAACGTTCAACTCAAGTGAAAATTCCTTTACCGGGGTACGGTCAATTCAAAAATTATCAATGCCTATACCGTCCAATAGGGAAGAGACAATCAAGCTGGTCAACTAACACCACACTTAGCCTTCCCACATTGCAACCCTC
The DNA here is from genome assembly GCA_958450325.1 of Agrostemma githago. Classification (NCBI taxonomy): domain Eukaryota; kingdom Viridiplantae; phylum Streptophyta; class Magnoliopsida; order Caryophyllales; family Caryophyllaceae; genus Agrostemma; species Agrostemma githago. The sequence goes on from OY288244.1 coordinate 43,546,472, forward strand.
AAGACCTTCTCGAGACCTAGGCTAAGAGACAGCCAGGAATTTTGAGGATTCTAGCTCCATAGGATACCCCCTAACTATTGGGGCCAGACATGGAAATCAGATCCCGCATTATCAACCTACCGTGATTGAAGTTCGAGTCATTTTTACTCAACTTCCCCCTTTCCTACCACATTGCAATACCTTACCCTCGAAGCCTTAGCTCCACAAAATCGAGCTCCAGATTTCGAATCATCAAAGCCACTTGCGACCTAGCTCCACATTTCCAAAAACATCCAAACCAGTTACCAACCCCAAACACGGGAACTCAACCTGCGGTCGGCATAAAACATGCCCAAATAGTTCACACCACCTCTGGGGGCTACCCCGGAGAACGCTCACAGTCACGGGATCAACATCCTAACTGTTCTAACCCTTTGATCAAGACATCATTGGGAATTCACCTAACCTACACCATCGCTATGGCTAGTTACACACAAAGCTCTAATAAACTAGGCACCATAATATATCTTACAATCCACTGAACTACGGCTTGGTTTGATTTCACTACACGTGAATACGTAGGCAGCCTTTCAACAAGGGCACAACCACCCACATTGACACATATTCAAAAAGCACCATCATTCCTATCACGACACTGTCATGTTCTCAACAGCTAGCTTTGTCGTCCTGGGGGCTTCTCTTAGGTAGAAGACCTCCATCCACTCACAAAATCCAAAGACTTTCAAAATCTATCCTCCTTTCTATAGTGTGTCCTAGTACTCGGCTCAGTCAAAGACGAGAATCTGTCAAGGACTCGAAACAACACCCACTTTGGGAATGCATCCCAAAACCAAAAAAAAAATCAAAGAGCACTAGACTATAGCATTGCTACTGCTAAGCCTTGTCATGCAAAAACAGTCTCATTACAGACTACTTCAATCCCCCTATTACACATCCTTCCCATTTTGATGTTCGACCGTGTTGCCACTCACCTAAGCTACAGATTAGCGCAACTTAAGAGTTTTGTCATTTTTGGTGGCCCACCCGCCTACCGAGTCACGGTCCAACCCCTCGAGAGTCTAGAGTTGAGTCTGTCGGTATGTCTCTCTTCAAAATTCTTGCTTTGAAATTTGCAAAATTTAGCCATTTGATAAAATCCTTTTCGACAAGGTCAAATTTCGGTCTATTTAAACTGCATATTTCTTTTCTACCCCCTTCAATTTTGAAAACCTATCTCCTAGCACGTGAGTTGCTTTCAGGACTTCGATTTCAAAAATCATTCTCCCAAGTGCAAGCCAGTCTATAGATGCTAACTGCATTTCCTATATGCTATCTTGCTATCTGCTATGCCTGCTATTTCTGCCTATGTATCTAACATTTCAGGTACCAGCTAGTGCTTCCCAAACGGAACATCAAAGGCGGTGTTTCTCCTGGAATGCTACATCCAAGATGTGATGTGTCGGCATACGGGTACACCCAAGACTTCGGAAGCAAGTCCCCGCGCAGTTACTTTACTCCCTAGCATGAGTCGGTGTTTCACCTAAATATTATGTGCAAATACAGGTACACCAGGACTTCAAAGGCAAGTTCGACTCCCCACGGAGCCATCATCATCAAGACAGGTATGACCCTCTCCTTATGGCTGGCGAGCCCTTCACGCAAATCTACTGGACTATAAACGACCCGATCGGAAGGCTGCCCGATCGTAATCTGCGATTGGCCTGGTAGCTACTCTTACTTTTGCCTTGTCCAAGTCTCAGTCAGAGTGGGGGCTCTGTAGACACCCGAATTTTGCCTGCTAGTGTCTATAGCAGCTTCCGACAAAACACTCGATGATGATCGGACGCTAACGTGACTTAATACGCTCGAATACGGACTCGGAATCAATAGTATCCGATGTGGGCTTTTAGCGGAGTACAAATCTCTCAAAACCAACCTCAAATTCAGACCCAGTGGGCCGTTTCCTATCAAATGAGACTAATTTGGGTAAAAATCGTCACCGGAAATAAAACCGTCTTTTAGCGACCGAGTCAAAACCCGGTCAAAGTCGAATCCCGAGATGAACCAGCCTCACAATATGTCCAAATACACAAAATGAATCAAGTCACAACAACCAAATCATTCAAAAAAAAGTCAACAAATCATTCCTAAAATATCTCATCCTAATTGATCCACTCGATCGAGTGGATTGACCCACTCGGTCGAGTGGAGCCTCAAAAAACAGACCAGATTCATTTTCAAAGGCACTCGACCGAGTGCACTAGGGCCACTCGATCGAGTGACCCTAGGTCGTAGAGTTCTTCTATAAATACCCCCATCAACCCATCACATTAAAGAGACTTTTTCCATCATATTCTTCAGCCAACTTTACCTTCATAAACCCTACATTTTTCAGCCATATCAAGTTACAAATCATCACCATTTTCTACATCACCATATACACATCCTCTCTACACACACATACAATCAAAAACTCGAGATCAAGACTCGTCAAAGACCCGAGAGCAACCTCTCCCAAACCAATCACACCATAACTCCTCCAACATTCTCGACACTCCCGCGCACACGCCGCTACGTTACGAGTTCGTTTCCGAGATTAAGCATGTAGGTTGAGGGTGTGGTTCAAATCCCGACATCTCTTTCTCCTTTCTCTTTTCTTTTTGATTATGTATTATTATTATTATTATTATTATTATTATTATTATTATTATTATTATTATTATTATTATTATTATTACTAACCGCTAACACTAACATTTTAATTTCGTGTATACTAACTCTCTAATCTAACACTTTTATTTATCGCAATCTAACATTTTTTATTTATTGTATCTAACACCTAACATTTAATTTTATCGTTTACTAATTTTTATCCTTTCGTCATTAACATATTAATACCGCGTATATATATATATATATATATATATATATATATATATATATATATATTTATTTATTTATATAATATTAAAATTCGGATCTTAACACGCTTGACTACGACGATCATCCAAAGTCCGTTTAATCCCTTTATGAGTCACGACGGAGGTGGCACCCTTTCGAGGAACGCCGCCCCAATGTACTCAAGGGCATAACGCGATCGTGATTGCTTATAGTTGAACGCGTAAGACTCCATTTCTAAGATTAGTACGAGATCCGTTGAGGCGAAAACCGACATCACATAATCCTTGAGGATTAGTATCGATGCCGTGACGCGGAGGACTATAATTTCGTCACTAATCAAAATTTTCAATCACATAATAGCATATTTCATAAAATCTCGATAACAGTCTCATAATCGTATAATACACGTTTATGACATCGAGAACCGAGTTGAATTTAAATAATGCAATATTTTTATTTAACTCGGTCAATTATCGAATTCAAACAATTAAAAATGAAACGAGTCATGCCTCGTACAAGGGGCACTCGATGAAGTGCCATGGGCCACTCGATCGAGTTGGACCCCAAAATCTGGGCAGTAGCTGCTTCGAGTGTGCACTCGATCGAGTCCATGCCATGACTCGATCGAGTGGGTCCTGTAGCCCAGTAATCCGAGAGCTTTAATGCAACATTCGAGCCTCGTCATTTTTTTACGACTTTTAGTCGACACGTGTAAAGTCAATCACGAAATTCTAATCCTCAAAACCCATGCATATCACTATCACTTAAAACGACTTTGATCGACGGTCTCGCACTATTAATCTTGTGTCAACGACTCTTTAGTCGTATCCGACACATGAATAATTTAGACTCTATTCCTCGATGTGATAAGTTGGGACAAGGCATCGGGATTCGGGATCGGGCTAGCACCACGTCTAGGTTCCATACCTCCGTCCTCCGTTTAATACACAATATAATGTGTATTTAATCGAAGTTTGTCCGTTTGCACAACTTACGGTCTAGTTTATATATACGGGTCCGTTTCTAGTTAACGTTTACCATTTCCTATTCGATTATCCTATTTATTGCTTGTTGTATTGTGAATTCCGGGTTGTATTCCGCCCGTGTAATTTGTAATTTATTTACGAGTTTTCTATTTTCGATGTTTGCCATTTATTGCCTTAAATGAACATCACATGCTAAATCACTTTGACGTGAATCAAGATGCATTAAAATGACGTAGATAACCAATAATTCGCATGCTTAGCTAAAAACGCTGTTTGCATATCATTTAGTCATTTTACTAGCGCGCGCACACGAACACGAACGATGTCTTAGTAAAGGCCGCCATGTGCGGGCGGGGTTGGGTGTCATTAGTGGGCTTCCCAACACGTACCCTCACCCCTTACTCAGAACCTTGGTTTCCGGATGTCCGAAACCATTGGCGCTCGAGAGTCATTCTATATACGAAAGCCGGTTTAAACGGTATCGATATTGCAATGCAAAGGGACGAGCCCCATAAACTCTGAAATCGAAGTGGGCCGTACTTTGTGTATAGCCCCTGAAGATATAGAGTGGGCTCGTATGGTTCCGAATAACCACAAAATTCGGTGGCGACCCCATTTTGACTTAAATTTCGAACCCGAGAACAATCTCACCACGAGATTCATTCGCCTACACAAACCCGCGCGTGGCCGCATCGCGGTGGACCTACGTCATGTCCACAATCATGAAGGTTCATTGAACAAGTATTGACGAAGTTATGCCCCAAACAAGTCAGTTGTGCATTGAAAAACGCTGCCGTTAAATTCTTTGACAGAATTGTTTCATTCGCCTCGACTTTGTTTAAAGCTTTCAATAAATCCCGAGACTTATTCAACCATACCAAGATGGAAGTATCAAGATCCTCTCGTGCAACGAAATACATTGTACAACCGTCTACAATGTATGTGGCAGATTAAATGAAGTGCTTAGTTCTGTGTAGTGTGATTAATAAGTCTTAGTTCCTTGCACTTGTTTTCTTATTCTTTGTTCCTTCATTAAATAGCTTGACCAAGTAAGGCTTATTCTATTGATCTTTTGCCTCGGTTCTAACGTGTGGGATGGTTATTTATAGCCTCCTACATTGTTTGTAACAATTCAGATTTAAAAGAAAGAAAATTGTAAGCTTTTGCTTGTTTAATTTTAATTGTCGAGTTACAATTAAGAGTCTTAGAGTTCGACGCGTTTTCGAGTTCTAATTCCCTCGTATTCAATCGAGTGTTTGAATAGCGACCCGCTTAGTCGAGATATAGGTCTATCTCACTTAGCATAGTATCCATTTTGTTTCACTTCTATCTATTTTTTTGTTTGTCAAAGACCAGCAACTTTGTTTTGCGTCCTTGTGATACGAGATCGAGTTCCGTTCCAAATCACATCAACTATCCTAGGTCTTAAACACGAAAACGGAAGACAAAACAAGCAACTAATGACTAATGGAAGCAAATAAATCAACAAGAAGGAAAACTAGAGCTAGGTTGGGTTCATGGATGTCAAGGGGATCAAAAGAGGAAAAACGGGGTTACTAGCGTGCTTTCGTAGCCTAGGTTCCGATCGGGCTCTCGCTACTTAAACGGCCAAGGGGTCATCCTCACCACGCTCTCGCTACTAATGAGGAAACCAAACCAACCAACCAACCAAACAAACACATACAAGAGAAGAGACAAGAAAAACAAGGATTGATCGTCTCTAGTCTCACAAGCATTTTATCGAGCATGTAGAGTGCAAGGCAATTAGTAATCAACGACAACAACATCTAGTACCACCCATCTCCCCCTAATCATCCTTAATCACACCCAATCCCCCTACTATCCCTAGGGGATGACTACTCACACATATCTAAACTAAAACAAGCACAAACAAGAGAAACAATCACAAGAACAAAAGAAACATTCATAATGAAGAACAAGGATGAAAAACAAACATAAACAAAGATGAAAACTTGAATAACAATAAAGATTAAGAGAAAAGAGTAGAAAAGGATTTTACCAAACTACCAAGGAAAGGCAAAATATGAGAACTTGTATATAAAGAACACCCAAAACCTCCACCAATGTTGTCAAGATTGGATGGATTCTTCAAGAGATCCCTTAATACAAGATTAGCTAACTAGATTAAAGACTAATTAAGGACTAATCTATACTAATCTAGGCTAATCTAACCTAAAGTAGTCTAGGGTTTAGTGGGTAATGTCTAACATAACATAAGATGGTGTAACAATACAAGAGAGGGGGTATTTATAGGGTTACAATACAAAGGAGAAGAAAAGAAGTGATGCGGGGCTACAGGTGGCCAATCTCGGGCGAGAAGAGATGGTCTCGGTCGAGATGGGACCCATTTTGGTCGAGATGAGATGATCTCGGTCGAGATCACTGGTCAGTGGCCTGTCTTCGCTTGTACTCTTCATCCCGGTCGAGATGGCCCTCATCCCGACCGGGATGGGTCTTGTATGCTTCAAATAAGATCTTAAGGGTCCCTACTTGCTCTTCATAGGCTTCTCATCGATTTTCGGTGCTCGGGATCGAGTCTAAGGGGCTCAGGAATGGGTCCCAAGGGCTCGGGATCGAGTCTAAGCTACCGAGTGATCGTTGCTTCTCTTCGTTGGCTCCAAATGTGTCGGAAACGAGTCGGAATCGTTCCACCACTCCAAGATTAGTCTTAGGAACCTAAAATAAACTAGAATAAGCATAAGTAGCCTAGAAACCGCTCCAAAGAGCGATTCCACAAGAGAAACCGGGACCAAACACAACAAATAAACACTACAAAACACACTTATCACCAACAAAACACACTAGAGGAGAAGATTAGTTCCCAAAACCGCTCCTAAGAGCGCATTCAACACGATAAATACATGGGAAAAATAGGATAAAAACATATAAAATATTATCACATCAAAATCCCCCAAACCGGACTCTTGCTTGTCCTCAAGCAAGCATCATCAAACATGACAAAATAAAAACTATGGATAAAACCAAGTATCCCAGAAATGACAAATCCCATTGACAACCTCTAGCAAGTTCACAATTCAATCTCAATTCAAACACGGGATGCAAGATAATCGCATAATTTAAGGTTTAGAATTACATGGAAAAAAAATGAGGGAGACAAGTACTAAGACATTTCAGTTCTTGCATGATCTTTATTGACCATCACACTCCTCACGGGTTCACTCTTCACTCATTTTGTGAACGGGTAGTATATTGTGAGAACACTCACCTACTACGACTCATAAGAATGCGCCCTCTACGTAGGATGGTAAGCATTCTAAATTCCAATGAAACTTTATCACAATTTTCACAAAAGAAGCTAAGAAAAGGACAAGAGAAGGCTCGGGTAAAGGGTAGAAGGCGGACATATGTTATGGACATGTGGAGCTAAAGGTTAAACTAGCAACAATCCAAACGCGCTAAGAATGCTCAAACCACGACAAACACCACTTAGTCATTATTACATCAATATAAAACAACATATGTATCAAATTATAACTTCAACCAACATCACTTCCCCATTCAATAAAGATATAAACAACTTGGAAGTAACATTATCTTTTCTTTCACTTCTTTCTTCTTGTTTTTTTTTTTTCTTTTTTTCAACTTCTTTTTCAACATTTTTTTCTTCTTCTTTTTCCTTCAACTTCATTTTTTTCACTTTACCACATAAGGAACCTTGGGAATCAGTAATCCCAGAAAAACAATTCTCACATTATTATCAACATTCACCACAATAACCTTAATGACCACCCATAACGCATCCGGAAATTACTAGCTTAACAAGGTAGGCATGATATTTGTAGCTAAATATTGTGGGATATAAAAATAAGCATGTGGGCTGAAAAGGCTAAGATATATTATGTGAGAAAACAGCGATATAGCTTCAAGTGCAAACTGATCAAAAACATCACGAAAAATGGAACAAAAACCATTCACGTGCGTCATTATGCAACGCATACTACGAGGAAACCTACTCTCACCTAAAAAAATTGGTTAAACATGAATCAATCGAAAAGGCTCTAAAACTAGCATTTTGTAGCTTTACCAACGTCAAGGATCAAGTATACTTTGTCTTAGTCTCATCATCAAATACAAAAATGCCGAAACATCACCAAAATGTACAAATCCTGAAAACCAAGATTAAAAAGATATATGAATGAAAAACCGAAGAGCTATGCAAGGGGAGAAGCACAACGGAATAACAACATACCCATGGACAACGAACGACTAATTTAATTTTTTTTAGAAAGTGAATATGTAAAATATGTAAAACTAAAAGTAAAATAAAAACTAAAAATAAGATAATACTCCCCCAAACCGAACTATACAATGTTCTCATTGTACCTTGGAAATATTGAGTCCACAACACCACAAAACCATAAGAGAACCAAGTCAAATGAGAGAGTTAAAGAGAAAAATAAAATAAAAACATAAATACCTATGTACAAAGCTGGGTCTCCCCTAAACTAGCAACAACAGGGGGGGAATGGTGGCCAGTATGCCACCTACGTCACTCAACCATGCAATCCGCGTCAGGTTACTAACCCCAACTTCAGCGTCTAATCTATCACCCGCAGAAGGACTAGCACAAACGTCACCAGAATCAGAATTATCAACCCGAGACCATGAATACCAACTAGTTTGCTCGTCAGACTTGTGTACCCAACCTCGCCTCGCGGCTTCAAAATACCAAAAGCGTAGGGCACGGGCTTGGTCATTATGAATTACCCGTAAGTAGGCTTATAGACACCCAAATTTTGACCTGGTGGCTGCAAGAGTGCCAAACAAACACCCGATGACGATCGGACTGCAACGCGACGCAAGCTCGCGATGTTTTAGATAATTTTTCTATAGAACAGATCAAATAACTACTCTGAAAAATTAAATTAACATCAAGGCAGCCTTAATCGTGTCATTACGATTGCATAGACACTAATTAGAGTCAATTCTGACAGCGAGACCCCGAGTCAGTCCCGAAACACGAACCGAGTCATTAACGCACCAAGCGAACCTCGGTACGCGCACCCGAGGCCCATTCGGCACAATGACGCTAGGTCAAGGGGGGGAAGCTTAACCCCCAAGTCTCGTATAATACGTAAAAGTCTCGCTTTTGGAAAGTATCAAAATTGTATCTTCAAAATCCTGAGCGTCTCACCTTGCGCGCCTCAGGATTCACACGCCTAAACCCAGGCACCTGAGTTTCGGTGCGCCTGGATTCAGGCGTCCATCCGGGTGACTAGAGCCGAAAACACCTATAAATACCCCCTCTCCACCCCCTTCATTAGGCACACAATCCATTCTCTCTTCCTTTTTCACTCCTTAAGAGTTTCTCGCCAGGGGATCGCACCCCGACACCCGAGGCAAACGATCCACTCAATCATAGTTCCGATAAAGCAAAATCGACGCTACTCCTCACCTTCGAGCACTCCACTCGATCCCAAGGTGCTTATGTTCGACAAGCTACTCTGAGTCTAACGGAGTTCTGTGGACGTCCGTCCGCACCGCCCGATGCCCCGCGTGTGCCCGCGCGGGACCGACCCGGTTTTCAACATGTGGCGGTGACCACCCACGCGGCCCCCTCCCTGTCGAGGGCCGGTCTGATCTCGCATACGGGGCAAAGTGTCGAACCTTGATTTGGATGACGATACGGACTTGTACTAGACGGGTGCGGGCATCCGTGTTTCCATTTGGGAATCGATCGAGACGTGGTTGTAAATGTTTAAAGGTCGATTCATTTGGGAAGGCGACCTTTTTAGTGAACTGAATTCGTTGCCGATTTGTGGAGTCGCCACCGAGTCAATTATGGGGACTCGGAAACCGTTCAAGTCAACTTTAATCCCTTGCCGGCTCAAAGTTGAGTGGCACGGGACCTAAAGATAAAGACTTGTACCCTTAAGCACTCCATGCCTGGAATGACTCTCATTGCCAATGGTTTCGGACATCCGGAAACCGTCGATTCTGAGTAAGGGGTGAGGGTACGTATTGGGAAGCCAGCATCTGGTAGATATCAACACCCAATCTCGTCCGCACTATAGCGGCCTCTACTAATCAATCGGTGGGCTGATTTCCTAGTTCTTTTGTTGTGGTGACATCCGTTGTTTTAAACCCTATGTCTTTGCTTTGTCGGTTGTTTTAAGGACAAATAATTTTTACCGTCAAAATAGTAGTGTTTACATTCTTTGCATGCGATTTCACGTGACAAGCAAGCCATGAAAAGATGCACGTAGGAGAGTAGAGAGTACTAATGTTTATAGGTATTAGCAAATCAGTTTTAACGTGATAATACGGATATTAGTCATTCTCGTGGTATACCTTACCTGGTGTTCTGCTTAAGATGCGTCGATTCGGTATTAATAGAGATGTGTCGAACCTAATAAGGTGAGCATCTGGACTAATACGGAACCGACCATCACTTTGTTCAGTTTTAGTTATTTTACGTTTTGCATTCCGTGTTAGGTGATTTAGCATGCGATTATAAGGTCATAAAAGCAATAAATCATACGAAAAACTGTAAATGCGAATGTAAGTAAATCACATTGTGAGGAGTTGCACCCTCGGAGTATACACTAAACGGGACTCGATGCATAGATAGTATTGAGAATGGATCTCGGAATTACTCGGGTCTATTTAGTGTGTTTTAGTATTTGTTGTTGAAGTTGGGACGTTACGTATTTTAGTGGACGTTCGTGGGCCTAGTGCCTACGTCTAGTGTTGTCGTAGTGCATAATAATAGAAAGTGTAAATATGGAAAGTTTTGTTTAGATGACAACCTAGTGACGACTTGATCAACAGGCGGATCCTCCTAGCTTGACTAGTGACTCCGGCAGAACCCCGTTACCGTTTGACCTTCCCGCGGCTACTCCGGTAGAGCTTCGTTAGTTAAGGACTAGTTCTGTGGCTAACCCGACAGAACCTGGGTACTAGTTTCGAGCTAGTCGATCACAGGCACCTCGGTATCGAGTGGAGTGCTCGAAGGTGAGGAGTAGCATCGATGTCGCTTTTTTATCGGAACTACGATCGAGTGGATCGTTTGCCTCGGGTGTCGGAGTACGAGCCCTTAGCGAGAGTTTTTGAGGGAGAAGAGAGAATTGAATTGTGTGTCGAATGAATGAGGCGAAGGGGGGGTATTTATAGGTGTTTTTGGCCCTCGTCGCCCATATGGACGCGTGACTTGGGCGCACCAGGACTCAGGCGCCTGGGTCCGAGCGTGGGGAGACCCATGCGCGTCAGATGGGGCGGTTGGAGTTTTGAGAATACGATTTTGATACTTTCCAAAACCGAGAGGTGGGTGTGTGATATCTTGCTTGGTCGCGAAGGCTTCCCCACGGCTTGACCTAGCGCCGTGGGTTTCGCGGGCCTCGGGTGTTTATCCTGAGGTTCGCTTGACTCGGTGTTCACTTGGTTCGAGTTTCGGGGTCGACTCGGGGTCCCAATGTCGGAATTGACTCTAATTAGTGTTTATGCGACCGTAACGACACGACTAAGGCTGCCATCATGTTAGTTTTAATTTTTTCGAGTAATTATTTGGTCCGTTCTATAAGAAAACTATCTAAAACATCGCGAACCCGTGTCGCATTGCAGTCCTATCGTCATCGGGTGTTTGCTGGGCACTTTTGCAGCCACCAGGTCCAAATTTGGGTGTCTACAGAAGCCCCCACTTTGACTGAGGCTTGGACAAGGCGAAAGTCAAAGTATAGCCACCCAGGTCAATCGAGGATTACGACCTGGTGGCTGTCCGGTCGGGTCGTTTTAAGTCCGTTGGACTACGTGGTGAGGCTCGCCGGCCAAGGCTGAGAAGTCATACCTGACGTCTTCGCTTGTGGTTGATCGCTTGGGCCCGGGCCGTTGCTTGACATCTTATTCTTGACTCTTTGTGCGCGCACTTTGTTTTCTACGATTTATTTAGAGGTTTTGTTTAATTTTTAAGTGTTTCTACGCGCTAGCAACGCATTAAGTTGGCTTTTACTTGTACAAGTATATTTTGGGCTGCTTGTGAACCCAAAACGTTCGAGGGCGTTACTCTCCACTCGAGCGGTCGTCTTCGGGATGCTTATGACCCCTAGGACTAAACAAAGAGATATAAAACTATTCGAGGGCGTTAGTCTCCACTCGAATAGCTGTCTTTCGGGATGCTTTTGACCCCTGGGACAAAATTGTTGTTGTTGTGCCTCCGGGATCACTAAGATCCTTTGGGCAAAACTCCTCGAGGGCGTTAGTTTCCACTCGAGTAGCTATCTTTCGGGATGCCTCTGACCCCTAGGACAAAATTGATGTTGCTGTGCCTCCGGGATCACTAAGATCCCTTGGGCAAAACTCCTCGAGGGCGTTAGTCTCTACTCGAGTAGCTGTCTTTCGGGATGCCTCTGACCCCTAAGACAAAATTGATGTTGCTGTGCCTCTGGGATCACTAAGATCCCTTGGGCAAAACTCCTCGAGGGCGTTAGTCTCCACTCGAGTGGCTGTCTTTCGGGATGCCTCTAACCTCTAAGACAAAATTGATGTTGTTGTACCTCCAGGATCACTAAGATCCCTTGGGCAAAACTCCTCGAGGGCGTTAGTCTCCACTCGAGTAGTTGTCTTTCAGGATGCCTCTGACCCCTAAGACAAAGTTGTTGTTGCTGTGCCTCCGGGATCACTAAGATCCCTTGGGCAAAATTGTTGTGCCTCCGGGATAACTAAGACCCCTTGGGCAAAATTGATGTGCCTCCGGGATAACTAAGACCACTCAGGCAAAATTGTTGTGCCTCTGGGATAACTAAGACCCCTCGGGCAAAATTGTTGTGCCTCTGGGATAACCAAGACCCCTCGGGCAAAATTGCTGTTTGTTTATTCGTTTTAGTTAAATCCTTGCTTTGTGAGTTTGTCTTAGTTAATTTTGTCTTGCAGCTTGTCTTATTTTGTTTGGGTTTGTTCTTGCTTTTATTTCAATCTTGAGTTTGTTCAGAGTTTGCTTATGTTTGTCCTGGTTGCTTCGTTACGCGTCCGGATGTAGCGTTAAGTGCTTGTTTTATTAGCTGGGAGTGTGTTATCGATTTTAATTAGTAGTTGTTCCGTCATTGTTATTTTGTTTTGTCTTAGTAGGTGCATGTTTTATATTTATTGACCTTCAGTTTGTTTGCTTAAGTATTTATTGGTGCTTTAGTTTTGACTTCATCCCTCGTGGGTGGTTGCATTAAGTTAGATTTATCCCTCCCGGGTGGCTACGTTGGATTTATCCCTCTCGGGTGGCTACGTTAGATTTATCCCTCTCGGGTGGCTACGTTAGATTTTTCCCTCTCGGGTGGCTGCGTTAGTTTTAGTGATTATTTTGCTTTTAAAATACTAGTGTTGATGTGTAAGCCCTTTGCATTAGTACTCTGGCTTTAGATTTGCTTAGTGAATTATTCCGGCAATAATAATTCCCCTGGGACGTGAATTGAGTGTACTTAGGGACTCGTTACGGGTTGATTTGATTGTTCTGAGTGCTACCAGGGACTTATTTAAAATCGAATTGAATTGAGCGCTACTAGGGGCTTATTGACTTGAATTAACTTGAATTACCTTTAGAATGCTTTGGGATTCAATTGAGTTTGCAGGTTTAAAATTTACTTGGGATTCGTTAGGTTCGCGGGTTTTGAATTCATTTTTCTAATGCTTCAGGATTCGTTCGAATTTGCTTTGTTCGGATTTTTTTTTTTAATGGTTCAGGATTTAATTGAATTTGCTTTGGTCAGATTCGTTGCTTCGATTGTTATGTGCTTTTGTATGAGTGGTCTTGTTAGCTAGTGGTTCTCGTGTTCGTTTATCGCTAGGGGTCGATCTCGACTAGAGGAGGTTTTAAGGCTTGCTTTACGAGTTTGAATTTACTCCTAATTCCCTCGATTAGTACCTAAGACGGTGTGGGCTCGTCCGGTTAGGTTTCCGGTGGGGATTTAATGGAGGTTGGCTCAAGCTAAGAGCACGATGAGTCACTACTCGTCGGAGAATGTGCTGGTTCACTAGCTACGCCTTACAGATGTAAGTTCCTTTCTTATAGTTTGTTTTAGTAGCCCCCAAGGTTTAGGATTATTGAAGTGTCGGTCTTGGTTTTATGGCTTGTTTTGTCCTATGGTCTAATGTTTGCCTTCATTTTGAACGATTTGCTTTTCTCTTAGCTGGCCAATTCAGTTGATGCTGTTCACCTCCCAGACTTACCCTTGACACTGCTCAGAGTCCAAGCGGCTGGGGTAGCCTTTACATAGCCTCTTTCCCCCGTGTTCCGCTGAGGAAATGGAGGCTGGGATGGAGTGGCGTGACCAGGCATACCGGGTAAGTTTCGGTTTCTGTTTTGGATTCTAAGGGTTAGGTTTTGTCTAGCTAACTTGCGTGGTTTCACCTTCCAGGTTTCATCGGCTTGCCATCAGCGGTTGTGGCAGGCTGTCAACTGCTTCAGGGTCTATGCCTCGAGGGTCTCCCATGATACTTCGGGACCTCGATCGGTAAGTTCGTGTACCTAGGGTTGGCTCTTAGATTCTTTGTGTGTTTCCCTCAAGTGCGAGTTATGTTTGCAGCATTCTCGATATGTTGGGACAACTGGAGACGCCGATGACCGAGCTTGAGGCGGAAGCGGCTGAGGCGCGACAGCTCCCGCAATCTCGGGCCGACGAGATTACTTAACTTAAGGGGTGGCTGGCTCGGTCTCTGGGTGAGACCTCCGCGCAGTGTGAGGCTAGGCATCGGGTTGAGAGGGAGAAAGAGGCTGAGGCTACAGGTCGTGCTACGGGTGCTAGTGAGGAGGTTGGAGAAGTTCCCGAGACAGTTACCCTAGATATATTGTCGAGAATGGACGGTAGTGGGTCTCCTCTCCTGGATTTAGAGGATCTAGGTTTGGACGACAACATTGGTGGGCTTGTGATAGCCATAAGCGCAGCTTCTAGGGGTCCTCCCTGGTTCGTGAACTCAATTTCACTTTTTAGTATTTGAGTTGTTTTAGTTTAGTCTCTGCGTTTTTGTTTTGTGAAATGCTTACCTAAATTGACAAGTAATCATTTCATGGTTATTTTATTCGTGATTTCATCGGAGTTTAGGTAGTTTTAAAATGCGTTGGAGTTGCATGAGAGTACGAAAGAGGTTTTTCGGATTTTTGAAATGCGTTAGTTTGAGCCGGGATTTGGATCAGATAGTACGTCGATTAAAACATTTTGACTCGAGACGGATAAAACGTAAGAGGTCAACGTGCTATGACCGAGTGCACTATAATGCATATGTAGTTGTTTCGACATTCATATTGAGGCCGAAGCCGAAATCTAGGCTACCTTTGAAAAAAAAAGTTGTACCACTTTTTTGTATATTCAAGACAACGCCATACTGGGCTTACGGACGCGAATTGACAACATTCGTTAAAGGCTACGACAGGCCCAGGTGGGGTAGCATATCCCCCTAAAGAAAATGAAAAGGCGTCTAAGTCCGGTGAGTCTGACGGGTGAAACGTGATATCCGCGCGGACCTATTACTCTCGCGCGGGCATTTTGGCTTTTGGAAGGGGGCTTCGCGACTTCGGGAGGTCGTTCCCGACGTTCGGGGTTGCCGGATGTGAGAGAAAGGTTAAAGATTGTGGAGATGATTGTACTACAGAATAAGGAAGCTATGTGGACTAATGTTGCTAAGTGCCCGACCAAAGAAAGCGTTACCGATCCTAGTATTTGTCAGTTCATCTAAACGGGCCGAGACCGATAAGACTCATATTGAAAATGTGAGTGTGAAGGGGAAGTGGGATTGGTTGGGTTCTCTTTTGGCTAGGGTGGTGGAAGCTTGCGTTAGGAGGGTCAATGGTGAGAGACTCATCAAGCAAGCACACCCGAATGGCGAGGGAAAGGAAAAGTTGGACCGGTAGAGCCCAGCCGTTTAGTACTACGTTGTATTAATTGATATTATGTGGCGTATTAGTACTAGTTTTTTTGGGGTTTCACTTGACGCATTGTCGTTTCTTGGGGTAACCGGATTTTGGGTGTTTGGTGTAAAGGGCCTCGACAAAAGCTTGATTTAATTGATTTTGCATTAATGAGAAGCACACTTATTTATTTATTCATTTATTTTTTTCGTGGTGGCTCAACTCGATTCTTCATTTTGCCCGGAGTGCCCTTTTGGGTTTTCACTCCATCCTCGGCTCACCTTTGTTTTGTCTTTTTTCCCTTTTTTTTGTTAGTTTTTTTGTTTTTTTTAAACGACGGCTCGCAACTCGTTTCTTCATTTAGCCCGGGGTGCCCTTCCGGGTTTCCACCCCGTCCTCGGCTCGTTGTTTGTGCTTCGTCATTTTCAAATCACTCATTGACCAGATCGTGGGGAGAGTCCTGGTTTGTACATGAATCGATTAACCGATTTTTTTGTTTGTTTTGTTTATTTTGGTTGTACCCGGAAAGGGGTTGCCTACGTATCCATTTTTTTTAGGCGGAATCAAACCGTGTTCATAGTTCTTTCTAGATATTAGTGCCTTTGGTTTAGACTCGTTATGCCAGTCATCGATGTGAGATGTTTAAAGTGTATTCACATGGGTTTTCACCCTAGCTAAAATTAATGTGAAATGGTCGGGTGTGACCCCTTGAAAGTGACAATTACCGATGTTCCGGTATTGGAATCAATTAACCCGATTCGGAATTCGGGCTCGTATTGTTCGGTATCGCTTCGAATTAGCAACTGGTTAATCTCGCTAACCTCTCCTTCCTCCTACTCCACTAGTCGGACCTTTCCCGGCGGAATGGGCTGGCTCCCTGCACACGGAACGCACAGGGCCTCGGAGGTTGTCCGAGGGAACCCTCTCCGATGCCTAAGTCAGTCCGTGAATGCCTTGAAGAACCTAGCTCGTGAGGAACTAGGTGGCTTTTTAAGAGTAAGAGTTCTAGAGAGAGAAAATCCAACCCCTTTCTTGTGGGGAAATGGGAGAGTATTTATACCTTCCCACAAGAGAGGGAAGTAGAAGGAGAATGGGTGGATAAGGAGGTGACAAGTGGCTTCTTCTCATCCACCCATTCTCATTTACCTTTAGGCAAAATGACGAGGAGGTCCCTGGTGATCCCTGCCCTTCCTGCGGAGATTTCCCCAGAGGGCAGGCGGGTAGGGGTTGTGAGGGCTAGGCCTAAGCAGGCTACGTCACCCTGCTGGTCAGGCGGTCATCTGGAGTCCTCAGTAGGTCTCCTACTTCAGTTTTTCGCTTCGACTGTTTGCCGGGTCGGTTTCCGGGCTCTTTAGGCAACCTTCTGGGAGCCTGCCAAGCAGGCGGCTCGGAGCAGGCTGCCGACCCCCATCAATTGGCCCTCGCAAG
The DNA here is from genome assembly GCA_958450325.1 of Agrostemma githago. NCBI lineage: Eukaryota > Viridiplantae > Streptophyta > Magnoliopsida > Caryophyllales > Caryophyllaceae > Agrostemma > Agrostemma githago. Next base: position 43,563,635 of record OY288244.1, read on the forward strand.
CTGAGGGGAAGCAAGGCTTCCTTCCGGCTGGCGACTTTTGCTTAGATAGGGGGAGGTTGACTTATTTTCGCCTTCACTGCTGCATTTAATGCTTTCGCACCTTCCTGAGGAATGAAGTTCAGTTGTGTCAGGTATGCAAAGAGTTGAGGGGTCTTTTGCTATGATTACCCCCTTTGCTCGGTGGATTTTCGGGAAATGTGAAGACTTTGTGATTGGTGGCTTTCCCTTCCAGGGCGGTTGGGATGCCATTTAATGCTGCGTTTCCTTCGTATAAATTCCAGCTTTCCTTGCCATTTCTGTTAACTCATCCTCAATTCTTCCACTTTTCTTTGTCGAATTATGGTTTGGATCAAAAAATCAATTGCTCGCCATGGAGTTCGCACTGTCACCTTTCTTTTCAAAGGATTTTGGAGACTGAGGTACACTCGGGCAGCATTCCGGGCTCTTCGACGCAGTCGTCGTTCACGGCCACATCCCTGTCGGAGCGTTCAGAAGGCTACAGTTAGGGCGGGCAAGCGTCCTAGAAGATCCCTGCCCCCTGCGGCCCCCAGGTTCCAGCGCTGCCTTCAAGGAGGGGGATGTTTTGACCGGGGTTGCCATGAGTGCTTCCTATGGTTGCATCCTGAACAGTTCGACCCTGACTGTTCCGACGTAGACTCCTCTCTAGGGTCAGGCCCTTGCTCTCCAGTGAAGAGGATGGGCTGTCGTACTTGTGATGAATCCCAGGTTGTTCCCTATGGCAGGGACTGTGATGTCAGTAGCCGAGACTCCGAAGACAGTAAGGGTCTGGGCTGCTTGAGCGACAGGGATGAGGATGGACCCCCCGACGACCCTTTCAAGGATTCCCCAGACTGGGATTGGGGATCGGACTTCGGGGGTCAAGGTAGCCCTGGAGGCTATTCTTCAGACTTGGGCGATGATTAGGCCTGCTTTGCAGGGCATAGGCGAGTCGAGCCGGAAATTCGGGCTCTTTATGTATTTTCTTTATTTGTCTGGCATGACATGTAACCTGCCCATTTTCCATTAAGGCTAATAAAAAAACCCGAGCGACTTTGCTATTTTTTATATTTTATTATTATTTTTTTTTTTAATGCGGGGATGACGTTGCCAGCTGACTGTTCCTCTGACACTTTTTGCCTTTTCGAGGCCCTTCTTGGGAAGGGGTGAGCGGCTTGTGTTCAATGTGTGACACGTGGGTTAGATTGTTGGGGACGTTTTGTCAGAGAGGCGGCCTTTTGGCTTCCTGGGCTTTATATAAGCCCCTTCCCTCCTCCATTTATCTCTTTTACACTTTTCGAAATTCATAATCCCTTTTCTACTCCCAAACCGTCTTCGTGGCTGAGATCTTTGTGAGACCAAGGAGTGCTTATCGTCACATTTCCCGGCGACGACCAACGTTCTAGGTTAGGATCTCTCTTTACATCTTCACCCTTTCTTTCCTTTCGCCGGTACTTTTTCTTTATAGGCCAGTATCTCTCGAGTTCAAGCTTTCTCTTTTAGTTCATTGCCTGAGAGGACTGTGGGTGGAGACGGGGACAGACGTGATTTGGCCTCCTCTTCTGGGGTTGGGCCCAGGGAGGAGGATCACCTTGACAGGGGGGAGGATGCTGAATCACCCGAACCCGCTCCCTTTGACGTTGTCGATTCGGACAATGAGACACTGGAGGTAGACCCTTCCAGGATTGCCGGCCCCCTCATCCGTAGGGAGAGAGGAAAGACTTATTATTTGGATAAGAATAAATACTTGATTCCCCTAAAAACCTATCCCGAGGCCAAGAATAGGAACTTGATTTTAGAAAGCAATGCTGCCGAGGAAATTGAGAAGTTCTATAATTTTGAGGAGGGGTACACTGTCGTAGTCCCAGGGGAAAAGAACACAGTATGTTGCCCCCCTGAAGGCTGTGTGGCCGTTTACCACAAAAGCTTGGAATTCGGCCTACGATTCCCTCTTCACCCTTTCCTGGAGGAGGCCTTCAGGAGGATGAACGTTGCTATAGCTCAGCTGACTGCCTCAGCTATTAGGTCCCTGATAGCTTACACCTGGACCTGTCTTTTTCACGGTGAAGGGCTCTATATTGATGCCCTTTGCTTTATGGTTGGGCTACAAATGGTGTCCTCGTCAGGGGGAGACGGCTCCCCTGGGTACTGGTCCTTGCAGAGACAGAAGAAATATGCTCTAGTCTGGCCAGCTTTAAGCAGCCTGAAAGACTGGAAGAATAATTTCTTGTATGTACATAGCGCGTCAGGGTGGCGGATTCCTAGGCATTTTAGAAACCATGTTCATACCCGTATGGAAACCCGCGAAGAGTATCATTCAGGCGTCGGGGGGAAGGCCCTGGAGGTAAAGCTAAGTGCCAAAGAGGATATTTTAGTCAAGAAGTTTGAAATAGTTGCGGATAAGTCTGGCGTTTTTGGCCCTGCTTTCTGGCTTCCCCACGCAGAGCTTATAGCCACGGATGAGTACTTGCTCCCATTGGGCCTGATCTCTAGCCTTGAAGGTAATTCTAGGGGGCTTTTGCTGGCGGGATTTTTCTGAGAGATTTTGCTTACATTTCTTCGTTTTTTAACTGACTGCCCATCTTTCTCTGCAGCCTCCGCTTCTCGTCGTTGAACAAGGAAGCAAGTTAAGAGGTTAGGTTTGAGTGAGGAGTTTGTCATCCTCTCGAAGCGTCCCTCTCTCCCTTCAAACTTCAAGAAAGGAGAGGAAAGTTTAATGAGGCTCGTCAAGGATCTCGCTGCTGGCCGGAGGCTGCCTCTTCCCCCTCGTCTGCCGTCGGCAAAGCAGACGACTCCTTCCCCCAGCATCCAGGATGGGGAGGCTGAAGTTACTTCAGGGGCCACTCCTTCCCCTAGAGGCAGGCAAGGTGACTCTCTAGCCGGGACTCGTGTTCCCCAGGGGACGCGCCCTGCGAACTCCGAGGGGACTGGGGAGAGTGTTCCCCTGGAGCTGAGAAGGAAGAGGGATAGGGAGCCCTCAGGGTCTACTCCTGTGGTGGACTTGGAGGCTGACGTTTGTACCCCTGAGGCGAAACGCCCTGCTCGCGACATCCCGAGCACCCTTTTTCAGGAGGAGAATGCGGAGTTTCATTATACTGCTGGCGACAGCGTGAACGTGTCGGGCCTGCTCTCTGATTCTGGCGCCGTCTTGGCCCACCGTCTTACCAAGTATATCACTTCAACTTCTCACCAAGTGATTCAGTATATCCAGCGTACCTCCAAAGTGTTGCTGGCGTCTTCCGAGCTAGCGGCTCTAAGCCGTTTGAGTGACGAAGAGCTGACTGTCACACCCGAGGCTCCCCCTCCTGACCGTCTGGCCATGGTGGAAAGGGACATAACTTTGATAAATAACTTGAAAGACAAGTTGGCTAAGCAGAAGGGTGAGCTGGAGGAGGCGAGAAGTCAGGCTGACCAGTGGAAGCTTCAAGGGGAGAGAGCAGTGAGGGAAGCAGCTAAGTATGAAATTGAGCTGAAGGAGAGTCGCTTGGCGATGGAGAAGGCTACCCTTTCTCTGGCTGAGATGGAGCACCTAAAAAGGAAAGCAGCTGACCTGGAGGAACGCCTGTCTAAGGCTGACTCATCTTTTGAGCAGGCCAAGAGTGAGTGGAAAAAAGAGAAGGATGCCCTTGCGGACGAGACCGAGGCTGCAGTGGATGCAAGTTTTGTGAGTGGAGCCAACTCTTCCCTGGAGCTGGTGATTGGGGAGATGTTCCCTGTGTTTGATGAGGAGGCTTCCGAAGCCTCTACTCAGCTAAAAACGAGGCTCGGGCGGCCAAACCCCCTGAGGCGGCGGCTGGTCCAAGCCAGGAGGCTCCATGATGTTTATCCTCTCTTGAAATAGCCCTTATTCTCTGCGCTGAGCTTTTGTTATGGCCAGTTGTTTGTAATATTTAGTTTTTGGATCTTTGCCTTAGCTGCTTTGTAAAAAAACTTTTTATCCTTCATGGGTTTGTTATGGAATGCCTTTCTTTTGTTTTGGTCTGCTTCTTTCTCTCTCCCTTAAGGTATGGCCTGATCCAAGGTTGGAGGATTTTCCTCAGTACTTGTTAGCTGTGCGTAGCCTGCCCCCTGCTTGCCCAGAGGTAGGCAGGGAGGGCTTTTGCGTTTTTATACAAGGTTGGGGGGAATTGTCCCCAGTCCTTGTTAGTTGTGCGTAGCCTGGCCTGTCCCTGGCCTCTGCTTGGAGTCCAGGGGGCCTGCCCCCCTGCCTGCCCAGAGGTAGGCAGGGAGGGCTATTGTGTTTTTTATACAAGGTTGGGGGAAATTGCCCCCAGTCCTTGTTTAGCTGTGCGTAGCCTGGCCTGTCCCTGGTCTCTGCTTGGAGTCCAGGGGGCCTGCCCCCTGCCTGCTCAGAGGTCGGCAGGGAGAGCTTTTGCGTTTTTTATACAAGGTTGGGGGAATTGCCCCCAGTCCTTGTTAGCTGTGCGTAGCCTGCACCCTTCCTGCCCAGAGGTAGGAAATTTTTGTTGGGGGGGCCATTTTCCTCGGTTCTGGCAACAGGGGGCCTCCCCCTATTGCCCCCTGCTCGTTTGTGTGTGAGAGCGCAAGCTTAAACAGACAACGAGTATGAATTCTTGAGTATTATATATAAAAACTTTTGTTAGAACATAAGGATGGTCGGAGCCGTCGACATTTCATTCTGATCGTTCTCCGCCAGTACTTTTTCTTAGAGACGAGATTTTTCTAAGGTTTAGCTAAACATAGTATCTTTTCAGGGTGTCGGCGTTCCAATGTGCGCTCAGCTCTTGGCCTTCTGGGTTGGCGATTTTGTATGTGTCTGTTCCCAAAATCTGGGTCACCTGGTAAGGGCCTTCCCAGTTGGCGCTTAGTTTGTCGTGCTCCCTAGACTTTCCTACAGCCTGTGTCTTCCTTAGTACTAGGTCACCTATCTGGAACCTTCTCTCATGCACCATCTTGTTGTATGCCTTTCTCATCCTTTGCTGATAGGCGGCTATGTTGATGCTGGCCTCCTCCCTGATTTCATGGACAAGGTCTAGGGCTTCGGCCATTGCTGCGTCGTTGTCAGCTTTGCTGTATTGCTGAGCCCGTAGGGTAGGAATTCGTACTTCGATGGGTAGTAAAGCCTCTGCTCCATACACCAGGCCAAATGGCGTCTGACCTGTTGATTCTTTTCTGGTGGTCCTTATTGACCAGAGTATACTTGGTAGCTCGTCTGCCCATCTTCCTTTAAGATCATCCACCATCTTTTTGAGCCCATTTAGGATTTGTTTGTTAGCGGCCTCGGCCTGCCTATTGGTCTGCGGATGGCAGACGGCGGAATAGGCGACGTTTATTCCATGCCCTTCCAACCAAGCTCTTAGGGCGTCATTATCAAACTGCCTCTCATGATCAAACACTAACACTTTTGGTAGGCCGAATCTGGTTATGATGTTTCTCCAGATGACCTTCCTGACTACTGGCTCGGTGATGTTTGGGACTGCCTCGGCTTCAACCCATTTTGTGAAGTAGTCAATCCCCACGATCAGAAACTTTCGTCCCCCTGTGGCCGTACCAAAGGGACCCAGTATGTCCATTCCCCATTGGGCGAAAGGAATGGGAGATAGAATTGGCCTGAGTTCTTGGGCTGGGGCATGAATTGATGGAGCGAAGAGTTGGCATTTTCTGCATTTCCGAGTCAGGCTCCTTGCATCTGCTAGCATGGTAGGCCAGTAGTAGCCTGCCCTTAGGGCTTTGTGGGCCAACGATCTTCCTCCAATGTGATGCCCGCAGATCTCTGAGTGGATGTCATCCAAAACTTCAGCGGCCTGCTCTGCCCCCAGGCATCTGAGCAGGGGGAAGGTGAAGGATTTCTTGTATAGTTCTTCATTAATTATCATGAACCATGCTGCTTTGGCCTGCACCTTCCTTTTTTGTACTGGATCAGACGGTAGGATGCCGTATTTTTTGAACTGAATGAGGGGGGCCATCCAGTTCTCCTGTTCCTCTTCGACGATGTTGACTGTCTGGCAGGCGGTAGTGGACTTCTCATGCACAACATCAACCCAAACTGACCTCCTTATGTCTTGTAGGCTGGAGCTGGCCAGTTTTGACAGGGCGTCAGCCCGATTATTCTGTGACCGAGGTATTTGCCTGATTTCATAGGACTTTAGGCTTGATAACCCCTGCTTCACCTTTTCTAGGTAGGTGGCCATGGCCTGATCCCTAGCCTCATATTCCCCGTTGATTTGATTGGCAATGAGCTGGGAGTCAGTTGCTAGCTCTATTCGTTCTGCACCTGCAGCCTTAGCTAGATTTATTCCCGCAAGCACGGCCTCATATTCTGCCTCGTTGTTTGATGCAAGGAAGGTGAATCTGAGCGCATGCTCGAAATCCACTCCTTCAGGGCTGGTCAGTACGACGCCTGCCCCTGCACCATTGGCCGTTGAGGATCCGTCAGTGTATACTATCCATTCTTTGGTGGGAGGCTCCTCTTCTCCTGAATGAGAACATTTAGCCAGGAAATCCGCCAGGGCCTGTGCCTTGATGGCTGTCCTGGGTTGGTATGATATCCCTAGTCCGCTTAACTCAATTGCCCATTTTAGCAGCCTTTCTGATTTTTCAAACTTTTCCAATATCCTTTCTAGTGGTTGGTCGGTGAGGACCACAACGGGGTGTGCGTCGAAGTAGGGCCTGAGTTTTCTGCTTGCTATGACGACTGCATAGGCGGCTTTTTCTACCATAGGATAGTTTCTCTCCGCTGCCCCCAGGGCGTGACTTACAAAGTAGATGGGCTGCTGTGAGCCTGTTTCTTCCTTCAGGATGACTGCACTCACTGTTGAGTTGGTGACAGCAATGTATAGTTATAGTTTTTCTCCGGCCACGGGTCTCGCCAAGGTAGGGAGCCTCTTCAGATGCTCTTTCAATTGTTCGAAGGCTTTCTTTTGCTCATCCTCCCATTTGAATTGCTTGTTGCCCTTCAACACCTTGAAGAATGGGGTTGACTTGTCTGCTGACCTGGCGATAAAGCGAGCCAGGGCAGCCATCCTTCCTGTAAGTCGTTGAATGTCCCGTATGGTCTTAGGCTCTGGGAGGTCTAGGACCGCCTGAATCTTTTCGGGATTGGCGTCTATCCCCCTGGAGCTGACTAAGAACCCTAAGAATTTACCAGATCGGACTTCAAATGTGCACTTTTTTGGATTTAACTTCATTTTGTACGATCGCAGGGAGGAGAATGTTTCCCGTAGGTCCGCCAGGTGCTCCCTGTCCCCATTGCTTTTGACAATTGCATCATCGACATAGGCTTCCAAGTTTCTCCCTTTTTGGTTTTCAAAGACCTTGTCCACCAATCGCTGATAGGTGGCGCCTGCATTCTTCAGCCCAAATGGCATCATTTTATACATGTAAGTGCCATGGCTGGTTATGAAGGCGCACCTCACCCTGTCAGGCTGCCAGAGGTACACTTGATGGTACCCTGAGAATGCATCCAGGAAACTTAACGTGGTATACCCACAAGTGGCGTCCACCAGTTGGTCTATCCTGGGCAGAGGGTAGCAGTCCTTTGGGCAGGCTTTGTTAAGATTTGTGAAGTCTACGCACATCCTCCATGCGCCTGATGACTTTTTTACCATCACAACGTTCGCCAACCATTCAGGGTAATCACAGACTTCAATGAAATCTGCTTTCAAGAGTTTTTCTATCACCTCTTTTATCGCCGCGTCTTTTTCTACGGACATATTTCATTTCTTTTGCTTTACAGGGCGAGCCTCCGAGTTAACGTTCAGCTTGTGAACAATAAAAGTCGGGTCGACCCCTGGCATTTCATCTGCAGAGTAAGCAAATACGTTCCTGTTTTCTCTCAAGACTGCAATTAACTCCTTTTGGTAGGACTCCTCCAGGTCGGCCCCTATGAGGACCTGCCTTCCTGGTTCTAAGTCCACCAGCATGCTTTCCCCTTCAGGCTCTAAGTGGGCTGTTTTTTGTTGGGCAGCCGGGATTTCACCCTCCCTGCTGGGGGAGCCTTCGGCTTTTTGTTTTCCTTTTCTTTCTGTTTCATGGGCCTGCAGGGCCACGGAATAACAGTGTTTGGCTGACTCCTGATCCCCATGGACCTTCCCTTCCATGCCAAAGTCTGTTACATAGGCTATGGTGAGGGCCCTGATTGACACAGCGGCTTCGATTTCATCTAGAGTGGACCGCCCTATCAGGCGTTGTATGCAGACTTGGCATCCACCACAACAAATGATGCCCTGACATTCCTGGCAGAGGCTCCCTCCCCGAATGTTACCGGTAAGTCGATAATCCCCATGGGAAGTACCCCTGCCCCACTGAACCCATACAACGATCCAGGGGCGGGCTTCAGGTGTCTTTTCTCTAGATTCATTCTTTCAAAGGCATCTTTGTACAAGAGGTTTGTGTAGGCGCTAGTGTCCACCATGCATCTCTTGACAATGTGGTTGCTAATCTCTAGAGTTAGGACCAAGGGGTCGCTGTGCGGGTATATGACTCTCCCTGCGTCTTCAGGGGTGATGCTCAAGGTCGTACCCTTTGGGCTTCATGCCCTCTCGGCGTAGCAAATCTGGTATCGTAATTCGCGGATCTGCTTTTTCTGGCTTCGTCTGCTTGTTCGCCCCTCTGCGTCTCCTGACACTACATGAATGATCGTGCGATTTTGGGCTGAGCCTTCAGGCTTGTCTGCCGCTTCCTTTTGGGGTTTGTTCCTCGCTGCATAGTTACTCAGCCAGCCGTTTCTTATGAGTTTCTCTATCTCGTCTTTTAAGTGTCGGCATTCCTCCGTGGTGTGGCCTATGCAATCATGGAACGTGCAGAATTTTTTAGGATCCCCCTTTGGGCTGCGCGGCTTGTTTGGGCGATTCCATTTTGCTGTTTCCTTCTCCAGCTCAAAGATTTCTGCCCTCGACCTGTTGAGGGCCGTGTAGCTGTCAAACCTTGGTTGGCAAGTTGTGCGTTCTTTCTTGGGGGTATCCCCCTCCTCTCTCTGTTTGCCTGGTTCGTTTCTGCCGTGTCCCCCTTGCGGCCTTGCTTGGCCTGCAGGGGTGTCCGGCAGGCTGTGAATACTCTTCCTGCAGAATAAACCCTTCAGCGTTTTTTCTGGCCTTGGCCAAAGTTTCAGGTTGGGCCCTGATCATCTGATTCTTCATTTCCCCTGGGAGCAGGGAGATTGTCAGGGCGTAGGCAGCGGTGGAATCATCAATCTCTCTGACTTGCTGGTAGGACAAGTCAAACCTCTTTAGGTACTCCCTGACGCTTTCGCCCTTTTTCTGCTTCAGGGTCATAAGATCAAACCGAGTGAGTCGCCTCCTTTTGTTCCCTGCATATTGTTCAAGGAAGGCCTCAGCTAACTCTATAAAGAAGCTGATCGATCCCTGGCGAAGATCCCTGAACCATCCCTGTGCAAGCCCTACCAGGGTGGTTGGGAAGATTTTGCACCAGATTGCATCATCCACGTCATACATGCCCATATGACTCTCAAATGCCGCCAGATGATCCTCTGGATCTGTGGTCCCGTCAAACTTGACGGTGGGCATCTTGATTTTCGGGATGGGGTATTCTTGTACATCAGGATGAAGAGGAGTTTTTGTGGGCCTGCCTACCATTCGTGACCTGCTTTCCCCAGACTGGTTACCGTGGATATCCCATTGTCTAGGGATCGGTTTCCTCGTACTGGGGGAGCGGTGCCTCGGTGGCCGCCTGCTCGCTGCTTCGTCCTCCGTGTTAGGGGAGATTTGTCTGGATCGTTTTCTCCGAGACTGGCCGAGGTTGTCATCTTGGTGGTACCTTGATTCAAGCGGCTGTCCCCGGTTAAGCCTAGACTGCAGGCTCTGGGACAACCCCGGGGCTGGTTGTTCTTTTGCTGCTGGCGTTAACCTGGAAAAGACTCCGCCCTGCTTTTCTCCCAGGCGCTTAGACGCAGGTTCTTTGTGCCACATCCGCTCCTGCAATCCCTGAGACAGACCTCTCTTCTCCCCAGACGCGGACTCCGTGGTGTGTGTGGAGAACGCCTGTTGCTGGGCAGGCGGCTCTTGGCTGCCTGCTGTGATGCGCCTCTACACCTATGCGTATACTTGAGCCGTTCTTCTTGCTTTCCTCTGGGCGTTCCTGGTGGCAGTTCGCTTCGTGCCCCCAGCCCCATCCCTGCTAATTGAGGGGGGCTGTCTGGGGGTCGTTGCGACCCTGCCTACCAGGTCCTCAGGGGTGAACTCCTGGTTAAGCATTGCGGAGAAGAAAGCGGCTGTCTGTACCATCTGAGCTGGGGTTAGGTTTAGGGTGTGTCCTGGATGTGCCCCCAGCTCTGGTGCTACAGCTGCACTTGGCATGCACAGGAGACTGGTTCCCCCCATCCCCAGGATCGTGGCAGGAGGTGCCCTCTCCGGTTGCGGCATGCCGTATAGAGGGGGTCACCGGTGGGACCGTCGTACCTACCCCTACACTGGTGTCAACGATCTCAGGCATGATTACTTTGATTGGTTAGTTTTTGTAATTGGGAATGGTTGATTTTTGTGGGTAATTCGTGGATACAACCAGATCTCCCCACAGACGGCGCCAAATTGTTCCGGTATTGGAATCAATTAACCCGATTCGGAATTCGGGCTCGTATTGTTCGGTATCGCTCCGAATTGGCAACTGGTTAATCTCGCTAACCTCTCCTTCCTCCTACTCCACTAGTCGGACCTTTCCCGGCGGAATGGGCTGGCTCCCTGCACACGGAATGCACAGGGCCTCGGAGGTTGTCCGAGGGAACCCTCTCCGATGCCTAAGTCAGTCCGTGAATGCCTTGAAGAACCTAGCTCGTGAGGAACTAGGTGGCTTTTTAAGAGTAAGAGCTCTAGAGAGAGAAAATCCAACCCCTTTCTTGTGGGAAATGGGAGAGTATTTATACCTTCCCACAAGAGAGGGAAGTAGAAGGAGAATGGGTGGATAAGGAGGTGACAAGTGGCTTCTTCTCATCCACCCATTCTCATTTACCTTTAGGCAAAATGACGAGGAGGTCCCTGGTGATCCCTGCCCTTCCTGCGGAGATTTCCCCAGAGGGCAGGCGGGTAGGGGTTGTGAGGGCTAGGCCTAAGCAGGCTACGTCACCCTGCTGGTCAGGCGGTCATCTGGAGTCCTCAGTAGGTCTCCTACTTCAGTTTTTCACTTCGACTGTTTGCCGGGTCGTTTTCCGGGCTCTTTAGGCAACCTTCTGGAGCCTGCCAAGCAGGCGGCTCGGAGCAGGCTGCCGACCCCCATCAACCGAGATACCGCATTTGGGTCAGGGCGACTGGCTCGGACGATTTCGGAATGTGGAGCTAGGTAGTGAGTGGCTCTGATGAAGTAAGATCTGGAGCTTGATTTTTAGGGAGTTAAGGCTATGGGGTTGCGGTTTCGTAATGTGGTAGGAAAGGGGAAGCTGAGTAAAAATGACTCAGACTTCAATCAGGCGGGCTGTCAATTACGTGGGATCTGATTTCCATGTCTGGCTCTAACGGTTGGGATTATCCTATTGAGCTTGAATTCTCAAAATTTCGGACTGTCTCCTAACAAGTGTCTCGGGAAGGTCTTAAGGGCTGTAATGTAGGGAGGCTAGTGCTTGGGTGCTAGTTGACCGGTCTGTTCATTTTTCTTCTTTTTTTTTGCTTTTCGTTCGGACTTTGCTTAAAGTTGAGTTGAATGATTGGGGGTTTCATTTTGACCGTTAAGTTTGGTCTTGATCATCGAATTGGGCCGGTTTAGTTTGGACTTGGTTTCATTTTTTTTTTTAGCTCCTTTTGGCCATTTCAGACTTCTTTTCTTTTTGTCAGACTAGCACCTATGGTAGGAAATGGTCGGTCTTTATTTGAGAGATATTTATTGTGGAAAATGGGTTTGCCTTCCGTCTTTGATCGCAAGCTAAGAAACTATCTAGGTTTGTCATAGGATTCGGGAATGCTCGTTCTAAGGGATAGTTTGTGGCTTTCTATGCCAGGCATGGAATGGGTAAAAAAAAGAACGCGGGATCTCGGTTCTTGTAACTCCTCGCTGTTTTGAGGTTTATTTGGTTGTTATCGATAAATGGCATAGTATCGATTCGTAAGCGAGAAATGTATGTTTTAAATCAAGCGATTGTCGAGGCACATTATAAAGGAAGAAAAGTTTATTTATTTTTATTGATAGTAATAAGTAGGCTACGCGCCCGAGATATTGTTTTCGGGGAGGTGGAGGACAGACCCCCTCACACCTCCTGACTTGATGCGAGAAACGAAAAGACATTTGCTATATTATTAGGTCTAGGCCCTAAGATGAACTAGACTCTGACTCGGGCACAAATTTACTCGTCTCGGTGGATGCCCGTGGGTTGTCAGGATTTTCCTCGATATTCCGACATTCTCCTCTATAGGGTCGCGGTGGGAACAACTGATGGTGTCGTCAGGGACGGTGTGAATGCTAAAAGGGTTTGTGGTATTGTTTGGTTTCTCGGGTGGAGGGAGGCTAATGGTCCCATTTTCGATCATATCTTGTATGGCATGTTTGAGCAGAAAGCAAGATTCGGTATCATGCCCGTTACCCTGGTGATATAGGCAATAAACATTAGGGGTCCAACTTTTGCTTCGTTTGCAGACTGGTGGGTCGGGAGTGGGACCCAAAGGTGAGAGTAACCCTTGATCGACTAGGCACCTAAGGGCTTTAGCGTAAGATGGTTTGATTAGGGTAAATTTTCTCGGTGACCTTCCTATTTTGTTGGATGTGGTCTCGTAAGGTCTTGGTGCTCCTTCCGCATCGATTTTAGGAAGCCCCAATCGGGCGGAGCACTGGGATAATCTATCCTGGGTAGGCTTTTGGGCATGATAATCGCTTAGGTTAGCGTTTGTATCGCTTTCGGTGTCTCTACTCTCAAGGAAATTGAGGCGGCTATCGATGTAACGGACGGATAAAGTCAAACGGGTTACTGAAGTATGGATGTTGCGAACCAATTTGGTTAGGGCATTGACACCGTTGCGGATGCTTTCGACGGAGTTTGGATCTACCGACGTGTTGGGGAGTGGTTCTAATGGGAAAGGATTAAAAGGTCAGAACGGATCCACCGGACGACTTAGGGACTCGAGGAATGCTCGTGACTGAGCGACGCGGAAAGGAGATCCTTGACTCACGTGTGTGCACGGTCACTGGGTTAGGGACTCGGGTTCTTTAGACTCTTGGTGTATTCGGCGGAACGCCTTATGGATCTTAGGTCTCTGTAACGAGATGATTTGACATAAACCTCGGAGGCGAGGTTTAAAGAGGACTTCTCGAAATGAGACGACCCAAAATTTAAGAACCCGAGTAGAAATGATCCTAGTAACTAACACAGACAGTTAACCACACGGTAGTACGACGTAAGAAGTCCATCGCGGTCTCGGCTCAGGATCAAAGAACTTGGATGTATGCTTCTTTCGAAAACGACCAGTTTTGCAAATTTTTTTAAAAAAAAAAGGATGGTTCGTGGAAATGGTGCAACGATGGCGTGACGACATCGTCTGTGGCGTGTAGGTGCGTTGCTATGTGTGTGTATCGAAATGTAAATATGCTTTTTTTTTAAAGGAGCGCATTTCTTTTAGGGGAACCGGTTCGAAAATAATTACGTGATGCTTTTATCCAAACTACTATTAATTAGCTAGTTCGATGCTCGCGGGGTGCGTGATGCTCGTGATGGAGCGTGAAGTCTGATGGCAGTCTCCTTAAAGGTGTGACTAAATCCTCAGTGAGGGATTTAGGTGGTGAATAGTGTTTCTTATAAACTCCTCGCTGTTTGAAAGAAAAAACTTTTAAAATTAGTGACCCACGTTCGTCGGTTGTACTAATTAGCATTAGACGGTGGGGTGCACATTATAAAAAAAGTGTTCTGAAAGTGTAACCGCTTTTTTGAGTTCCTTGACTTCATTAATTGAAGCTTCGGTTGTGCTAACGATATGTGTGTAAAAAGTCTTTTTTTTTTAATAAAATGTGACCGCGTGGTGGACTTAACCCCATTAATTGGGAGTTTCGGTTGTGTTAACGGTAATCATTGTTGTTAACGAGTTTTAATTTGGCCAAGGTGATGGCACTAAAAACTTTTCTTTTCTTTTTTTGAAATCAGTGAGTGTAAATTTTGCCATGATAACGACATCTAAAAAAACGTTTTCCTTTCTATGAAACCATGATTTGGTCAGAGTATTGACGTTTAAACGGTCGTTTTGGAAAGACGGGGCATTTTCGAAAACGGAATTGGGTGCGGTTGAATATGTTGGCGTGGTTGAATCCGGATTTTAGTGTTTTATTTTGGTTGTATTGTTCAAACACGCTACACATAACTAGGAATGCGTACACTCATGCAGGATGCAGACTGGGTAGGTTAGGGTAGGCTACCGCCCACGAATAGTCTTTACTTAGGTATTGACAATGACCTGGGGAGATGAGTGTCATACCATCCGTTTGGACTATCCGCTTATTAATCCCGCGGGTTATGCGTTAGGCGCCGGAGCGGCAATCGAGGGTCTCTTCGCGTGTCCCGAAAGATCTTACCGCGAAGAGGTCGATTGATCATGATATCGGTTAGGGTGGGCTTTTTAGGGCCAAAACCTGTAGTGACCACAACTAGGAACTAAGAAATGAGCTTCACCGACCTCGTTCAAGTTACACCACCGCTAGAAACTTGTTTCCAATTCCCCAGCGGAGTCGCCAAACTGTGGACGTCCGTCCGCACCGCACGGCACCCCGCGCGGGACCGACCCGGTTTTCTACATGTGCCGGCGGCCACCCACGCGACCTCCTCCCTGCCGGGGGACGGTCTGATATCGCATACGGGGTGAAGTGTCGGACCTCAATTTGGATGACGATCCGGACTTGTACGAGACGGGTGCGGGCACCCGTGTTTACGTTTGGGAATCGATCGAGACGTGGTTGTAAATGTTTAAAGGCCGATTCATTTGGGAAGACGACCTTTTTAGTGAACTGAATTCGTTGCCGATTTGTGGAGTCGCCACCGAGTCAATTATGGGGACTCGGAAACCGCTCAAGTCAACTTTGATCCCTTGCTGGCTCAAAGTTGAGTGGCACGGGACCTAAAGATAAAGACTTGTACCCTTAAGCACTCCATGCCTGGAATGACTCTCATTGCCAATGGTTTCGGACATCCGGAAACCGTCGATTCTGAGTAAGGGGTGAGGGTACGAATTGGGAAGCCAACATCTGGTAGATATCAACACCCAATCCCGCCCGTACTATAGTGGCCTCTACTAATCAATCGGTGGGCTAATTTTCTAGTTCTTTTGTTGTGGTGGAAGTACTCTAACATCCGTTGTTTTAAACCCTATGTCTTTGCTATGTCGGTTATTTTAAGGACAAATAAGTTTTACCGTCAAAATAGTAGTGTTTACATTCTTTGCATGCGATTTCACGTGACAAGAAGGCCATGAAAAGATGCACGTAGGTGAGTAGAGAGTACTAATGTTATAGGTACTAGCAAATTAGTTTTAACGTGATAATACGGATATTAGTCATTCTCGTGGTATACCTTACCTGGTGTTTTGCTTAAGATGCGTCGATTCAGTATTAATCGAGATGCGTCGAACCTAATAAGGTGAGCATCTGGACTAATACGAAACCGACCATCACTTTGTTCAGTTTTAGTTATTTTACGTTTTGCATTCCGTGTTAGGTGATTTAGCTTGCGATTATAAGGTCATAAAAGCAATAAATCATACGAAAAACTGTAAATGCGAATGTAAGTAAATCACATTGTGAGGAGTTGCACCCTCGGAGTATACACTAAACGGGACTCGATGCATAGATAGTCTTGAGAACGGATCTCGGAATTACTCGGGTCTATTTAGTGTGTTTTAGTATTTGTTGTTGAAGTTGGGACGTTACGTATTTTAGTGGACGTTCGTGGGCCTAGTGCCTACGTCTAGTGTTGTCGTAGTGCATAATAATAGAAAGTGCAAATATGGAAAGTTTTGTTTAGATGACAACCTAGTGACGACTTGATCAACAGGCGGATCCTCCTAGCTTGACTAGTGACTCCGGCAGAACCCCGTTACCGTTTGACCTTCCCGCGGCTACTCCGGCAGAGCTTCGTTACTTAAGGACTAGTTCTGTGGCTAACCCAACAGAACCTGGGTACTAGTTTTGAGCTAGTCGATCACAGGCACCTCAGTATCGAGTGGAGTGCTCGAAGGTGAGGAGTAGCGTCAATGTCTCTTTTTTATCGGAACTTCGATCGAGTGGATCGTTTGCCTCGGGTGTCGAAGTGCGAGCCCTTAGCGAGAGTTTTTGAGGGAGAAGAGAGAATTGAATTGTGTGTCGAATGAATGAGGCGAAGGGGGGTATTTATAGGTGTTTTCGGTCGTCGTCGCCCATATGGACGCGTGACTTGGGGCGCACCAGGACTCAGGCGCCTGGGTCCGAGCGTGGGGAGACCCAGGCGCGTCAGATGGGGCGGTTGGAGTTTTGAGGATACGATTTTGATACTTTCCAAAACCGAGAGGTGGGTTTGTGATATCTTGCTTGGTCGCGAAGGCTTCCCCACGGCTTGACCTAGCGCCGTGGGTTTCGCGGGCCTCGGGTGTTTATCCCGAGGTTCCCTTGACTCGGTGTTGACTTGGTTTGAGTTTCGGGGTCGACTCGGGGTCCCAGTGTCGAAATTGACTCTAATTAGTGTCGATGCGACCGTAACGACACGACTAAGGCTGACATCATGTTAGTTTTAATTTTTCCGAGTAATTATTTGGTCCGTTCTATATGAAAACTATCTAAAACATCGCGAACCCGTGTCGCGTTGCAGTCCTATCGTCATCGGGTGTTTGCTGGGCACTTCTGCAGCCACCAGGTCCAAATTTGGGTGTCTAAAAGTTCTGCCGGATTAGCCGCAGAACTAGCAAGTAGTAGCAGAGCTCTGCCGAAATCACCAGGCGAGCAAGGAGGATCCCCTTTTGAAGTCGAATCGTCAGTAGGTTGTCATCTAAACAAAAATTTACATTCTTGTACCATTACTATGCACTATGATAATGTCAAACGTGGACACTAGGTCCATTACACTTACAAAAATATATAACGTCCCAAGTTCAATCATAAACACTAAAACACTCTAAATAGACCCGAGTAGTTCCGAGATCCGTTCTCAACTATCTATAAATCGTGTCCCGTTTAGCGTATACTCCGAGGGTGCAACTTCTCACTATGTGATTTACTTACATTCGCATTTACAACTTTTGTATGATTTATTGCTTTTATGACCATATAATCGCATGCTAACTCACCTAACATGGAATTTAAAATGTAAACAAGCTAAAACTGAACAAAGCGATGGTCGGGTTCCGTATTAGTCTCGGTGCTCACCTTACATGGTTTGACGCATCTCTATTAATACCGAGCCGACGCATCTTAAGCTGAATACCAGATAAGGTATACCACGATAACGACTAATATCCGTATTATCACGTTAAAACTGATTTGCTAATACCTATAATATTAGTACTCTCTACTCTCCTATGTGTATCTTTTCATGGATTGCTTGTCACGTGAAATCACATGCAAAGAATTTAAACACAACTACTTTGACGACAAAACTTAGTTGTCCTTAAACAACTGACATAGCAAAGGTATAGCGTTAAAACAATGGTTGTTATCGTACTTCCGCCACAATAAAGGAACGAAGTTATCGCTCACCGATTAAATAGTAGAGGCCACTACGTGCGGGCAGGATTGGGTGTCGATGTCTAGTGGACGTTGGCTTCCCAATACGTACCCTCACCCCTTACTCAGAATCGACGGTTTCCGGATGTCCGAAACCATTGGCAATGTGAGTCATTCCAGGCATGGAGTGCTTAAGGGTGCAAGTCTTTATCTTTAGGTCTCGTGCCACTCAGCTTTGAGCCGGCTAAGGATCAAAGTTGACTTGAACGGTTTCCGAGTCCCCATAATTCACTCGGTGGCGACTCCACAAATCGGCAACAAATTCGGTTCACTAAAAAGGTCGCCTTACCAAATGAATCGGCCTTTAAACAATTACAACCACGACTCAATCGATTCCAAACGGAAACACGGGTGCCCGCACCCGTCTTGTACAAGTCCGGATCGTCATCCTAATCGAGGTCCGAAACATCACCCCGTATGCGAGATCAGACCGGCCCCCGACCGGGAAGGGGCCGCGTGGACGGATGTCCACAGTTTGGCAACTACGCTGGGGATTTGGAAACAAGTTTCCAGCGGTAGTGTAACTCGAACGAGGTCGATGAAGCTCATTTCCTAGTTCCTAGTTGTGGTCACTACAGGTTTTGGCCCCAAAAAAGCCCACCCTAACAGATGTCAGGACCAATCGACCTCTTCGCGGTAAGATCCTTATGGACACACGGAGAGATCCTCGGTTGACGCTCCGGCCGCCTAACGCGCATCCCGCGGATATACTAAGCGAATGGTCTTAGCAGAAGGTACGACACTCACCTCCCCGGGTGACCTGTCGTCACCTAAGCAAAGGCTAATTGTGGGCGGTAGCCTACCCTAACCTACCCGTGTCTACATCCCGCATGAGTGTACACATTCCTAGTTATGTGTAGCGTGTTTGAACAACCCAAATAAAACACTAAAATCTGGATTCAACCACGATAACATATTCAACCGCACCCAACTCCATTTTCGAAAAAAAAAAAAACCTCTCCTTTTAAAAAACAACTTTTGGAACACCGATACTCCGGTCAAATCATGGTTATCTTCGAAAAAAAACAAACTCTTTAAATGTTGTCATGTCAAATTTTACACTCATCTTGGCCAAAGCAAAACCCGTAGTTTTCCAACAACAACGAGAGCCGCTAATAAATGCCAAATTCCCAATAAATGGGACCTAGGCACCTGAAGCGGTTACATTTTATTTTTGCACATACCGTTGACACAACTGAAGCTTCAATTAATGAAGTCAAGGAATCCGAAACGGTTACATTCACAAAACATTTTTTTACACGCCATCGCCACCATCGAAATTCTAATCAATAGGATTGACAAATGTGGCCACACATTTTTTAAAAAGCTTTCTAAAAACATTTTCGCTCCCTAAATTCGGTCATAAAGATTTAGTCATGTTTTTAAAAGCACCATCACAAGACATCACGGCCCGTCACGGGCATTGTCTGCACCACAATTAGCGAACAACATGATCAATAGTAGTATTGATAAAAGCACAATGTCACACTTTCAAAACCGGTTCCCTTGTGAACCGTGCTTCCTTTGAAAAAAACCGTCATTTACACTTTTGCTATCGTCGGATTCCCGACGCGCACGTAGCAACAGATTTTCATGTCACATCGTCATACCGACTTTACAAACTCTTTTTTCCAAAAGAAAAAGATTTTCTTCTCAAAAGCTCGATCGTTTTCTAAAAAAAAAAAATTCCTTGATCTTGAGCCGGGATCGCGATCAACCTTCCACATCGTACAGCCGTGTGATTAACTGTCTGTGTTAGTTACCAGGGTCGCCTCAACTCGAGGTCTTACATTTTGGGTCGTCTCATCTCGATAAGTCCTCTTAAATCTCACCTTCGATATTTGTGTCAAATCGTCTCGTTCTAGAGACATAGGTTCACTAGGCGTTTCGCCGGATACACCGAGAGTCTAAGGCACCTGATTCCTTAATCTGATGACCGCAAACACGCGCAAATCGAGGGCCTCACTTCCGGGTCGCTCAACTCCAAGCATTCCTCGAGTCTCTAGGCCATTTGGCGGGTCCAACCTCATCCTCATGTTCTATTCCACAGACCCAGAAATGGCATCAAACGGCAAAGAAAGTAGCATCGACCAACTCAACGCCCTGATGAACGTGGTCCATGGTATCCTAGGACTTGTGTCATCGATTTCTTCCTCCATCGACGACGTCAGGCGGCGTCTTGAGACCCTGTAAGGGCCCGAGAGGAAGCCCCATGAAAGAAAAGTAGGGCGAGAACTGGTACTCAGTGGACACCCATATGTCGAATACGCCAAGCTCGCACATCCCACTGAACCCCCAACCCTTCGCCGACCCTTTGGGCAGTTCGCTGAGCTAAGAGAGTCCTATGTCGAAGCCCTCAGGAAGCTACAAGAGGCCTGGTTTCTGTGGCCAATAGGACCCACTCCGGACCCGCCCATAGAAAATAGGGAGGCGGCCTGGAATCCGAATGTCGATTGCCTATACCATCAGGGTTGGGGTCATGAAACCCAAATGTGCACTGAGCTCAAACATGAAGTGCAAGACCTAATCGACAAGGGAGTCTATGTCCCCGTAGGATGTCTGCGGAGGAGGACTGGTTCACGATACAAAACCCATCGAGAAGGCGACCCTTATGAACGCCGAGAATCCAACCAACGGAGGTTCTTCTAGGGACACGTGAAGTCGGTCTTAGTTAAAGCCTAGTGCGTCTATAGAGCGTAGACTGAATAATAGTAATAAATGTCCCTTTATCAAGTCCGGGAGGTGAGAGGGGACATGTCCTCCACCTCCCCCACCAAACTTAATCACGGGCATCTAGCCCGTTTACTATTATATCAATAAAATAACTTTCCTTTTACAAGCACGCCTCGACAATCGCTCGACTTCTTTTAATAACTTACTTTATCACTTGAAACTCGATACTATGCCATTTATCGATAATGATTAACTAAAGCGCGAGGGCTACAACAAACGGCCCACTACAACTTCACCTTAAAAAGAGACTAGGAACAACTACCCTAAGTTTGACCCGCAACTGACCCCCCTTAACCGAACAACAATAAGCTTACAACCAATAAATGATCAGTCAAACTACATTTCCCCGTTACCAACAACGCAGCCGAATACGAAGCCTGCCTAAAAGGACTAAAAGCCACCGTAACTCTAGGAGTTAAGAACCTTAGAGTACACGAAGATTCATCCCTAGTAGTCAACCAAGCCACACGCACCTGGAAGGTTTATATCGAAAGCCTAGCTCCATACCAAATCGAAGTAAAAACAATATCCCAGGAATTCACCAAAATTGACTTCATACACATACCTCGCGAAGAAAACCAATTCGCTGACGCCCTTTCCAAGCTAGCCTCACTGATAAACATGTTTGACCATCTTTTCTCTATGCCCATCTGCGTAGAGAGAAGCGAACAACCGGCCTACATCCATAACCTCAAAACCGATGATACCCCCGAAGAACTCTGGTACAAAGCAATCCTGGACTTTAAAGCCAACGGATCATACCCACTCGACACAAACACCAAAAACAAAAGAGCCCTAAGAATACAAGCCGCCCATTACATCCTAAACCAAGGACTACTATACAAACGAACCCCACAAGGGATCCTCCTCAGATGCATAAATAAAACCCAATCCGAAAAAGTCATAGAGGAAGTACATGACGAAGAATGCGGACCCCACATGAGCGCACACCTATTAGCCTGAAAAATAATGAGACTAGGTTACTACTGGATCACCCTAGAGGCAGACTGTCGACGTCACGTCCGTCACTGCCATAATTGTCAAATATTCGCCAACATTCAACACCTACCATCATATCCTCTCCGTACTATAGCCACACCCTAGCCCTTCTCTACTTGGGGAATTGACATCATAGGAAAAGTACACCCATCTGGGACCGGCGGACACTATTTTATACTAGTGGTCGTCGATTACTTCACCAAATGGGTAGAAGCCGCCTCTTACACCGTGCTAACCTCCAAACAAGTAGTCAAATTCCTACAAAATAACATCATCTATCGCTACGACATACCTCATGAAATTATCAGCGATCAGGGGGCTCATTTCAGGGTCGATACCCAAAAACTCTTAGACAAATACAAAATACAAAGACACAAGTCCTCACCCTATAGACCTTACACAAACAGGGCCGTGGATGCAAGAAACAAAACCATCACCACGATCCTTAAGAAAATGATAGACAACTATCGGGATTGGCCAAGAAAAATACCCTTCGCATTATGGGGATACCGAACACCCACCGGAGCCACACCGTACTACCTAACCTACGACTCTGAAGCAGTGCAACCCGTATAACTAAAAATAGCTTCACTAAGGATACTAGCCGAAAGCAGCATCCCCGAAGAAGAATGGAACCAAAAACGTTACGATGAACTAGTACTCCTAGATGAGCATAGAATACATGAACTATCCAATGTGCAGGCCTACCAAAAGCGTATACAACGAGCCTTTAACAAACGAGTGAAATCCCGAAACATACATGAGGGAGACTTAGTAGTCAAATCCATTAGAGCACCCCTCTCCGTCGACCCTAGAGGGAAGTTCAAACCAAACTGGGCGGGCCCCTACCTCGTCAAGAAAATACTCTTGGGGGGCGCCGTAATCCTCACCGTCCTAGACGGCCAAGAGTTCTCAACCCCGACCAACATGGACCAACTTAAACGATACTACCCATAAAACATCCTAACAACCTCATCCTCATCTCCGAATAAGGGCGAAAACCCGCGCGAAACAACCAAAAAAACAAAAAAAAATCGCATCGATAATTGGCATAGCGAGTCTAAAGCAAAATCACTCACACTTAAAAGAACTACGAACATGGTTTGATTCCGTCTTAACACGGATACGTAGGCAACCCTTCTTCAGGTACAACCAACCAAAAAAATAATGAAATCGATTACTCGATTCACATAGAAATCGGAACCTTTTTTCGCGCTCCGGTAGCGAGTAATCTCAATGACGAAGCACAAACGACGAGCCGAAGACGGAGTGAAAACCCGAAAGGGCGCTCCGGGCAAAATGAAGAATCGAGTTGCGAGCCACCAAAAAAAAATGTGCTTCTCATTAACAAAAAAAAAGATTGGTTAAGTCGAGCCTTTGTCGCGGCCCTTTACATCAAACACACGAGAACCAACTATCTCGAAAAATGACTACACTTCAAAACACCACAAAAAACTAGTACTAATACGCCACATAATATCAACTAATAGAACATAATACAAAACGGCTGGGCTCTACCGGTCCAACTTCCTACTTCCATCGCCATCTGGACAAGCTTGTTCGAGTCTTTCACCATTGATCCCTCATAATACAAGCTTCCACCGCCCTAGCCAAAGGCGAGCTCAACCAACCATGTTTCTTCTCATCACTAGCACCTTCAATATGAGTCTCATCAGTCTTGGCCCGTATAGATGAACTGACGGTACTAGGATCGGTAACGCTGTCTTTGGTCAGGCACTTACTGACATTTTCTCGAGTCGCCTCCTTATCTTCTAGTGCCGCTGCCTTCCTAAATTTCGCATTGCTCTGTCCTGACGAGTGTTCATAAACCCCCCGCCGGGTGGAAGTAATGTCAGTCGGTCGAACGCTCTCTATGACAACGGGACGTGAAAATTTCCGTTCCTAGGACACCCTAAACTCCTTGAACGAATTCTCCATCCACGAGTCCAACCTAAGAACGTCCTTAGTAAAATTCGAGGTGGTAAGCCTTAAGCCCATTTGGTTCGACAATTTGCTCGGATAAATATAAACCGGATCCCTCAAAGATAATATCAGCAAAGCCTGCGTCGAGTACGAGAAAGGAAATCTGGTATGCCCATCGATGTCCCACCACGGGATAGTCCATCTGATGATCCACCGCCCTTTAGCCAAGTAAGAAAGCCACTCCTCTTCGGTGTGACTCTCACTCCATGCCCGCACCATTTTTCGACCCGTGAAACCCCTATAGTTATAACCTTTAACGGCCCGGAGAGGGTCAACCAAGCCAAACAGCTCCTATAGCCAAACCTGCACAACCCACAACAAAATGCCACACCTTCAAACTAAAGCGACCACAAAAAAAGAACAACAACAAAGCAACGAAGATGTGGTTGTGACGGAACAATTCACGGAAGAAAATGCTATTATATCAGACACAAGCATTGAACCGACGGAATAAGTGAAAAAGGGTACGCTAAAGTAGAAAAAGGATACGCTAAAAGTGAAAAAGGGTACGCTAAAATTGACAAAAGGGTACGCTAAAATTGAAATTGAAAAAGGGTACGCTAAAATAGAAAGTGGGTGCACTAAAATGGAAAAATGGTACGCTAAAATTGAAAAGGGGTATGCTAAAATTGAAATTGAAAAAGGGTACACTAAAATAGAAAAAGGGTACACTAAAAGTGAAAAAGGGTACACTAAAATTGAAATTGAAAAATGGTACGCTAAAACAGGAAAAAGAGTACGCTCAAATAAAAAAAAAAGGTACGCTAAAATTGAAAAGGGTACGCTAAAATTGAAATTGAAAAGGGGTACGCTAAAATAGAAAAAATGGCACGCTAAAAATAAAAAAAATGGTACGCTAAAATTGAAATTGAAAAATGGTACGCTAAAAGTGAAAAAGGGTATGCTAAAATTGAATGAAATTGAGAAAGAAATTGAAATCCAAGTTATTAATTAAAATGATTGAGGATAAAATTGAAATTTATTTTCACAATTAAACTCTTTTAAAAAGATTGAGAATGAAAACGGAATGTTACCTTAATTAAAACATATAAAAAAATGAGAATAAAATTGAAATTTGTTTCCAAAATTAAAATCTAGGAAGTACTGTATTTATTAGACTGCTACAAGAAAGAAAAAGACGTAAAAACCCAAACGCAAGCGTGGGTAATCGAACCCATAACCTTCTAACAATTAGGTCCATTCCCAACCAACTGGGACACAACATGAAACTAAACATTTCACATCGAAAATAATAATTAAGGCAATGTTTCGGACCTGGGCTGTGGCCGCATCCCACAATGATTTCTTATGAACGAACCCTAAATTCACGAAATCCCCAAATTCAAAAACTAAAAACATTAATTCACTATTTTAGTTCCAATTGAACGTTAAAAAGACATTAATTTTGATGTTTATAAGGAAACTTAATGAATGTCGATAGTGATTCGACCAACATCATTACGGAGTACATAAACTATGCGCTAAACATCGATAGGAAATTTGATTGATAGGTGATGCTAGATTGATGGAAATCAGGTCTTGTTTATGTTAGTAAAAATGATGGTGGTGCACTAGTGCGTATAAGATGGAGGAATTTGGCCATGATTGTCTTATTTTGAAAATGAAAGTGCATGAAGTAATAATAAATTTAGACCATAAGATCAAATTAGATCAAAGGGTTACAATTGGTTCTCACGGTTCTCATTATATGAAGGGTTCTCACATGATCCTAAATCTATATATATATATATATATATATATATATATATATATATATATATATATATATATAGGGATACCTTATGTGTGGGAAACATTAAAAAAAAAAAAAAAAAAGTTGTCAACGTTGCATGCAGGAATGTTTTTATTCATACTTAGCATGTTTTGGTTAACCAATTTAAAATTTGACTCTTAAGCATGCAAACAACTAGGCACTATTGCACTAACTTGCGTGTCTTATCAAGATTATTGTAGATTGTTTGCTTGGAAACAAGAGGATCATCATGACGGGTAATTTTTCTTTTCATTAAAGTTAAGTGTATACGGTACTATATTACTATTTAACCATGAATTTATATTTTGTTCATATTTTTTATAAGTATAATATTTGTCTTACAGAATCATCACAACCTAACTCTCCCATCACTTCTCCTTCAACTAATAGAGTGAAGGAATTTTTTGTGAATCCAAATGATGAGATGGAAATTGAGGAAGAAATTGAGATACATAACATTGGTGAAGAGCCCCATGTTGATACTAACTAAGAGGTAATTACGGAGGAAAATCCTCCTCATCCTTTTAAACGAGGAAGAAAAGCCGAAGTATGGAAGAATTTTGCCGATCCTCAAATCGACAAGGGAATATGGAAATCTAAGTGTAAGCATTGTAGTCAAGCTATATCTCACATAAAGTCCGGGCCGACAAGTCATTTTAATAGACACGCACAAAAATGTTTGAGAAAGGCAGAGTTTTCTAATAAGAGACAAAAGGTACTCAACTTTTTACCATCCAACTCGAGTACGAGTGCATCGCAATATTCTTTCGTTAGTGCTTTACATGATGGTTAACTTGACATGTCAATAATGAGGGAGGGAATTGCACACTTGCTACTTATGCATGAGCATCCATTTTCAATCGTTGAGGAAGAGGGTTTCTATTTGATGTTAAAACGTGGAATACCACAATATAAAAGCGTGTCACGTCAGACCATACGAAGCGACTATTTTAAAGTGTATGAGAGTGAGAGAAAGAAGCTGCAGACACTTCTGAAAGGTGTACATAGAATTTCTTTGACCACGGATCTATGGAAATCGAAACCTCAGAAGATTGAGTATATGGTTCTAACGGGCCACTTTGTTGATTCTGAGTGGAAGCTCCAAAAGCGGGTATTGAGTTTTGTTCACTTGCCTCCTCCCCGAAAAGGAAGAGATATAGTCAACTGCATATTCAAATGCCTAAAGGAGTGGGATATAGAGAGCAAAGTAAGTGAAACTTTGCTATGTTTTCATGTTTAAATACATTTGAACAATGTCTTTTATGCTTTGAGTATTAAATGTCTATCTTTTGTATTTTAGGTATTCACTATCCCAGTTGACAATGTCAGTGCTAATGATACTTGCATACAAGTTTCGAAGGACACTTTCTCACTGACTAAAAGGTTGGTTTGTGATGGTAAATTCTTTCATGTTCATTGTTGTGCTCATATTCTAAACATCATGGTACAACATGGTCTTAAACGTGTGAAACACATTATAAGTGACGTTCATGATAGTGTTGATGACATCAACCAGAGTGACCAAAGACGTCAAACTTTTACTAACATTGTACAACAATTTAACATTCAAGATAGAAAATTGGTCCTAGAATGCAAGACTCGCTGGAATTCTACCTATGAGATGTTAGCTTGTGCAATCAAGTTTAAAAAGGTATTTGTGAGACTAGCACAAGAAGACAAGAACTATACGCATTGTACTAGTGCTAAAGATTAGGATAAAATCGAAAAGTTACTTGTGATATTAGAAGTTTCCAGTGATACAACCGAGATTATATCCGGATATGAATGCCCGACTTCCAACTTATTTCTTGCCGAGGTCTATAGAATTAAAGTGTTGTTGGATGAGCAGTCTAAGTCTTCCGATGATTTTTATTAAGAATTTGGTTAAGAACATGAAAGAAAGGTTTGATAAGTATTGGGGTGAATGCAACTTGCTTAAGGCAGTTGGAGCTATTTTAGATCCTTGGCTGAAAATGAAGGTTGTAGAGATAACTTTTCTGAAGATGTTCCCATCAGAGGTAGTTAGTGAAAATGTTCGTAAAGTCAAAGATTTATTGCACGAGCTATATAATGAATATGTCGGCATTTATGCTGCTAATCCGGGACAAAGTAATGAAGGTAGAGGAAGTACTTCTCATAATGAAACTAGCACTCCAGGATTGTCCGCCCTTCTAAGGCAAGTGAGAAGTACAGATACAATTGAGTGTAGGAAATCTTAAGTTGATGATTACCTTGATGAAGGTTGTTATATTCCTCTAGACGATGAGTGCTTTGATGTCTTGCAATGGTGGAAAGATAAATCAATGAAGTTTCGTACTTTGTCCAAGTTAGCATCTGACATCTTAGCCGTTCCTATTACCACTGTTGCCTCGGAAGCCACATTTAGTGCTGGTAGTAGAGTTGTTGATCCTTATCGTGCTTCATTGAGCCCGGATACAGTTCAAATGTTGCTATGCACAAGCGATTGGTGTCGATCATTCCATGGATTGAAACGAAAGAATAAGGTAATGTTACAAAATACATTTTGATTATTTATTTAACTTTTATTCAACTTCTACTCATCTACTATATATTCTTTATTTATTTTTAGAACAAAAGCTCATTGAAATATTGGGGAAAATGTCTGCCCAAGATGGCGGACTTGGCTGGAAAGTATATAAAATATGATCCCACAACGGAAGATAAGACGCGCTTAGGATATGCTAGGGTCCTACTTGAGCTCAAAGTGGGAGAGGATGTTCCTGATCAGATTAAGTTCAAAGAGGCTAATGGTGAAGTGATCAGAGTTAAAGTGGAATATGAACGGCGTCCAATCCTTTGCACCAAATGTAAAGGCTTGGGACATGAGATGAAGAACTGCAGGAAGGGGGAGGCTAAAACGAAGGGACTGACTAGAGTCTCGAAGCCAAAAACAGGGGCGGCCAACCCCCTTTTGAAGATTGCTTCTAGGCCTAGTGCACCAGTGGGTGAAAATTCCAGAGTGGGGGGGTTCACCAAGGGCTGGAGATAAGTCATATGCGCAAGCTTTGGAGAAAACTCAGGTACCTGAGAGTCCTATTCACATAGATGATGGTAACCCTTCCGCTAATACTATTAAATGATTCTAGGATTTTGGAATGTAAGAGGGTTGAACAATGTAAATATGCAACGGGATGTGAAGTGTTTTTTGCATAATAAAGGAGTAGGCCTTTTTGGCCTAATAGAGACTAAAATAAAATCGACTAAGGTTGGTAGTATTTCTAATAGTATGCTAGATGGATGGAGTGTTACTACTAATGGGCACTTGCTTCCAAATGGTCAAGTGTGGCTGATTTGGAGCCCTTCTTTGTATGATGTTCAGCCTCTCCGTTATGAGGCTCAACTTATACATTCTAGAGTTTCTTTTAGGCCTACTGGACAATGGTTCTATTACACTGTGGTGTATTGATATAATGATGGGGAAGGTAGAAGAGAACTGTGGTTACATATGAAGGATATTGCTGCTACTGTTCAGGGTCCTTGGGCGATTGGGGGAGATTTTAACACAGTTATATCTCCTGATGAGCGCTTGAGAGGGCACACTAAGCAGCAGAATATGGATGAGTTTGTACAATGCTTAAGTACTTGTGAGTTAGAGGATATCAAAGCAACTGGAGCCTGGTATACGTGGTCAAATAAGCGGGAAGTGCAAAATAGAAAGTATAGCAGACTTGATCGATTTCTTATTAATGAGAGATGGACTGATCAGTTTGCAGACTATCAGGCTCACCTTCACCCGGAGGGACTGTTTGATCATTCTTCCTGTTCAGTTCAGAGTATACATCGGGAGAGGAGAGGAAAAGCAAGCTTCAAGTATTTTCATATGTGGGGAGAGGCTGACTCTTTTGCTAATATAGTGACAGAGGTGTGGGATTAAGAGATTTATGGAACTAAAATGTTTTGTCTAGTCAAGAAACTAAAACTTCTCAAGAAGGGGCTTAAGCGACTAAACAGTGAATGCTACTCTGATATAGAACAGCAGGCCTGTAAGGCTGCGATGCAGTTGGAAGCCATTCAAGAAGATATTGCACAAGTGGGTGTGAATGAGCAGCTTATAAGAAATGAGTATCATGTGAATCTTGAGTATGCAAGGCTGAATAAAGCTACAAATAGCTACCTGGCCCAGAAGGCGAAAGTCAAATGGTTGGAGGGCGGGGATTCAAATACCCAGTACTTCCATCATGTTATCAGGCAAAAGATGAATAGAAATAAGATTACTCAGGTGAAGAATGTAAGAGGGGATATATGTGATAGAGTTGAGAGCATACAGAAAGCATTCCTCGATTATTACAAAGTTCTGTTGGGGGATAGGAAAGAGGTGCAGTAGATCAGGAATGATGTTATTGAGCATGGCCCAAGATGCAATAATAATCACCATAACTGGCTGCTTCAGCATGTTACAGATGCTGAGATAAAACAGGTTGTGTTCTCCGTTCCTATGGACAAGGCCCCGGGTCCTGACAGATACTCCAGTGGATTCTTCAGGGATGCTTGGGCAATTGTAGGTGAGGAGATATGTAGAGCAATAAAAGATGTTTTCTCTTCGAGGAAAATTCTGAGGCAGATTAATGCTACCAATATTGTGTTGGTTCCTAAGTGTGATCGACCAGAGATGGTGACGAAATTCCGTCCTATTGCTTGTTGCAATATGGTTTATAAGGTCATATCGAAACTCTTATGTAATAGATTGGCGCGAGTGCTCCCTGATTTAATTTCTGAATCTCAAAGCGCTTTTGTGCAAGGACGGTCGATTCTAGAAAATATTCTAATATGTCAAGACCTCATTAAGATGTATACGAGGAAGAATGCTTCTCCTAGGAGTATGTTCAAGCTAGACCTTCAAAAAGCCTACGACACAGTTGAGTGGGAGTTTGTAGAAGGTATGTTGAAAGCGCTAAATTTCCCTAATCAATTCACTGAATTGGTGATGCAATGTATATCTACTATCTCGTACTCCATTGTCTTGAATGGCTCGTCTTTTGGGTATTTCCAAGGCAAACGTGGTTTGAGGCAAGGGGACCCCATATCCCCCCTTATCTTCACCATTTGCATGGAATACCTAAGTAGAATGCTCAAATATGCTACAAGTACCAGATCATTCAACTATCATCCTATGTGCAAAGATATCAAGCTCACACACCTAGTATTTGCGGATGATCTCTTATTATTTTGTAAAGGGGATATCTGCTCTATAATGCTTATCATGAGAGCTTTTTCTTCCTTTTCCAAGGCATCGGGGCTGTGTATGAATAATGGGAAGTCTGAAGTGTTTTATAATGGTGTCGAGGAGACAATTAAGGAGGATATTTCTCAGGTCACAGGTATTGCCGAATGAGTGATGCCATTTCGATACTTGGGAGTTCCAATCCAACCGGGTAAATTGAACAAGCAGGATTGTAATGTTTTAGCTGAGAAGATAATAGGTCGAATCAGGAGCCTTGGTGCGAGAAAGTTATCCTATGCGGGAAGGATCACTCTGATTTCGTCTGTTCTAAACACTTTGTATAATTATTGGGCTTCGATATTCATTATCCCCAAACACACGATCAAAAGAATTGAAGCTATTTGCCGAAATTATCTTTGGGATAGGAATTCTGAATATACAAGGACACCTCTTATAGCGTGGGATAAGGTTACTCTTCCTAAGAGTGCTGGTGGGCTAGGCATTAAGAAAGCATCCGTTTGGAATATAGCAGCTGTAGGTAAACTCGTCAACTGGATTTATGAGGATAGAAGCAGCCTGTGGGTGAAATGGGTCTCTACCATTTACATAAAACAGCAGAGATGGCACGATTACACACCCCCTGCGGATTGTTCATGGACATGGAAGTCTATATGCAAGGCGAAGGAAATCCTTAAGCAAGGATTCCATAATGACTTGTGAAGTTTGGATCCGAATGGTTACTCTATCAAGGGTGGTTACGATTGGCTCCTTCCCTCCCCTAACCCTTCGCCATGGACAGAATTTGTTTGGAACCAGTGGGCGATTCCTAAGCATACTGTTATAACATGGTTGATTCTCAATGATGGAGTAAATGTGAAAGAAAAGCTCCACAGATACACGGATGCATTGATAACGATATTTGCTGCATATGCCATAATGCTACTGAAACGGTGAATCATATTTTTTTTGATTGCCAATTCAGTAGAAGGTTTATGCGTAGTATAGCTGATCTCATCAGATGCAATCTCAGCCTGGCATATGTTCTTGATGGAGGGATGCACCAATTACATCGAAAAATGCACGCTGCCATTCTTATGGCCTGTTACTATATGACTTGGAATCAGCGAAATAAAGCCCGTCTTGAGGGATGTATAGAACAACCTGCGAAGTTGGCTCAACGGATTGTTGGAGATGTCAGAAAGAAAATAAAGTTGAGAGCAAAAGACAAAGTTACCGATACAGATTTACACTTTTTTAGACAGATAGGAATCAGCTGTTGATTGCGTTTGGGAGCAAGTTTACGTTGTCATACTTCTCCTTTTATTGTTTTAGGTGAGATTATACTGTTTGTGTATAGCATATGATTTGTAACTCTTTTTTGATGAATGAATTACTCACATTTCACCAAAAAAAAGCGAGGATCAACCGAAAGAAATTTGCCTTCAACTTCCATAAAGAAAATGACGGTAATACGATATTTTATTTAAACTTTTTATACTAGCAATTTAAGCTGTATACTACTATACTCAACTTGTTTCCATTCTTGATGATTTTTTTTGTTGCATAATGATTTTATTTATGATTTTTATGTAATGTACAAAGTATATGTTTTTTTTGTACGTACTCCAAAGAAACTCATGAGTAGTGAATCTCGTGATATATTATACATACCATTTAGAAGATATGGCGGGGAGATTGAAGAAGCGAAATATTCATCCTACGATTTTTTTGTCTTTTGTAGTTAATTTAGTTTCGGAATGTTTGGTATATCATATACGCCTCTTATTGAGACGATTTTTATTTTATTACTATGACGTTGCAAATTGCAATATTCAAGACATCGATTTTTATATTTCACTGTTACAATTTGTACATTTAATTCTCTTTTCCTCGTAATAGCTTAAGACACCGATAAATCAATAATGTATTAATTTAATTTTCGTTTCATTAGTAAAAAAACTCAAATAAGCACTTAAGTTCGAGCCCAACTCGAGCCCAAAGTCGAGCCTTTTCCCGAGCCACGAGTCGAGCTCGAGCCATGGCTTTAGTTTCGAGCTCGAGCTCAAGCCACTGTTTCTGAAGCTCGACGAGCTCGAGCTCGAGCCGAGACTCATATTTTTCTTTTCGAGCTCGAGCCGAGCAGCCCCAGGCTCACGCTCAACTCGGTTCGTTTACACCCCTATTCGACACCATTTTCAAAACATTACTCTAAAAGGTATGATGATGACTCCGTAGTCAAATGTCACGCCTAAAGAGTCATCGACGGTTGAATTAGTAAAAAACCCGTTGACGCCGAATCGATCGTCACAAGGTCCATAAGGATTGAAGACGATGTCGTGACCCGAAGAGAATCGATATTCGTTCTAGTTCGATTAATGACAATTTCACAAACTCCGCTCTAAAATGCTTGATACCGGTTCCGTAACCGAGCATCCTGCATAACGAGTTATCAAGGGTCAAGTGAGTATAAATTATGCAATATTTATATTTCGCTCGATTATCTCTCGATTCAAATCATTAAATTACGAAATGGCTCCTCTCGAAACGAACCATTGCTCGTTACAGAGGGCACTCGATCGAGTGACCCACTCAAAAACAGGCAGAAAGTTCCCATTAAGCCAACTCGAACGAGTCCCCTCAATGACTCGATCGAGTGACCTCCTTAGGCCTCCAACGAGAGCTTAAATGGCATCAACCCTCGTCAAATCATTTTTTAATGACTTGAAGTCGACACATGCTATTTCAATCACGTGCTTCCTCTTTCAATACCATGCATCGCATCATATTCTAACTGTCTACCATAATTGTTATGTTCAAGTTTTGTATTTCCGCTCGCCGAACTTGTAATTTATTTTCGAATTTATTTACTTTTGATGTTTGCCATTTACCGTTTTCTAAATGAACGTCGCATGCTAAATACAACTTCGACATAATTTTAGATGCATTAAATGTCGTAGCTTAACACGTATTTCACATGCGTAGCTAAAAAAGTTGTTTGCATATCATTTAACCGTCTTACTAAAGCGCGTACACGAAAACCGAACAATATCTTAGTAGAGGCCGCTAAGTGCGGGCGGGGTTGGGTGTCCTTCGTGGGCTTCCCAACACGTACCCTCACCCCTTACTCAGAATCTTTGGTATCCGGATGTCCGAAACCATTGGCAAACGAAATTCATTCGATATACGATATTCGGTAACCCGATATCGATATCCATATGCAAAGGGACAAACCCCCATAAGCTCTAGTACTAAAACGGTACTAAAGCGGGCCGTGGAAAAAATGATCTAGGGCGATTTGACGGCGATTGCCGGCATTATGGCCAAGTCGCCGACGTCAACGTCGCCGGAGATTTCTAACATCACAACCAGGAGGAAGAACAAGAAGCATGCTAAGGACTCGAACAATAACATCAGCAAGAATACCCGTAATCCAGAATTGGAAGAGAATCCTAAAAAAGAGAGGTCTTTGCAGGAGATTATTGGCATCCCACCGTACAAGATCAATGATGAAGGGGATGAGGAGGAAATCCACGATGGACTTGTTGAGATTTTAACGTCCCCTGACGTCCCTCATGAAAACCCTGCTGACGGTCCATGGCTCCAACGTTAAGGGAAGAGAATTATAGAGGCCAAAGATCCTGAACCTTTGCTTCAGTTATCAGAGGAGGACGTTGAAACTGAACTGGAATATTGGAGAACGGCAATCTATGGATTTGTTGTTGGTGCCAATCCGCCATGGCATGTGTTAGAAGGTTATTTGAGAAGAATATGGAAAGCACATGTCATTGACAAGGTCTCCTTCATGGCGAATGAAGTTTTCCTGGTAAGATTCCAAACTGAGGGCATGAAAAATGCTGTTCTTTAGTCTGGATACCAGTTATTTGATAATAAGCCATTGTTTGTGAGGGAATGGACTCCAGAAGTTGCTCTTGAGAAGGAGGATATGAAGGTACTGCCCACTTGGGTGAGAATTCATAAGCTCCCTCTAAAGTTTTGGGGAGACAGCCTGCCTAAAATCGCAGGACTCATCGGCAAGATGGTGCAGAAGGATGATGCTACGAAATCGAAGACTAGACTGAGTTTTGCCAGGGTCCTAGTGGAGGTAACATTGGGGCAGGAACTGCCTAATGTGATTCAATTCAAAGATGAAAAAGGAAACTTAGTCATAGTACAAGTAGAGTATGGCTGGAAACCAGTTATGTACAAAGGATGCAAGCGTATGGGTCATGACAAACAAGACTGCAGACAGGGGACAAAACCTAAACCGGACACACAAAGGAAAGAATGGAGAGTGAAGCAGGATAACCATCCAGGACCATCATCTGTGGTGAATCCTGGGGTGAAAACTGGGAATACTACCATGGGACAGGAGACCACCAGAATAGAACCTCCTGCACGCATTATTAATTACTCCCATGGGGAAAAGCAAGGGGCGAGTAATACAGTAGAAGATAATAATGACACAGGAGGAGGAGGCAATGCCAAGGACTCTTTCTTACAGGTTCTGATCAACCCGCCACGTAAAGAAATAGGTTAATCATCCCCCCAACCTCACCATGATTAAGCTAGGATTCTGGAATGTTAGGGGTATGAATAAAGTGAAGAAACAGGTGGAAATAAATAAGTTTCTTATCCATAATAAAGTTAGTTTCTTTGGTTTAGTGGAAACTAAAATTAAGGCTAATCAGTTGGGCATGGTGAGTACTAATGTCTTTAATAAATGGAGTATTGCTACTAATAACCACAATCATCCTAGAGGTAGAGTGTGGCTACTGTGGGATCACATTCAATGTGAGGTTACCCCTTTGTTCTATTCGTCTCAGATGATCCATTGTACCATTAGGGAGAATAATTCGGGTAAGATGATTTTAGTTACCATTGTTTATTCTTTCAATGATATTAAGGAGAGGGAGGAGCTCTGGTCTGACCTTAGATCCATTGCCTCAACTGTAAGGGGCAGGCCATGGATGGTAGAAGGTGACTTCAATTGCGTTACTTGCCCTGAGGAAAGACTTGGGGGTAATTTTACCTTGGCTGAAGCTCTACCATTCCAACAGTGCACTGACGATTGTTCTATTGTGGATTGTCCGTCCTTAGGGGCTTATTTCACGTGGAATAATAAACAAAAAGTAGAAGACAGGGTCTATAGCAGGTTAGATAGATGCTTGGTGAATCAAGAATGGTTGGACGACAAGCCGGAATTCAAAGCTAACTTTCTTCCCGAGGGGCTTTTTGACCATTGCCCTTGCTTGGTGATGGCTGAAGGGTCACAACGGACTAGGAAAAGGCCTTTTAAATACTTCAACATATGGAGCCGGGATGCAGGTTTTGATCAACTGATTTCTCAGAACTGGGGCAAGCATATAGATGGGACTAAGATGTTCCGTGTTGTGAAGAAATTGCAGTTGCTGAAAAAGAGTTTAAAGGAGCTTAATAGGAAGCATTTTTTAGATATTGAACGAAATGCTGATATCGCATATCTCAAGATGATCAGGATTCAAAAGGAGATTATTGATAAGCCTGGCGACCAAGAGCTTATGAATCAGGAGAACGAGGCTCGTCAGGTATATGATAAACTGGCTGAGACACGTGATGACTTTTTAAAACAAAAGGCTAAAGTTATGTGGATGCAAGAAGGAGACCTAAACACTACATTCTACCATGGGTCTATAAAGGTAAGAATTGTGAGGAATGGAGTGCATCAGATTAAAGATTCACAGGACCATCTGCACACGGATCAGGATGATATTCAAAAAGCATTCCTTTCATATTATCAAGGCTTACTTGGGACAAATACGCCCACTTCCAAAGTTAGCAAAAGAATTATAGAGCAAGGGCCTAGATTATCCGAGCAGCACCTTAGCATCCTTGAAAAACCGGTCAGTGCAGAAGAGATTAAAAAGGCTATCTTCAGTATTCCTGATGATAAATCACCAGGCCCCGACGGATATACAAGCAAATTTTATAAGGCATATTATTGGAGAGGACATAGTTAATGCAATTGGGGATTTCTTTCAATCAGGCCAAATGCTAAAATAGGTGAATACAACCTCAATCACTCTGATCCCTAAAGTTGACAGGCCCGAGACTGTGATGCAATTCCGACCCATTGCATGCTGTAATGTTATTTATAAAGGTATCTCCAAAGTCTTATGTAATAGACTGGCAGACGTTTTACCGGACAAAATCGACCCAGTTCAAGGGGGTTTCATCAAGGGCCGAAGCATCATTGAAAATATCTTGATTTGTCAAGATATAATGAGGCTGTACAACAGGAAAGTTGTCTCTCCGAGATGTCTTTTTAAATTGGATCTTCAGAAGGCTTACGACACAGTTGAATGGGACTTCTTAGATCAAATGCTTAGCCAGCTTCACTTTCCTTATCATTTTTGAAGGCTCCTAATGCAATGCGTCACTACTGCCAGTTATTCCTTAAATTTGAATGGTGAGAACTTTGGTTTTTTTGCCGGAAAAAGAGGCCTGCGACAGGGAGACCCTTTATCCCCAATGCTTTTTACAGTTTGTATGGATTATCTCTCGAGACTGCTGAAATTCACTACCTCCACAATGCCATTCAAATTTCACCCGCTGTGCAAGGAGATGAAATTGTCCTCACTTATGTTTGCCGACGATTTACTGCTTTTCTGTAAAGGTGAGATACCTTCTATGATGGTTCTGCTAAGGACTTTTGCTACGTTTTCATATTCTTCGGGATT
The DNA here is from genome assembly GCA_958450325.1 of Agrostemma githago. Lineage (NCBI taxonomy): Eukaryota > Viridiplantae > Streptophyta > Magnoliopsida > Caryophyllales > Caryophyllaceae > Agrostemma > Agrostemma githago. The sequence continues at coordinate 43,600,644 of OY288244.1, forward strand.
GAAAATGAGTCGGGGGAAGTCTAGTGTGTTTTTTAACGGGGTGCCCAATGCAATCAAAGCTGAAATTGTTCAGATCTCAGGATGTGGGGAAGGAAAACTTCCTTTTCGGTACCTCAGTGTGCTCATTAAGCCTTCCAAACTTTCTGTCCTTGAATGCCAACCTCTTGTTTCAAATATTGTTGAGAGGATTCGGAGATTAGGAGCCAAGAAGCTGTCATACGCAGGACGGCTGGTGCTAATTAAAAGTGTGCTTGCAACCCTTCATTCTTATTGGGGTTCAATCTTTATTATTCCTAAAGCGACGATGAAGCAAACTGATAGCATATGCAGAAACTTCCTTTGGGAAGGAGGTGCCGACTACCATCGTACCCCTCTCGTCTCAAGGGATAAGGTGTGCAGGCCGATAAAAGAAGGGGGTTAAATTTGATACAAAGTAGCATTTGGAACAAAGCGGCCATTGGTAAGTTAGCTTGGTGGGTTACTAGTAATCAAAACAAGTTGTGGGTGAGGTGGATTCACCATGTTTATCTGAAAGGACGTAATTGGCAAGACTATGAACCCAATAACGATACAAGTTGGGCATGGAGAAAGATATGCCAGGCTAGAGACATGATCAGAGACGAGATTGATGCAAAGATTTGGAATATGCATAATTACACCGTTAACAAAGGTTACCACTGGATGCGTGAGAAGCATAACCCAGTTCCGTGGTACAGACTCGTGTGGAACACATGGACTGTTCCAAAGCATAAGATTCATGCTTGGTTAGTTCAACATCAGGCCTTAAATATGAAGGATAAACTGCACAGAATCGGAGTTTCGGAAGACGATTGCTGCTGTATTTGCCGAACAGAAACTGAAACTGCTACCCATTTGTTCAAAGATTTTCCGTATAGCAGTAGAATTTTCCAGGATGTAGCTGAAATGTTGAAGTATTGAGGAGGTCTGAAGCATGACAATGAATGGAGAAAGAGATTGAGAGGAACAAAACTACAAAGAGAAGTGAAGAACGGGATAATCAACGCTATCACGTACAACATCTGGACTCAAAGGAACAAAAGTCAAGTTGAGAATGTTCTCATTAGACCTAATAAGGTGGCTGAAAGTATTGTTAAGGAAATAAGATTGTTTTGTAAGGGAAAGATTAAGAATAATCTTTCTACTAAGGATAGGAACTTCATTCTAGCCTTGTGAGGCTAGTTAAGTTTTGTGTACTCATTCTTTGATTGATTTATACCACTTACCTATTACCAAAAAAAATAAAGCGGGCCGTGCTTTGTGCACGATGCGCCTAAGAATAGAGTGGGTTCGAACGGGTCCGAACTCCCACAAAGTTCGGTGGCGACTCCAACTTCGATTTAAATTTCGACCCGAGATCAATCTTACCACGAGATTCATTCGCCTACCCAAACCCGCGTGTGGCCGCGTTGGGGTGGACTTTGCCTTGTCCACAATTTTACCCTCTTAACATTTATTCATCCCTTGTGTCTCATGTTTAAACAATCACCCCCCATCCCACCCACACCCACACACACACTTTATGTTTAGTATAGTTGTTGTTCTTTGTTTTAGCTTTTGTATGACGTTGTCCTTAGACAGTTGACTCCGTCGATACCTTAGACTTGTCTGTTTGACTTGATTTTTGGTCTGCGGGTGTTTCTGGACGTCTTGACTACTTGGTTCAGATTTCACGTCATCCCGTTGTGTTTAGGTTATATTTTACCTTGTCGCGTGATTTTTTAATTTTGTGCTTTTTTTCTAGCTTAGCTCTGTTAGACACTATTCACTCATTCTTACCTTATTCGGTAGTGTGTTCCATCTCTATGATTTGACTTATTTACTTGCTATATACTACATTATTGTTGTGTGTAGATAATCTTGGATATTATAAATGTTTTTGCATGATAAGGTATGTCTAGAATGACATAGTTGGATTCCTTCTCATCAGGAATGATTCGTTAACTCACATTAGCCAACAATTGAATATCTTCATTGTTTTTCCCATACTTCCCATTCTAAGAGTCCAATGCTACATACTCAAAACTTCTAAAGAATACCATCACTGTTTTCCTCAAACCAGTTTTCATAAAAAAAAAAAATTAATTGCTTACCACAATAAAAAGATAACTATCGATTTACAGGACACCTCTTCCAAACGAATCTTTTAGCAATCAATACAAAAACCACTAAATCCAATGCACAAAATCCAGCCAAAATCCAGTAAAAGTGATCTAAATGAGCTCGATTAAGGTTATCCGTTAACCATATTTCTCCCGTTCTTGAACTAATTCCTTGCACAAGTGATATGACTGCACTACTCATCAACGCTCCGATTCCGATAGCACCATTTGTAAAAGCTGAGCCCATACTTCTCATACCCTCTGGCATTTGATCATAAAATATTTCTTGCATGCCGACATATGTAAAAAAACCACTTAATCCAATCAACATAAATTGTGGGACTAACCAAGCTGCACTCATGGGGACAATAGCCTTTGGAACGTCAAGTAGTCCATTCTTACTTGCAATATCCACCCTCTTGGTCTCAATCATCGCAGCAACAGCTACTGTGAGACCTGAAAACCCTAACCCAATACCGATCCTTTGGAGGGTATTTATTCCAGTAGAGCATTTAGTATGTTTTTGCATTATAGGGACAAAGACATTATCATAAATAGGTACAGCTATTAGGTTTGTAGCTCCGGAGATGACTATGAGAGAGGCTGGTGGAATCTTAAATTTAGGGCCAATTGAAAGATTTAGAGTGGAGGCTTGCTTGACAAAAAAAGTGTGGCTTTGGGACGATATGACTGCATGTGCAAATGTGCAAATCCAAATAGGGACTAGACGAACAATTTGTTTGACTTCTTCTACTTGGTTTCTTGAGCAAAGTCTCCACGGATCTCTTGTTTTGTTCAGTGTGTCTTGCTCGTCTATTATCGTCGCCTTGTCCAGAAATCTAGTACATATCAAATTACTTCAAGTAAATCATTTATTCGATTTAGGAAAAAAAACTTTACATTTAGCTATATATAAAGAACGAGAGTGAAGATCCGAGTATTCCTTTAATCGTATAAATACGTAAATCTTCTTCCTATAATAGTAAAACACAAAAAGAAAACTAGTGACTCACATTAAAAGCATTCGGTCGAGCATATTAATCTCTTAAAAAAGAAGATATTGACTTACATAATATTTTACTCTTTCCATGTTGATCATTTGTTTATCTTTTAAATTATTTGCTAACAATATTTTAATAACTATAAACAAAATGACAGAGACAGAGGGAGTATAATCCTATTATGGAAGTCTTTTAAAATTATTTTTATTGTTACACGCTTCAAATCGAATATTTCTTAGGCAAAAATGATCTACGGATTTCCAGATATATATTTACTGATTAACAATAATGTTGGATTTTCATTCAAATATTTCGTCAAGTTTTCATTGATATTTACCGATTAACAACAATTCATATAATTTACCCTCTCCGATTTTAAATTTTTGCCCCATTTTATCAACATATAAGTGTAGTATTTTAATGAAATGGGACGATAAATAAAAAACGGGGGAGTGTTTCCTTATTGACTCTCATAAATATTAATATTCCATCAGCAAAAAAAATAGGGAAATTCCCCCTTGTACGCCTCTACTTTTTCATTTTTCTCATTTGTATCCTCTTTTTTTCCAAAAAAAAACTTTGACTGACAATAACTCTCAGCTACAGTTTCGGAAGATGGTAAATCTTTGTTTTCATATTGTATGTCTTTACGAAATCTTCAGTTTGAATTTTTTTTTGATCGTTTTTTTTAAACTTTTACCCGGGAGTTTTAGCCGGTCAAAGTTTATTTCGTCAAATCACTTTGACCGATCATAAATCCTGGTAACGAATTCAGAAAATAATGATTTTTTTTCAAAATGAAGATCTCGTAAAGACGTACAATATGGAAAAAAAAAGATTTACCGTTTTCCGAAGTCGTATCTACGAGTTATTGTCGGTCAGTTTTTTCTCCAAAAAAGAGGGGTACAAGTGAGAAAATAACTTACGCTGGAAGGTTAGTTCTCGTGAAGGCCGTGCTTAAGACGCTACACTCATATTGGGCCTCCATATTCATCCTTCCGAAAGCTCTTATTATGAAGATTGAATCAATTTGTAGGAATTTCTTGTAAGACGGGGGAGCGAAGTATACCAGAACCCCTACGGTGGCCTGGGCTAAAATATGCAACCACAAGAAAGAAGGCGGGTTGGGATTAAAAAACGACATCATATGGAACAAGGCAGCGATTGGCAAACTTGTGTGGTGGGTAAAAGAACGTAAGGATAAGCTGTGGGTGCAATGGGTTCATGCTATTTACCTGAAAGGGAAGAGATGGGAAGATTACAATCCACCTAAAGATGCAAATTGGATGTGGAAGAAGATATGCAAACTCAGGTCTGATTTCGACCACGCATATGACCAGGAAGAATGGATTAATGCTCCCGGGTGTCAATACACTATCGCGAAGGGATACATTTGGCTTTTTCCCCCCTCGGGGGCGGTGGAGTGGTATCGTCTTGTTTGGGCCAAATGGACTGTACCTAAACATAGCATTCTAACATGGATGGTACACCATCGAGGTCTAAACACGAAGGAAAAGCTACTCCGGCTGGGCATAACTAATGATGCGCTATGCTGCATATGTGGGCAGGATGAAGAATCTTTACAGCACCTCTTCTTTGCGTGTCGGTACAGCAGGAAGGTGCAGGAGGAGATTCACAGCTGGCTCACTATTCGAATACCTGACACGGACCTGCTACAATGGTGTCTTAACAGAAGATGGTCAAGACTGAAAACAGGCATCGTTAACAGTTGCATCAATGCGATGATGTATCACATATGGAAACAAAGGAATAACAGTAGGCATAACTACACCATTCAGCACCCTCGTACTTGCTTTGAGGGGATCCAACGGGATATTACCGGAAGAATTCTTAGTCAGCTTAAGGGCAGTCCGCATACAAAAGATAGAAATTGGTTAGATAGGCTGATATCGAGATGAATCCCCTCATTCGTGAGTGTGATTTTGATTGTGGAGCTACCTAGCTCTCGATTTTGTATGTACGATTGATTCGAGATTTTATAATATTTACACTTTACCAAAAAAAAAAGTGAGAAAATAAAAAAATAAAGGGGTACAAGTGAGAAAAATAAAAAGTAGAGGGGTACAAATGAGAATTTTCCAAAAAAAAAATCTTTTCACAAAAAAACCTCCAAATTTATATCAATCTTATTTACTAGTATAATAAATCTTACAAAAAACTATATTTATTACGTTTATTTATTATTGTGTCTATGTCTGAATAAAATTTTGGGATTTGCCATAAAAAGTACAACAAAAAGGTTGCTAATTTGGTAATACATATTTGATACTTTCCACAATCTTCTATATATATACACACACACACTAAATGAGAAGTCACTGAACAAGCATATGACATGTATCAAGCTTTAATTAATCATATTTGCGTATAAGCAGTGGCAATTCTAAGGGGGTGCATGCGGTGCAAATGCACTACCCACTGAATTTAAAATATAATCTTTTCAGTCTGAAAATATAATCTTTTTATGTCTAAAATGATGCATTTGGTGTAGTGGTAGGGGAGACCAAATATGTTCTATTGGTCACATGCTTGAGCCTTGCAATTTACAGTACTTTTTTGGCCTATTTTTTACACTAGCTAGTAAATTGGGTTGTTCTTGTTTATAGTACATTTTGGCCTATGTATTGGGCACACATTTCCATGCTACTTCTAAAAGATGGACATGTTTATAATTTATCTTCACACATTGTTTATAGGGGACTATAAGACAACTTATCAATCCATTATTCAAAATCTCCAACATTTTTTTGAATAACCTCCACTCTAATTTGGATTTGTGCCTATTGGCTTCTTCTATGCTACAACGCGGCCTTTTAGGAGAATTATCTTTTCAAAATATTATTGTTATTATTATCATTATTATTATTCCAAAAAATGGCTCACAAATATTATATGAAACAAACTTCATAAGCGGTTAAATATTTATCATGGGAAAACATTGCCCAAGGCAGGTCGGGAGGTTCTTATAAAGGCAGTGGCCAATTCACTCCAGACCTATGTTATAAGTGTGTTTTAAATTTCGACGTCATTTTGTGAAGAATTGAGATTGTTGATATCGAAATTTTGTGGGGCCATGGTGACTCGAACAAGCGACTAACCTAGGTCTCGTGGAAAAGGCTTTGTTGTCCTAAGTGTTTCGTGGAAATTAGGTTCCTCAATTTCAAGAAATGCAACCAAGCACTTTTAGGAAAGAAAGCATGGAGGCTCGTCACGACACCGGATTCCCTATGGGGTAGACTAATGTGCAGCAAATACTATGCGGGAAAAATGGTCTTGGAAGCAACACTAGGCTCGAAACCAGGCTATACTTGGCGTGAAAACTTTTAGGCTCGGGAAGTGCTACTATAGGGGATGCGTCGGAGGATTGGCAATTAGCAAAAACACGAGCGTGTGGAGGGATGCATGGGTGCTTCGGAACCATGATGGTCAAGCCATTTCACCATGCCGTGAGGACTTAAGGGAGCTACGAGTTAGTGATTTGATTGACGAGAGAGGTGGACGCTGGAATACTTCGCTTCTTCAGTCAATTTTGGTGCCCTTTGAGGTTGTTAAAATACCTCATATACGATTGAGTGAGTCCTCGCCACATGACTCGTGGTTATGGGGGTTAGAAAAGGATGGAATTTATTTGGTTGAGTAACAAACCGACTCAAATGACTCAAATGCTGTACAGCATATGAGACATCTGGTCTGCTGAGGTTTTAAGTACAGCAAGCGTCCCACCAATCTTCTGTATTGCCCTGGATCATCAAGTATGTCACCATCATCTATGCTTAACTTGAGGCCTTTTGGAAGAGGAAACTGAGTTTCATCACATTTCTCCATTCCCAAGTCTTTGACTGTATCCAAAATATATTTCCTCTGATTAATCAGAATACCTGATTCATTTCTGGCAATCTCTAAGCCCAGAAAGTATCTCATTTGTCCCAAATCTTTTATTGTGAAAACTGATGCAAGCCATCTTTAACTCTTTATATTTCTACTTGGTTATTTCCAGTTAATAACACATCATCTACATAGACTAATGCTAGTATAAAGCAATCTGATGTGGGATCTCCTTTAGTAAAGAAAGAATAATCTTGTTTGGATTGAATAAACCCAAAATCAAGTAGGTACTTAGTCAATTCTTTATTCCATTGTCTTGATGCTTGTTTGAGTCCATATATAGATCTCTTCAATTTGCATACTTGACCTTGTTAAGGAATTATATATCCTTGGGGAGGTGTCATATACCTCTTCATCTAAATACCCATGAAGAAATGCATTATTGATGTCCAATTTGGTGTAATATCCACCCTTTTTATGGATGCAAGAGCAATTAAGACTCTAACAGTAGCTAGTTTGGCAACAGGTGAGAAGGTATGTTTATAATCTTTATCCTTCACTTGATTATATCCCTTTGCAACTAATCTAGCTTTATATCTTTCCACTGATCCATCTGGTTTGTGTTTGATCTTATACACCCATTTGGATCCTATAGCCTTCTTCCCTTCTGGAAGATCAGTAAATTCCTAGGTATAGTTATCTTCTAGTGCAGTTATTTCCTTTTGCATAGCCTCTACCCACTTAGGATCCTTAGAAGCCTGTCCATAATGGGCTGGTTCATGCTCAGTCAACACTAGATAAAGGGAAGCAAGATAACTTTGATCAAAATTGTGCAAATCACTAATAATTTCTTCACATAATGCTGTTGTTTTCTTGTAGTGAAAATCACTCAACTTTACAGAAGGAACTCTTGTTCTTGTGGATCTTCTGAGATTTGGAACACTTTGAGTGACTTTTACTACTTCACCATTAGTAGGTGAGGAAGCAGATATATCTGCATTTGGAGGAGAAACAGGAATAACTGTCTCTGTTTTCCCTCATCTTCTTCCACTATGTTATTGAGGTTTGTACCCTCTATGTTTTCTACATTATCCAGATTATTATCTGAAGATAATGGAGGTGATCCTTGTGCATTATAAGGAACATCATCAGGATTGATCAGCAAGTCTAAATGCCTAATATCTGTATGGCCATCAGAAACAAGTTTTGATCTATAAGGATACACATCTTCTTTGAAAATTACATCTTTACTTGTGAAAACTTGATGTGTATCTAGATCATATAACTTGTATCCTTTTTGTGTCAAAGGATAACCTATGAACACACACCTCCTTGCTCTATATCCTAGTTTATCTCTATGTTTAGTTGGTATAGTGGCATAGCATAGTGATGCGAGTTTATTTTACAGCGTTGTTTTGATCGGTCCATATCTCGACTTATACTTGGAATTTCGTAGTCATTCAAAATGGAAGAGATAGATTTCGAGCTTATCTTTCCAATGACTGCTCATGAAGGTTCATTGAACAAGTATTGACGAAGTTATGCCCCAAACAAGTCAGCTGTGCATTGAAAAACTCTGATGTTAAATTCTTTGACGGAATTGTTTCTTTTGCCTCGATTTTCTTTAAAGCTTTCAATAAATTCCCGAGGAGAAGAGCTGCTATTTTCAAGTCCGTTTAATCAAGACTACTCGAGCAAACAAGGGCCTTGCATCTGATTTGGAGCATGGAAAGTAGGCTGATTGTGTTCTCACTTATTCATTGTATCTAGCTATTTAGTTCTAGCCTAGTTCATTTCACTTTCTTTGTTTTTGTCACCCACTTTAAGAGGCTTGACTATTCTGGTTGGCCTCTCTTTGGGTCCTTTTGTAGGCTATAAATAGCCACCCATTAGATGCATAAATCATTCAACTTTCATCAAACAAATCTGAGTTAAGGTTTGCTTTCCTTTTCGTCTTTGTCGTTCACAAGACAAAGTATTAGAGTTAGTCGCGTTACAAGCTCTATACTTGCTATTTCAATCGAGTGTTTGAATTAGCACCCGCTTTGTTGAGGTATAGGTCTATCTCACTTAGCACACTATCCTTGGTTACATCCTATAATTCCTTTACAGCAACTATCTCAATCTGATTTCGTTGCTTGGTTTCGTTTATTTCAATTTACTATCAATCTCCAAATAACTTGTTCAAAGTTCATTCTAACTCACATCACATAGTGTGCCAAACACTCTGAGCTCATCATAATCAGGCAACCGTTGATACAGAGACTCATATGGTGTTTTCCACCCTAGCAGACACATAGGCATTCTATTTATCAAATAAGTTGCAGTCAATAAGCATTCTCCCCAAAATTTAATAGGAAGATTTGACTGGATTCTTAATGCCCTAGCAGTCTCTAATAGATGCCTATGTTTTCTCTCTACTCTGCCATTTTGCTGTGGCACACCAGCAATACTGTACTAGTCAGATGAACTATGCCTGCCTTTTTAAACATTTCTATGCAAGGTCCTTGCACAAATTCTGTACCATTGTCAGTCCTAACTATCCTCACATGACTATTAAATTGAGTAACAACATAAGCTAGAAATTGTTTGATAAGACTTAGTACTTGTTGCTTAGATTGAATCAAATAAATCCAAGTAGCCCTAGAATGATCATCAACAATAGTAAGAAAAGATCTAGCACCACCAATTGTTGGAGCTTTGTAAGGGCCCCAAACATCCATGTGAACAAGATTAAAGCAATGTAAAGCATGTGAATCACTTCTAGCAAAAGGTAATGCGTGATGTTTAGACAAAATACCCCGGACCCCAATCTGACCCACACTGGGTTGGATGGATTAAGGAGGGTAAATGCTGGGAGAACTGATGACCAACCAAGCTTGGAGTCAAGGTTCTTGCCTGTGACTAAACGTTCTGGTGGTTCAGGGCATAGCTCTTCTAAGAGCATCTCACATATACCACAAGGTTATCACATGAGCAAGGAGGAAAAATCGCTTTACTGCAATCAAACAGATATGACATCCTTTAGAAACATGCTGAGAAGCCAGTATCTGGAATGGAGGTTGAGGGACGTGTACTCCCAATAGTAGAAGAAGTTCCGCCTGACATACTCTAATGAATCTTGCAACATGGAATATACGGGGTGGGAATGAGAAGATTAAGTAGAATGAAGTCTTGACACTCATTAGAAATAGGGGCCTTGATGTACTGGGATTACTTGAAACCAGGATAAAGAAAGGAAAGGCTAAGCAAATTATCATGGGGAAATTAAAGCATTATGATGTCACTTGCAATTATATGTATCATCATAATAGGCGTATTTGGCTAATTTGGAATTCGTGCACTGTCAAAGTCACAATTATTTCTTCAAATGTGCAGTATATACATAGTCATGTGTTGCATTATGCCTCAGGATGTGAGGTATACATGACCATAGTTTATGAAAGTAATGACGGGGATGGAAGAAAAGCTCTTCGGAATGCAATCTGTAGAACGCAAGTGCTTAATGGGAACTGGATTGTGCTAGGAGATTTTAATATTGTAAGAAATAATGATGAAAAGATTGGGGGCTCTCCTCCTGATAGCAGTGATATGAAAGATTTTAATGACCGTATACAAACTAGTGGCTTGTAAGACTGACCAAGGTCATGAGTTTACATGGACCAATAAACAAGACTCTGAGACTCGGATCTGGACAAGACGTGATAAGGCTTTGGTCAATGGGGCCCGGATTAACTCTTTTCCAAATACATATGCTGCATATTTACCACATATGGAGTCTCGAATCTGGACAAGACGTGATCAACAATTTTTATATCAATTCATATTTACCATATATACAATATATACGAGAATTTTTCTATAATTAAGCCATTAATATATGCCAAGTAGACACACATTAGAAAAATGAATAAATAATCCATGTTATTGAAGCAACTCTTCTGAATTTTAGATTACCTGAATTGATTTGTAGAAGCTACTTTGTTCTCTACCGAACCACCAAACCCATCATCATCATTATAACACAATCCATGACTACGGTTGACGTTATTCAGATTTCGTTTTTTAAAGGCAGCAACGACAACTTGAGCCATCCGAGTAAATGGGCTACCTACGGGGCGTTGGTGCCGGTAGAAGGGACTTCCAATAAGAAATACGAGTAACGCCAACCCTGAACTGACCGTCGGTATACTGAAACCAATAGTCCAACTTACATTATCCTCGACGTAGGTAACTGTTACAACAGCAGCTGTTGCACCAATGGCTATCCCAAGGTACCACCAATTGAAAAAGGAGCTTTTGGCCTTTTTCTGTTCGGGTGTGTCCTCGTCAAATTGATCAGCCGCAAAAGTTTGGACGCATGGTTTATGACCACCTTCCCCGGTGGCTGTAATGTATAGCCCCGCGAAAAATAACGGTGTCACTATGTCACGTGGGATTTGTGGGGATGTTGATATCGTTAGTATAATCAAACCCTGTTTGTTGATCCATTATAAAAAAAGCAACGAAGTGTTAGTGGAACGACTATTATTATTTGATCTAACTAAATTCACTGCTCATTCATATGAGCAAATGATACACTGATGACGGTAGATAGTGTGATTATTATATATACTCTTTTCATCTCGATCATTTGTTTACTTTTATATTATTTGTGAGAAGTATTTCAATTAAAGATAAATACTTCTATCACTGAAACAGATGGTACCTTATATGTCAAACAAAAGGACTTCATTAAAACATAACACATATATTCAATAAGGTTACGTTTGGGTACTCGGAATTGATTTGAATATCATGAATTCAATTCTTGTATTTGAATTTCTAGAATTCAAATCTAAATCCAAATCCAAAATTGTGTTTGGGTGCCTTAAATTTGGATTTGGAATTTGGACGGGTAGAGTCGGGTCAAGGTCATCATTTTTTTTTATAAAAACTTTATCATTAGAAAAATATAAATTTTCATATACGGGAAAAAAAATTTAAAAAAAATATTCTAACAACATTATGCGGAAAAAACAAAAAAAAAATAAGTGAAGGATTTGAAATGACTACTCATATACTAACAATTTGAGGGAGCCAAATTTGAAATAGGTTGGATTTTGTCAAAATTTCAAATCCAAATCCCAAAGTTCCCAAACACTTGAAATATTTCAAATTCGAATTCTCAAACATACCATAAAAGAAATCATCATAGTAACAATCATTACGCACTAAACGTTGTTCTATTACTAGGTACATAAATGTTGAAATCAAACAATTGTCGAAATCAATGTATGGAAAGGGTTGAAGTAGATTTAGAAACGCCTTATTTTGTAACTCCATTCCAAAAGAGATCAACTAAACACTAGTAAAGATTTTCAAAAAGTTCTAACCAAACACCACAGTTTGTGTTGTAAAGGAAAAATATAGGGTATAATTTACTTGTTTTGTGAGTAAGGGTAGTGAATACAGAGGGTCAAAGATGGTCGCACGTTGGGTACATAGGTTAGGTCTAATAAGACAAATCATCCAAAATAATACTCCCTCCGTATTTTTTTATATGACGTTTGACTTTTTCGAGGTGAGACTTTGACTTTAATTTTTATGTAAATATATTATTCCAAAATTTTTAAAAATTGCACCATAAAATCCCTTACGAAAAGAGCTTTCAAATGAGTATACATTTCATGGTATTTTTTCTTATGTTGTTAGAAATATTGAAGAGAGAAGGGGTTGTCTCGAAAAGTGAGAATGACTTATATTAAAAAACGGAGGGAGTAATATTTGGTCTGGACCTAAACCTGCACGAGTTTGATATCACTAAACCAATTCAAGCCCAAACCAATTTGATCTGGGTCAGGTCTACCCGTAGATCTAACATTCCATTGGTCAGCAACAATTTAATTTTCTAATAATAAATCCATATAAATCTCATAAAACCCATTGGAAATACAACAAGAGGATTATACAACCAGTTGTACATAGTTTTATGTACAACTGATTTTAAGATTTCGAGCTTTATCACTGAGGTTTCGAGTTTTACTGTAAACTTTCCGAGCTTTAGTGTAAAGTTGTCGAGTTAAATCAAATAAATGTTTGAGCTCAGAAATTTTTACAAGCTCAGTAAAAATATACAAAAGCTCAACAACTTTACCTTGGTTGTACAATGCTACTGAACAACCAGGTGTATAATCCTTTTTTTTCCCTGGAAACACATATTCAGAGTTACAAGTACTGTTTTCTAACTTAGTCTTACCACAGAAAAGGTTCTCTCAAAAAAGGTTCTCTCTCGGTTGATAGTTTCTTGTATTTTTCTTACCTTAAGGGCTCGCTTGGAATGCGGTAATTATTCCGGAGGTAATAGAGCAAAAATGAACTAGAAAATGACGGAAAGTAGTGATGATACTAAGCAAAAATGGACAAAATTAAGGAAATCTAGCTTATTTGGAGCCCCCCAAGTAATGCATTACCCCAATTGGGATAATTATTTCCCCCCTCATATTCATTTTACAATATAAAATGTCACAACCTAGCAACAAGCTCATTCATTTTTAGTTCACTTTTACTCTATTACTCCCGGAATAATTAACTTCATTCCAACCGAGCCCTAAACATAAACTTACACGTAGCCTCATCTATACCTGTTGCAGTGAAGTTGCGTGTTTTTCCTCTTTACGCTTTGCTGCCATTACCCCCGTAATTCCCTTCCACTTATCTTTTCTGCCGTTTAATCTTACCAATGCATAATTCCCACTTCTTCCCTAAAAAAAAAAAAAATCCCACTTCTCCCCTAATTTTTGACATCTTGTCCCCGCCTCTTTATTCACCCCTGTTACAATAATATAAAATCTCTCGAAGTCATTTAACCCATCCATATTATCCTGTCTTTTGTTTACTTCATACCAGAAAAAAATTCCATCTCGTTCTTGTATTCATGTTGTACTGGTTAAGCTTTGTATTTAACCATTTCAAATCTTAGTATTCTCTCGAAGTTCTTATTTTTGTTTCACGTTCTTTTTTGAACTGAGTTTGATATTTGTCCCACTTTTAATTTATGGAAAAAACTTTTTCACATGACTTTTTTTTGATAAAATGTGAGAGTTTTTCACATAACTTTACCCTCTTACCTTCACTATTTTTCTTATATTATACCAATTACCCTCATTAATTAATATAATATTCATCTCTCATACTTTTTCAATTCATCTTCTTATTTAATTAATAGAATAATGTTAAATATAACCCTTAGAGTTGTAGTTAAGCAGCTAAAATCTTCCATACTTAGTACAAATATAGAAATTTAAACTCAAATTGCATATGTATCAATGTAATTAATACTTGTATTAAAAGAATTATTTCCTTATTTGATCTCTTATTATATACAACCATAAGGTTGTATGTACTACCTCCGTTCATATGAATTCTTTACGTTTATTTTTTGACACTATTTATGAGGTGCAATGATCTCGAATATAATTTCTAATATATAATGCAAAATAGAGTCATGTGAGATCTTTTTCGAATGATGTTAATAAATACATTAAAGTTATCAAATTTTTAAAATTTTTAATAACACGTAAATAAAGATATGAACGAAATGAAAAGTACCTCGAAAAGTGTGAAAAAGCAAACTTAAAGAATTCATTGAAACGGAGAAAATATCATTTTCCTTTTTAATATTCATCTCTCATATTTTTTTTCAAACCATCATCAAATATAATACTCTCTTATTTTTCAACCAAAAACTTTTGAGACAAAAATAAAAAACAATTTCCAGCTGATGCCCTACTTTCACTACCAGTAAATCTTAAAGTCAATCTCTTGGGATATATTCCCTTTGATTTTTATTATTCATCCCTATTTTCTTTTTGGCTAGAAATACCATTTCATTTCTCTCTCATCTTTATTGTCTTTTGAGCAATACATTCCTGCATTCTTATTTTTCATCCAAAATTCAAATAAAGTTTTACTTTAAAGCATGTTCATAAAGATATAAATCTATTTTGAATTTAAAAGTCTTGGTCAAGCTCAATGAAATGAAGCCCTTTTTAGGTTTCGAGTTTTGCAGCTTAAGTGATTACGACTACATCGTCAAAATCTCCAAGTCGTCCTTAATATTGAAGTAAGTCTTCCTGTTCTTCGCAAATTAGTCTGGAATACTGTGGTTGTGGAAATCAATTTTCATAGGGTTTCTTTTTGGATTAGAATCCATAGACGACTCCCAGTTCAATATCTTGATCCAGAAACCGCAGCATATCTCTCCTGGAGCACGTTTGGAGATATCATGGAGATACAAGAGATCAGCAGCATATCCTTATGCCTTATGTAAGAGTTCGAGTCTAGGTTGACCATTCCAATTCTTTAATACCAAGTTGTTATATCCCCTCTTGACCTTGTCTGTGCTGCAGTTTTGACTGTTCGTTGTCTTTTAGGCCTTCATCTAAGAGAAGAGGTGTTCACCGGTCCGGGACGGAAGTGATCCGCGGATTGGCAACCCAAAAAATCCAATCCTGCGGACTAGATTGGTTAATAAAGAAATCTGAACCGGATCGGACCAGACCCTCTTAAGATCGGACTGGATCGGATTGCAAAAATACAATAAATTTGATTATTTTTTTAAGTGTGGATCGGACAGCGGACCGGCGACCAAGTTTTTTGAGACCCGTAGACCGAATCAGTATGTGGCCCGGTCTGGACCAGACCGGACCGTACGGTCCAGGTCGGTCGAGTTTGCCGGTCTGGGTCACCTTTTGAACACCTCTATCTAAGAGGCGTGCAAGTGGTTTACGATCTTACTTAAGCACCCTTTTAGGGCTCGTTTGGTTCACCATGGATGAAGTTACCGGGAACATTCATGTGAATTTGTATTTCATGGAAATTAAAAAATATTATTTAGTTGGCACGTGGGAAATGACTTCACATAGGAAGTTATATACACCAAGGGGCTGAGTAACTTCCTCTATTCCTCCATTGTGGAGGAAGTGACAATTGTCGGGGAGTGGACAACCAAACAACTCCCTGAAAATGTACTTCCCGGTAATTGGATGAGTAACCAAACGACCCCTATTCTCGTCATATACTTGGACTCCTCTCTACTTTTTCTGATATCAACACCACCGTCTACTCATTTAATATTTCCTACTCGTGATGATCAAGTCCCATCTTATGCGTTTGGTAACTTTTCTTCATCGTCCTCTAGTTCCACTTCTAGTCATTCGCAGCCTCCTTCAACTTTTAGTGTTGCCTTCAATTAATGGGTGAACCTAGCCATATAGGTCATACACCCTCTTGATGGAGCCTATTTCTGAAGCTCTACTAGCTCCACCCCACCTCCTCCTCTCCCTAATGGTAATACCTCGAAACCAATGAGTGTAGAACCTTTTCGAATTGCTCTAGACCCTGCAGATGATCCATCTCTTGATATGCTTGGTTTTTCTAATTATAATGGAGTTGAAACTTTCTCTATTCTAACCCCGCAGAATTCGGCGACTCATCGTTCTCCACCTCCTATAGTTTTTTTATATTCAGTGTTTTGACTTTGGTTTCGCACCTGTTTTGTAGATCTTGTACCCTTATAATACCTCTTCATCTCAGTCGTCTTCGCTTCCACTACCTTTACTAATAATGACATTGAAGAAAGATTTGAACGCTAGTTGTCATCTCTGAACTTCGGTCCCTTCACACATATGTCAAACATTCCTCTTCATCTGATTCATCCCCTATTTCTGTTGCTGGCTATAATGCTTATATGACTGCTTTATCAGCTATTAGCTTGCATTAACCTTATGCATGAGACTTTTTTAGTATCATGTTATAAAAATGGAGTCCGAGTATAATACCTCCTTACCCGTATCAATAAAGCGAGACTTCACAATCACAACAAGAGAATCATCAAGAGGGTACATTTCTCCATTTTGAAATGAAAGGCTGAAAAATTATACTGATCTTTCGGTTGAGATCGAATGGCAATCTACTTATTCACCTACAAAGGGTGAGAGCAAATGGCAATTCTCCAAAGGTTTGGGTTTTTGTTAGGCCCGTGTCTGCTAATAATGAGCCCATAAAGCTTCTTTAGTGGAATTATAGAGGTTTATAAGAAGCAAATTCCCTTACAGTTCCTTATGTTTCGTGGTGTGTTCGACCTAATAATGTTAGTATAATTTTCCATCAAGAGATTAAATGTTCGATTTCTACTAGTGTTTGTAAAAAACTTCTCTAGATTTTATAAACTCTTGTAAAGTAGGCTCTGTGGGTCTAAGTGGCCAGTTGTTACTACTTTGCTATAATGCATCCGATATTTTTCCTCTTGTCTCAGATGCTCACTCAGTGGTTACACCAATCACTGAATGTATGAAGAAGGAGGAGCTCAGATGGACTGTTGAGGCTCAACAGTCATTTAAAAGGATCAAAGGGTTAATGTCCAAAACACCTATCCTTAGACTACCATACTTCAACTATCTGTTTGAATTAGAGTGTGATACCAGTAGTGTGTGGGCATAAGAGCTGTAGTGATAAAAAGTAAAAAGCCAATGGCCTATTTAAGTGAAAAATTAAATGGTGCCAAACTGAAATACTCCACTCATGACAATGAGTTCTATGTTATTGTTGGGGCTATTATGCATTTGAGTCACTATTTAAAAGATAAACCATTTGTGTTGCACTCAGATCATGATTAAAATACACCTGCGGCCATCAAAAGATGAATCAAGACATGCTAAGTGGGTTGAACTTTTTGCAGTATGCAGTATTTCACCTTTTCAAGCAAATACAAAGAAGGCAAGCAGAATATAGTGGATGATGCACTGTCTTAAAGACATTGTTTGCTGACAATCGTGGAGCACAAGGTGCTAGGATTCGAATACATGAAGGAACTATACCAGGATGACCCAGACTTTGCAGAGGAATGGCTAGCTCAGAAAACAGGTAGTATGATACAAGTGGCAAGGTACACCCTACAACAGAGATTTCTGTTTTATGGCAACAAGCTGGTGTGTGCCAGGGGGTCATACTGGAACCTGTTGATCAAAGAGGTTCCTTTCAGTTGAATGGAGGGGCATTTTGGAGTTCAAAAGAAAATGGAGATATTGCAGGACCAATTCTATTAGCCTAAAATGATGGGAGAAGTTCAGCTGATCCTAAAGAAGTGTGCAGTCTGTCAAAAGGCTAAAAGTTGTTTCCAAGTAGGCCCATACACACCCCCTACCAGTACCAAACAAACCTTGGGAGGATGTGAGCATGACTTCATTGTAGCTCTGCCTATGACTTAGAGGGGGAAGGATTCAACCACTGGTTATTGATAGGTTCAACAAGATGACTCATTTCATAGCTTGTAAGAAACTGCGGAAGCCACAAGTGTTGTTGATCTATACTTAAAGGAGATTGTGAGACTAGATGGGTACCCAAGTCTATTGTGTCTGACAGGGACATAAAGTTCATGAGCTACTTCTGAAAAACCCTATGGAGACTACTCAGAACAAGACTGATGTTCAGCACATCCCACCATCCTTAAAAAGATGGACAAACTGAGGTCACAATAATCAGGACCCGTGGGAGGATTCTAAGATTTATTGTGATTAAGTCCCTAAAGGATTGGGATCTGAAGCAATCATAGGCAGAATTTGCATTCAATAGAGCCCCCTCATCTACAACAGGTCACAGTCCCTTTGAAGTGGTCTATGGGGTCAACCTTTCAATGACTATAGATTTATCCAATGTTCCAAGAGAAGAAATGAACTTTGATGCAAAAAAAGGGTCGAACAGAAGCTAAAACTACATGAGATTATCAAGAAACAAAGTGAGACGACAAATGAAAGGTAAAGGAAACAGGCCAAAGTTCCAAGAAAGAAGAAAGAATTTGCACCAAGGGAGGTTCCCAACAAAGAGAAAGAACAAGTTAATGCCAAGGGCAAAAGGGCCCTTTGAAATCATTTAGTGAAATGGCCCAAATGAATACATGGTTTATCTGCCTGGTGACTGTGGTGTTCATGAAACTTTTAATGTGGAGGATCTTAGCCCATACTATGGAGATTTTGAAGAAGAAGAGAATATACGCTTGAGGACAAGCCCAGTTCAACCAGGGGAGGTTGCAGTAGGAGCTGAACATTAGGCTACAACAGTTAGAATGCAATTTAGGATGCTGGTCAAAACTGCCCTAAGCAGCCTACTTTTGGTGGCTACAACAACCAGACCATGAGAAACCACAAGCTACCAACCCTGATCAGCTGAAAGCCTGCACTACTAGCTTCAACAAAGCCCAAAACATCCAAGGAAAGTTCGTAAGGGAATCATCCATAATTCGAGGTCCAAAACTGCTGTAGGAAACAACATCAGGAAAGTCAAAATTTCATCTTTTGGGTTAAACAAACTGCGGTTGGTTTAAAGTATTTTTGATAGAGGGTAAACCCCATTGATACTTGGAATGGATTCCATCCTCAAGATCTGTCCTCTAACAACACTGTAACTTTCATTGAGCCACCAAGAGTTTCAAAACTTTTTGACCATCTTCATATTTGGTGAGACTTTTGTAACAACCACACTTACATGCAACAAGTGAATTTTCATACTGCCCAAATGTTTTTGATCTCCTCCCATTATTTGTTTAGTGAATAAAAAAATGGAAGCAGATCTTTGGGTTGTTTGGTGTCTTCTACCTGAATTTTTTTTGCTCCACTATATTGTTAGAACATTTCCTCTATCGCTTCCCATAAGACTATGTTTATCCACACACCCATCATTTTTCCTCAGACTCGGGCACCTCAGTTTTCCACTCACTTTTCATTCTTCAGACTCAGACTCACTACAAAAGTACACATTATCCACAGACTCATCTCAGACTTTCTCCCCTCGCATACCTTATTTTATATTTATTTTTTTCATCTCACCTCAACTTTTTATCTACCTAATTTTTTTACATCATCTCACCTCAACTTTCTACATAACTTATATTATTTTTTTATTTACCTCAATATCTACGTTTATTTTATAACTCGATTAATTACTCGAATAATTACAATTAAATAATTAATTGTTAAATAAATCTTGTGACATACGAATAAATTTATTTTCAAATGATCATTATTAAAAGTGACAATCGGGCGGGTGGGTCGAGTTTGGGTTGGGTTGTCGATAAACCTGGCAAACAAGTCAACCGGGTCGGGTTTGGGTTAAGTGAGTTTCGCTTTGACTTTGGGTCGGGCCAGATCATTTCGGGTTTGCTATTTTCATCTTTTATAATAATAGTTGAGTCAATTTCGGGTTTACTCAGGTCAATTCAGGTTACGAGTCCACCTAGAATCTTTAGTTTGGATATCAGATCGGGATCGAGTTAGCTTATTAAGGTTGGGTCATTTCAGGTCGCTTGTCGGGCCTGGGTCGGATCATTGGTTCGGGTGGGTCTGGTCATGTTCAGGTCGAACTAGGTTTTGTTTGGTTTGGTCGGGAATAACTATCAATTCATTATCCGTTTTTATTACTACGTGCAGTATTATTTATCATTTATTATACAAATTTGCTTTTTATCATATATACAACTATATCATCTAATACAAATTATTTTGATCATGTCCTTTTATAATGGAGTGAAATGAGCTAAAGTAAAATAAGTTGAATTGAACTGAACTAAGCTGAGATAAATTGAACTAAAGTAGCCTGAAATACAGAAATAATAATAACAAGTTTACTAGTTACAAAAAAATTATTAATTATTATTGTAACAACAAATAATAATGTTAATTATTGTATCAAAAATATTAATCATTATAATTATTATATTAATTTTAATTTTAATAAAAATATTATTAATAAAAATATTTTATAACAATAATAATATTTATAACAATAACAATAACAATAGTAATAATAGTAATAATAAATAATAATATTAATAATATTAATTATTAATAATACTAATATTAATATTAATAATCAATATTAATATTTAATAGTAATAATATTAATAACAATAAAAACAATATTAATTTTTATTATTATATTAATATTAATTTTTATAAAAATGTCATTAGTTTTAATATTTAACAAATAATAATAATAATTGATAATAATAATAATAATAATAATAATAATTAATAATAATAATAATAATAACTTATTTGAACTGAACTTAACTACAATGAACGGAACTGAACTGAACTGAATGAACGAGTCTGAGGATGAGTCTTTGAAATCCAAGACTCAACTTCAGATTTATCTGAGTGTCAGGCCGTCTCAACCACTTTAACCAGATATGAGTCTCAGACTTAAAGAATCTGAGACTCAGACTTTTGTTCAGACTCAACTTCAGACCTCCTTTAATCTTCCATCCGTCTTAGCCTCAGACTCATACCTGAAAGAGTTATGTCCACTGTCCTATGATTTACCCGCTTAAGTCTATGTATCCGATATGCCTTACTAGAGGTCGATGTCGGGTTGGCATATAAATGAGTTATATGTCTGGTAGTTTAAGTGGGCCCATTGGATCACACACAATGTGTGTACGGGATATTTTTAATATATTGGTATATTAATATATCGGGTCAGTAGTAATACGACTCAGCTGTGCTGTCGGGTTATGGTAATTAGAGTTATAGTATAATCTAGTTATGGTAAATAGAGTTACGAAATTACTTTTTCCTAACGCAACTTTACTCAATCCTAACATATTTTTCTTAATATTCCCAAATTTACCCTTCTCATAATTCACCGTTCTCTCCACTGAAAACAATTTTTCTCTCATTTGCATACAACTATTCAAACTACAATTACAATTCGATTATGAGTACTAATTCAATTAGTGATGGAGTAATCACCGTTTTTCCCTAAATTACTTGTTTGGTTACGGTAATTACTTTTTCAAATTACTCTTTGATTGAAAAGTTGAAGGATTAAATTAGGTTTTTTTTTTCTTCTAATTATTGTTTAATTGAAATTGGTGGAGTAAATTAGGGGATCGATCATTAGCCCTAATTCAATTAATGATAAACTAATTATCGTTTTCCCTAAATCAATTGTTTGTTACATTAATTATTTTGGCTAATCAAAATTTAATTGAAATTGAAGGATTAAATTAGGGTTTAGTTACATTTTTTTTTCTAATTATTGTTTAATTGTAATTGGAGAAATAAATTAGGGTTTAGGGAACGAATTAGATGGTGGAGGTGGCGGTGGTCACGGTGGTGGTGGTGATGGGCGACGAGTTGAATGGTCGAATTCAATTAGGGCAAATTTGAGAGTTTTTTAGAGAGAAAGTCAACCTCACTTTTGAGAGCGTTGAGAAATGACGGGGACAAATAGGTAAAATGTCGTTAGGATTGAGTAAACCCTCGTTAGGAAAAAGCACGACCCTAGAGTTATTGTGATAATCTAATTATACCAATTGGAGTTATGGAATAACTTCTAGGTTAAGTAGGTAATCTATCTCTCCTATATAAGGAGATTCATATGATGAACCAAATCATACAATTGTGAGTATTGATTCATATATTATTAGAGAGAGAATTTTGTGAAACCGTCTCACAAAACCCTTATACTAGCATATACGTCGCAGTTTCGTACCCGTGTGGATACCAAAGGAGGCATCACGTTTGGGGTGCTTTATTCTGTCCGTGGGAATTATTTATTCTGTCCGTGGAGATTATTTATTCTGTCCGTGGAGATTATATAAATATTTCTGGGTTATTATACTTCTTATTAATACGTTGTTCCGCTGCAAATAAGCTATAATTGTTATCCCTCTACTTTTGTCTTTTCGGTTAATACTCATAACAGGTCCTTGGGTTTAAGGTTGTAACCCTACAGTGATATCAGAGCCTCTGTTACGTAGTATTAATCTAATAGACGTGAATCTCTGTCTCATAATTGGTTGTGAGAGATTCCACCCGCGTATTTGATTATATGTTCGGTCGAGAATGGTTCTCGCTGATTCTATCTTCTTGTGAGATAATTATATTGATTATTATATATATCGTATGTCTTTGATGCCAACTTATATACAAAACATTGTTTTACATTATCATGTGTGTTGCACGCACACTTTTAGTGTACAATATTGTTGATTGATTGTTATATGATTATTCACGTGTATATAATATGTTGGTGGAGTATTTAATACTCCGTTATAATGAACATACTATGGGTTTGTTTCATATCAAAAGAATAAGTTGAAAACGTTTCATCCTTTTGACAGCTAATCTATCAAATTATCGATCAAGTTTAGGATTTTTCTTGTGTTATGAATTTAATTGTTAAATTTTATAATTGATTCTTAAAATTAATTTAAGATCTAATATTGATTATATTTTAATTTAATTTTGCCCTAAATTGACCCACTATAATCCAAAATTTCTTTGTTAACGATGAGTCCTAATATGATTAGGACAAGACTCGATTTTTGTAAGTGGGAACGAGTGTGACTCGGTTGGCACGAGTATGACTCGGTAGGCACGGGTATGTCTTGGTTGGAACGGGATGACCCGGGCGACAAAGGTTTGACCAAGATGACACAATATTTACTCGGACGACATGGTGTCGGGTCGGGGGACGCTTTTAAGAAAAGTCATTTTCTTGCGTTTGTGTGTTGATTATGAATCAAACATGGATTATACTTTTATTTTTTCGAATCAATGAAAAATTGGTTTTCTAAATCGGCTAAATAATTTTATGCATTTTAATTATCATGTTATCATAGATAGATCGGGAAAGGAGTTTCTCGAGTCATATTTGATTTTGATGAATTGTTCATCTATATGACAATTATAAGTTGCAGATCGATTGTGAATCGAGTTTTGTATATCCGTTCAATTTTTTCGGGTGGGGAATTGTTTCTCATAGTTGGAAAAAAGAAATAGATTGGTGAAATTGGTCAAGCAAATAGCAATTACGAATTGTGATATGATTATGAATCAAAATATGGGATCTTTTAACTTGTTTTATGCACAATTCACTAATAACAATTGAATAATTATGTCATATGATGCATCAATTTTATTGTTTAGACTTGTGACTTGTTTGTCTAGAACTGATAAGTTGACCTAACAACATGTTTAGGACCCATAATGCATTTAATCTCTCGCACAAATATTAAGAATTGCCTTTCCAGAATTGATCACTACAACAATTTCATACCATTGGTTGAAGTGACTGCCTAAGCGGTGCTTTGCCGATGTGTGTGGACTGAGTAGGTGGGTAACGTTACCCACAGGTTCAATCTGGTTTGCTTAACATTGCTATCAAGTCGGACTTGGGCTTTGAGGCAAATAGTTGGTGTCATATGATGACTAATTCCGACGAACCAGGAATTACATATAGATGTAATTGACAAGTTTGTTGTCTACCTTTACTTTTGGAGCTTGAGCAGTGAGCCTAAGTTCACTTGAGCGACAAAAGGTTTAGGATCATGGAATATTATGCGAACTTGAGGGTAGTTTGTATGATTTTATCTTAAATTGTTTATGATTATTAATATTAATTATCGTTTTACTTTGCTATACATATAGTTGTAATTTAGTCACCATTATCACATTTATTAAAGATGAGTTTGAATTGTTCAACTTGTCGATTGGTATCTTGAGAAACGTTCTCAAAATTAGAGATGCGGATTTTGTCCTTGTGAAGGATAATTCCGACAAATTATTACCAATGTTAATGTACAGTATGGACTGTATAATTAAAGTCATGGAGATGTCTATAAGTACCGAAATCAATTGTTTCAATAAAGGGAATCATTCCCATTAAGTGAGAAAATGTTGAAGATGATCTAATTAATCCATGTGTCATATGATGACGTGATTATATTGATAATCAGGAAATTTTGGATGCTTCTTTCTAAAGAATTAGGAATTGAAATCGTTTCAATTAGTCTTAAGTTTAGGTCACTTTATTATGAATAAACATGTGACTTAATAAGATTTTCCACCTTTTAGCATGAGGTGTTAAAAGACGATTGAACATTGTATCAAGAAGGCAAATAATATTAATGTTCTATGAGATCATTAAGAAAATTGTCTGAGATAATGATTAATGAATCTAAGACGTTGGTTAAAGCAAGGGAAGGATAATTTTTGTCATGCCCAAACTTGTTCCCAAGTTTAGATTAGGTACGAAATTATTTATCATTAATGTAATGACAAATATATGGCATTGGTAGATTGCTTTCTAGAAGTGTTTAGAAATTCTGCAAATCAATTGAAGTATGACTTCAGGTGTGTATGTTACTAAAGTAATAGTTACTTTCATTCCACTGTTTTGGTATAAAGATACCAAATGCAACTATTACATTGTGGATGTGATGGCTCAAAGAGGGTGGAATAATGGTATGTAAGTGAAGTATTTTATGATGAAATGGACAAACGTTGTTGTTTCATATATAAAAAGAAAATCACTTAATTTTACCATAAAGCTAAATACTAGAATTGAATAATTGTTATTCTTGTACTAGTCATAAGCAAGGACATTGATTCTGTTTCATGTATGGGCATGAAAAGTTTTGATAAAAGTAGAACAATTGTTGCTCTATACCTTGCAAGAATATGAGGTACAGTAAGGCTAACATGATTATTAAGCTTTACATTTCTAGTAGTGAATGCTTTTATTTACAACATAACGACCAAAAGGATTCAAGTCCCACGACTCAAGTTTTACCTATTATGCCATTGTCCTTAATCCATGAGACAAGAGACATAAGAATAAGTTTCATAATGATGAAATTATAAACCTTATTGATAATGATCAACTGAGGTAAATGGATCTTGTTTAGATGGATAAATGACATTACAAGTGACTCCTATTAATTGTAGTGGGAGGGTACTTAGACTTGTTAGACCACATACATACAGATATGTGTGAGTTTAACTAGTGATGTTGCAAAATGGGTAACACGTATGGTTTTGTTCGATATGATTGAAACAGGGAGGAATTTAACTAAAAGATTGTGATCATCTTAGAAGTAGTGAAAAATGTTTCAAACTATATCGAACCATATTTGATATGATTTGGTCTATGATGAGTCATATGCAGATTTTATTGACGTTTTAGAAAGTTATGCACTATAAAGTCTTTGTACAAATGTTGATGAGATTGTCCATGTAAGTTGAAGAATAGACACCATATGAGATATGGATTGAAATGTTCTAAAATAGTCTTTTCTTAATTATCAAGTCTTAAAGTTTAAAGAAAATTGTTTTCTAAAACTTAGACTGAATTATGACATGTGTTTTATTAGGGGTACTATGTTAATTCTACAAACCATCCAAAGAACAAACCTGTTTTGTTGCATGGAGTGGTATGTTTCTTTTAAAGAGATGTGATTTCTAATAGAAACAGTGGGAGTAGAATCGACCTTGAATTGTTCAAGATTAACATGAATTCTCTACAACTGTTGAAGAGGATATTGATGCATCCATGAAAAGTCATGATCATCTTAGCTGTAAAATATTACCCTACATAGGTTTGACCTATGGTGAAACAATAATGGGCAAAGACTCCAAAAGTCACATAAAATCTAATAGATTCTATATACCATAACTACCAAGTATAGACTTTGGTTAAATGAGTCTTATAGTGAAGAATAGTCTTCAATATAAAGAGGATGTAGATTGATATAAGAGTATCTATGAAGCATAGTTAACAGTTAAGGATTGATCTCATAGTAATGACTATGGAAAAACCCTTTTTACAACATTATGCTTAAGTCTATTAAGATTGATTAAGCAGAATGTCATCACTCATTATGATGAGTTTTGGACATATATATATGTGAAATACATTTCTTGAAAGAGATGTAGTATGATGTGTGTGCGACACATCATATGAATTTCATATTATCAAAATTGTTGGACAAATGTGAGTATTCCGATTTGATTGGAGCATGGAGCAAGTATCTTCGTTCTCAATGTGGTAATTCAAAAATGGTTGTTTTTCTTTGAGACGAAGAGATAAAGTGTGTACAAGAGGCTAGTGAGAGTGCATTTATCGTTATGATTTGGTATGTAAGTGACATACTTATCTAACTAAACGACATTTGATTGCTTTAGTCTATGACACTTTGCAAGAAATGTGTTTATTATGTGCTCGTGTGACGAGCAGATACTAATCTAGTAAGTGTCACTAGAATGTTATCAAGAATTGTTCCTTTGCGCTTAAGAAGCAAAAAGAGAATTATTTAAGAGATACGCATGATGTGATAAGCGAATTGTTGTAAACAAGCTACAACGATTCATTTTCCAAATAGACAAAGATGACATGAGATTGTAATCTCATTATGTTTTGTTTTGGATGAAAAGTTGTGTATTGGAACGATTCCAAAGGACAACTTTGTGACTAGTATTAAAACTAAAGTTAGTGTTCTATTGCTAAGCAAATAGACGTTTGGTTACGAATCAAACACGCACTCAACTTTAAAGTTTATGAAGCAATTTGTTGCTTATGAAACTAACAGTTTGCCTTAATAGAGAGAAGTCAGATTGATCATATGCTTGTAAATAACCGATACAAATGTTGTATGTCCCGAAACCTCCTCTACATAAAGATCATATTGGTTATGATCGGTATAAGACGCATGAGCGAGTGGTCTTAGTACTTTTAGAGGTGTTTGGTTTAGTGGGAGTTATTTCGATAATTGATATATGTAAGACATATTGTCATTTGGTTAATTTATAACCGAGTTTTGTCCCTAAATAATTTACATTGATGAAATAGATCACTAAGTACGTGACTTAGTCTTGGAACTCTATTTGGATGATTTAATTATTTTGTCTCTAGTCAGGGTATTGTGTTGGGACATTTGAATACCCTTAAATGACTGGTGTGTGAGTTGGTTCATGACTAAGTTCCTTGAGTCATAGGTATTGAGATACTAAATCAGGCACACGTGTGTATGTTAAGAACATGCATTAGACAGACCCGTCGAAAAGGATTTTACTAAGATTTCGCTTAGTGTCAGTAAAGTTCTTTGCAAGTTATGAACTTGTACGGTCTTTAGACCTGAGTCTTTGACTATTCTGTACATGTGATGTGTATGCTTTGATACTATTCCTCGTCAGCTGTGAAAGGGGGCTATGGATGGTTATTGGGCATGCATGGATCATGTGATAGGATGTGGTTAGACAAGAGGGGATTTGCTCTTTCTTTATTGAAAGGAATTTATTGTTTCTTGGCCACTCGAAGAGTGTGACTTGTACAAATGCGTGGCCGCGCTCAGTTAGGATGATTGTCATCTATCTGCTCTTTTAACAAGTCAACTCAGAGATTCGAGTAAAAGATTGAGACATGCGAGGATGACACTTTTTCTTACCTCATTCTCAATTGGAGACAATAGTAGCAAAGAAACTTAACGCCGTTCTTGAGAGGACATGTACAAGTGGGAGACTGAAGGAGTTATGTCCACTGTCCTACGGATTTACCCGCTTAAGTCTATGTATCCGATATGCCTTGCTAGAGGTCGATGTCGGGTTGACATATAAATGAGTTATATGTATGGTAGTCTTAAGTGGGCCCATTGGGTCACACACAATGTGTATGGGATATTATTAATATATCGGTATATTAATATATCGGGTCAGTAGTAATACGACTCAGCTGTGCTGTCAGGTTATGGTAATTAGAGTTATAGTGATAATCTAGTTATAGTAAATAGAGTTATTGTGATAATCTAATTATACCAATTGGAGTTATGGAATAACTTCTAGGTTAAGTAGGTAACTTATCTCTCCTATATAAGGAGGTTCATATGATTGTGAGTATTGATTCATATATTATTAGAGAGAGAATTTTGTGAGACCGTCTCACAAAACCCTTATACTAGCATATACGTCGCAGTTCCGTACCCATGTGGATACCAAAGTAGGCATCACGTTTGGGGTGCTTTATTCTGTCCGTGGAGATTATTTATTCTGTCCGTGGAGATTATATAAATATTTCTGGGTTATTATACTTCTTATTAATACGTTGTTACGCTGCAAATAAGGTATAATTGTTATCTCTCAACTTTTGTCTTTTCGGTTAATACTCATAACAGGTTCTTGGGTTTAAGGGTTGTAACCCTACAGTACCAACCACATTATCCAGGAATGAGTCTCAGACTCATACTCAGACTCCCTTTAAACTTAGCCTAATTCTTTGGTTGTATCCTTATACAGAACATTGACTCTGAAGTACGTGGACAGTTCATTTGAATCCACAAAATAACCATGTCATTGAACTGTTCTCGTTGTCTTATCTTAGTATCATCAGTTGTTGGTTCAAGAACATCTTCATTTATGAATCCCATTTTGTTCTTGGTAGAGACATCACAACCCTCTTCGTCAAAAGAGGTTGAAAAAACATTTAGGGCAATGGTATCGACGACGTGAACATAAAGAAGATTGAGGTAAGATTTTGGTTACTATTGGTGTTATTACTAGCATCAGATTGTTTTGCTTTCCCCAGACATGATAGAAAGTATAGCAACAACAAAGACGGAAGAAACAAGAAGAAGAAGAAGCCGTCTCATGTAAGAAGGAATGGAAACTGTGTAGCACATCATACGGCTAGGTTGTGCTCGAGAAGTGGGGAAGTTTTGATGTATGACGCAAATTTTTCGGAGGCTATTTTGGCTTTGGCGGAGATTGACTTAATATAAAAAACCCCTTCTCACCAAAAAAAAAAAAAGAAGAAGAAGAAGCCACTCAATAGAAATAATAAAGTAGAAGGAATCTGACTTTGTTCTGATACCATAATAAATTTTATGATGAGATCATAGATTTGAAAACAAAAAACTAAGATAATACTCCCTCCGTATTTTTTATATGACGTTTTACTTTTTCTAGGTGAAGCTTTGACTTTAATTTTTTTATGTAAATATATCATTTCAAAATTTTTAAAAATTGCACCATAAAATTTCTTACGAAAAGAGCTTTCAAATGAGTATACATTTCATAGTGATATTGAAGAGAGAAGTGATTGTCTTGAAAAGTGAGAATGACTTATGCTATTAAAAAACGGAGGGAGTAGTGTTGTTTGAAAGATTAGATCTTGTATTGATCAAAAGTATTCCTATTACATTTAGGGATGGCAACGGACCGGATCCGCATGGATCCAGATCCATATCCGCACTCCTAGTAGCGGATCCGGTCCGGATCGGACGGATCTCAAAAATGTAAATCCAGATTCGGATCTGCCGGATCTGGACCGGATCCGGATTGGATCCGCGAATCCAATTTCTTACTTAAATTCTACAAATTTTTTAATTAATACATATTTACGACCATATTAATTTTCATAATTTTACAAAAAAAATTGAATAAAGATTCATAATCAAATATTAATAAACTAAAAAAAATGAGTCTTAAAAATAACCAAAAAAACACAAATTAAAGTTCTAAGTTTTTTATTATTGTTAATTTTTTAATAAAACGGATTTGCGGATCCGGATCTGGATTTATTTATTAAAATCCAGATCCGGATCCGTTTAAAGATAGCGGATCCGGATCCAGATCCATATCCAACGGATCTCAAAATTTAGGATCCATATCCAATCCGTGTGGACCGGATCTTGCGGATCCGGATCGGATCCCGGATCCGTTGCCATCCCTAATTACATTGATTGTGGCTCTTCTGCAAACAATTGCTTAAATAGACAAATACTGATGTAAGAAAAGAAGGAAACCTAGGAGAGTGAATAATTTGGATTTGGACCAAAATTAGACATACAATCATGTGCCTTTGATGGGTAACGTCTAGGTTGCACAGACACCGATACGGACACGGAGACGTATCGGACACGGGACACGGTGTTCGAAAATTTATAGGACATGGACACGGCAGGAAAAGAATCAATATACATATTTAAACAAAAAAATTCTAAGATTTTTATACCTAAAATATAGGTTTGGTTACTTAAACTATCACAATTTTCGTAAAATAACAAAACAAAAATTAAAGTCTTAGAAACACAAAGTTAAAATCAAATCTTAAAAGGCTCAAACAATTATACTACTGTAATATACTCCGTAATAATTAATTAGTTATTTAGTCTTAAGTAGAACGTTTATAGTATCAAGCAACCCTTATAAACATATAATGTTGTTATTTTATTAAAGTCCATAAATTCATAAACAACGTTAATTGTGTCCGATGAGTCTCTAAATAGTATGAATCGTGGCCGACACGTCTCAAAATAACATGAAACGTGTCCAACACGTCCTTAAATAAATTAAAAAAATCGGACACGATTTTTTAGGTGTCCGAGACGTATTGTCGTGTGTCCGACGTGTGTCGGTGTCCGACACGACACGACAGTTTGAAGGAGTGTCCGTGCAACCAAAGGTAACGTAGCACATATATACAACATGCTTTCCTTGTGTGATGGGTTGGACATCATGGTAGGGTCATTATGCATATTTTTAGTATTCAACAATTAAGATTAATAAAGAAAAGAAAGACTAACCATCAGATAAATTGTACAGGAAACGATAGTAGTTTTGAAACGACCAAGGTAAGAGTCTGCAACGAAGGCGGATATGAATAAAGCCATAGAAGAAACTACTTGCCATGAATTCACATTCTTAACCGCTGTTGCAAGCGGTTGTTTCATAACTGTTGTGAGATACATTATCAAATTTCCTGCTATCCCATAGTATGCAAATCTCTCTGTCATTTCCACACCTATATATGTGAATAAAACGAAAGATAATATTTTTTTCATCGAATTTCATAATCTCATATAGTTTATACTCGTATGTTAAATACTCTTGTAAGTAAACTAAGTGGGGAATGATGATGACACTCATAACCAGGTAAAAATAAAACAATTTTTTTAACAACATGCACAATTAAGTACATGTTTCCTTCCAAACTATTTTGAAACATTATTTTCTCTTTCATACACCTTAGCTACTCTTCATAATCATTATTCTTCTCCCTGCCTTTTCAATACAGAGTACAACAAAAATGATCTATCTTTCTCTGATTTTTTTTCTTTTCAAGTACTCCCTCCGTCCCTAATAAAAGATTGTCCCATTTCTCTATTATATGTGAGGAGTATTTTAATAAAACGTGACAATCTTAGTGGGACGGAGATAGTATATCCCACGACTCTTTTCCTCTCACAATTGGCAGTAGGGCAGAGACAATGACATATTCCTATAAAAAAAAGTTGATTATTTCTTGTGGGCGCTCTATTATTAATGTAACATGATCAATAAATCCATTTGAACGATAAATAAAAATATAGTTAAACTAAAAAAAATTGTTGATTCAAACAGTTAAATGTATTATATAATATATATATATATAGAGAGAGAGAGATGGGCTTCTATATAGAGATGGGTTCTAATAAGTCTCTTATAAGTATTGGATCCTTAAGTTCTCATCCCATCCGTTGGATGAGATGAGGATGGATGGACAAGATGCAACCTAATATTTTGTATTAAAAAAAAAAAGGAACATTTAGTATTCTAAAATAACTCCCATGATTTTAGGAAACAATAACTCTAATAATCACATGTATTCCTCATTCGTTCATTCACGTTACAAGTTCATCAAAACCTTTAAAAAAAACGCTCCTATCGATCATCACGTTCATTCATTCATTCAATCAAATTTGTGCTCGAAATTTCGTTACTATGAAGTCAATGATCGCGACATCTTCGTTCATTAACTGTTGATAAACAATTTATCGAGTATAACAATGGTGAGTTTCGATATTGCTTTCTTGTTTTGCTTCAAGTTTTATTCATTATCTGATTAATTTGCGTCAATTTGTGTTCATGTTTTGCGTCAATTTTTATGTTGATATTGCTTTCGTGGTCGCGTCATTATGTTTTGCGTCAATTTTCATGTTGATATTGCTTTCATGGTCGTGTCATTCATCATAGATTCATATGCAAATCGTAGAACACACAAACGGTGTGTATATATATATATGCTTTGTAATTTATACTGAAATCGCCATGGAAATCATTAAGATGCTGCTCAATTATTAGTTTTTGCGTTTACAATATGGGAAACTGCATACTGTTAAATGTCTGATTCATCATATGAAATTTGCGCACGCACAATATATTGAATTATTGTGGTTCATATACTGCGTTACTTTAATGTCTACCATCTGTTACTTTAATGTCGTGTTACTTTAATACACTCTAATCGTTACTTTAGTTCTTTTCATCTGTTATTGTAGTGCATTGTAGTGTCCTAAGAATTTAGGAAACTGTCATATTGAAAAAAAAAATATTGTTTCCTATAATAATGGGACGTGATTGCCACCAAAATAGGAAACAATATCAAAGAGTAACACCATATAAAAAAAATATTGCTTCCTATAATTATGGGATGTGATGACTTCAAAATAAGAAACAATATCAAAGAGTAAGATACTGCGTCATACTCTCACTTTTTTTCATTATATGAATTTTTTGGACTAACCTATATCTGGTGTTATTTTAATGAACATTATCTGTTACTTTAATTCACATTATCTGTTACTTTAATGTCTGACCTCTGTTAACTTATCCCTGATGTATAAGCATCCTCTGTTAATTTAATTCAATGTTACTTCAATGCACTTCATTTGTTACTTTAATTCTTGTTATCTGTTACTCCCTCCGTTCCAATGAATTGTTTGCCTTTGCTTTTGGCACCAAGGGCAAGAGATCCAATTAGAAGGTGACATGTGGAGCCGAGAGTCAAATTACACATAAAAAACATTCCTAAAATAGAAAGGCAAACAATTCATTGAGACGTCCCAATATGGAATAGGCAAACAATTCATTGGAACGGAGGGAGTACTTTAATCCATATTTCAAGTTTTGATTGTTTTTTTCGCCACGTTTATTGGCACTGTTATTGTTTTTTTTCAGTAGACGCAAAAGCACACGAATGATGAAGGGATGTGGGTGAGAATTTCCTCCATACATAGGGCATATCTTCAAAGATGTAGATGAGAAGAAGAAAAAGGAAACGTCATGTAAATCATCGTCTAACGATGAAGAAGAATCAGGAGAAGAAGAAGAAGATGATGAAGAAGAAACACAATTCTGAGTAGGACAATATATTGTTAGAGTAATATACATTATTCGTTAGAGTAACATTCTTGATTGGAGTAAAATGAGTTAGAATAACACACATTATGCGTTAGAGTAACATACTTACTGAGTTACAGTAACACAGTTTTAATGAGTTACAGTAACAAAGTTTATGATTATAATTTGATTTCAAATATCCAGTTCTTATAGTTACAGGTGTGAAACATTGGAATTATAATAATGGAGTTTTATAATTTTTGTTTTGGAGTATCCTTAATAGATCATACATTATTCTTTTGGTTGATTGAAAGTCTTGTTTTTGCAAAAGATTATTATGCAACATAATAGATTTTATGAGTTAAAGTAACGCATTTCATGAATTAGAGTAACACATTGTATGAGTTATAGTAATAGTTTTTGCAAGAGAATATTATACAACGTAACAAATTTTATGAGTTAAATTAACACCGTTCATAAATTAAAGTAACACGTCATATGAGTTAAAGTAACGCAGTTAATGAATTAGAGTAACACATTGTATGAGTTAGAGTAATAGTTTTTGCAAGAGAATATTATACAACGTAACAGATTTTATGAGTTAAAGTAACACAGTTCATGAATGAAAGTAACACAGTTCATGAATTAAAGTAACACGTTATATGAGTTAACGTAACATAGTTTATGGATTATGGCAGTAACATAGTAACATATATAACGTACAATGGCAGTAGGAAAATGATGATTTTTTGGTGAAGATGAAAAAAACTTAATTTTGAAGAAACTTGTTGTGTGAGAGAAGGAGGCAGTTAAAAAGATTGATGAGAGAGAGAAAAGATTTGCATCGAGATAATTAAGGAGGAGAGAGAGAAATGATATATTTACCCAGATTTGTTAGTTATTATTTCCTTAATTATGAAAACAAATCTTAACCATTAATCTAACATCAAATCAAGGGTTAAGATGAGGACTCACGGACTCAACATATATAAGTGGATTCACCTGATCCCACCTCTCTCTCTCTCTCTATATATATATATATATATATATATATGATCCTTTGAGACAAGTCAACTCGCCGCACCCGGTGAGACCAAATCTCAACCATTAGATTAAAATCAAATTAAAGGTTAAGATTAAAACAAAAGTTCATACATATAGACTTTTCTTCCCAAAAAACTAAAAAATCGAACAAAGAATAATTTTTATTTTCCGAAAAAAAAATTCCAAAAGAAAAAAATTGTTTTTTGTGTATACATTAATTCTTTTAGTTTATATTAAAATCAAATTGGTGTATATAAAAATCATTTTAGTGTACATAGTTACCGTTTTATCGTATATAACAATTCTACTATATCAAATATAAGTAAATATAACAATTATTCCAGTGTATATATGTTGACTAATTGATGTACATAGTTACCGTTTGGGTGTATATAAATAACAATTATTGTTATATAATGATAAATTTAATGTATAATTTAATTTAAAACTACGATTACACCCCAAATTCTTATCTATCATTTTTTTTGCTTTTCGAAAAAAAGTATCAAATACAACAATTATTTTATTGTATATTGAAATCATATTAGTGTATATAAAAACGATTTAGTGTACATAGTAATCGTTTAAGTGTACATAGTAATTAGTAACCGTTTTAGTTTATACGAGTATATAACAATTAATTTACTGTGTATATTGAGTTTTTAAGTATGTATATAGTGAATTTAATAGTGTACATAATGATTTTTTTAGTGTATATAACAGTTATTCTGATGTATGTAGTAAGTAGTTGTGTACATAATGAATTTTGTAGTGAATATGACAAATATTTTAATGTATATATTTAGTGTTTTAGCATAGTAACTGTTTTAGCATATATAACATTTCTACTATATCAAATAATCATATAATTAAGTACATATAACAATTATTTTAGTGTATATATATGTTGATTAATTTGTGTACATAGTAACCGTTTGGGTGTACATAACGTACTATGATAATTAACTTAAGGAAAATGATATATACAACCCTAAGGCATCAAATAAGGAAATAATCCTTTAATACAAGTATTAATTACATTGATCTGTGTGTAATTTGGGTTTAAATCTTTATGTTTTTACTAAGTATAGAAAATTTTAGTTGCTTAAATACAAGTATTAATTACATTTAATATATGTATATATTGGAGTTTAAAAATATTTGATATTTTATACAACAATTATTTTCGGATATAATATTTCAGTGTATAAATACTTATTTTACTGTATATATTTTTGTGTATACAATCATGTAATTGTATTTAATAATTATTTTAATGTATGTATTAAATTTTTAAGTATATATATATTAAGTTTATTAATGCATATAATGAATTATGTAGTGTATATAACAATTATTTGAAATCAGTGTATATTATTGAACACGTATAGACATATCTCCCAACTCACAATAAACCAATGCCAAATAAATACTACGTAGGAAGAGTTATAGTCATAAGTGGTTGTTATGTCCTTAGTATTAACACCAAGTTGAGGTTACGAAGAGCTTAAGATAGAATTTAAATAAACCCATAAATTTAACTTTATCTCTTTCCTTAATTGTTCATAAGCTTGAACTAATTTTCAGATATTTGATGATAGTCCATTCGTTTAAAATGACAACCATGCAGCTATGGTCATCAATATGTAATCAAGAAAGTGACAAGTGTGACACCTAAACCTCGCAGCTACTTTTTACCGTCGGTGCTTTACTTCTTACCGTCGGCGTTAATTACGTAAAATGACGACTTTGCCCTTGATATTTATTCTCGAAATAATATTACTTTAACATTTTATAGATTATCGATTCATTAAAACTCGATAATAAAACCGTTTTTTTCGGTTATCGTAATAAACCAAAACCGACTTCCTATATAATTAATATATGGAATTACGCAAAATGACAAGTTCTCCTTTGCAATTAATTCTCGAAATATTATCACATTTACATTTTATAAAGTATCGGTTTGTTAGAACTCGATAATAAAACCGTTTTTTCGATTATTGTTACGCCTGTGATTTTAAAAAGTTAATTAGATTAATTAACGACTTAATACAATTTAATAAACGTAATTAACAAATACGAGTAATACGCAAATTAAATTAAATCTCAATTAATCTACGACAATCAAGATTTATTATACAAATCGATGCAAATTAAAAGAAAAAAAATCCGGAAATGGGTCGGGTCGAGTGGGTTTTTCGACCCACTCAAGGGTCGTATTATTTTCTCTATAATACTTGAAAGTTTGATGTAAAACATAAAGTATGAGGTGGTGAAGTTGGTCACAGTGACAACTTTCATACAAGTGACCCGGGTTCGAATCCTCTTGTTTACACTTTGAATTTATCTTTTGAAAACTTAAAAAATAATTCAACAAACAAAATGCTATTGAAGAGGATCGAACCCCAGACCAACCAACTAGGAACCAAAGGACCAAACCACTGAACCACCATCAACTTACTGATGTTTCAAATGGTTGAAAACTACTTGTTTCGAAAAAAAAGAAAAAAAAAACCGGAAAAATGGACTAAGTCGAAAATATTCGTCGACTCTCGGATGGGGATGTCGACGAATTTTCTCGACAGGCCGATCCGAGAGTCGAGAAAATTCGTCGACATCCCCATCCGAGAGTCGACGAATTTTTTCGACTTAGTCCATTTTTCCGGGTTTTTTTTTCTTTTTTTTCGAAACAAGTAGTTTTCAACCATTTGAAACATCAATAAGTTGATGGTGGTTCAGTGGTTTGATCCTTTGATTCCTGGTTGAAAGGTCAGGTGTTCGATCCTTCTCAATAGCAATTTGTTTGTTGATTTTTTTTTTAATTTTCAAAAGATAAATTCAAAGTGTAAACAAGAGGATTCGAACCCGGGTCACTTATATGAAAGTTGTCACTGTGACCAACTTCACCACCTCATATTTTATGTTTCACATCAAACTTTCAAGTATTATAGAGAAAATAATACGACCCTTGAGTGGGTCGAAAAACCCACTCGACCCGACCCATTTCCGGATTTTTTTTCTTTTAATTTGCATCGATTTGTATAATAAATCTTGATTGTCGTAGATTAATTGTGATTTAATTTAATTTGCGTATTACTCGTATTTGTTAATTACGTTTATTAAATTGTATTAAGTCGTTAATTAATCTAATTAACTTTTTACAATCACAGGCGTAACAACAATAATCGAAAAAACGGTTTTATTATCGAGTTCTAATAAACCGATACTTTATAAAATGTAAATGTGATAATATTTCGAGAATTAATTGCAAAGGAGAACTTGTCATTTTGCGTAATTCCATATATTAATTATATAGGAAGTCGGTTTTGGTTTATTACGATAATCGAAAAAGACGGTTTTATTATCGAGTTTTAATAAATCGATAATCTATAAAATGTTAAAGTAATATTATTTCGAGAATAAATATCAAGGGCAAAGTCGTCATTTTACGTAATTAACGCCGACGGTAAGAAGTAAAGCGCCGACGGTAAAAAGTAGTCCCCCTAAACCTCTATGCAATCCAAGATAAAGTAAATCAAGTTGGAAGACTTTGACAAGATAATGATGAAAGCATAAATGAGAGAGAAAAAGGAAGACATTTACTTCGTATAAGCTATAAGCTTCAAAACTCAATTTTGGAAAATGTTAATTATTATGATACATACATATATATATATATATATTAATGTATTATTATGTATTATTAATGTATTATTAAGACATTATTATGTATTATATTAATGTGATGTTTTAAAATTTTCATCTAGAAATCTTTAAATTTTGTTTAACAAAAAGTAAAACGTAAAAAAAATTATAAAAATGAAATAATTAAATTCGTGAGAAAAAATGTTTTCATTAGAGTATAAATTTCATATTATTTGCTCAAAAAGTGATGAGTCTATTACATATATAAAAACATGAAAAACATTAAAAAGTATCTCACATCCACAAATTATGATGATGGAATGAAATTCTATATTATAAATAGGAGTAATCATTCGTTCTTATATATCACAAAAATCTTAATTATGAGTCTTAAAAAACTCTTAAGACTATAAACTTTTGAGTAAAAACTATCCCGCAACGCTAAATTCTAATAAGGTGATTAAATTCTATATTATAAATAAAAGTAATAATATTCACTCTTAGATTATAAACAAAAACTTATGAAGCTTACAAAATTCTTAATACTATAAAGTTTTTAGCAAAATTATTCCACATCTACAAATTATAATAAAGTGATGGATTTCTATTATAATATATAAATATAAGCGTAATCATTCGTTCTTAATTATAAATATGAATAAACAAGTATTTATTTTATTTTATTTAAATGTCTAAAACATAAAAAATTGTGATTTATGCATTAAATATCTTAAACTGAAACATGAAGCTAGAAGCATCAAATTGATGCTTCTACTTTTGAGGTTAAAAACCGAATTTATGGCTTATAAAAAATAGCTTTCAACTTGGAGAAAATGAGTGTTTGGCCAAGTAACAGTTTTTACTTTCTAAAAGCACCTAAAATAGTTGGGCCAAACATCACCATAATAAGGTGATGGATTTCGGTTTAATGGTATGAAAAAAAGAGGACAAAGAGGTATGATGTTTAAGCTCCAAACATCACCAAACATCACCATAATATACTTTAATGGTATGAAAAAAGAGGACAAGGAGGATATAATGCAAGTGACAGGTTTTGTGGAAGGCGTGCTGCCTTTCACCTACCTTGGAGTTCCTATTAAGAGTAGAAAACCAAACAAACAGGAATGCTTGGGTATCATAGAAAAGATGGTGAAGCGAATTCGTAATCTGGGAGCCAAAAAACTATCATATGCGGGTCGAATTACTCTCATTAACTCTGTCCTCAACTCGATGTACACTTACTGGGCCTCGATCTTCATCCTCCCCAAAGAGGTCATAAACAGAGTTGAAGCTGTCTGTAGAAATTTCTTATGGGATGGCCAAGCTGATTACAAAAGGGTGCCAATGGTAGGTAGCTTGGGACAAAGTCACAAGACTGAAGGAGGAAGACGGACTAGGAATCAGAAAGGCTAGCATTTGGAATATTGCAGCGGTTGGTAAACTCGTTAACTGGGTGTATGAGCAAAAAGACTGTCTTTGGATCAAATGGGTTAACACCAATTACCTGAAAGGAGCGGACTGACAGTCCTACAATCCCCCACCTGACTCCACCTGGACTTTGAGAACCATTTGCAAAGCAAAAGACAAGCTTAAAGATGGATATATTCAGGGTTCTTGGTCGACACACCCACTGGGTTACTCTATTGATCGAGGTTACCATTGGCTTAGAGGAAAGTTTCCTAATCCTGATTGGTATAATCTGGTATGGAGCAAATGGAATATACCAAAGCATTCGATCATTACCTGGCTCCTGCTTCACGGTGGGCTAAGCTTGAAGGATAGGCTGTACAAAATTGGATATAGCAAAGACGACAAATGCTGTATGTGTGACAGGGAGACGGAAACTGCTGAGCATCTCTTAAAACGAATTCGAAAGAAAATTGAGGACTGGACTGGTTTCAGACTTCCCCGGCCAGTTACATGAGTTCAGGGTCATTAAAACGAATGCGAATCTTATCCCTATGGCCACTACTACTGTCATATATGCAGTATGGTTGGCGAGGAATAATGCTAGAATGGATGGAATTGTCCAAAGACCGGAGTTCACGACAACGAACATCCAAGATACAATCAAATCCAAAGCTAAAGAGATTCTAAAAACTACTACAAACAACCAAGAAACAAAATGCTTACTTAAACTGATTTAATTTTGGTGTTCTTGTGTTGTCAGTCGGTTTTATGGTTTTTTTCTGGTCTTGTATGAGTTAGAGGTCCTCACCTCTCCTCCGCCCTTGTATATTGCTTGTGAATGATATAATAATACTCACATTTCACAAAAAAAAGTGATGGATTTCTATTATATAAATAAAAATAATCATTCGTTCTTCGTTAGATATGAACCAAAATCTTCCCGGTCTTAAAAACCTCTTAAGACTATAAAGTTAAATAAAATTATTCCACATCGAAAAATTATGATAAGATATTTAAATTCTATTATATAAATAAGAGCAATCATTCGTCATTGCTTATAAGGCTATAACATTAAAATTACCTCAATCGACAAATTATAATTATAATAAGACAATGAAATTCTATATTACAAATAATAGTAATCATTCGTTCTTAGATATTAAAAAAAACTTTTGAGTCTTAAAAACTCTTAATACTATAAACTTTTAAGTAAAATTATCTCACCTCGACATATATATTATAATATGATGATGGTGATTGTCTTCTATTATATAAATAAGAATTATCCCATATCGACAAATTATAGTAAGATGATGGATTTCTATTATTCCGTATATAAATAAGAGTGATCATTCGTTCTTGGATATCAACAAAAATCTTCCGAGTCTTACAAAGAGCTCTTATAAGACTATAAACTTATATAATTAAAATTACCCTACATCGAGAAAATTGTAATTATAATGAGGTAGTGAAATTCTCTATTATGTTTGATTCCCAAAAAACTCTTATAATTATAAACTATTAAGTAAATTATCCCACACCGATAAATAATAATAATAAGGTGATAAATTTCTATTATATAAATAAGAGTAGTCACATAAACTTACGTAAAATTATCCCACATCGACAAATTATCATAAGGTAATGGAATTTTATATTATAAATAAGAGTGATTATTCGTCTGTGGATATCAACCAAAAAGACCTAACGAACTCTTAACAGTATAAACTTTTAAGTAAAATTATCCCACATCGACAAATTATAGTCAGGTGATGGTATTTTATTACTCCCTCCGTATTTTTTTATATGACGTTTGACTTTTTTGAGGTGAGACTTTGACTTTAATTTTTGTGTAAATATATTATTCCAAAAATTTTAAAAATTGCACCATAAAATCCATTACGAAAAGAGCTTTCAAATGAGTATACATTTCATAGAATTTTTTCTTATGTTGTGAGAGATATTGAAGAGAGAAGGGGTTGTCTCGAAAAGTGAGAATGACTTATATTAAAAAACAGAGGGAGTATATAAATAAGAATAATTATTCGTCTTTGGATATCAACCAAAAATATTACGAGTCATAAAAAGAGCTTTTAACACTATAAACTTTTAAGTACAATTATCTCACATCGGCAAAATATAATAAGGTGATGGATGAATTTCTATAATATAAATAAGAGTAATCCATTCATTCTTAATTAGATATAAATAAGAGAAATCATTCGTTCTTACATATAAAACCAAATTTTTTTGAGTCTTCAAGAGCTCTTAAGTCTATAAAATTATCTAAAATTATAAAAATGAGATAATTAGATTCGTGGTAGAAAATGTTTTCATTAGAATATAAATTTCATATTCATATTATTTGCTCGAAAAAATGATGAATCTATTACATACTCTATAAAAATAGTATATGATGAAATTTTATACTTCCTCCATTTTCTTTATATCTTCCCATCCCCTTAATATATGGGTGAGGTATTATATTAGGATGGGAAGATATAAAGAAAATGGAGGAAGTATTATAAATAAGAATAATAATTCGTTCTTAGATATCAACAAAAATATATTTTGAGTCTTAAGTAAAAACCTCTTAAGACGATAACCTTAAGTAAAATTATCCCACATCGAAAAATTATAATATGGTGTTGGAATTTTATTATATAAATAATACGAGTAGTAATCATTTGTCTACAGATTTAACGATTATACAATACTCCGTATAACTAAGTTAGTTAACCCGTGCAACGTACGGACATTTAATCTAGTTAATTATATTTTGATCGTAAAAGCAAGTAAAAGTTAGGGATTTATAGCACCAAAGAAAAAAGTTAGGGATTTATATCATACGGAGCAAATGAAAAAGTCATTTAGAAACATGGGGCGAATATACCCTTTTCACAATAAAAATAATGATTATCATATTATAAATTTCTCATATTATAAATTTCACAATAAAAACATGTTTCGATGATTTTTTTACATATT
Organism: Agrostemma githago; assembly: GCA_958450325.1. Lineage (NCBI taxonomy): Eukaryota > Viridiplantae > Streptophyta > Magnoliopsida > Caryophyllales > Caryophyllaceae > Agrostemma > Agrostemma githago. The sequence continues at coordinate 43,643,673 of OY288244.1, forward strand.
AAAATTGAGGGTAGATCTTCTGAGAGACGGTCTCTCATTGACTTTACTGAAAGACTAAGTACAAACGGAAGTAACAGTAGTACTAAACCTAATAGAAGTAGGTACGATTAACATAAAATAGTATACAAATATAAAGGGGTACGCTTCTTATAAAAACAGGTACAAAACAAAGTTGTCATTTAAAGGTACGAATAGAACGTAAAGTGGTACCGAAAAGTGGTCTCTCAATAAGTTATTCAGAGACCGTCTCTCACAAGATTTTGTGTAAAATTGAATAAGTTGTATACTCCGTATTTGGTATGACGTTTAATTATTTGCTTCAATTCCATATTCAGTGATAGATGTATTTTGGAGGGATAAATTTGGCAAATTGTTATTCTCTTCATATGTAGGTCGATTTATCTTTACCTTTGTTCACTCAAACAATTTCTTAAATGCATACTTATGCACGGTAAAATGGACTTTAGATACACTGATTTTTTTATACAGTCAAATGAGTAGTACTAAAATCACATGCTTCCAATGTCGTGGCTAGCTTAGAAATTTACGATCAACAAATATGTTACACCGTCATTAAATTCTACCATAAAGATAATTATATCATTAGGCTTTGATTTTTTATTAAAAATAAGTTTTCTAGATTCTCATCGTGTTGGTGATCCTTCATCACATGTTCCTAATTCATATTCACCTTGAGAACTCCGTTTAAATAAAATATTTTTTTCTTTGGTTTGCTGTAGATGGATTAAGGTAAATTCGACGAGATAATAATAATAATAATAATAATAATAAATTGAGATGGAAGTGGGCTCACAGATGATGAAAATGGCGGATTTCCATCCTCCTTTGTAATTTTCAGATTGGTGATAATCTGTCTGCATGATGTTCAGAAGAATTTAGAGACTGTATAGCAAAAACAAGAGAAGGGTTTGTTGAATATTGTCTGTTATGATAAGTCGGAAGTTATTTGATCGTGAAAAAAGGATTAAGAGGTTAGAACATTTGTTTTTTTTAAAAAAGAATTATGGTTCGTTAAAATAATGAATACGAATGCATATGCAGCATTAATGATTTTGTTTATTTTGAAGGACTCTTGCCTTCACACTTTTACCATTTAAGGAAAAAAGTGTGAGGAAGGCGTCGAGTTACATTTGTATTCCATATCAACAATTTATAGTGTTGCTGTCAAACGATACATGTTATATTTAGTAAAGCGAAATTAGAAAGTAGCTAAATGTGGGGAGTGCAATGTAAATATGGACCAATAAAAATTGATGGAATACTAATAGAAATGCCAGAAATTGAGAGGCTTATATTTGTATTAAATTTGGATCACTCAATTTATTGTATGTTACTCCGTCCCATTCATTTGTTTGTCTTTTATATTCATTGTGAGAAATATTTTAATCAAAGGCAAACAAATGAATATAACGGAGGGAGTATGTAACGCCCGTAAAAATTTACAACTTGCTATCCGTCCCGTTGCTATTAAATCGGCTCTTATTGAGTCTCGTTATTTTTTATCCACCTTAATTTTGATCTTTGTAATAAGACTTTGATAAATTTTCGTTCAAAAATCCATTTTTAATTGCCTCGTTCGCAAATTTTTAATTAATCTCGAGAAATTGTTATTTATTCCTTTTCTACGCGATTTCGTAAATAACTATTTTTGAAACGTAATTTTAAATACTACTTTCTCGTAAACACGTTCTTATACGATTTCCGTCTACTTTTTTTTTTAAGTGATCCATTTACGATTTTAGTGCGAATCAGACTCAATCTGTAGCAGCCCCAACCGTTTCCCTCATCGGACCGAGATATTTTCGTTTCAATTGAGAGAGTAAAAAACTGACTCCACTTTTCTCTCCTAGTCCACGTTCTCCCTTTCCCCCCGTTTTGCAGTTACTGACTCCCCCAACTGCTCCCCAACTTCCGATCTGATCTTCTAAAAAAAAGGCAATTGAACGTATCTTCTCTACAAAAAAAGGCAATTGAAAGTACAACAACACAATAAACTGTTCTTCAACTCTTCTCAATTTTGATCCTTCTCTTCATTCCGTGTTCATCTTAATTCAAGGGTAATCATCGAAACCTATTCCTTCTTCCTACTTCTCAATTTATGATGCTAATAAGGGTCTTGTACCTTGTTTATAATTTTTTATAGGCTTTCGAGACAACCCCGAGGAGGACGAGTACATTATCGACTCCGATCATGATTAAGGTAACATCGACGATCTCGGTATAGCTTGATATTTTTGTCGTAGTTACATGTTTAGAATTTAATTTTTTTTGGCTATTATAGTATGTCAATTTTTCTTATAAAAGTTTTAGAATCGTTAATTTTCAATTATTTCGTTGTTGCCTTCGTTTTTACGAGATTATTGAATAAATCGTTATATTAGTTATTAAATCATAATATTTGGCCAATACACTAATATAATTATAAAGTTCTTGTTAAAACATAAGTTTTACAGATTTAGAATTTTTTTAAAGTCATTTAATGAATTTTTAACAGATTTCGTTCAAAAACAATTTAAAACCGATTTAATGTTCATACGCCTAAATTACTTATTTAAATCTGAAATTTTTTGTGTAAGTTCATTCTGACAAAATTTAATTTTATAGAACTTTTCGTAAATTTTTGAATTTTATAAGTGGGTGAGATAATTAATAGTCCTAAAAACCGTTTATCGTTAAAACCGAATATTCCTTTTAATTACTGATTTTTATTTTTAATTCTTGATTCGAAATAAAGTTTATGATATTTTCTAAAAAAATACTTATTTTCATGAAATTCGAGATTTAATAAAATAAAAAGAGCGATAAATCGTTATTTAACCTTTTAAAACGAAACCGATGATTAAAAGACGGTTTTTCCTTTTTTTTTAAATTCTGGAATTTTCATTTTTTTTTAACTGAAAAGTTTCTGGAAAATTTTGATTTCCTTGATAAGTTATGATTTTTGGACATCCGCGCACAAATCGTTTTGTATTTAGTTTTTATTTTTAATCGTTAACGTTTAATTAGCGCGTTTCCCGTAAAAGCCTTTAAAACCGGGTTTCCAGATTTTGAAAAAAAAAAATTTTCTGGACAGATTGTCTAAATATTATTTTTAATCATTTACCATAATTTTTAAACTATTTTTCGAAGCTTTTAAATGATAGAATCAATTTTTAAGCAAAATCGTGAATTATCGTTAAAATGCGATTTTACAACAATTTATTTATTTTTTTCCAGCAACTTCGAACCTTCTGAAAATTTAGTTGTTTCATCTTAAGTCACCCCTTATGTTATTCGAAAATGGTTTAAATGTTTAATAAAATAAAGAATGTTAAATAAATTACTTTTAGAAAGTTATGATTGCCGTAAAACATTATTTTATACTCGTTCCGTCGAAACTAATAATAATTAGGGAATTTTAGTTTTATATATTTTCGAAACACCCTAATTCATAACAATATGTTTGTGAAGTATTTCGATAATTCTTATAAATAATTCATACTCGATTTAGAACTTAATAATTGTTAAGGCCGAAAGTAGTAGTTTGCAAAATTAATAATATTTACTTTATAGTTAGAGTAAATTACTATTCTTGATATTTTTCTATGACACTATTTTCATCGTATTGTTATTCTGAGAAAATTTTCTAAAATAGAAAAGTTCCTAAAATAGAAAGTTTCCCAAATTAGAAAGTTTCCTTTTAGAACATTTTGATAATCCTATCGAATTACGACAACGACTTTGTTTTGGAGTTATGGAATAAGGACAAGTGTACGGGTAGAGTGGGCGGGGGATATGAACACAGTGAGTAATCCCACGGAAAGACTTGGAGAAAATACGAAGGAGGAAGACATGAAAGATTTCTTGGCATGTATAGCTGACTGCGACATGAATGATATTGCTTCTACGGGGGCGTTTTTCACATGGAACAACAAAAGAGATCCTCAGCACAGAATTTATAGTCGTATAGATAGGTTTATGATCAATCAGGATTGGAACTCCAAATATCCAACAATGCAAGCTCATTTCTTCCCGGAGGGCTTGTTCGATCATAACCCCTGTGTGATCTCCAACAATAATAGTGAAAACAGGAGAAGAACGAGTTTCAAATTCATTGATATGTGGGCCGGCCATAAGGATTTCATCCCCACATTTACGGAAGCTTGGAATGATAATATCTTTGGTACACCCATGTTCAAACTCGTTAAAAGATTGAAAAGGCTCAAACTCGGGCTAAGGAAGATTAACAGAAGCAGTTTTTCTGACATCGAAATCCGAACCACGCAAGCGAGTAAGGATCTTGAACAAGTCCAACTTCAAATTCAGGCTGACTATAATAGTGCGGACCTTATAAGGAAAGAACGGGAGTTACTGGAAAAACTGGGAGAGCTCTTGTCTGCCCATAATCTCTTCCTCAAACAAAAAGCCAAAGCACAATGGATTCATGAAGGGACAGGAACACGGCCTACTTTCATAGGGCGATCAAGCAACGTATATCCCAAAATAGGATATTGCAGATCACTGACAAAAACGGACAGACATATAATAAGCCTGATGATATACAGGCTGCTGATGAGCGTCAGATTGTCGCCTATCTAACACAATCAAACAATATTTATAAACTCCAACTAACTACTACGTAGTAGCGGCAAGTCGGGATCGATCCTCAGGGATAGGCTAGGTAAAGTCGGTCGAGTCAAAGTCTAAGCACGTTTGGACGTTCGGGATCTATTTTTGAGGTTTTTTTGGGTTAAGTCTACACTAGTCTACACTAAAAAGCTATAAACTACGAGAATCTAGTCTAATAAGGAGAAGGTGTTAGGGAGAGTCGGGAATCGTAAATCGGGTTCTATGAGTCTCGGAATCGGGTTTTAGTCACAACGTCAATAAAGGAAAAATGCCATCTTTCGGTTTCTTCACCCAACCCACCTATACCCGCTTTCGCGGCGAAAGGGTAAGTCTCAAGTTTAGCTAATTTCTACCCCGAGTTTCTCCATATTGGTAGAAATGAGTCAAGGTCGATTTAGTCGTACGCTCTAAGTCAACAAAGACACAAAAATCTCAAACTTGATAAATCAACAAGCAAACAACCCACCAACATCCCTCAATTCAAATTACCCAAAATCTTCCTCCCTTAACCCCCTAACAAGAAATCTACTCACTATTCATAATGGAAACTACTAAAACAATAACTAAGGAGAAATCAACTAAACCAAGTATAACAATTAAATCTAAGGGAAACAACAACTAAATTAAATCTAGACAAGAGATTAAATCTAGAACGAAATTAAATCTAACTAGAGATTAGGGATAGGAAGAGAAATATACCGACTATGGAGGAAAACGATAATAATAAAAATAAGGAGAAGCTTGATGAAGATGACAATGGATTTGTCACTAACCCTTTGAAAATCTCCAAAAGAACTTCGATAAAAACTTGAATATAAAGATGGAGTCTTTACACTTAATTAATTAGATCTAGAATAAGTGGAAATTTTTGGATTGTCACCCTTCAAAAATCTCCCTAATAATTAATCTACTAATAAGCTAATAATAATCTACTAATAATAATCTACTAACTATCTACTAATAGCTTAGGTAGTGTTGTGGTGGAGTTATGAAATGGTGTCTCCTTCTCAAGAATGAGGAGTTACATATATATATATATATATATATATATATATATATATATATATATATATATATATATATATATATATATATATATATATATATATATATATATATATATATATATATATATATATATATATATATATATATATATATATATATATATATATAGGAGAGAAAAGAGGGGTCAAAACCCTAGTCTTCTAAGCCCAATAAGGGAAACCCAAATGCCCATCAACTAAACTTCACCCTATCATTCCCATCCGGTGAAATTTCGCCCTGCGGCTTGACGAATTAATCCCACCGGGTGAAATTTCACCCGGTGAAATTTTCTTCTCATTTTGCGGTTTTTGGCGCTTTTCTCCATCGGGCGAAATTTCACCCGGTCATTTTCGCCCGGTCATTTCATCGGGTGAAATTTTGCCCGGTGAACTTTTTTTGTCCGAAATGTTATTCTGGGAGGAACACCGTCGGGCGAAATTTCGCCCGGTCAAATCTCATCGGGTGAAATTTTGCTCTGTGACTTCAGAGGGCTATAACTCTCTCGTTTGAACTTCGATTAGGGCGTGCGATATGTCGTTGGAAAGCTAAGAAGATAAGCTTTCACCTCCAACTAGAATCGCTTCTATCAGAGGTCTAGAACTCTAGATATATTCATTTGAAGTTCGACCTCTCCGGTGAAGATGCCCAATGGACTATTGTTTTTCCTTTTCGCTCAAGGTTTCACCTCTTGGGTTTGGACTTGGGGTTTGACTCGATCTCTTGACTTGCTCCTCAAGCTTCAATTCGCCTCTTTATTCACGAACACGTACCTAAAAGACAAAAACAAACAAAAGCAGTATGAAATTCTACGAAAAAGACGATAAATACGAAAAAACCAAATTCAAAATAGAAAATACGAAATATAGTCAAAAATGAGTTATATTGACGTTAAAGCACACAAAATCGAGTCAAATACGAGTGAAAATAGGGGATAAAATGGTCCAAATTTGCGTGTTATCAATTCCCCCACACTTAAACTTTACTCGTCCTCGAGTAACTCATTAGACTAATCTACGACCCATAAATAAATAACACGCAAAAACAAAAACACAAAACACAAGAACGAAAAACAAACAACACAACAAGTCACAAGTTTTCATATCAAAAGTCACGATTCTAAAATCCAACTAAAATATAGAATATGAATACTAATTACTAAATCGGTTGCAAGAATAATTATTACATATTTCTTGGCCTCGGTCCATGCTATGTCAGGATGTGTGGCGGAGATGGAAGGAGTACTCCCATGAAGTTATCGACGAAAGCATACAAGTCTCAGCCACTTGCAAAAACAAGGGCTAGGGTCGTTCTAATGGCCCAAGTGATATAAGAACAGATCCAAATGGAAGATATGAATATCAAAAAATACTCGGGGGAGGAGTCTTTTTTTTTTTTTTTTTTTTTTTTTTTTTTTCATTTTTTTTTCATTTCATTCATTCTTTTTTCTTTCTTTTTCTTTCTTTCTTTCTTTTCTTCTTCTCCCCCTTATTCTTTTGTTTTTGAGTTTTTGAGAATTTTTCTTTGTTTGCACATTTTTGATGTTTGAGCTCATTTGAATGGGAAGGGAATGCAAAACTCAATATCAATCATAACCAAACTCTTTTTTGTGGAGTATTTTTGTGAAATGATGGATCGTAAAAGGGTAAAAGTCACTTGGGTTATAGTCACCTAGACAAGAATACAAGGTCGAAATCACAACACGGGAGGTGGAAGGTGGACATAAGCGAGGTACACACCCGAGCGACTTACAGTAGGAGGACAATCAATATATAATACTTAAGATCAACCAACAAGTAAAAGAAAAATCCATACTCTTTAAAGAAGTTGAGAGTTAGAAAAATGATTTTATCAAGGAAAACAAGTGAAACACGAAAACAAAAATCATTTTGGAATTTTTGAAATTTTGAAATTTTTAGGATTTTTCAAGTTTTATCAAAAGAAAACACAAAACAAGACAAGACAAGACAAACAAAACACAATGCTACGATCCATAACGACCACAAATAGACATATAAACTCCACCAAAGTATCCTCCAACAACAACATCAACCAGAATCCCAGAGCAACGATTAATCGTCAATCCCCCCACACTTGAACCGAACATTGTCCTCAATGTTCAAAATTAAATTAGAGAGGGAAAGGAAGGGTGGGTAAGAAATTACCTTTTAAAGCATAAGTTGTCCCCCACACTTGAACAATTCCGTGCTTCTCATCCTTTTTCATCCATTGTCATTGTTTGTTGGAGGTACCTATAACAAAAAAAAAAACTAAACTAAGCCGTTACGGGGCAATTAACGGGCCCGCTCCGTCCCTTCAACTCACATCGAAATACCTATGAGGTAAGGTACTCCCATACAAGGCAAGTTGGGTTTTGCTCAAAAATTGCGGACGCAACTAAACTCACACAAAACACAAACGAACAAACACACACACACACAAACAAACAAACAAGAATAGTTGCATCCAAACATGAAAATACCGAATCCCTCATCGAGACGGCGGGAAAGACACCAATAGTTTACTCGAGACAAGTAAAAACATTCCAAAGTTAGTTACTCAAGATGAAGTGGACTAAAGTCTAATAGGATGACATTAAATCACTAAAAACATTGATGATTTATCTAGGTCCTCTTAATCAACTAAAAAGCGTACAACGAGGCGTTAAACGGGATGAAAATGAGTGAACCATGGAGTTAGTCGACACTGGAGGTAAGTGTAATCCCGACCTTTTCGCAAAAGCAAAGAGGATCGTCCCAAACCTAAAGATATCTTCAAGTAGGGTCACCTATATAGGCACGGGATCCGGTAACCAAGGCCTTATCACTTCATGGGGGGTCAAGGTGGTCAAATGCAAACCCCGATGTAAACATCCTAGTAGACAAAGTGGACTCAAGCTAAAAGATCAATGCAATTTTTGTTTTATTGTCATACTAGTAGAATAAGGCCAAAATCAAAATGTGTCACTAACAAGGGAAGGTGAGCACTCGTAAGCAAGTCTCACAATCGGGTTTTCGAAAACATTTACCTAAAAAACAAACAAAACAAAACACAAAAGAACACAACGAAAACAAAAACAACTACAAGTAAAGCCAAGTACTCCAATCTTACTCAAATAGTCAACACAATCTCAACCACCAATTCCAAAATGTTCACCAAGTGAACCTCCAAGGCATACAAGCCCATACTCCCATGTGAATAAGGGAAGGGGATAAAAATAAGGGTAAAAAGGGATTACCAAATAGTCTTCACTTTTAATACCTCATGTCCTTATGGTATAAAGTGGGTGGTATTCCTGTAAGAAAGGAGAGAACAAGGCAATACAAGAAAAACACTAACTACAATCCCACAACAACTACTAGAAACAACACAATTACAAATACTCCACCAATCTTCCAACAAGATACAAGCAAACATCAAAATCCACAATCCAAAATAGAATAATCAAGTAGAATCTCTTCCAAACTTGATCACTTCTAAATTCTTCATCATCTATCCATGTTGCCTTCTTGTTGGAGATCCCTACAAACAAAAACAAAACACAAAAAGCGTAAATATGCACTAAAAAGCTTGGGTTGCCTCCCAAGAAGTGTGGTTTTGGCTAGGACTGCCAAACCTTAAAGTTTGTTTGTCTTCAAAGTGTAATCTCCACCATACCCATCAATGGCTCGGAGGAGTAAGTCAAAGGCTCTAGAAGAGTCTTCAGAAGGGCTCATGTAGCCGAGCCAAGCTATCATGAGAAGCTTCCAAGTCGGAAGCGATAAGTAGTCTTCACATCCACGATGCCTGGGTTTGTAGTGATCTCCCGGGTCTTTCCACTTCACAAGTCCAAGCGACCATTTCTTTACAAAACACCTTCTAGCTTTCCAAAACTTCACAATCACACCACTCAACATGAAAGACGGTTTAGGCTTTAATTCTCCATTGAACATCCCCATATCTTCTCTATCGGAAATGGAGGAGTCACTAACAATGACATACCAATACATCAATGGTTTTACCCCTTTAATCTCAAAGCTATCACCAAAAGAGCCTTCAATTTTCTCATTCAAAGAATTTTCAATTGTGTCATCTTCCTCAACAAATTCTTCATGAGTAGGGGATTCAAAGCATAAAGAGTCAATGGTAGTGAGTGGTTCATCCCAAATACAAGGTTTAGAGAAATTGATCTCAACAATGGTGTCCTCTAAAGGGTGTTCCTCAAAAATCCCCGACACATTGTACATCCTCATATCTTCTTCAAGTTACGGGCCCATATCCCTAAATCTCAAAACGTCACTTGTCCCCATATCATTGTGAAGGAGAGATTCGAAACTTTTACCGGCGGTTTCTATTTCTCCTAAACCAAAGTTTAGCTCACTAGCAAAGGACTCGTGATGTTCTTCAACATTCTCGCACAAGGGCAACTTGATTTCATCATCATTCCAAGACTTAACAACATCCATTACCTCATCCAACTCATCCCAAAGACTCGTATCCTCGACATTCTCGATTGCATTTTCCATGTGACAATTTTGGGATTCGAGTTCCTTGTTGGGAGTAAAAGTGGTGATCTCTACCCTTGATGACAAGATGTTGTCATTCTTATCGATATCTTCAAGGATCACTACTTCACCTTGAATGAGTTTCTTGGATTGCCTTTTGGAAGAAGGAAACTTGATGTCTATAGACTTTTCACCATTTTTCACCCCACTAGTGAGGGTTGATTTTTCTTGAACGACCTTGGTGAATGGCAAGGAGACTTCTACTTTTTCGATCGTGTCCACAAGTCGGCTACACTTGATATTATCTTTTTGAATTTTAGCTTGTTGCGGAAATGGTAAAGTTGGCGCATAGATCGATGGAGGTGGAACATTGGATTCCTTCTCCTCAATTGCTTGCTCGGTCACTTGCCTTCTAGCTTCCTTCAATTTTCGATGTTTTTCTTCGGCCTTTGCAACTAACTCAAATTCTTCTCGAATTCCCCGGTTTTGTTTGGGAGAATCGGGAGTAGTGGCATGAGGTGTTTTTTGTTGTTGCAAATTTGAGGTTGTTTTGGTACTCAAGTGATTGTGAGGGTTTTCAAGCTCCTTTCCTTCTCTTTTGATAACAACATGGGTTTGGCATGGTGGATCCCTTAGGTGTTGAGGTTTACCGGGAAAGTCAAGAGGTGGGTGCACGGGAACGACTGAGGCTTTGGATGCTTGTCGAGATTTCAATAGTTCGATCCTTGCCTTGTCTTTTGCATTTTCATTCATCAAATACTCTATTGTTCTTCGCAATTCATTTAATGAATTGTCCCATTGACCGCTTCCTTTACTTTGTTGATAATTACCTTGATTGCCGAAGAATTGAGAGGGTTCATTGTAGCTCTGAAAGTTTAATCCTTTATGACCTTGATTACCTTGGTAATTCGGGTTTCCTTGATACACTTCGTTGACTAAATTCTTTCTCATATCAATGGTCGAACCATACCCTTGACCACTACCTTGACCATGTTGATAATTACCTTGATTTCCATAAAAAGGAGAGGGTTCGTTATGTCTTTGAAAATTGAATCCTTGGTACCCTTGATTTGGCCCTTGGTTACCTTGATAGTTGCATTGATACCCTTGATTGAATCCTTGATCCTGATAATTACTTCCTTGATTAGGGTCGTTGTTCCCTTGATTTGCACTCTGATCATGGAAGTCCCTTTGAACATGATAGTTTCTACCTTGATTGTTGAAGTTTTCTCTTTGATAAGGAGACATATGTGGAGGCACTTTGACAGACCCTTGGTTGGAAAATGTTTGTTGATTGGAATTGAAGGGTCTTTGCTTTGGAGTACGCTTTGCATTCATAGCCTCAAGTTTCTTGGTTAGCTCTTCCTTTTCCAATAGGAGTTTCATTTCATTGATCATAGGAGAATTTTCATCTCCCATATTCTTAATAAGCTCGACTTCAACTAACTTTTCTTTGGAAGAACATACATGTTCAAAAGCATCTTCTTGAGGGAGTCCATGGAAGGTGTCTAGTTTTTCTTCATTGATCAAGGAATCTTTAAGCTTAAACTCATTCAGATTGGTTCCATAGGAAACGGGGGAAGAAAAATCCTCGTGAGTGAGTTGTGAATGTGAATCAAGAGTTATCATGTTTGCTTTTTGAAGGCTTTTTGATGATGGGGGTGATTTGGGAGGTGAATGGGTTGGAGAATTTTCTTGTGGAGATGGTGTTTCTTGTGGATTTGGAGTGATGAGAGGAGTTGTAGAAGGTGAATTTTGTGGAATGAAAGGTGTAAGTGGATTATTGGAAGAGTGATTTATGGTCGTTGATAATATGGATGGATTTGGAAGGGATGGAGGGATAGTATGTATGGTTCGTGATGTGAGGTACGGATGTGGAATCACTCTAGTTGAGATATTTATCGGGAATCTCAAGGCTTGAAATGCCATCTTTGGCTCGGGATTGAACCGAAGAGGCAATAACCTGTTCATGGCAAACACACTCAAATAGAAGGTGAGTCTCCTAGCACCAAGTGGCACTAGGGTAGAGGGAGAACAATGACCAAACACGAAAAGACTAAAAATCAACTAACTAATCGCTGTCCCCGGCAACAACGCCATTTTGATGCGCGTCAGATTGTCGCCTATATAACACGATCAAACAATATTTATAAACTCCAACTAACTACTACGTAGTAGCGGCAAGTCGGGATCGATCCTCAGGGACGGACTAGGTAAAGTCGGTCGAGTCAAAGTCTAAGCACGTTTGGAAGTTCGGGGTCTATTTTTGGTTTTTTTTTGGGTTAAGTCTACACTAGTCTACACTAAAAAGCTATAAACTACGAGAATCAAGTCTAATAAGGAGAAGGTGTTAGGGAGAGTCGGGAATCGTAAATCGGGTTCTATGAGTCTCGGAATCGAGTTTTAGTCACAACGTCAATAAAGGGAAAATGCCACCTTTCGGTTTCTTCACCCAACCCACCTATACCCGCTTTCGCGGCGAAAGGGTAAGTCTCAAGTTAAGCTAATTTCTACCCCGAGTTTCTCCATATTGGTAGAAATGAGTCAAGGTCGATTTAGCCGTACGCTCTAAGTCAACAAAGACACAGAAATCTCAAACTTGATAAATCAACAAGCAAACAACCCACCAACATCCCTCAATTCGAATTACCCAAAATCTTCCTCCCTTAACCCCCTAACAAGAAATCTACTCACTATTCATAATGGAAACTACTAAAACAATAACTAAGGAGAAATCAACTAAACCAAGTATAACAATTAAATCTAAGGAAAACAACTAAATTAAATCTAGACAAGAGATTAAATCTAGAACGAAATTAAATCTAACTAGAGATTAGGGAGAAGAAGAGAAATATACCGACTATGGAGGAAAACGATAATAATAAAAATAAGGAGAAGCTTGATGAAGATGACAATGGATTTGTCACTAACCCTTTGAAAATCTCCAAAAAGAACTTCGATAAAAACTTGAATATAAAGATGGAGTCTTTACACTTAATTAATTAGATCTAGAATAGGTGGAGATTTTTGGTATTGTCACCCTCCAAAAATCTCCCTAATAATTAATTTACTAATAAGCTAATAATAATCTACTAATAATAATCTACTAACTATCTACTAATAGCTTAGGTAGTGTTGTGGTGGAGTTATGGAATGGTGCCTCCTCCTCAAGAATAAGGAGTTACATATATATATATATATATATATATAGAAGAGTGAAAAGAGGGGTCAAAATCCTAGTCTTCTAAGCCCAATAAGGGAAGTCATTCAGACTGGACCCTGCTGTGAGACTGAACACTGCAACATTCTCAATAAAATTGTATTTGATAAAGAAATTCGAGACGTTGTGTTCTCTATTCCGAACGACAAAGCCTCTGGCCCCGACGGATATACAAGCGGATTTTTCAAATCGGCTCGGAATATAGTGGGTAATGATGTGTGTACTGATGTCAAAGACTTCAATAGTGGCCAGCTTCTCTAACAAGTGAACGCCACTAATATTATTCTCATACCTTAAACGGAACGACCTGATACAGTGCATCAGTTTAGGCCGATTGCCTGCTGCAATACCATCTATAAAATAATTTCCAAGATCCTTTGCAATCGTCTAGCTGCTATCCTCCCGTCGTTGATTCAGAAAAATCAAGGGGCATTCGTGCAAGATAGATCCATCCTTGAGAATATCCTCATTTGTCAAGACATTGTCCAACATTATAATAGAAAGTCAGCCTCCCCGAGATGCCTACTGAAAATTGACCTTCAAAAAGCTTATGACTCGGTTGAGTGGGGTTTCATCGATGATATGCTCCAACACTTGAACTTCCCAGAAAAATTCAGGAGACTCGTTATGACTTGCATCTCGACCCCTAGATACTCTTAACATTAATGGTGAAGGATTTGGTTACTTCAAGGGGAGACGAGGACTTCGTCAAGGTGACCCCACTTCTCCTCTTATTTTTGCCCTCTATATGGAGTACTTAAGCAGGCTGATTCTTTACGCTACAGAAAAGTGGCCTTTCAAATACCACCCTAAGTGTAGTCAACTGAAGCTAACTCATCTCATATTCGCTGATGATCTCATGCTTTTCTGCAAAGGGGATGTGTAGTCCATAATTTTAATGGTTCGGTCATTATCGTCTTTCTCTCATGCCTCTGGGCTTACTATTAACTCTATGAAATCGGCTATTTATTTCAATGGTGTGAAGGATGAATGCAGGAGAGACATTATTCAGGCAACTGGATTTGTGGAAGGGGAATTACCATTCACTTATCTTGGGGTCCCTATCAAAACGAGGAAACCTAACAAACAAGAATGTGCTCTTATTACTGAAAAAATGGTCAAGCGAATCCGGGGTTTGGGAGCTCGGAAACTTTCGTATGCAGGTAGAATTACTTTTATAAATGCGGTGCTTAACACGTTATATACTTATTGGGCATCGATTTTTATCATTCCCAAAGGAGTCATAAAAAGGATCGAAGCAATTTGTAGAAATTTCCTCTGGGATGGTCATGAAAATTTCTGGAGAGTACCATTGGTCGCATGGGATAAGGTCACTAGACCCAAAATGGAAGGGGGTTTAGGGATCAAAAGAGCGAGCCTGTGGAATGTGGCTGCTGTGGGGAAACTTGTTAACTGGGTCTTTGAACAGAAGGACTGCCTTTGGGTTAAATGGATCAACACTACCTACCTGAAAGGTGCGGACTGGAAAGACTATAATCCACCGTCTGATGCCCCTTGGACGTGGAGAACTATATGCAAAGTAAAAGAGAGAAACTTAAGGATGGGTTTGATAACAATGGATGGTCAGCTAGCCCACAAGCATACTCCGCTGGTGTTGGGTATCAATGGCTCAAAGGGACTGAAATCAACCCGGACTGGACTCAGATCGTTTGGAATAATTGGACGGACCTGAAGCATTCTGTTGTCACTTGGTTAATGCTTAATGACGGTCTAAACCTTAGGAGCAAACTCTACAGGATCGGGATCTGCCCTGATGATGCCTGCTGCTTTTGCGAAACAGAAATAGAAACAGCGGAACATTTGTTCCAATGCTGTACGTATAGCAACTTCATACGGACTACAATTAAAATCAAGTTTGACTGCAACATACTTAATATTCAGCAACTTAATGACTGCAGGCTTAATACAGTGAAAGGAAAATTCGAAGCCATGATTACCAATGCCTTGATTTATACGATATGGATGACTCGGAATACAACGACGTTGAATCAATCCATGAAACGACCTGAGATTGCTGTTAAGTGCACCATCGAGAATGTCAAAACACGAATCAAAGAAGTACTGAGCTTAGTGAAGAATCTAAATGAGGCAAATTATCTTAGGAATCTGATTTAATTTGCCGTCGAGGTTTTTTTGTGCTGTTGATTGTACCTATCTTTTGATCCTTTAGGTCGGGTGATTCTTATCTCCCTGTACCCAACTCTTCGATGTAATTCTCCTGTGAATGATATATATATATACTCACATTTACACAAAAAAAGTGTACGGGCAGAAAAATACAGTCTAGGGTATACGTTTTGCCATCAACTATAAAGCTGGTGTGTCTATGTGAGACACATTGGTCGTTGAAATGAGCATGGTTTGTGTTCAGGAGTGTGTATATTTTGACCTTAAACTTAGATATCACATCGTGTAAGTCGCCGTCAGGTTGAACTGGATTACGGTTGGTGTCCAGGAGGGGTGTACATTACTTAAGCTAGGACCTCGCTGCACGCAGTCCTGTTATAGTTGAGTTGCTTAGTTAGAGACTAAAGTCTATTTGTTTTGACTGAATTCTCGAACCTAGTTTAGTATGATCCTAGTGAAAGTTTATTTCGTTACACTGATTGATTTCCATAACGACGTTATTATTATGGACTGACATTGATTTGCAGGTTCGCAATCATTTCGAATTATTTTACCGTATCATTTTAAATGTTTTCCATTTTTCAACTATTTTGATATATTAGTAATTGTGCTTTAATATCATGTAATATGGCTGGGAGAACGTCGTTGTTACTCCCCACTAAATTGTGGCTGTTATGTTTATAACATGACAAGTATTATATGTTCGGGTTTGTGTGAACTAGCGAGCGGCATTTGGTCTTACGCCGTTGTATTTATTTTCATATTTTGGTTTGAATGTTAAAGATTTTTGAGGATTTTAATTTTTGTCCTTTTTATATAAAGTGACAGTTGTACTGACTTACCTTTAGTTAATAAAATTTAGTTATCAGTGTGTTAATCCCAACTCGACAGTGACTCCGCCACTGTTTCGCATTAGAATTTATAGGGGATTACAGAGTAGTATACTAATGTAAATCCCATGCACACACATGATTTTCGTAAAGTGGAGTATATAATTTAGCAAATTATTAGACGAAGAATAATATAATTTTTTTCAACCTTATATGATGTTGTTAATATTTTTTAAAGATGAATAAGTAGGAAAAAAAATGCTTTCTTAATTAATTGACTCTGTTATTCAAAGCGAATAACAAATGTAATCCCCTATAATTTCTAATGCAAAATAGTGGTGGAATCACTGTCGAGTTAGGATTATATCACACTGATAACAAAATTTATTAAATAAAGGTAAGTCAATACAACGGTCACTTTTTATAGAAGGGCTAAAAATTAAAATCCTCAAAGAGTGTATCGAAAAATCCAAAACATAAATATTAAATCAGTAGTGCAAGACCAAATGCAGCTCGCTAGCTCACACCACAACCCGGAACATAAAATATCTGCCATGTTATAAACATAACAACCACAATTCAGTGGGGAGTAACGACGACGTTCTCCCAGCCATATTACATGACATTAAAGCATAATTACTATTATATCAAAATATTTCAAAATGGAAAACGTTTAAAACGATATAGTAAAATAATTCAAAATGATTGTCAACTTGCAATGTCAATATCAATCAATACTAATGACGTTATGAAAATCAATCAGTGCCACAGAATAGACTTTCACTAGGAGAATATTAAAACTAGCTTCGAGAACTTAGTTTAAAGAAATCAAACTCGATCTCTAACTAGGCTACTCAAACATAATAGGAAGGTGACTTATAATGCGAGGTCCTACCTTAAGGAAATATGCACACCCCTCCTAGAAC
The DNA here is from genome assembly GCA_958450325.1 of Agrostemma githago. NCBI lineage: Eukaryota > Viridiplantae > Streptophyta > Magnoliopsida > Caryophyllales > Caryophyllaceae > Agrostemma > Agrostemma githago. The sequence continues at coordinate 43,660,954 of OY288244.1, forward strand.
ACCAAATGTGCCAAGTTCAACCCGACGGCGTCTTACATGCGAGGTACGAGCATAAAGTCAAAATGAACATACACTCCTGGACAAAAACATGCTTAGTTCAACAACCAATGCATCCCGCTCGGATACACTAGCCTTATAGTTGATGGCAAAATGTATACTCTAGACTGTATTACTCTACCCGTACACTTCCTTTATTCCATAACTCCAAAACAAAGTCAATATCGTAATTCAATAGAATTATAGTTCGTTCTTCAAGGATGGAACTTTATAAATATATAATTTTGCTTGAAATAATTGTTCGGGTCAAAAATTGGCACCTTCAGAATACCACGTGGCATAATACGAGTGGATGGTCAAAAAGTAAGAAGTCAAGGGCCAGCTACGCAAAGGTTCACGGTCCGCAGATAAAAGTCAAAACCAAAGGTCGCAAGACGGAAGTCAAAATTAATCAAACATCGTCAAGTCAAGTAAACTCGGAGTAATACGTAATGATGGGTTGAGCAAAGTATAAGAGTGAATGAGACTATGAGCCACAAAATAACACCAGCCAAATAGACAAAGTAAAAACCTATCCCATACAAGAGAAAGGGGGCAACATCTCTTCTCACAAAGGAGGGAATCTGCCTGGAGACTAGGAGGGGAAGAAGGAACTAAATGCAAGAATTGTAACGGTAGTCAACACAATCAAAGGTAATAAGGGAGATTGAATGCTGAAGATCTCCCATAAAGGAGGAAGATAACGGTGAGCAACTGTATAAAAGGGAAGGAGGAGGCATTCAAAGGGATTATCCAAGTAGACCAAACCAAAGCATACTCAACACTAAAATCCGAGCAATCAACCATAGATAAATTATTCCTACTTGTATTCTTTTCTTCGTTCTTATTCCACTCATAGTTGAATTTTGGCGGGATTCCGACTCCTCCCGCGGTTTTTCCCACATCGGGTTTCCGCGTCACCAAAACTTTGTATGTGTTCCTTTTCTTTTTGTTGTTCACTAGATCCGAATTCGCCAACCATAGTTATAGGACGATCGCTTTGACCCGCAACCGAAATCTTAGATCCGGTAAATTTTTACCAAAACAATTTGGCACCCACCGTGGGGCAAAGTGATCACTTCCTATAAACCAAATCCTACCGTGAAGCAATATCGTGACGTCATGACCGGATCCGGCCAAAGTTCTTCCAGCAGTCAAGGAGCATCAACTCAGCTCATTGGAGGAGGGTCATCCCCAGGATCAACAGAGCCGGTTTTCACACCCCTCACCCTGGGAATTCCCACCAGCCAAGCGGTGAAACCCACGTTATCAGTGTCTAGGCCTCCTATAACGCCTAAAACCTCTGGGGTCACCAGCTCCACCAAAGCCAGGAAAGAGAGCATACCAACCAGAACCTCGACACCAGGAGGATTCATGGGAGAAGCTTCCAGTGGCGCGGGGTCACCAGACCTGATGCAGAGTATGCTCCAGGGAATCAATGCTCTGCGCCAAGCAGTAGAAACCCTGCAGAAGAACAACCAAAATATCAAGGCTCGGATCTTGGCAGCAGACAAGACTCCAGTTGCATCGCTCCAGATGTCACCAGAGATCCTGCCCCTGATGCCTAGGGGAGAACCCAGCACCCGTAGGGAATCAACAGCTGGCTGGGAGACCACCAGAGAAGTCCCTTCAGAGTTGGTCACCAGATTGGAGCTAGGATTGACTCCACCAGGCCCGTTTATTGAACCCCAAGGGTTGGGTTACTTGACCTATGGCCCCACACCCGGCAGATCTCCTACCGCAGGTAACCCTCTCTCCGGCATCGAAAGTCAGGAAACTAACTCATTGTCTTTCGCAGCCACCCCTGTCCACCAGGCGCAAGGATGGCAATTTGTAAGTCCACCAGGGATGACCACCTTATCCAACAACCAGTCCTCTGGAGGAGTGTGGACAACGCCTACCCCCAACCAGCAGACACCAAGATGGCAGCAAGGAACCCCAGCCAGTATGGCGACCCCCGATAGCAGCCCACATCCCGGAGGAACCACTCCAGCAGGCACCAGAGTGGCAGCCTAGATCCGTGACAGCAGCAACACTTTTATCTCCTCCTCCTAGTAGTCAACACCCTGGAGGACCTTATGCAGTAAGTACTCCTTTCAACTTTTCTTCTCCTGTCTCTAACCCTCTTGCAGGAACAATCAGCACAGAGGATCAGCAACGCCAGGAACTAAAGGAATTGAGAGACCTGATCAACAAGATTCCTGGAATGCCACGCCCCTGGAGAGAGCAGCTAGGGACAGATACGCAGATTCGCCCTTCATCGACGATCTAGCCTGTGTTGCTGTACCCAAGGGCTTCATGCCATCAGCGATGACGCTTTATGATGGCACTACAGACCCCCTAGATCACATCAACTAATACAAACAGAAGATGATGGTGGTGACCGCTACGGGGCCCCTGAAGGAAGCCTGCATGTGTAAGGGGTTTGGCTCCACTCTGTCAGGAGCAGCCCTCCATTGGTTCGTCGGTCTGCCTAACCGAAGCATCACCTCCTTCGCTGACCTGGTCTATGCATTCAACCAACAGTTTGCCAGCAGCAGAAAACCAGAAAAGCAGACCAGTGATTTGTATCGGGTGGTGCAGAAGTTCGAAGAATCCACACGCGACTTCCTCAACAGATTTAACAAGGAGAAAGTAACCATCCCCAGATGTGATGTACCCACTGCTATAGAAGCCTTCCGCCAAGGGCTCCACCAAGATTCAGACCTCTATAAGGACCTCACGAAGTACCCATGTGCCACATTCGAGGATGTGCAGACCAAGGCGATGACAGCCATCAGGCTAGAAGAAGATTCAGGCCCCAGAAGGGCTGCGTATGGTTATCAGCATGTCACCAGAAAGGCGCCAGCAGAAAAGAGGGGTGAAAGATCAAAGCCCTATGACAGGAACGTGAGCAAGGTTCCCGAGGAGAAAGACTGGAAGGACAATCCGGGATTGCCACCCAAAGTAAGTGAGTATGGGTTCTCTACCAACCTTGCTGGGGTACTCAAGGCTCTAAGGGAGTTAGGGCGCAGAGTCAGGTGGCCCAGGAGACAGGAGTACACCAGTGACCGAAGGGATGCCAGTAGGAGGTGCGAATTCCACGACGACATTGGACACCACACCGATGAGTGTGTCCAGATCAGAAGGGAGGTTAAGTTCCAGTACGATCAAGAGAATCTGGGTCACCTCATGTCCAGAAACTCTAGCAGAATAAATGCAGCAGATCAAGTATTGCCTTCTCCACCTCCAATATGTACCAGAATTGTCAAGGTGATCACAGGAGGATTGGAATTATGCGGGCTGACCTACTCAGCAGCCAAGAGACATGCTTCTCAGAACAGAGGAGATAGACCAGAGCACTCCTGCAGAATCAGTTGCAAGGATCTTCCAGCTGTCACCTTTGACGAAATTGATGCGGAAGCTACCCCAGAGATGCACCATGACTCATTAATAATTACTCTCTCCATAGGGAATTGCACCGTGAAGAAGATTCTGGTGGACACTGGGAGTTCAGTCAACCTCATCATGCTGGAAACTCTCCAGAACATGGGGTTTAGCGAGAAGGATCTAACGAGGAAGGCGGTGCCCTTGGTGGGTTTTAGTGGTGAGACCAAACATTCTCGGGGAGAGATCACCATTCCTACCTATGCCGGAGGAGTGAACAAGCAAGTACGGTACCTAGTCATTGATGGACCCTCCACCTACAACGTGATTCTAGGAAGGCCTTGGATCCATGAGATGAAGGCAATCACCTCCACCTACCACTAGTGCCTGAAGTTCCTTACACCCTGGGGAGTGCAGATGATCAACGGAGACCAAGAGGAGGCCAAGGATTGCTACAGGGTAGCCCTTAAGAAGATGGCGAGCCCCCCCAGCATAGCAATTACATAGCCTTCATCTGCCTCTGCAGGAGTACGTAGAGCCACCTCAGGCGGAGTTGGATGAAGTCAACTTGGACAAGCAACATCCAGAGCGAAAAGTGTTAATCGAATCAGAATGCACATGTAATATCCGCCAAAACCTCATTGAATTATTAAAAACTAACATGGATTGTTTTGCTTGGTCGCATGATGATATGGTAGCTATAGATCCGAGCGTTATCACGCACAGGCTAAGCGTGGACCCAAGTTACGAACCAGTCCAGCAGAAGAGAATGAAGTTTGCTCCAGAGAGAAATCAAGTCATAAATCAGGAGGTAGACAACCTGCTGGCTGCTGGAAAAATCAGGGAGGTAAAGTATCCAGAGTGGCTGTCTAACGTGGTGGTGGTCCCAAAGAAGAATGGCAAGTGGAGGGTGTGCGTTGATTTTACCGACTTAAACAAGGCATGCCCAAAAGATCCATTCCTTCTGCCGCACATAAATGCCATGGTGGATGCTACAGCAGGCCACGAGATGCTAACCTTTCTTGATGCATGGAGTGGGTACAACCAGATCAAGATGCATCCAGCAGACCAGGAGAAGACAGCCTTCAGGTCTAAGAGAGGTATATATTGTTACAACGTAATGCCTTTTGGTTTGAAGAATGCAGGGTCCACCTACCAGAGACTAGTCAATAAGATGTTCAAGAGGCAAATTGGGGACACGATGGGGTGTATATCGATGACATGGTCATCAAGTCAAAGCAAGCTTCACAACATACAGTGTAATCCCCTAGAAAATCTAATGCAATACAGTGGCGGAAACACTGTAGAGTTGGGATTAAAACACACTGACAAACTATATCTTATTAAAAGAAATGGTAAGTCAATACAAAGGTCTCTTTTTACAAAAGGGCTAAAGAGAAAATTCACCAAACGGGTTATACAAATCCATAAATTACATGAATAAAGAAAGAGTAGGATCCATGCTACTCGCTAGCTCACACCCAAAACCCAGCAGCAAATACCTGTCATGTTATAAACATAACAGCCACGTCAGTGGGGAGTAACTCGGACGTTCTTCCAGCCAAATTATATCATATGGAAAAATAATAGTATTATTATATCAAAATAATTAAAATGGAAAACGTTAAATGATATAATAAAAATAAGTTTTCAGCAAAACTTAAAGCATTTGCAAACCTGCAAGTCAAAATCAATCGATAATAATAATATTCAAAAATGGCGTTATGGAAATCAATCAGTGCAACGGAATAGACTTTCACTAGGATAATACTCAAACTAGCTTCGAGAACTTAGTCAAAACAAATTAGACTTCGGTCTCTAACTAGGCAACTCAACTATAACAGGACTGCGTGCAGCGAGGTCCTGGCTTAAGTAATGCACACCCCTCCTGGATACAAACCATATCAAGTTCAACCCGACGCGACTTACACGATGCGATATCTAAGTTTAAGGTCAAAATATACAAACTCCTGAACACAAACCATGCTCAGTTCAACGATCAATGCGTCTCAACATAGACACACCAACTTTATAGTTGATGGCAAAACGTATACCCTAGACTGTATTACTCTACCCATACACTTGTCCTCATTCCATAACTCCAAAACAACCATTATCGATATTCAGAAGATATAATCAATATAACAATATGAGGATAAAATGAATAAACATTTTATATAAAAAGGAAAACTTTCTCTAAATAGAAACTTACTAATTTTAGAAATTTACTTAAAATAGAAATAATCTTATAGAAAATGCGTAAGTTGTTAAAATTAGTGAAATGTATTAAAAATATCATTTCTAACGAAATTAACATTTTATTATTATCGTCGTTATCGTAACTTTAATATATTTCTAAATTCAATACTGAAAATATAAATAAAATATAACACGTCAGTGTATAGTATTCTATAAATAATTAAGAAATCGAGTTAAAACTATAAATTTTAGAAAAGAGATGTTTTAATAAAAACAATATCAAAATTAATTGAGTCAACGAGTTTTATAAATGAAATGAGATTTACAAAGATTTCAAATTATTTTTAATAAATAGCTTTTATTAATAAATAATAGGATTTTAATAAAAATAGTCAATCAGAAATTATCAGTGAAAGTAGTCTCGACTAAAAATATATTCAAAACTAAATCGACTAATTTCTCATTTATTAGTATAAATCGAAAAATGAAAATTAATTTATTAAACAAGTACACAAATCTCGATTATAATATAAAAATACGATTCTGAGTTAAAATTATAAATTAACGAAATATGAAGAAAATATGAAATCGGTATTATTTAGTTACTAGTGTCACAATAACCAACAAAATATTATAACGATCTCAAACAATTAAATTACTAACGATTTATAAAATGATATCAAAAATTTGTAAAATATTTATAAGGCATACGATTTAAAATTAATATAATGAGCAATAATATATAGCTAAAATTAGAAAACCGAAGTTAAAATATTTACTACATACTACTACTCAAACATACGATATTAAAATCGAGTAACGTCCTAAAGTTACCTTAAGACGATGTCAACCCGATCACGTACTAGGCCCTCCTAAATCCTAGATCGAAACTTCGAATCTGGAGGTCGTGCAAGACATTTGTTCTTCAATAAGGCTTCAGGCTTACGTCGGATAAAAAAAAAATATGAAGAGACGGGAACATACGAGTCAGAATCGAATAGAGGAAAGTAAAACAAGGAAAACGAGATGTTCCAAAAAATAGGGAAGAAGGAATGGAGGAACAAAAGGGCAAAATAGGAGATAATATGTGCAGCAGCCACATGGCATAGACAACACATATTAGCAGCAACAAGAAAGCACGGTGTGAGTCGATAACCGAAAAACCAAGGAACAAACAGCAACGACAATAAGAAGAACCAAACAGCAGCAGACATTGGCGGTAACGACACAAACCGCACTAATCAGACGGAAAGGGAAACGAATAAAACAACAATAACAGTAGCAGAAACCAACGAAAACAGAAGAGGCAAAAAGGTTACGAACCACGATCGTACGGAAAACAGCAAGGAAGAAGAATGATTTTCACCAAAATAAAGAAGATGAAGAAAAGGGGGGTCCAAAGTCGAGCAGAAAACGAAATCACACAAGAGCGAACAAACTCGACATCGAAAAGGAGAGAAATTGGGGCACGAGATGATCGTAGCAGTATAAACAACAATGCTACAGTATGAAACATGGTAGCATCGAACAGAAATAGCAAGAATAAAAGGACTGCAGTGGAATCACGAATCAACACAAACGCATCATCAAAACGCACGATCATAACATCAGCGATGCACACCCACGAAAACAGAGGAAGCAGAGAGGAACGAACAAGACGTGAGACCGATTAAACAAGGACGGAATGAAAAGAAAAGGAAGAAGAAGAAGAAGAAGAAGAAAAGGAAAACATCAAAATGAAACTGAGAGCAGGAACCAAAGAGGACGACAGCAGCAACAGACAACAACCGCAGCAACAAAGACAACAATAGAATGAAAGAGAACGAGAAAGAAAACAGGAACGAGAAGGACCCACCTCGATTACTAGCGGTGGCAGCAACAGCGAAGCACAGCAGCGGCAGCAGCGCACAAGCAGGTGCATCAGAAATGGTAACATCAGAACAAAAGGACGCCAACAGCAACAGACACGAAAAACAACAGCAGCAACGAACCCGGAGAGTAGTAACAATAAATTGATAGAAGACAGCAAGAACGGTAGAGGAAGGGGAAGAAAAAAAGAACAGAGAACGAAAAGGTTGACAGTGAAGAATGAAGAGGTGAAGCGGTGGAATAAGAATCAAGGGGAATTAATGACAGTAATAAGGGAGGTGAATGTATTAAATAAGGGTTGAATTCCACTCAACAAATAAGAAAAGTGTACGGATTAAATTAAATGAATCAGATAGTTTACGAATTTCGTAAAGATAAGTTGACTGACCCACGAATCTGGTTAAAACGAGTTAACTAATAAATAATCGGGCCGTCAAATAAAATGAGTAGATAAACGTTCTCAAGGTATAAATAATTATTCGAGACGAAAATGAAGTTTGTAGCAATAAATAATTAGACGATGAAATAGTATTTCCCGATTAATAATAAATTTTCGATAAAGTGAATTAAATTGATTTCTCGAGGAAATGAAATAAATGTTTTGACGAAACTTAATATAAATGAACTTCTACTCGAAAATAGAAATTTGAGCTTTAAAAAAAAATTAAAATTAAAATCGCCAAAATAGACTTTCGATAAGAATTAAATTAAATGTATAAAATGAATCGAAACATAAATAAAAATATGTTTTAAATATAAAAGAGTTTCCGAGACAAATAGAATTTTAGGAGTTTCAACGATTAAACAATAAATTCGTTTTATAAAATTTTTAAGAATTATGAGTTAAATCGTAAAAATAAAAATACGAACAAAATTTTAATCCAATTTAAATTTATAAAAAATCAGGGGTGTTACATACAGTGCACTTGGAAGACACCTTCAACACCTTGAGGGAGTACAAGATGAAGTTGAATCCTTCAAAGTGCACGTTTGGAGTGTCGTGTGGGAAGTTTCTAGGATACATGGTCACCCAGAGAGGAATCAAAGCTAGCACGGAGCAAATCAAAGCCATCCTCCAGCTGGAATCCCCGCAGAAACCTAAAGACGTACAACGCCTGACCGGGAGAATTGCTGCTCTGAACAAATTCATATCCAGGTCCTAAGATTGGTGGAGACTGTTCTATGATATACTGAAGAAGGCCCAGAGGTTTGATTGGACAGCAGAGCACGAGAAGGCGTTCAGCGAGCTGAAGCACTACCTTAGCACTCCACCTCTGCTGTAAAAACCGGAGCCTAGAGAACCACTCTTCCTATATCTGTCAGTAACCGAGGTAGCAGTTAGTGCAGTACTGGTGAGGGAACACGAGGGAGCACAACACCCGGTATATTATGTCAGTAAGTCTCTACTTCCTGCAGAGACCAGGTACACATCCCTTGAAAAACTCATACTTGCACTTGTTACGACATCTTATAAACTTCGACCTTATTTCGAGTCACATATTATTTCTGTAATAACAAATTACCCGCTGAAAACTATTATGAGAAAACCTGAGTTGTCAGGAAGGATGGCCAAGTGGTCCATGCACTTGAGCGGCTTCGACCTGAAATTTGTCCCCAGAACAGCAATAAAGTCCCAGGCGTTGGCAGATTTTGTATCCGACTTCAGCCCAGCACTGCAAACCCAGGCAGAGAAAGACATCCTCCTCCTGGAAGAAGACAAGGGTGAACAGGTATGGAAGCTAAATGTAGATGGCGCTTCCAATATGAGAGGATCTGGAGCAGGAATAGTTCTCAAGTCACCTCAAGGGGATCTCATAGTCCAAGCAGTACGGTGCGAATTCCGGACAACAAACAATGAGGCATAATATGAAGCTTTGATCTGAGGTCTCCAGCTAGCCCTAGACCTCAGAATTAAGCGTCTGGAGGTATACAGTGATTCCCAGTTGATAGTGAATCACGTGAATGGTTCGTATGCCGCAAAGGATTCCAAGATGATGGCCTACCTTGAAATGGCGAAGGATCTATCCCTCAAATTTGTAGCCTTCTCAATTAGCCAAATCCCGAGAGACAAGAATGCAGAAGTAGACGCCCTAGCCACCCTGGGGGCAACATTCAAACCTGGAGTAGTCTCCACCATACCCATTGTCCATGTCCTGGAGCCAGCAGTTTGGAAGGATACACAGGAACACAAGATACCTGGAGAAGGGGAAAGTTCATTAGACAAGGGGTTGCAGTGGTTACAGGAAGCAGGAATCTGCAGCACCACAACAGGACAAGGAGAAATCTCAGATTGGAGGAAACCTTACCAAGAGTGGCTGCAGAATGACATTCTGCTAGCAGATAAGAAGGAAGCTAGGAGCTTTAGAATGAAGGCGTCTAGATACACCCTCATTGATGGTGTCATGTTCAAAAGGTCAACTGCTGGACCATACCTGAGGTGCCTGGGTCAGCAGGAGGCAGAAGTCGTTATGCATGACCTCCACAGTGGTGAATGTGGAAATCATGCAGGGGCAGGAGTCTATCCAACAAGGCACTCCACCAGGGCTACTATTGGCCAACAATGCGCAAAGATACTATAGAGTACGTCAAAAAATGTGACGCCTGCCAAAGACACGCACCAGTCAACCACCAGCCAGCAGAGCCATTGGATCCGGTAATCTCTCCTTGGCCTTTCATGAAGTGGGGGATGGACATTGTTGGCAAGTTACCAAGAGCTCCGGGAAACAAAGTCTTCATGTTGGCCATGACGGACTACTTCTCCAAGTGGATAGAAGCAGAAGCATTCCCTCAGGTGACTGAAAAACAGGTTATATCCTTCATAAAACGTAACATTATCTGCAGGTTTGGCATTCCTTCAGAAATCGTCTGCGACAACGGATCCCAGTTTATTGGCAACAAGATGGAGACCTACTGCGCCAGGTGGAACATCACACTAAGCAAGTCTACCCCCAGAAACCCTCAGTCTAATGGTCAGGCGGAGTCTAGCAATAAAATTGTGATAGACAACCTAAAGAGAAGGCTGGAGGAGGCAGGGGGCAGATGGGCAGAGGAACTCCCCTTGGTGCTATGGTCTGACAGAACCACACCTAAATTGGCTATTGGACAGACACCTTTCAGCTTACTCTTTGGTGCTGAGGCAGTCATTCCCTCAGAAGTGAGAGTGCCCACCCATAGATACGGATGCATAACCGAAGACAGGAACCAGGTGGAGATGGCAAGCAGCTTGGATACTATAGATGAGCTCAGGACCGATGCTCAAATAAGGATGACCTCCTACAGACAGACAGTCGCCAGAAGTTACAACAAGAATGTCAAAGTCAGAATCCTGCAGGAAGGAGACCTAGTCCTCAAAAAAGTCTTCCAGAACACCAGGAACCAGCGAGCAGGAAAGTTCGCCTACACTTGGGAAGGACCCTACCAAGTGGAGAAGGTGGTTGGGAACGGAGCCTACCGACTTATGACCATGGAAGGGAAAATCATCCAAAAACCATGGAATATCATACACCTAAAGAAATACTTCTTCTAAAAGGGCCACAGCCGCCAGCAATCTGAGCCACTGCCGCCAGAAACATGGGCTACAGCCGCCAGAAACGTGGCATCTATTCTGCCAGGTGCACCTCCACTAGAACCCAGGTTTAATCTTTTCAAACCTTGCAAACATATATTTAAATTTTCCTGTCATTCTTCTGTCTGCCTTACTTTCTTTTCGCAAAATTTAAAATTTTCTTTTCGCAAAATTTAAAATTTTCTCTTCGCAAAATTTAAAGTTTTCTCTTTTGATTTTCTTTTTACATGTGTCGTCAAAATTCAAATAACTTTAGCATCAAAGTTTGATTTTCTTGTTGCATACATTTTCGAAATTTGATTTTCTTTCTTCATATGCTTTCAAAATTTGATTTTCTTCCGCATATCTCTTCAAATATTGTGTCCCCCATCTTTGCCAAATTTTATCACTTTTCCCATACTAGGAACTGGTGACTAATCTGGTGGAGTGCACAATTTCTACAGAGGCGTGTGTCTTGTGACTAATTGCCTACAACCGGGACATTACAGTCTTCTACGCCACTTAGCACCCACGCAAAGCGTGGCACCTCCGACTGAGTGGGCGAACTAAACCCTAGGCCACCACTATATCAAATGTCGACCATACAAACATTAGGCATGCATGTAACAGAAGGTAGTTAGACAAAACTACAACAAACGATCACAATCAAACGCAAACAATCACGATCAAAAGCAAACGATTACAACCTTCTGTTAAGTCACGAAGTGCCACAAAATACTAACACACTTCGCTCTCCTGACGAAAGGCAGGGTCACCACATAATTTTTTTTGCAAACACTAACAGAAGTTCAGACCACGCAGGGTTCACAAGCCGAAGACAAAGTTCAACAAAAGAGGAGTAGCATCAATCCAAGCAGAACTTGGTCCACAGCCTGGACATTCTCCTCTGGTGGAGGCGGAACTGTAGCAGATCCTCCTGCAGAAACCTGGGTCTCTGATGAACAGCAACAGAACGTCTCCCAGGATCATCAAACGACATCCTCCTGGTCCACATTCTCTTGCCCATCGGCCTCCTGGTCAGCAACAGGGAAATCAACGGACTCCTTCAGATCCTCCGCCTCCACATCAGAAAGAGCATCTAGGTTAGGTGCCACAGGAAACTCTTCATCCAGTCGCTTCTTCTTTACAACCAGATTCCTCCGCCAACAAATCTGCGAACCAAGTCCAACTCCTTCAGAGAACCCTCTTCTAGCACAAGACCTGGGACCAGGAAGTAGCCTATGATCCAGAAAAGTCATATCCTCTGCAGACTTACCAAAGCCTTCGGGAAATTTGAGCACCACTCCAGCAGAAACATCATCAACGGATCTGGGGGCAGAATAACAGTGAGACTCAGAAAGATCTACCACCAGGGGTTCACTTTTTGCAGGAGTAGTTTCTGAGAGAGAGGACGGATTATGCCTTCTCCTAGAACCAGCAAGGCCAGCAGAAGCAGAACCAACTGCCTACAACTGAAGCAAACGAAAATTCCCGCCTAAGATGAGCTTAGTCGGAAATTTGGGGGCATTTGTTCGGGTAAAAAATTGGCACCTTCAGAATACCACGTGGCATAATACGAGTGGATGGTCAAAAAGTCAGAAGTCAAGGGCCAGCTACGCAAAGGTTCACGGTCCGCGGATAAAAGTCAAAACCAAAGGTCACAAGATGGAAGTCAAAATTAATCAAACATCGTCAAGTCAAGTAAACTCGGAGTAATACGTAATGATGGGTTGAGCAAAGTATAAGAGTGAATGAGACTATGGTCCACACAATAAAACCAGCCCAATAGACAAAGTAAAAACCTAGCCCATACAAGAGAAAGGGGGCAACATCTCTTCCCACAGAGGAGGGAATCTGCCTGGAGACTAGGAGGGAAAGAAGGAACTAAATGCAAGAATTGTAACAGTAGTCAACACAATCAAAGGTAATAAGGGGGATTGAATGCTGAAGATCTCCCATAAAGGAGGAAGATAACGGTGAGCAACCATATAAAAGGGAAGGAGGAGGCATTCAAAGGGATTATCCAAGTAGACCAAACCAAAGCATACTCAACACTAAAATCCGAGCAATCAACCATAGATAAATTATTCCTACTTGTATTCTTTTCTTCGTTCTTATTCCACTCATAGTTGAATTTTGGCGGGATTCCGACTCCCCCCGCGATTTTTCCCACATCGGGTTTCCGCGTCACCAAAACTTTTGTGTGTGTTCCTTTTTTTTTCGTTGTTCACTAGATCCGAATTCGCCAACCATAGTTATAGGACGATCGCTTTGACCCGCAACCGAAATCTTAGACCCGGTAAATTTTTACCAAAACAATAATCACTTTCCAAAAGTAGGTACTATTATAAATAGAAATTGATTAAAATAGGAGCTATATAAAATAGTTAATATTTGGCCTTGAGACGTAAACATTATATTTATTATATAAATGTATAATTCATGATTAAAAGTTAACTAAAGTTAAAATCATAATTAATTCTAAAAAAGTTGAAGTTTATGTAATTAAAAGTATTTAAATAACAAATTGACAGATTTTTCATAATTGCACTGTCTTACTATAAATTTCATAATTAAATTATTAAAAATTCAAACAACGTAACACCAGTGAGGTTGAAAACTTTAGAATCTTAGCAACAACTTGTATTTCTAAAGAAAATCCAAATTCCAAATAAAACATGGGTTTTTATTCGTATGTTTACAAACTATCAGAATTAGGCATCAGATTGTATTTTTTTAATAAAATACGTTAAAAAATTGATTTTAAAGAAAATCCAATTGGAAACATTAACTAGACTCTTCATAATTTATGTACATAAATTATCAAGATGAAATAAAAAGTTAAACATATGTTTCAATTTAGATCTTATCATAACTGTCAGCTTTGCGGATTAATTTGACACATGTTCATAAACAATTTATTGTGACCAAACGACCTGGAATTATTTTATGAAATTAAACAGAAATAAATTACACTTAAAATAAACGAAAAGACTACACTTACACGCGTTGTATGAAAATTTCATACACAGCGAACTATATCGCGCCACGTGTCAAACCTAATGTGATTAGTCTAGGGTTAGGTTAGTTATTTTACATCTTTAGTTAATTGTTAACCTCAGTCTAGTTAACTTGATTTTAGAAACTACTGTATTTTTTATTTTATTTTGCATTTTTCATTTTCTTGAAATATTTATATAATATTGTTAATATTTTTTTGATTCATTTAAAATGTACAGTCATTTAATATGATTACATTTTCTACCTTTTTAAAATCTTAATCTATTATTATTTTTTATTTTTTTTGCAAGAAATGGTATGCCTATTTTATTCAAATAAATTCGAATACAAAGAGACTAGATCTTACAAAGAAGCCATCCGCTACGAAATTAAACTTAGCTTAATTCAACTAAATCATCCACTAACTCCTAGCTCCACCATTTCGTATTTTCGTTACAACTTCAAACTTGATTTGTGCCACCAATTTGTTACAAGATCTAACATTATCCAAGAATGTCCTTCTGTTTCGCTCCCCCCATACATGATACACAGTAGCAGCTACTGCTATGTGATACCGTTTGTTCTTCTTATGCTTGTGCTGCTTCCTGTCTGCACTCCATCGAAGTTCCACTTGCAGTTCATCACTACGCCCCACAATGCCCATCCAATCCTTTAGACTATGCCAAACTTCTCTAGCAAATGAGCACTTGAAAAACAAGTGAGAATGACTTTCACTAGCCTGCTTACAAAGGACACATCTGTTAACTATATAAATTGACGTCTTCATCATGTTGTCCAGTGTAGCAAGCTTTCTTTGAGTTGCTAAAGCTGTTATAGGACCATGTTTAGGAATCACACTTCCTTGAATAGCCTTCATCCAGCTTCTCCTCTCATATTTTACCCTAAACCAGTCGTATGCTAAGCTTACTCTGAATGCACCTTCAAATTGCCAGCTCTAAAATAAGGATCCAGAGGCCTCCTTACTGCCTTCCTTCTTCATAATCTCATCCCTAATCATGATAATGCTCTTTAAAGAGAAGGTATAACGATCCTCATTCTTGATTGTCCAGATAGTTTACCCCTCCAACACATAATGTTTGATCCATCTACCCCAAACACCTCATGTATTGTTCAGAATCTTCCATAACCAGATGCTTATCATGGCCTAATTCCAAGAAACCATGTCTCTTATTCCAACTCCCCCTTCTTCCCAAGGTGCACACATGCTTGCCAAGCTCTTGTGAGGTCTACAATTGCTCCATGCTTCTCCAGTCCATAAGAAATTCCTGCATACCTTAGTCATTCTTTGGATAACATTACCAGGCAGCGCAGCAAAGAGTTTGCACACCAGTAATTCAGTACGCCAAAGATCACCGAGTTAAGAAGTCGGGTCCTCCCTGCATAGGTAAGACTGTTAGAAGACCAACAATGAGTAAAATTCTGAATTTTCCTGAAAAGCTCAGTATAGTGTTCCATTCTATTATTGACGTCATTCAAAGGTAGCCCAAGATACCGACAAGGGAAGACCCCTTTCTTTTATCCATTACTGGAAAGTATGCTCTCCCTCACACCCTCCTAAACCCCTCCAAAATAAACATCAGTCTTTTCCCTATTAGCAAGTAAACCTGATTCTTTTACAAAGATATCTAAAGCTCTTGCAGCAGCCTCAACAGAGGGGACATCACCCCTACAAACGCCATGAGATCATCTGCAAATATTATGCTCTAATCTCCCGCACTTAGGGTGATAAGAGACTTGCTTCTCTTTAACTATCCCTCTCATATGCCTGGAGATAACTTCCATACTTAGCACAAACAAATATGGAGATAAGGGATCCCCTTGTCTCACACCACTTTTCCCCTGAAAGAAGCCATGAGTATCCCTATTGATTTTAATAGAGAACCAGGACCCCTGAATGCAACCTCCAATCTATTGTATAAGAGCTTTAGGAAAATGAAACTCCTCCAGCATATTATCAAGGAAAGACCATTGCAGTGAATCAAACGCTTTTCTTAAATCAATTTTCATTACATATCTTGGCGTCAAGTACTTTCTGCCATAACCTTTGGTCAAAGACTGAGATAGAAAAATATTCTCATGGATAATTCTATCATGTATAAATGCAGCATGTTCTGGCCCCACATTGTCATGGATCACTAACTTGAGCCTATTAGTGAGGATCTTGCTAACAGCTTTGTAAAAAACCGAGCAACATGATATACGTCTATTGTCCAATACTGATTGGCATACCTGCTTCTTGGGAATAAGAGATATTATAGTTGCGTTAGCTTGCTTAAACATCTTCCCTTTTTTAAAGAACTCATAAACAACAATACAAAACTCTTTCTTAACTATATTCCAAGATGATTTAAAGAACCCCGCCGAAAAACCATCAGGTCCTGGGCTTCTATCAGAACCAACTGAAAAAACCACCCTTCTGATTTCATCCTCTGAGCACTTCCCCCAAGCCGCTATTACCTCAGAATGATACAATAGGTTTTGAATCCAACAATTCAAAAAACTAAATCGCTTTTTATACTTCCTCTCCTGCAAGGCAGTAACCAACACTGGGCAGTGATCCGAAACCCCCGAGTGAAGTTACTGAGTATTGGAATTAGGACAACTTGCAACCCAATTATGATTAACAAGAGCCCTATCCAACCTTGTCCAAACTCTGGAACCAGGATCCTGCTTGTTTGTCCATGTGTACTCAAACCCTTGCCCTACCAACTCTTGCATTTCACACTGAACAATACAGTCATTGAATGCCTTCATTTCTGCATCATCAGGTACTGTCCCTCCCACTTTTTCACTATTGTTTCTGATTATATTAAAATCCTCTAAAACAATCCAACACTGATCTGTATTACTAATATTAACAAACTCTCCCACAATCGTTCTCTACTAGTGGCATTGTTAGAGCCATAAACCATAGTAACTAGACATTTCTTACCAGTAGCATTGTGCCTAGGAAGGCAATGAATAAACTGGTCATGCTCCAATACTGTAAGTCTAACAGTATTAAAGTTCCAAATAACCCATACTCTTCCATTATAATGACTTCCGTAGTTGCATTGTACAGAATAATCCTTGAAAATACCTTTCACTATCGCCCGAGCTTTATTCTCCTTGACTCTTGTTTTTAATAATCCCAAAATGTCAATTCCTCTAGTCCTCATCAGCTTAAGTACAACTATTTGCTTAAGAGGCTCATTCTCTCCTCTAATGTTCCACGAGCAGATAATCATGTGGTTTTATCTGGAGTTATAGATCCCTCTACTGGAGGAAACAGGTCCTCCACACTCAGATTCCTTATTGGGCTTTCAAGTTCCTGCTGCAAAACAGCGTATCTGTTAGGTGTATGCAGCAAGACCAGCCTCTCTGTTTGTCCCATCTCTCCTTGGTCGTGACCTGAAGCCTTTCACCTTAGGGCCTACCCTAGAGCATCCTGGACGCCTTAAAACATAAGTGAAACTATCCTTAGAGCCAACTGTGGTAGCCTGACCTAGCCCTCTGCATTGTGAGTCAGCTGTACCATCAGCATGATCTGTAGACTGGTTACACTCTGCTGAGATACTGCCTAGCTGCTTGGGTCCTGAGCCAGTGATAATCAGGCCTCCACTAGACCCTTTCCCAGAGGGTTCTTGATGCGTTATGGTAGGACTAGGATGAACAAGCACCCCCTCCTCTAAGGTACCACCTACCCCTTGAGAGCCAACCTTCTCGGGTGTGTATCCCATAGCTGGCTTAGAGACACGACCCTCTTCTTTGTCCTTGTTCTTCTCCCACTTGTAAGAAGTTTGAACATGGCCAAGCTTCCCACATCCATGGCAATAGTAAGGGAGCCATTCATATTCTATCTTTTGCACAGATTTCCCCAAGAGTGGAATATTGACTGTAACAGTTAAAGGTAGATCCTTAGACACATCAACCTCAACCATGACTATGGCAAAAGATAGGCGTTCCTTGTACGTTGTTGTAGCATTAGCATACATTGGCCGTCCTATCTTGTTCGCCATTTTACTCAAAACCAAATCAGTCCAAAGATATGGATCCAATTATGGAAATAAGATCCAAACTGGCACAATGGAAACGCGATCCATCTCCTGAGAGAAGAGCGGACTCCATTGCTTGAGGATGATGGTGTTTCGTCCCAATTGCCAAGGCCCTCCTCTAAGAACTTGTTCCATTTCTTCCTGATTACGAAACCTGAATGGAAACCACCCTTTCTTGAGGTACTGAATCGCTGGAAACATATGGTTCCAGTTCTTCTGTACAAAATTAGCACCAATAACATTCCCATTAGAGTAAACTTCCATTGTTTCAGTTCATCCATGAAATCATCAATATCAATATCAATTTCATCAGAATTTGCACTATTTGCATCGAAAAAAAGTCTCATACCAATTTTCGCTTCCTTAGCCTTGTTCGCCCCCGAAAAGTGGCAGTCTCCCTCTATCGACTTTGTGACTGACCCCATGATTCCTCGACTCATAGAGCCGGATTTCCGATTCCCGACTCCCCCTAACACCTTTTTCTTATTGATTATATTTCATCATTTATCACATCATAGTTTAGACTCGACTCAAAACCCCCCAATTAGACCCCAAACGTATCGCTCTTACTCACTATCTCACCGTTATCCCTGTGGACCGTCCTCGACTTACCACGACTACATTTATTTGTTTACCGATAAGGTAAGGAGTATAAGGCATTTAACAATGAAAAGGCATCTAAGAGTCTTATTGAAAAGATGGCAAGGAGTAAATCTAAAGTGGGTCAATCAAGGGATTCTAGGAAGAAAGTCGAAGTGAACTGTTCTCACTACTACAAAACATCAAATAAACATGGGTCGTTTTCACTAATAGACATGGGTTTCGTGACCCATCTTAAGTTGAGTGACATCTATTGTCAAATACTTAGACATAGGTCGTACGACCTATGTCTACCTAAAACATAGACATAGGTTTTTCTAATAACCCATGTTTATTGTTATATTAGACATAGGTTTTAAGAATTAACCCATGTCTATAAAAAACAATAGACATGGATTATTTGTTTCACCTATGTTTACTGTCATGATATAGACATGGTTATTTTGTACGCCCTATGTCTATTGAACTGCTAAATTACAAAAAAAATACAAACTAGGCGTGCCACTTTCACATAAATAGTAACTAAAATTTATTATTAATAACAAAACAATTAATTAATTAATTACAGCCAAAGACATTATCTCTCTTTCCTAACTACAAAATCTAAATTACATACATAAATTACATGCTCTGCAATCTCCATTACATTTGTAGTTCCTTCCTTTCTGCATTTCTTACATCCTCTTCAAAATAGATAGCCTACGTGTATCATACCATACCTGTACATAGGCATAGGTTAAGAGAGAAAGACATATGTTAACAAAGAAAGTCATATCAAAAAAGTTATCCGACCGATAAACCACACACATATCGGTCAGCAGGATCACCAAGAAATTGGTAACCGATCGGGTCCGATCTACATTTTTTTTTCAAATTTAGTCTTTTTTTTTTCCGGACCAGTCGCCATTGGCTTGAACCGACCACAAACAAATGAAATATACTGGGCGAAAAAACATAGTAACATAGTAAGAAAACACTAATGAGATACGGTACGTACCTGTCTCGAGGCCAATATAGCTCCCGAAACTGTGTAAGAATAGTCATTTTTTGTTTTAAAGAGGGTTAGCATGTATTTTATAAGTGAAAATGTGAAAATTAAGGACAAAGAGGAGGAGATAAGGGTAAAACAGAACAATATATAAATAGATAGGCTGGTCACATACGAGATCAGAGATCAAAGAAATCTAGTACTCTCGACTTGCTTGACTCTTCCTCATATTACTACAGAGAGATCAGAGATGTCTATCAGCATTCATCAATATCTGATCCTACTATGCATGTTAGTCTAGTGTACTACATGTGGGGATGTAAGATACACCCAAATTATAGGTTGTATTCCAGTAGGAGTAGCATTAGTTATTCTAATAGAGCAAACGCATCCAAAGTACTCCAACACAACATGCACTAATTACTTGGGGTTATAGTTTATACTACTAATATAAACCCACACCTCTACCTATCACATTCACATGAATTAAGTCGTGCCAAATTGTATGACCAGGCTATATTATTAAGTACTACTAGTATATATCATAAATGTTGCATCATCATAGCTCTGTTTTTATTAATAAATTGGTGTCATCAATTGCTGGTAGTCGTCCATTATAGTTGGCCACAGTAAAAAGCTAAGGAATAGGGTGGGCAGGCCGTTGGGGCCGAGCACAGTGGTGTCAAAGAGGGCGGCTCAAAATAGACTGATAAGTACAATACAAATAAGATCTACTGTGCATGACGAAGGTCTAGCTCAATATGCCTTCTAAATAGGGGGAATATGCTAACAATAACATTATCCAGTGAACACGAATCGCTAATGTCGTACTAAAAGAGTAACAATGAATTGAAACATGAAACTAAGATTGAAAAATTAACAAAGAGAATGGATGTCATGCACTCTAAACCAACTCCTAGAGGCATGTACCAAATTCAAGGGAGTATTCCAACAAGTCAACCATCTCCATCCAATCAAGAACCAACATGGTAAATCCAATGTGAACATTGTGGCAACTATGGCCACGACTTCAATTCTTGTATTCCAAATGAAGAAAGTTATTTTGAAGAGCCAAATGAAGTGCAAGCTATTCAAGCATATGGGCAAAGACCTCAATTTGATCCCTATTTTAATAATTACAATGTCGGCACGAGGTTTCATCCCAACTTTTCATATGGAAATCAAAATGTCCAAAACTCGATGCCACGTATCCAAGGGAATCAACAGAGGTCTTTCAATCAAAGCCAACAAAAGGCCCTTTAATCAAGGTCCTCCAAAGATGCTCCCATATCTACCTCCTCATCAATGGAGTAACTTCAATCAATAAGGAGAAAATTTCCATGTTCCAAGCAATTCCCATAACCAACAAGGGAACAATTTCACTCATGGATATAACCAAGGTTTCCAAGGTTTTCAAGGTAACCAAGGCTACAACCAACAATCATACAATCAACCCTCTCAATCTTATGTCCAATCAAGCAGCTTCCAATATGGTTAAGGGGGAGGTCCATGGGACAACACCAACAAATTACAAAGAGCCATTGGGCACTTATAGAGTGAGAATTTGGACACCAAGGCGAGGCTAAAGGTTTAGGGATCCCAAGAAGCTTCGAAAGCCTTAGCCGCCCCAATTCATCCACCCCATGGATTGCCCAGGCAACCGCAAAACCCGAGAGACCCCCCCCACTAGGCAAATGCCATCATATTGAGAGGTGGAAAAGAACTCGAGGACCCATACAAGAACTTGAAAAACAAAGACACCACAACCAAAGTCAATCAACAAAGTTCACCGCAAGCCGCAACCCCCGCTTCCCCCAAACAAAACCGGGGAATACAAGCGGAATTTGATATTCTTGAGAATGCGGAGGTAGAACAAAGAGAATTAAGAGAACCTAGAAGAAAGAAAAAGGAGCAAATTGAAGCGGAAGAAGCAAAAAGAAAAGTGACAGAGCGTTTAACCGAAGAAGAAGAAGAATTGAATGTTCCATCGCCTCTCGCTTTTCTGCCGCCATTGCCTTTTCCCGAGCGAGTTAAACCACACACAAAAATGCTCAATTTGGTCGTTTCGTGGATATGCTAAAGAAAGTGGAGATCGCTTTACCCTTCACGGAGGTAATTTCTCAAATGCCCCTTTGTTCTAAGTTTTTTAAAGAAGTTTTGACCGAAAAGAGAACCATAGAAGATAAAGAATGTGTCCCTCTTACGGCACAATGTAGTGTCATTCTTATGAACCGAATGCCAAAGAAACTAGATGACCCAGGTAGCTTTTCCATCCCTTGTCGGGTTGGAAATGTTGTTGTTAACCGAGCCTTGTGTGACCTAGGGGCTAGTGTTAGCTTATTACCTTACTCAATTGCCAAAAGACTTAGTGTGGGGGAGATGAGACCCTCAAGCATGTTGATCCAACTTGCGGATAGGTCCGTCAAGTACCCACTTGGGATACTTGAGGATGTACTCGTACAAGTTGGTAAGTTTTTCATTCCTTCCGACTTCGTCGTGATGCACATGCCCGAGGACACCACTATCTTCATTATCTTAGGTTGACCGTTGACGGGCTAAAGTCGTATGCCTCAAATTACAATTTATAAACACTTAAATCTAAATACTAAAACGTAGTATAGTAGAAATAAGGGTCGAACCCAAGAGAATCAGAATAACAAAATTATGCTAACTAAATGTAGACTAAATCAATCTCTAATGCAATTAGGGACTGTAGTAACCAGGGGGGTTTATGATTAATTATCTAACAAACTAAAGTAAAAATATAATAACTTGAGATATGAAATAATGAAAAAGAACTTAGACACAAGCACAAACCCACACTCAATAGCGATTGATCATCGTAAGATGGTTTCAATTAATAACCTTGACTACTCTATCGTGAACATAAGATCCCAATTCTCTTATGAATAGTTAACTAAAATGAATCCCGTTCTTAATTAACCCTAACCGTAAAACAACCTAAACAATCCAGTTCTAGGTTCAATTAGACGGAAGCAATATAGATATGAGAATTCGATAGAGAATAAATAGCACGTACAATCCAGTCGCGCCTTAGATATTTATATGAATCACTTCTAAGTACTAATATCAACGTATACCATTCAATATTAATTCCTAGTTGTTACTAATGTAAAGTTAATCAGTAAATCCTACTCAATTAACAATACTAACAATAGAACGATGAAATCAAGTACTAGTTGCACACCAAGCAATTAACAACAACATTCATGAAATTGATAACGAAGCAATTCATAATAATCGAGGTTAAAAATCAACACATTCAAACTCACGAACGTTTCTTGAGCGTTTCAAAGGCTTGAAACTATGTAGAGAAGATTAGTTACACATACTTGCAATGGAAAATTATGGTTCTTCAAAGTTCTCCCTTTTTCTTCCAATCTTACGTTAAACTCTAGATGATGTGAATAATGAATCTCCAAAATTAAGCTTAACCTAATAATAGTTTACTAATAATAATAAAATAATAATAACTTCCAGGCAACCGGGCGACCCGCACAGCTTTCGCGCGGCTCGCCTGACCGTGCGACTCGCTTGGTCTTCGTGCGACTCGCCTGGGCAGCTGCTGCTGTTTCGCGCGGTCCTTCATTTCTATTGTTCCGTGTCTTCAAGTGGGCTTCCTTTTCCTTCAAGTTTCATCCGCTGTTAGCCGAAATCGATGGTCCAATGCTTAGAATCCTCAACATAGCTTATATTACATTCATACCAAACTGACACAAATGCGATACAAGACAAACGATTTAGCTCAACAAAATACACCAAAACCGTCGTAATAAATACGACTAAATACGGCCCATTAAATATCTCCACGCGTGAACCTTTACTCGTCCTCGAGTAAAACTCGAAGAGCACCATAAACACAACCATCACTGATCCAAAATATGTGAGAATAACATTACACACACCGGCCCTCACTCGTCTTCAACCAATCTCCCTCATTATGAGATAATGCACCTGCTAATCCAACATTCTCATGAAACTCGACTCAAATGCTCAATTGAATTAACACACACTACAACAAAATGACCTTTTCGCGGCGATTATTTTGGTATTTCGTGGCGATTCTATTCGACGCAAAATGTTTCCCCATCGATTGTGTATTCGTGGTGGTAGGCGGCGTTGCGGTAGCCTTCCGTAGCGAATAATCTATTCGCTGGGTTAGTTTGTAAAAATCGACGCGAAAGAAGAGAAGCTTTAATGGTGATTTTTGTGTCGATTATTATTGTTGCGGTAATATAATTTGATATTACCTCATAATAATTGTAGCGATTATATTTGACACGGTAAGTACAATAAAGTGTTATTTAGTGACAATTGTTGCAATTGTATTCGACACGATAAGTACTATTAAATGCAACCATACAAGTAGTAAGTTTGGTACCAATTTCATTTGATACGAAATATCATCACATCTATCTCTCAATTGCAGTGTGAAAACAAAAAGAAAGAACAAGTTAAAAAAATGTACTTTTATATTGCTCATAAATTCCCAAAATTTTATATATCCAACATTGACTAAATTAATTTAATATAAATAAGTACAAAATAAGTGCAAACAAACTTTTGACAACGTAAAAAAAATCCTACGTCTTCGGCTACCAATGCAAAGCTCTGAATTATGTTGTCGCGCCTAAAAAAAAACCCTCAAGTTGATTCCTCGCAATTTCGTCCCTAGTTAAACCCTCCTGCGTTTGAACAAGTTTAATTAGTAGGATTAAAATATATCAATAGGTATAACAATTAAAACAAAGACTTAATATTCACGAACACATATATAGCGTTTCGATGTAGGTCGGCTAAAAGGATATATCTAGCATATGAGGCAAAAATAGACTCTGTAACATCATCATCTATCTATCAAAATGTCAAGAGAACACCGGAAGCAGCAACTAAAAATATGGTTTCTGGTCGACACATAACAAAAAATGAGAGTAACACTTTTTAATGCAATGATCTG
Source organism: Agrostemma githago (assembly GCA_958450325.1). Taxonomy (NCBI): domain Eukaryota; kingdom Viridiplantae; phylum Streptophyta; class Magnoliopsida; order Caryophyllales; family Caryophyllaceae; genus Agrostemma; species Agrostemma githago. Next base: position 43,685,589 of record OY288244.1, read on the forward strand.
TAACTTGACGGAAATAATAAGGAAAAAAAGAAGCCAAATATGAAATAGATTTACAAGGCAAAAAGTTCTAGTGAATTGCAGCCATGCGATCATGATCTAGAATTACGCAATATTATGAGCTTCAAACCCTTGACATTTTCCATGGAGTTTGGGGTCATCTTCAAAGAATTTGTATAAAATTTCTGCTTCAGAACAAAGTCATCTGAAAAACACCAGGTCCGACCTCTTGGAGAGCTTTCAGTCCACATATATCTCTCTAAAAATGGGTTCACCAAGCTTTCTCTGAATTCCTCCCCCATCTCACAGATCAATCCCTACAAAAATTCAGTCTTGATATCACATTCCAAAGAAGAAACATCAGACAAAACACACCATTTTGATATTTAGACAAGTACCTCCGCCATTGCTTTAATCTTCATAGTGACATCATTACTGAGAAGGACGAGTTGTCCATCGTGATTGTTCTTCCTGTAACCAAGAGCATAGTCAAGTACATCATCTTCTACAACAGGTGACAGAAGGTCCCTTTGAGATTCAAAGCCGAAGAATGCACAGATTTGAAAATGATGGGGTGATGCAGAAGGAGTTGGTGCGACAGGACGACCTTCATCCAACGAGTTCTGAACATGGATCCACCAGTTTTCAATAGGCAAAAGTTTCAACTCCCTCAGTAATTTGCAGTTTGCATTTTTTAGACGATGGCCCTAGTGGAGACACATTTACATCAATTATCAGATACAACTACTAGATAATTAAGATGCAAGATATAAACATGCAACCAAGATAGATTCCCAGCCTCTCACAGATTCGTATGTTGAGTGCATAACTCATCCACAACAAGATATTTCCACTTGTAGTGCCTTAGGTATTTCCTAGCATCACTAAGAGCAATCTCATAGGAGGTAATAACAATGGGGAAAGCGGGCCCTATCATTTTCGGCATATGTTTCAGTCGTAAGGCAGTCCTCTCTTTCTGGTCACCATGATACATTATAGCCTTCAAAGATGGTGTAAATCTGAAAAATAAGAAAAAATTGATACAGAAATGCACCAGAGGATAGAACTAGGCAAAAAAAAAGATATGTGGTCCTTGCCTAGATATCTCATTTGCCCAGTTAGAGAGAGTAGGCAGAGGAGCAATAACCAGATATGGCCCATCCAAACCTTTCCCTTTCAGATGTGCCAAAAACCCAATGGTCTGGATTGTCTTTCCAAGTCCCATTTGGTCAGCAAGGATACCGTTCAAACCATTTTGCCAAAGCGATATCAGCCATTTTACTCCTTTCAACTAGTAAGACTTCAGCTTACCACCAGTCAAGAGGGGAACAAGCTTTGCCTGTTCCTTTGCAAGTCTTTCCTCGGGGGTAAGGTCTGCATCTTCAGCATTCGGCCTTTCCTTAGATCTAGACAGCATAGCTGCAACTGTTCTCATTATACACTCTTGTATCCATTCCAGTGCTGACAGTACCTCTGTATTTCTTCTGAAGAAGCTCACTTGTCGGTTCAAACTTGCCAGCTCACTGATGACTGGCAGAACAATGACCAATCAGTCGCGCACGCGAGATAGGATTATGTATATGATACGTAGTACTGGGTGTTATCATAGATTTAGTTAGAAGAATTACCAATTCGGGGGATAATGAGATGAGTTCCTTCGAGACCTTCAAGAAGTTGCAATGCCTTTTTGATTCCCTATTCAGTAAGGTGGTGGTATCGACTACCATGTTCCACTGTCCGAGTTCCTGCAAGTTAGTCTAATAATAATTTGCAAATTAAAACTATAAAAAGTGGGAATTTGAGATTGTAAGGTACCATCACTTTAGCTAACCTTGCTTTCGACACCATTTACACGACTTCCAGTTGTTGTTTCAACCTTCAATTCTTTCCATTTCAGGTCAATAATCAAGAGCTAAATCAAACCTTAAGCCCTAAACCCGACAAATTAAACCAAGAAATTCAAGTCAATAATCCTCCATATCAGTCCAATAACCAAAAAACTATCTAACCCTAACTTTACAAAGTCTAAATTTCCATTGATTTGAGAACAAATAATCAAATACTACTCAAATTTAATAGTAAATGACATTAGTAACAACAATTAAACATCATGAAATGAAAAAGAAAATCAAGTTCTAATAATACCTTAATCTAATTATGGATACGAAGAAAGGAAGAGGAAGAAAGAAAGTGAGATGAAACATTGGAGAGCAGCGGCGACGATGATCAGAGGAGGTGGCGGCTTTTTCAATGAAAGGAAAACGACGAAAACGAGATGTGTTTATGAGATTTTATGTTTAGGGTTAGTAGTTAAGGAATGTGTTTTATTGTAATCATGTATTTGTGTCGATTACTAGAAGTGTATTAGCGTTAATTTCTATTTGTTGGCATAAGAGATCAATTACATGAGCAATCGTGAGTTAAGTATGTCGATTTTCCAATCGACACAAAATAATCGCTGCGAAAAGAGATTTTTGTTGTAGTGACACCCAATATCAAACTATTATCATCGACCCGATTCATCAAAACAAGGAACATTAGCAAATAATTATAAGCAAAAATCCACATCTAACGCCCCTTATTTCTCCAATCCTAGAACGGATCACATGTGCTACAAATGTCACCGGTGGTACAAAACATATACCACAATATTTCACAACCCACACTTGCGATCAATCCAAAACGCCTCTAATAGTTCAATATACCAAACAAAACATCACCACTCGCATAGAATATAGTGCTACGACTACACCGCACCGCGATTCTTCTCACCGTAGCCAACTATCCTACCCTTTCGACCTTCTTTGTCACCCTTCTTATGACGCCAACACCAAAAATGGAGAAAGTAGTAGTGATTTTTTTCTTAATTTCTTCATTTTGCCTAGAGCGTCCGCCCTTGCGGATTTTCACTCTAACTTTCATTTTTTTCTCACACTACTCTCGTGGCACACAACTTGATTATTTTTTTTACCCGGAGCGCCCTTTCGGGTTTTCACTCCTTTCTCGGACAGATTCCCCATTCTTGCCTAGGCGCCCTTTCCAGGTTTTCACCTAGCCGGGATTATTTATTTCTTCTTTTTTTTTTTTTGAAATCGAAATAAAAGATGTAATACGAAATAACTACTATATACAACGAGATAATTTCCCTCCCCGCGCTTGAATAACACATCGTCCTCGAATGTGTGAGCTAAGGACAATTAAAGAAATGGGAAGAGAAATACCTCGGGTGCTCAAGAGTGAGAAGAGGAGCCGGCGTCACGTGACTTAGCCTCACGTGCCGCTTTCCTAGATGATCTTACTTTCTCACGGGCTGCAAGCTCTTCATAAAACTCGGGAGATGGTTCCGAGTAGTCATTAGGATGCAACTTCAATTGTAACCGATTCAAACATCGACCGAACTCAGCGGCCAACCTACTATTGTCAACAAATCCTTCCACTCGATCTTCTATAGATTCGCGCCAATCGCTCCAACGATCAAAATCAGAAACAACCTCAGGCTCTTCTTCAACTGGGACACTAGGCTCGGTAGTCGCTTAGGAAATTCCGCATCATGAGGAAGGTAAACCGCAACCGTAGTAGGCCCCAACGGTAACGGTTTCCCATCCGGACGAGGCAAAATCATGAAATGACGGTGGGACGTGCCGATCGTCCAGATTAGGTGGGAACCACCAAGCGGTCGCGAAATCATAGAACAACTCTCCAAGAACTTCAGACTAAGAGTAATATCCCCCACAACTGGAGAATCCGTCATCTTGGGTAGGCCAAGATATTGAGCTACAAGAGCAACCATACCACCCATTGGAATGTTCCCCGAGACCGCTTTCTGGTGCTTCTCACAACAAGTCAAGAATATATCGATCCAATCCGGGGTTCCCAAACATTCGGGCATCATGGCCCACAAATACATCAAATCTGCCCTAGGTAGATGTGTCGGTTCACCTTTGCAAAGAAATGTGGAGTTCAAAAGTCGGTGAACATAACGAAGGGCGGGGTGATGAATATCAGCATTCTTAGCTTTGGTGTTCCCATGTGCCCCCCCATATGCTCTCCCGTTAATTTTCTTCCAAAATTCATCCATCATTTGAGAAGTAGGGGTCAGAAAATCCGCCTCCCCTCTCGGTGCTATACTCAACGCCTCCCTCAATTCTGTAAAGGTCAAATCTCGTTCTGAATCTCCGAGATGAAAAGTAATGTGAGGGGAGTCGTCATCACGATGGACTTCTTAGGTGGACAAGAATTCAAGTGTGTAGCGCTTATACGTGTTTGCGTGAACATCGTAAAAGTTTCCTAACCCAATACGAGTCAATAACGTCAACACCTCACTACTAATCTCGAGCATATCCAATGCCAAATTATCAACAAACTTAGTGGACATAACAACCCGATCAAATAGTTGACGCCACACTGATTTCTGTTCCGTACTCAAATTCTTTCACCCCATATAATCAACCGAGGTCGTCTTTTGCTTTTTCGGGGCCATGACTCAAGAGTTCCTAAGATAGCCGACACTAACTCGAGACAAAAACACAACTCGAAACTGACCAACTAGACGGAGATACGGATATAAAATATGACTCGACTCAACAACCGGTATCAAATGTCGGTACTCCGACTACTTAGGATGACACAACTCACAAACAACAGCTCACTAATAGCGTAATCACACAGAAACCGCATAAGAGAGTGAGAGGAAGGAGTTGGAAACTTATTAAACCGACGACAACAGGCCTGACCATCACTAGGCCGAACTGAAGACCGACGACGACAACGACGCACACGCCCGACATTGACAGCCAGAAATAGACCCACGACGCACACACGATTTGCCTGATCCCCACGCGACTCGTCTGAACACGAACCGACGCAGCAACGGACAACCGACGATGAAGATTGACAAATCGTAATCAGACGGACACAGGGGCGGCGACTAACGACGGAATCAGACCGGCGACCACCAGCGACATATGAAAGGACCGACGACGACGATGCACGTATGAGCGTCGGCGACCACAACCACCAGTGATGACAACTCTGACCGGCGCACACAGGGACATACCAGTGAGAAGCTTGAATGTGAAGTGAGGAGGATGTGATTATTGGTAAAAGTGATGGGCTTTGAAATTGATTTGGGGAAGAAGGATTTAGGGTTTTGAATTTGGGGGAAAATTGGATTAGGAATAGAAAGAGATAGAAGGGGAGAGAGGGAAGGGGTTGGGCCTTGATGGGAGGGATTTGTCGTGGAATCCCGCCACCAAATAATTAACCGGCAAAACCTAACTAGGGTAGTTAGGGTAAGTCGGGTCGAATCCACGGGGACGGTTGAGGCGTCTAGACTAGGTCGGCCCAAATACTAGACTAGGTCAACGAGCTAAGCTAGAGAATGATAGAAGGGGAGAGAGCTAGACTAAGACTAAAGTACCGGAGAAACAAACAAGGAAAACGGGCTAGGATTAGGTCGGGGTCAAAGGGGTAACGGAATGGTCAAGTAGGAGTTAGAGTGAAGGCGGTAGTAGGGTAATCTAGGTAATCTAACTTAGACCGACCTAGAGGTTCCTCATGGAACCCATCCGGCGACACACATGACAAAGGAAGGCAAGAAAAACAAGCATTCCAACCTACTTAGTCATTCAAGCATTCCAACAAACATGTAATATGCATCACTCAAGAAGAAACCCAAATCTTCCACCAACATCTCCAACAAACCCTTAATCACCCAATTAACACCCTAATCACCCTACTAACCCTAGCAAGAACACTACTCTAACATAATCAAACTACAACTAACAAGAACAAGAGAAATCAACACAAACATCAAAACATATATAAACAAACTAGTGAAAATGATGAACAACAATCAAAGATTAAAACTTGGAAGATTAAACATGAAAGATTTAAAGGAAAAGAGAAAGGAAAGATTATACCAACTACAAAGGATGAAAAGGAGAACACTTGTATAGAAGAAAACCCAAATAATTCCTCCAAGGTTGTCAATCTTGGATGTATTCTTCAAGAGATCCAATAATACAAGATTAAACTAAGATTAGCTACTAATTACCGACTAATCTACACTAATCTAATCTAATCTAACCTAAAGTAGTCTAGGGTTTAATGGGAAGTGTCTAACATAAGCAAAGATTACAAGAGGAGGGGTATTTATAGGGTTACAAATGGAAGGGAGAAGAAAGAAAAGAAATGCGGGCTACAACACATTGGTCCCGATCGGGACGGGTTCAACCCGACCGGGACGGTCCTGTCATCCCGACCGGGACGGGTTGGTCCCGACCGGGACGGCCTGGCAGTGACACCCTCAAAAGCGCACTTCATCCCCGACGGGATGAGGTGCATACCCGTCGGGGATGAGTCTTGTAGGCCTCCAATATGATCCTTTTGGTCTCTCCTTGCTTCACATGGACTTCTCATCGATTCTCGGGACTCGGGATCGGGTCTCGGGACTCGGGATTGGGTCCCAAGGTCTCGGGGTCGATTCCAAAGCATCGAGTCATCGTTCCTTTACTCCGTTGGCTCCAAAATGTGTATGTATAGAGTCGGAATCGCTCCAACTCTTCCAAATCGGTCTCGGGAACCTGAAACGTACTAAAGGAAGCATAAGAAGCCCCTAAACCGCTCCCAAGGAGCGATTCTACAAGGAAAATGGGACCAAAACACTACAAAATAGGCACTACAAACCACACTTATCAGGCCTGCTCGTTTAATTTTTTGAATTTCAACTTTTTTTTAATAAAAAAACTGACCTGTGTGTAGGGGACACGCGTGTCACGCGCACGGATGCCAGAAAATCTACTCCTTTTTTCTTCAATTTTCTTTGATTTCGAGGAGTTTCCATGCCTGTCGCCCAAGACCCATGCTAGTCGCCCGATCTCCTGAAAAATCGACGCTTTCTCCTATTAAAATATCAAAAGTTATTAATAAAACTAAGTCTAAGAAAAACAAACGATTGAGGAAAAACAACGAAATTAATACTACGACCTATGACCCGTAAAATAAAATTTTACAATAAAAATCTACAAAGCGGGTTGCCTCCCGGAAGCGCTTTTATTTAAAGTCGTTCGCTCGACTGCGACGGATGTTAATTTTCTTGGATAGGGTCGTAAAGGGCCATCGAGTCCACTACGTTAGCTTCAAATCCTTCATAATACGGCTTAAGACGTTGTCCGTTGACCTTCAAAATCTTGTTCGTCTCGGGATTTCGCACTTCAATTGCACCACGAGGGTAAACGTGAGTTATAATGAAAGGACCACGCCAACGGGATTTTAACTAACCGAGAAAAAGACGAAGACGAGATTGGAATAAGAGGACTTTTTGCCCAACTTGAAAGTCTCGTGTCAAGACCATCTTTTCATGCCAAGCCTTCGTTTTCTCCTTATAAGTTGCCGCGTTCCCATACGACTCGAGACGTAGCTCCTCCAACTATTGTAATTTTAGCTTACGATGCATTCCTGATTAATCTAAATTCATATGGAAGTTTTTTATCGCCCAATAAGCCTTATGCTCTAGCTCCAAGGGGAGATGACACGTGATAAGTGTGTCTTGTAGTGCTATTTCCTTGTGTTTGGTCCCAGTTTCTCTTGTGGAATCGCTCTTTGGAGCGGTTTTCGAGGCTACTTACGCTTCTTCTAGTTTGTTTTAGGTTCCTAGGACCATTATTGGAGAGATGAAACGATTCCAACTCATTTCCGGCACATTTGGAGCCAACGAATAGAAGCGACGATCACCCGGTGGCTTAGACTCGATCCCGAGCCCTTGGGACCCATTCCCGAGCCCTCGGGACCCATTCCCGAGCACCGAGAATTGATGATAAGCCTAACAAGAGCGAGGAGGGACCTTTGGGATCATATTTGAAGCCTACAAGACCCATCCCGGTCGGGAAGACATCCATCACGACCGGGATGAAGAGACGAAGAAAGCCGAGCTTCTGGAGGTTGATCCCGGCCGGGATCATGACCTTCCCGATCGAGACCACCACATTCTCGGCCGGGAAGAGCCCAGAAATGGGCTGTTTTGCTTTCCTTCAATCCTTTGCTCGTGAAACCCTATATACACCCCCCCCCTCTTGTATTGTTGAAGGACGGATGCTTTATTTTACATTATCCACTAAACCCTAGACTACTTTAGGTTAGATTAGCTTAGATTAGTGTAGATTAGTCCTTAGTTAATCCTTAATCTTAGTTTAATTGTAATCTCCTAGAAAATCTAACGCGATACAGTGGCGGGAACACTATAGAGTTGGGATTAAAACACACTGTAACTATGTCTTAATATAATTAAAATGGTAAAGTCAAACAATAGGCCTTAACTAAAATGGCCAAAATTTAAAACAATCCACAAAAAGAGGTTTGAACAATCCATAAGACATAATTATTAAAATAAATAAGCATGATCCATAACTGCTCGCTAGCCCACTCGAAGAAAAACACATATACCTGCCATGTTAAAAACATAACAGCCACAATCAGTGGGGAGCAACGCCAACGTTCTCCCAGCCGTAAAACATGATTTTAAAACTGTAATTACTATTATAAGAAAATAGTAAAAAAAATGGAAACAGTAAAACATTATTCATAAAAATAAGCTTTCAGCGCAAAACCAAAATATTAAAATGGGTTTCTGAAGAAACACAAAATATTTGCCAACCTGCAACCAGTTTGTATCGATAATAAATAAAATAATCAATGTGGTGTTATGGATAGGGTTAATGTAGAATCTAGACTTTCACTGGGACAATACTTGAAACTAGTTTCGAGAACTGTAGACTTAACTCATAACAGAATCAAGTCTCTAACTAGACAACTCAACTATAACAGGACTGCGTGCAGCGAGGTCCTGGTTTAAGTAGTGCACACCCCTCCTGGAAACAAACCATATCCAGTTCAACCCGACGCGACTTATACGATGCGATATCTAAGTTTAAGGTAAATATACACTCTCCTGAACACAAACCATGCTCAGTTCAACAACCAATCCGCCCCATAAAGACACACCAGCCTTACAGTTGATGGCAAAACGTACATCCCAGACTATATTACTCTAAACCCACACTTGTCCTTATTCCATAACTCCAAAACAGGGTCATTATCGATATTTAAAAGATATAATCATTGTAAACATTATGGAGATAAAAGGAGTAATCACAATATTCTAAAAGAAGAAACTTTCTATTTGAGGAAACTTCTATTTTTAGAAACTTTACTAAAAATAACATCATATCAAAATAGAGAAAATATTAGTTCATACTAATAAAACATTTTTAGTAAAAGATATAGATTTATAAAACTAATACTTTCGGCCTTAACAATATTAATTTTCTAAATAAGGATAAATGGGTTTATGAAATTATTGAAATATCATACAAGTTATTATAAAATGATTAAAAAGTCTTAAACACTTTTGTACTACTAATTAGGGTGTTTCCAAAATTTATAAAACTAAAATTCCCTAATTATTAATAGTTTCGACAAAACAAGCGTAAATAAGATTTTACGGCAAATGTCAAATTAAATCTTTTAACGTCTTTTCTTTAATTTAAATCAATAAACAAATTTAGAATATGATAAGGGGTGATTTAACTCTCAAAGTTTCAGATTTAAATATTTTCAAAATCGCTGGAAAAATAATTCTTTTAGGGAAGACGAAGCATTTTAACGATAAATCGTAATTTTGTCCAAAAATCATTACTATTAGTTAAAGACTTTAATAAATAGTACAAAAATTAACTAAAATAGCTAAAATATATTTTTGGACATTCTGTCCAGAAAAGAGAATTTTCCAGAATCATTAAACTCGGTTTTTAAAGGGTTTTCTCGTTAATCGTCTAATCTCGACAATAACGATTAATAAAAATAGTAATTACAAAATGATTTAAGTATTAATATCCAAAAACTATTATTAAACTTTAAAAATAATGATTTTCCAGAAAATACTATTTTTTTTTTTTTTTTTCAGATTTCCAAAATTCCAGATTTATTTAAAAGGCCAAAAATTGAGAATTCAAACGACAAACCCGGTTTTAACGATAAACGATGATTTAAAGTGATTAATTAATTCACCGACTTAACAATTCCGAAAAATTATGAAAAATTTCAGAAAATTCTTTTTCAACAGAAACATCATCCACGAAATATTTCAGATTAAAATAAAATGTTTAAGTGCTAGAAATAAAAATCGGTTTTTAATCGTTTTTGTTCATAAACGGTAAAAATTCAATAATCGATTAGTATGTGATTGTTCTTGTGTTTGTTTATAATGTTTGTGTTAGTTTAAGTTTAGATATGTGTGAGTAGACTCTTGCTAGGATTAGTAGGGGAATTGGGTGGCTTAATGGGTGAGTAAGGGTTTGTGTGGATTGATGGTGGAAGTTTGGGTTGCTTCCTAGTTGTATGCATAGAACATGTTTGATGAAATGCTTGAATGACTTGTAGTTGCAAATGCATGTTTTCTTGCCTTGTTCTTGCGGTCTTGTATGTTGCTAGGATGGGTTCTTGCGCGAGAGCGAGGAGCCTCTAGGTCGGTTTAAGTAGCGAGAGCCCAGACTATGCCTAGATAGCTTGACTACCCCTTCTGTGGACATGACATAGGTCCACCCCGACGCGGCCACGCGCGGGTTTGGGGAGGCGAATGAATCTCCATATGAGATGGGTCGAATTGAATTTTAAATCGAAGTAGGAGTCGCCACCGAACTTTGTGGGAGTTCGGGCCCATTCGAACCCACTCTATGTCGTAGTGGGCCATACACAAAATATGGCCCATTTCCGATGTCAGAGCTTATCGGGTTCGTCCCTTAGCATTTGATACCGATACCGACATTATCGGATATCGTGTATTGAATGACTCTCGTTGCCAATGGATTCGGACATCCGGAAACCATGGTTCCGAGTAAGGGGTGAGGGTACGTGTTGGGAAGTTCACTAAGAACACCCAACCCCGCCCGCACTTAGCGGCCTTTACTAAGATATCGTTCGTTTTTTTATGTACACGTGTTAGTTCGACGGTTGAATGATATGCAAAGATTATTTTCCCTAGACATGTGAGAGAAAAATAAATGGGTTGCTAAGTCGTTTAATGCATATTAAACTAATAACGTCAAAGTTATTTTAGCATGTGAAGTTCGTTTTAGTCTAATAAAACAAACGATAAAAATAAATCGCTACAAACAAGGAGCAAACGAGTTAGTAACGGTTGAATAAATCGAATAAAGATGTAAATAAATAATATGCATGATTTTTGAAAAGATTTATGTCACGTGATGGATTAGCACGCGTTGACTGATCCGAATCAAGAAGCTACTAATCCGAGTAAGGAAGTACTAAAGAGCTCAATGAAGGAATACCAGCTCCTACTTAAACATAGTCCAACTACATTAGCACTAATAAGGAGTCGTCTTCAATTATGGAGCTAGCTCGAGTTTGAGCTGAATAAAGGAGCGAATAATCAAGGTAAAATGAAGACATTAACATGGGTTCACACTCATTCAAGCATGGGAAGTGTACTGAAGTTATAAAGGTGTTTAAGGCTGATTATGTTCACATGGTGTATACGACCAAAGGCTCCCTTGTTAGCTTTGTTTTTGGCTCCATGTTCACATAGATGCCACGCCCCATTACTCCTTGTTCAAGATTTGTTTTCAACTCCATGTTCACATGGTGTGCCACGGCTGATTGCTCTTCATCAAGCATTGTTATTAGCTCCTAGTTTATATTACTTTGTTATTAGCTCCTAGTTCACATAAGGTGTAAGCTTTGTTTTTGTCACCCTAACCAGCCGGTTTAAGGGTCTCTTGTAGGCTATATATAGCCATCCATTTGAATGAATAAGACATCCAATTTGCATATCAAAAACCTGAGTAAAGCTAAGCTTTCTTTTACGTCCTTGTTGTTTACAAGACAAAGTCTAGAGTAAGTCGCGTTACAAGCTCTAAACTCGCTATTTCAATCGAGTGTTTGATCTAGCAACCGCTTTGTTGAAGTATAGGTCTACTTCACCTAGCATACTATCCTTGGTTACGGTTTATTCAACCTTAAAAACTATCCTTTCATTCTGTTTTGGTTACTTGTTTACGTTCCATTTCAGAATACTAATCATACTTCATATCCTTGTTTCAAAGTTCATATCAACTCACATCATTGACCGAGGTAAAAAAAAGGTATTTATCGAAATATGTCGCGAAAGTCGCTTTTTATGTAAGATTCGAAAAGAATAAAAAAATAGAAAAGCGAGGAAACGAAAAAAAAGACCCGGCTAAACAGGCCACCGCGTGAGTCGCCTAACAGGCGCGCGACTCGCGTGGCGGTCTGTCCGCTTTTTATTATTTGTCGAAAACCGTCAATTTTTATAAATCGCGTACAAATATGGATTAATTTATACCCGATTCATATTTTCGACATTCGTCGTATTCGATATTCGATTATGAAATCGATATCGATTAGTCGGAATGATTTTAGAAAAGGTTTTGAAAAAAGTTTGTTTTGAACGAAAAAGATGTTAATTCTCTCCGCGTATAAAATCGTCGAATTTTGTTTAAAAAGGATGTAACGATTTTATTAGCATCAACGAGAATTAATTAATTTAGTTCTTGTTAGATATGATATTCGATTAGAGAATCGATATCGTATTTTAAGAACGTTATAAAAAAACAGTTGTTGTAATATCGATTATTAGAAAAAAGAAGAAAAAAAAAAATGCGACGAACGACCCATATTAAAAAGACCGACCGACGACACGACTCGAAAAAAAAGAAGATAAAAAACGTGGAGAAAGGGAGAGAAGAAGAGAAGAATCGGGTTTGATTTACACCCTCAACCTACATGCTTTGTTTTCTCGGAATAAGGCTCGTCGGAAAGTGGTTTAAACTTGGGAGCGTCGAGATGATGCGGGATGAGTTAAGGTGTCGGTTTGGACGTGTAAGGTGATGCGAGAGGGGGGTCGGTTTTGGTCGTGTGATTGGACGTGTGGTTGGGCGTGTGGTTTCTCGAGGTTTCGAGGCTGCTTCGGGAATACGTCGGGATTTGCTTTGAACTATTTTCGCTAGATATCGAGGACGTGTGTGAATGTATGGTACGTGTATAATGGCTGTGTAAAAAACCGTGTGTTTTGTGTTGGACGGGAGGTCCTATTTATAGGAATCGAGGTAGTCTTGCTTGTGTGACAAGAAATACCGGTTTGGATAGGAAATACGAGAGTTCGAGAGGAAACCAAAGTCTCGTTTCTTGGTGAAGAAGCCAAACATCTCGGCTGAAGAGGAGAGTGTTTCGGCTGTTTTGGATGTTTTGGCCGAGTATTTGGAGCTCGGTCGGTGTCTGGTTCGGTTTCTGGATAGAATTTCTACTTGAGATCGAATTCTACCTTCAACAGAATTGTTTAATGTTCTCGAATCTGATTTTTTGGTAGTGTTGGAGTCTAAACCGAACACTTGAGGTGTCACGGTTTGTCCGCGAGTTTCGGGAAAAAATATCCTTGACCGGGTTTGACCCGGTCGCTAAAAGACGGTTTTACCCCTGGTAACGGTTTCGACCCAAATTAGTCTTATTTGACTCGAAACGACTGGGCCTGGATTTGAGGTTGGTTTTGTAAAATTTGTACTCCGTAATAAGCCTAAACCAAATGTCCATGATTACGAGCCCATATCCGAGTCCATCAAAGCACGTTTACGTCCAATCATCATCGGGTGTTTGGCGGGAACTATTATAGACACCTGGCGGTCAAAATGTGGGTGTCTACACCTTCATTCACGCCTCCCCTTGATCATTTCATCACCCTTGAACCCGACCTAATCCTAGTCCTTTTTCTATTGTTTTCTTCTTCCTCTTAGTCATTGTTTCTCTAGTTAGTTGAATCCTTTAGATTTAGTTGTCATACTTAGTTTGGTCTTAGTCATAGTCTTCTCCCCCTTCTTAGTTTTAATCTAGTTTAGCCCGTTGACCTAGTCAAGTCCTTAGGTGAAACCTAGTCGAAACCCTCCTTACCGTCCCCGTGGACTCGACCCGGCTTGCCCTATCTACCCAGTTAGGATTAGTTGGTTATTATTTGATCGGTGGGATCCACGGCAAATTCCTTCGCATCAACACACCTTCCTGAATACCACTCGATATGGAGACATGCCGATCGGGGTTTTGTAGGCCGTTCGATAGGCCCACAATGCATCGTCCAACCGTCCACTCCAATCCTTCCGATTTGGATTAACCGTCTTTTCTAGGATGGATTTAAGCTCTCTATTGGACACTTCAGCTTGTCCGACTTTTTGAGCAAAGCACTTATTGTTTTATTCACGAAATGAGTACCACGATCACTAATTAAAGCCTTGGGAATTCCAAATCGAACAAATATGTTAGCCTTGATAAAATCCACAACCACCTTAGAATCATCGGTCATAGTGGGGATTGCTTCCACCCACTTGGATACATAATCGACTGCAGGAAAAATATAGAGATTACCGTTCGAGTTTGGAAACGGCCCCATGAAATCGATCCCCCATACATCAAATATCTCGCAATTAAGCATATAACTTTGAGGCATCTCATTTTTCCAGGAAATATTCCCCACCCTTTGACAATTGTCGCAAGCTTGACAAAAGACTTGGGCATCTCGAAACAAGGTGGTCCAATAGAAACCGCAATCCAACATCTTCCTTGCCGTCCTCCGCGCACCAAAGTGACATCCACACGCTTGAGTGTGACAAAACGTGAGAATCGAGGTCATCTCATTTTTCGGGACACACCTCCTAATAACACCATCGGAGCAATGTTTCCATAGATATGACTCATCCCACACATAGTACTTCGCATCACTACGAAGCTTGTCTTTTTGAGATTTCGAGAAAACCGAAGGAAATTTAGATGAGCAAAGAAAGTTTACCATTTTCGCATACCAAGGTTGAACCGTGTTACGCGCAATTAAACTTTCGTAGGGAAACACACCCTTGACCGACTCTTTCTCATGCGACTCGGAATCAACATCAATCAACCGACTCAAATGATCGTCAACCACATTCTTGGCTCCCTTTTTGTCTTTCACCTCTAGATCGAACTCGATAAGTAAAAGAATCCAGCGGATCAATCTCGGCTTGGCTTCTTTCTTAGACATCTAATAGCGCAATGCCACATGGTCAGAAAACATAATCACCTTCGTTCCTAACAAGTAGGATCAAAATTTCTCTAACGCGTACACGACTGCTAGGAGCTCCTTTTCTGTTGTAGTGTAATTTCTTTGAGCTTCATTAAGGGTCGTCATGGAGGCATAGTGAATGCATGAGCTAATTTGTCGACTCTTTGACCCAACACTGCTCCTAATGCGTAGTCACTCGCATCACACATGATCTTGAAGGAAAGAGACCAATCCGGGGCTTGAATAATTGGAGCTGACGTAAGCCTACATTTCAACTCATCAAATAAAAAGTCCATCTCCTTTTGAAGAAATTTGCACAACGGTGTGGCTTTCTTGGAAAAGTCTTTAATAAATCTCCTATAAAAATCTGCATGACCAAGAAAAGACCGCACTTCCCAAACATTAGTAGGGCAAGGTAGAGAAGAAATGGTATTAATTTTTGCTTTGTCTACCTTTATACCCTTCGATGAAACCACATATCCGAGAACTATACCTTGCTCCACCATAAAGTGGCACTTCTTTAAATTCAAGACAAGGTTAGTTTCAATGCAACGTTTCAGCACAAGAGATAGATGATGTAAACAAGAATCAAAAGAGTCACCGTGCACCGTAAAGTCATCCATGAATACTTCAATGAAACGTTCAACATACTCCGAGAATATGCTTATCATATATCGTTGAAATGTCGCGGGTGCATTATAAAGACTAAAAGGCATGCGTCTATACGCAAACGTGCCAAAAGGACAAGTGAATGCGGTTTTCTCTTGATCCTCAGGGGCAATAGCTATTTGAAAATAGCCCTAATACCCTTCTAAGAAACAATAGTAGGCTTTCCTCGCTAGTCTTTCTAGCATTTGGTCAATAAAGGGGAGGGGGAAGTGGTCTTTCCTAGTTACCGCATTCAATCTACGGTAATCAATACACACCCTCCACCCGTTTTGAATCCTAGTGGGGACAAGCTCACCATCTTTGTTCTCAACTATGGTCACCCCCGATTTTTTAGGGACTACTTGCATAGGACTCACCCATTTACTATCAGAAATAGGAAAAATCATACCGACTTGTAGTAACGTGAGAACCTCTTTCTTCACCACCTCCATCATAGGAGGATTTAGTCGACGTTGTGGTTGCCTCACCGGTTTAGCATCATCTTCGAGTAAAATCCGGTGCATACAAGTACTTGGACTAATATCTTTGATGTCGGCAATTGTCCATCCAATGGCTTGCTTGTTCTCCACAAGAACGTCCTTCAACTTCCTCTCTTGTTCCACGGTGAGCTTACTAGAGATGATAACCGGAAGTGTTTCTCCCTCACCAAGGAACACATACTTCAAGTGCTCCGGTAGAGCTTTAAGCTCCACCACAGGTGCCTGCACAATAGAAGGCAACAATTTCTCCCTAGGAACAGTTAGTGGTAACGGGTTCTGAAAATTAGACAGTGGTCTCCTCGAATCTTGCAATTCCGCCACAAGTTCCTGCAGATTAGGAGAAAAAGCATATTCTACCTCCTCCCTACTCAAACTGTTCTCCAAAGCTACCTGCAACTCATCAGAACCATTCAGGTCAAAGAATTCCTGTGCTAATGGATTAACGACTTCAATAAAATTGACATAATGGTGATCTACGGGGTATTTCATGGCATCATAGATGTTGAAAGTTACTAATTGACCATTGGACTCCATAGTCATAGATCCATTAGAGACATCAATCTTCGTGCTTGTCGTTTTAAAAAACAGCCTTCCTAGCCAAATCGGAGCCACATGGTGATCATGTTCCATGTCTTGCACATAAAAATCACCAGGAAAGATTAGATTGTCAACTAAAACAAGAGCATCCTTGATAACACCTTTGTGGAAGACATTCGATCTATCCGCCAACTGAATCACAACACTTGTATTACTCAAAGGACCAAGTTGGATAGATTTATACACTGAATAAGGCCTCATATTTATTGAAGCTCCTAAATCTATCATGGCCTTATGAAACTTAGTGTTACCAATGGTGCAAGGAATTGTGAACATACCCGGATCACTACATTTAGGTGGTAGTTTCCGTTGAAAAACAGCAGACACATGTTCACTTACCTTAACTTTCTTTACCCCTTTTAGCTTGTTATTCCTTTTAATAGTGCACAATTTTTTTGAAATTTTTGCATATTTAGGAATACTTTTCAAAAGATTAAGAAGGGGAATATTTACCTCGCACTTTTCAAATACCTCATATATGTCTTTATCGTGCTCAAAGTGGCGAGTTCTCTTGAGTGCATTGGGGAAGGGTACCTCCGGTTCCACAACCGGTGTAGTAGTAATGAGCTCCTTTGCTTTGACAATGGGGGTTTGCTCCTCCTCCTCGATCACTATCTCTTCTTCTTCCTCTCGAATGACCGGTTGCTTTCCTACCTTCTTCACCTTCTCGACCTCCTCTAATTGCCTTCCGTTCCTCAATGAAATGACACTCACGTTCTTAGAAGGCACCACCGTTTGGAATGGGAGCCCCATAGAATCCCGAGCTTCCAAACAACTAATAGAGGTCACTATTTGTCCCAATTGAGTTTCCATGTTTTGGATACTAGCTTTGTTCTCCATTTGATGTTGAAGAACTATAGCTTGAAGATTGGACATTTGGGTGGTTACCGTAGCTTGACTAGCAACCAAAGCACGTATCATGTCCTCGGTGGACATTTGACCACTAGGTGGGGGCGGAGTAGGAACCGTGTTAGGAATTTGTTGTTTAGCAAAGAATTGTTGCTTCGCTTGACCAATTTGATTCCCTTGATTAAATTGTTGATCCCCTTGACGAGTTCTCCACCTCATATTAGGATGATCTCTCCATCCGGGATTAAAGGTATTAGAGTAGGGATCCCATTTCTTCTTTTCCCCGGTTTCCCATATTCCATTCACCTCCTCTTGATCATCTTCATGCATGTGAGGACAATGGTCACTCGGATGTCCCTCGGTAGAACAAATACCGCACATTATAACTTGATTTGTTTTCCCCGACATCATATTTTGGACAAGAGCCGTTAAGCTATCGACTTTATGTTCAAGACTCGAGGATGATGAATTACCTATGGCATGCACTCCCCGTTTGGGATATTTTCGAGAAAAATCCCGATAGCTTTCAGCTAGCTCCTAGATAACCTCGATAGTAGCATCCAGACTCTTATTTACAATCGATCTCCCACATGCCGAATTCACAGTGTGGGCATCTTCCACACAAAGACCTTCACAAAAGTACATCACAAGGTCTTGAGGATTGTAGCCATGATAGGGGCATGTAGCACACAACTTCTTAAAATGTTTCCAATATTCGTACATCGTTTCACCATCTCGTTGCTCCGCATTACTAATCTGCTTCTTCAATTGGGAAGCTCGAGACGCTGGAAAGTAGTTTTCGAGGAACGCCTTCTTCATTTTTACCCACGTATCAATACTTGCCGGTGGCAAGTAATACAACCAATCCCTCGCAGCATCCTTCGACGAGAAGGGAAAGGCCCTCAGCTTATGTTGCTTATTAGTGATGGAAGCCGGTTTCATACTCAAGCAAACAATACGAAAATCCGACAAGTGCTTGTTAGGGTCCTCGTCGCTTAAGCCATGGAATGTGGGTAATTGATGGATCAAACTCAACTTCAATTCTAAAGTGGCATTCGCACCCAATGGTGGGTACGTAATGCACAAAGGTTGTTGTGCAAGGTCGGGTGCTGTTAGCTGCTTAATTGTGTTGGCCATGATACACGACTCGTCTTCGGATTCGGAAGAAACTTCAGTATTCACGGGAATAATAGGAATATCGTTGTTAAACTCAAGATCCTCGAATTCCTGTATTCTGATAACTATTGCTCCCTCTCCGATTCTCCGTGACCTGAGAAAAGTGCGTTCAATCTCTGAGTCGAATGCCTCGAGGTTCAAGTTATAAGAACGAGTATTATACTTAAACTACACAACAAAAAAAAAATAGCTATAATAAAAAGAAAATTAAAAACTACACTAGAAAACACAAAAACTAATTAATACCGATTCCCCGGCAACGACGCCAAAATTTGACAGGCTAAAGTCGCATGCCTCAAATTACAATTTATAAGTACTTAAATCTAAATACTAAAACGTAGTATAGTAGAAATAAAGGTCGAACCCAAGAGAATCAGAATAACAAAATTATGCTAACTAAATGTAGACTAAATCAATCTCTAATGCAATTAAAGACCGTAGTAACCAAGGGGGTTTATGATTAATTATCTAACAAACTAAAGTAAGAATATAATAACTTGAGATATCAAATAATGAAAAAGAACTTAGACACAAGCACAAATCCACACTCATTAGCGATTGATCATCGTAAGACGGTTTCAATTAATAACCTTGACTACTCTATCGTGAACATAAGATTCCAATTCTCTTATGAATAGTTAACTAAAATGAATCCTGTTCTTAATTATCCCTGACCGTAAAACAACCAAAACAATCTAGTTCTAGGTTCAACTGACGGAAGTAATATAGATCTGAGAATTCGATAGAGAATAAATAGTACGTACAATCCAGTCACACCTTAGATATTTATATGAATCACTTCTAAGTACTAATATCAACGTATCCCATTCAATATTAATTCCTAGTTGTTACTAATGTAAAGTTAATCAGTAAATCCTACTCAATTAACAATACTTACAATAGAACGGTGAAATCAAGTACTAGTTGTACACCTAGCAATTAACAACAACATTCATGAAATTGATAACGAAGCAATTCATAATAATCAAGGTTAACAATCAAAACATTCAAACTCACAAACGTTTCTTGAGCGTTTCAAAGGCTTGAATCAAAGTAGAGAAGATTAGTTACACATACTTGAAATGGAAAATTAGTGTTCTTCAAAGTTCTCCCTTTTTCTTCCAATCTTACGTTAAACTCTAGATGATGTGAATAATGAATCTCCAAAACTAAGCTTAACCTAATAATAGTTTATTAATAATAATAAAATAATAATAAAAACATCCTAGTAATAATAGAGTTTCCTAATTAAAACCAAAGTCTTAAAAACGTGGCCAAATATCACAAAATAAGATGAGACGCGTAGGAACTTTCAGGCAACCAGGTGACCCGCACAGCTTTCGCGCGGCTCGCCTGACCGTGCGACTCGCCTGGTCTTCGTGCGACTCGCCTGGGCAGCTGCTGCTGTTTCGCACGGTCCTTCGTTTCTATTGTTCCGGGTCTTCAAGTGGGCTTCCTTTTCCTTCAAGTTTCATCCGCTCTTAGCCCAAATCGACGGTCAATTGATTTGAATCCTCAACATAGCTTATATTCCATTCATACCAAACTGACACAAATGCGATACAAGACAAACGATTTAGTTCAACAAAATACACCTAAACCGTCGTAATAAATACGACTAATAAATACGGCCCATCAACCGTTCATGGTTACTGGTGACACCAAAGTAGATGTTAAGAATGGAAAGTTTTCTTTAAATATTGGTAACGAGTCGGTAGATTTTTTCCCTTTCTCAAACTCTTAAACAACCAATGATTGAACAAATGAATTCCATTGAAGTTATTGATAGTTTGGTTAAGTATAGCTTTATAGATGATGATAAGAAAGAAGAGGAACCAATTGACTCACCACCTCTTGAAAAAGAGATCATGCATGAAGAAGAGGTAGAACCCCTACCGGTGGGTGAAAGTAAGGTACCCTCTACTCCTAATCTTGAACATAAACCACTCCCCTCTTCCCTCAAATATGCCTTCCTTGATGGAAGTAGTTATCCCATTATCATCAATGCCACACTCGATGGTCCTCAATTGGAAAAGCTTTTAGTAGTTTTGAGGAAACATAAAAAGGCCATCGGGTATAGCATTAACGACCTCCAAGGCATTAGTCTAAACGTTTGCATGCATAGAATCATCCTTGATGATGACCACCGCCCTTCGGTTGAGGGTCAACGTCGTTTGAACCCCACCATGAAGGAGGTTGTCATGAAGGAAGTCCTCAAATTGTATAAGGCTAACATTATATACCCTATAACCGGAAACAAATGGGTTATCCTAGTACAAGTTGTGCCGAAAAGGGAGGAATGACGGTTGTGAAAGGAGAGAAGGAAGAGTTGATTTCTACTAGGACTATTACCGGTTGGCTTATGTGTATAGACTTTTGAAAGTTGAACACGGCCACCATAAAAGACCATTTTCCCCTTCCCTTTATTGATCAAATGCTTGAACGACTAGTGCATCACTCTTATTTTTGTTTCCTCGATGGTCACTCGAGATTTCTTCAAATTCCTATTCACCCTGATGACCAAGATAAAACTACTTTCACGTGTCCCTATGGCACCTATGCCTATCGTAGGATGCCATTCGGATTGTGTAATGCGCCGGTAACATTTCAAAGATGTATGATGGCAATTTTCTCCGATTTTATTGAAAAGTCCATGGAAGTTTTTATGGATGATTTTAGTGTCCATGGTACATCTTTTGATTCTTGCCTCACTCATCTTGATCAAGTGTTAGCTCGTTGTAAAGAGTATAGACTTGTTTTAAATTGGGAAAAAAATGTCTTTTTATGGTAGAACAAGGTGTAGTCCTCGGTCATATTGTTTCTAACAAAGGTGTCGAAGTGGATAAGGTCAAAGTCTCCATGATAGAGAACTTGCCACCCCTAACAAATGTCAAAGGGGTGAGGAGTTTTCGTGGTCATGCCGGCTTTTATAGGCGTTTCATTAAATATTTTTCTAAAATTGCCAATCCTTTGACTTCTCCTCTTATGAAAGATGCGCCTTTCGTATTTAATGACTTGTGTCTTGAGGCCTTTTGCAGGATAAAGACCGCTCTCACTACCACCCCAACTATCAAAGCACCCGATTGGAATCTTCCATTTGAGATCATGTGTGATGCTTTCGATTTCGCTGTTGGTGACGTTCTAGGCCAACGCGTTGACAAGAAGTTGCATGTGATATATTTTGATGAAGCCCAATCGAGATATACTACAACCGAAAAATAAATGCTCGCCGTTGTCTACGCTATGGAAAAATTCTGAAAATATGGTACCGGTTCTAAGGTAATGATTCATACCGATAATGAGGCAATTCGCTACATCATCTCCAAAAAGGAGACAAAATTCCGACTCTTTCGATGGGTGCTCCTCCTATAAGAATTCGACATCGAAATCAATGATAAAGCCGGATCGGAGAATTTAGTGATGGACCACCTTAGTAGACTAGCGGTTAGTGAAAGGGGTAATGAAGACGATGGTGTACCCATCAATGAAGCAATGAGAGATGAGTCCTTGATGGCCATTGAAGCTATTACACTTTTGTATGCTGATATCGTCAATTTCATAGTGTCCAGCTACATTCCCGACAATTATTCGAAGCAAGAAAAGAATAAACTACGATATGAAGCTCGACATTATTATTGGGATCAACCCTATTTGTTTCGCCGATGCTTTGATGGTATCTATCGCCGATGCGTCATGGCCGATGAAGGATTTGATATTGTGAAACACCTTCATTCGACCTCCTATGGTGGACATTTAGCCCTTCAAAAGACAATTGTGAAAGTCCTCCAAAGCGGGTTTTGGTGGCCTTCTATGTTCTAAGACATTTGAGCCTTCATTCTTACATGTGACGCTTGTCAAAGATGTGGCAACATACCAAAGAGAAACAAGATGCCCCTTCAACCCATCCTAGAAATTGAATTGTTCAATGTTTGGGGTATTGACTTTACGGGACCATTCACATCTTCTTTTGGCAATAAATACATCCTAGTTTCGGTTGACTATGTCTCAAAATGGATCGATGCCATAGCTTCCCCTACCAATGATTCCAAGGTGGTAATTAAACTTTTCAAGAATGTGATTTTCTCTAGATTCGGTATGCCTAGAGCCATAATTATCGATGCAGGCTCTCACTTTAGGAAGGACACGTTTGAACATCTTCTTCGGAAATATGGAATCACGCACAAGATGTCCTTATCCTATCATCCACAATCAAATGGACAAGCCGAGACTTCTAATCGACAAATCAAGGGAATTTTCGAAGAAGTTGAATGGATTGGTCATTGAAGTTTAATGACGCCCTTTGGGCATTGAGAACGGCTTTGTAGACACCCGCATTTTGCCTGCTAGTGTCTATAGCAGTTTCCAACAAACACCCGATGATGATCGGACATAAACATGACTTAATACGCTTGATTTCGGACTCGGAACCAATAGTATCCGGCATGGGCTTTTATCGGAGTATAAATTTCACAAAACTGACCTCAAATTCAGGCCCAGTGGGTCATTTCCAGTCAAATAAGACTAATTTGGGTCAAAACTGACACCAAGGGCAAAACCGTCTTTTAGCGACCCAGTCAAACCCCGGTCAAAGACATTTCCGAGACATAAAAATCAGTCACGCAGCTTTGGAAATCTGATTCGAAGTCAAATACCACAAAAAATCAGCTACGAAGAAGAACCAAGCAACTAAACCTCTCTGCTAGAGATAAAATTTTATCTAAAAAGAGTTTCCATCCGTCTTAACCCACTCGATCGAGTGGACCAGCCCACTCGGTCGAGTAGGCTCACAAAACCCGCGGAAATAGGCGTCAGACCGGGCACTCGATCGAGTACTATGCGCCACTCGATCGAGTGGCTCCTTTTCTACCCGAGACCGAGTGCCTTTCCTATCCAAAGCCGGGTAACTTTCCTATCCAAAGCCGGCTACCTTTCTTATCCAAAGTCGGGGTATTTTCCTATAAATACACCCCCTTTGTAACCTTCAAAAAACCCAATCAACAACCCAAAAATTTCAGCGATCCTAGGCGATACAATCCCACACACAATTAACATCCTAGAGTTTCAGCAATCTTAGGCAAATTATACACACATACAACCCCGATCTTTCCTCTTGAAATCCTTTAGGAAACCCGAGAGCAAAACTCAACAAATCCCTTCCCAATTATACACACCATAACTCTCCTATATACATCTCGACGCTCCCGTGCCTTGTCCACTACTATACGAGTCTGTTTTCGAGATAATTAAGCATGTAGGTTGAGGGTGTTAACTAAAATCCCGATTCTCTTCTTCCTTTCTTCTTCATCTCGTTTTCTTCTTCTTTATTTTATTTTATTTCCTCAATAACGTTTTTATCATCATCAACATCGCAGATATATCGATTTTCTTAAACATATTCGATTCCTTTTTTCATGGTTAGAACGAACTCGTTGATGCCGAAATAATTGTCACATATTCCGAAAGGACTAATTACGAAATTATAATGCGGAGGGAAATATTTCATCCTAGTGCAATTTAAAACGACTTATAAACGTCTTTTACGAAATTCACTCTAAATATTAGATATTGTTTCTATAATCAAGTATCGAATATGACGAGCATCGAAAACCGAGTTGAATACAAATTATGTCATATTTTTATTTGGCTAGGTTGGCTATCAATTTCAAAATCAATAAAAATCGGATTCATCATCATTCGAGCTCGAGTAATCCCTTGAACAGGGGGCACTTGATCGAGTGCCTAGCCCACTCGGTCGAGTGACACCCCAAAATCGACGTAGAAGGCTTTTTGAGGACCACTCGGTCGAGTCCTCCCCTATGACTCGATCGAGTGGCCCCTAGGACATCAAAACCGTGAGCCCTTCAACATATTTCAAGTCTCGATAAATATTTTTTAACGACTTCGGTTAACACGTGTCAAGTCTATCACGTGACTTACTCTTTAAAAACCATGCATCATACCATTCTAATCTATTTTTTGTTCCGTTATTATCGTTACTAACCCGATTGTTTCTATTTTGGAGCTTTATTTTCGTTGTTTGTTTTATTGTACTAAAACGAACCTCGCATGCTAAATACAACTTCGACATAATTCAAAGATGCATTAAACGACGTAGATCAAACATATTTCACATGTTTAGTCAAAAACATTGTTTGCATATCATTCAACCGTCAAACTAACGCGCGTACACAAAAAACGAACGATATCTAAGTAGGCCGCTAAGTGCGGGCGGGGTTGGGTGTTCTTTGTGAACTTCCCAATACGTACCCTCACCCCTTACTCAGAACTATGGTTTTTGGATGTCCGAAACCGTTGGCACACGAGAGTCATTCAATACACGGTAACCGATAATGTCGGTATCGGTATTGCAATGCAAAGGGACGAACTCAATAAACTCTGAAATCGGAATGGGCCGTACTCTGTGCACGGCCCACCAAGATCTAGAGTGGGTTCGAATGGGCCCGAACTCCCACAAAGTTCGGTGGCGACTCCAAATTAGATTTAAATTTCAATCCGAGATCCATCTCACATGAGATTCATTCGCCTCCCCAAACCCGCGAGTGGCCCCATTGGGGTGGACCTATGTCATGTCCACAATTTGGCGATTCCACTGGGGATACCTGATGTACCACTAGTCATCGGGGTTCCTAGGGTGTGACTCGAAAAAAATCATTCGATTACTAATGTACGCGTTTTAGTTAGTTAGTTCATGCATAACCCAAATCTTTCCCGGGCCGGTTACTTGTGACAGACGTCCCACTATACCCCGGTGCATTCCTAAATGGGTGCGCTAAAAACTTCTATGGCCGAACTCGTATGGGTTTAGCGGCATGTTCTAAGACCAATTCGGATTAGGAAGTCCGTCCTGATTTACGAGAAAGCCGTCGTTGTTGGTATAGACCCGATTTCGACCGACCAAGACTTAGCGTAAAGCATACACGGTGTCATTTTATTGCTTTTGTGACTATGTGCTACTTGGTTTCCATGTCATTTTTCAAAAATCGTCATTTCAAAAAATGCATCTTTCCAAAATACCAAATTTTGAAAAACCCGAAATACCGTCTGTTTCGGGACCCGTCTTTTCAAAAATATCCAACTTTTAAAAAATCAGAACGCTGCCGAAATTTAGACTTAAGTTTTGACTCAAAACAAGCCTGTTTTCTAGCCGGCATGCCATCCATTTCAGTATTTGAATTTCCGATCCCTATTCAAATTTTCCAAATTTTCAAAATTCAATTTTGATTTCCAAATCTTCGAGATGCCACTCTCGATTTTCAAATCTCCGAGACGCCGTTTTCGATTTTCAAATTTTCGGGATCTTATTTTCGATCTTCAAATTTTCAAAATTTATTTTCGATATTCAAATTTTCAAAAAACTCAGTCCCGTCGGCATGTTGCCAATTTCAAAAGACGGGACTGTTCTCCGATTTTCAAAATATGAAATTACTCGCAACAATTCTAATATTTCAAAATGCCCGGTCTTATTGGCCCACCACCAATTTCAGGACCGTCCTCTCAATTTTCAAAATTCAATATTTTTTTTAAAAACCTTCCTTATTGTAGGACCTACCGTTATACGTGTGTCGGGTCTTTTATAAGTCGTCGAAGGTTTTTAGCGTCGAAACTCCATCGATCCTACATCACAGGTTTCTTCCCTATCCTAATCCGCTTTTTCCTAAAGGCACAACCAACCAACACGAGTCATACACTCGTAAATGGAAGGTTCGTCAAAACACTCGAGTCCTAACCAGAAAGTCCCACTCGACCTTTCCCTCTAGCACGACAGTCCCCACGACCTTTCCAAAGGGACTTTTGTCCGTCTTTCAATCCGTTAGTCGAGTCATCCTAATTCAAAAGTCCTTTAACTTAAGGGTCTACCCTAATCACAGGGCCACCTTTATTCGGGTCAAGTCGAGGGTCTCTAGGGTCGAAACTCTGCCGATCTTACATCACAAGTTTCCTCCCTTACCCCGTCTGCCTTTCCTAGAGGCCGAGTCAACCTTTTACAAGGCATAGCCCTATAACAAAAGGTTCGTGATCCTTACATCTAAGGGTTACTCGTCTGACACTCGAGTCTTAACAAAACCTTCGATCCCACTCGGAGGCTGCTGATAAGTGTAGTTTGTAGTGCCTAGTTTGTTGTGTTTTGGTCCCATTTTCCTTGCGGAATCGCTCCTTGGGAGCGGTTCATGGGCTACTTATGCTTCCTCTAGTTCGTTTCAGGTTCCCGAGACCATTCATGAAGAATTTGAACGATTCCCACTCGTTTCATACACTTTTTGGAGCCAACGAAGTGAAGGAACGATCACTCGATGCCTTGGATTCGATCCCGAGATCTTGGGACCCGATCCCGAGCCCCTTAGACTCGATCCCGAGCCCCGAGAATCGATGAAAAGCCCATGAGAAGCAAGGAGGAACCTTAAAGATCGTGTTGGAGGCCTACAAGACCCATCCCCGACGGGAATGACCTCATCCCGTCCGGGATGAGGTGCACAAAATGCGAAGGTTCTGTTTTGGACCCGTCCCGGTCGGGACCATCTCGTCTCGGACGGGATGGCCCAGCTGTAGCCGCGTGACTTTCCTTTCCTCTCCTTCATTCTTGTAACCTTATAAATACTCCTCCCTTGTATTGTTTAAGTAACATACTTTACCCTAGATTATTTTAGACCTCTCTTAAGCATTCAAAACCCTAATTAGCCTCTCTTCATCTCTAGTTAATTTTCCTTTTATCTCTAGTTAATATTTCTAATTAGTCTTATATTAAGGAGATTCTTGAAGATTATTCCAAGCTTGACAACCTTTGAGTTTTATTTGGGTTTCTTATTAATTCAAGCTCTCATCTTTTTCATCCTCTTGTAGTTGGTATAATCCTCTTCTCCCTTTTACTTTGATTCTTTGTTTAATCATCAAGTTTTAATCTTTACTTATTGCTTATTGTTATTGTTTGTTCTTAATGGATGTTTTGATTATTATGATTATTTCTCTTGTTAGTCTTAGTTTTGACTTCATTATGAGTGAGTAGATTCCTTGTGCGGTTAGTAGGGGGATTAAGTTTGGATTATGGGTGATTAGGGCTTGATTGTGGGTAAAGGTGATTCCTTTGTTGCTACTCACTTATTGGGCACACTATGTGTTCGTTGTATTGCTTGTGTGGGTAGTAGTGGCCAATGCTTCTCATGCTTGTTCTCTTCTTCTCATTGTGTATTCAATTGGTGGTTGAATGTTTGTGTTTTGAGTAGCATCTTGCATGAATATTCGGGTCTAGTCTTACACACGAGAGTGCGGACTTTAGCTTCGGCGCGAGAGCGCAAACCGACCTTAGTAACTAAGTCGCACCTACACCCTTGATCACCCGATCATCCTATTATGCTTATGAACCCGACCTAACCCTACTCCTTCCCATATTTGAATTCTCTACTTCTTTAGTCGATCATTTTCTTTAGTTTATTTGCTTAGTTAATCTTAGTTGTTTTTATTAGTTCATATTATAGCTAGTTCATTGCAGGTCCATCTCCTACCTCTCAACCATCATAACTTGTCAACTAGCCTTTCTTTGTGTTTGTTTGTGACTTAGCCTTGTTTTAGGTGGACCTGGTCTAGACTCTACATTACCGTCTCCGTGGACACGACCCGACTAACCCTAGCTACCGTTAGGATTAGTTGGTTGTATATTGATCGGTAGGACCCGCGGCAAATCCTTACCATCAGTTGCCCTTCAGCAGGGCGATCAATCACGGTTACTCTAAGGGTCATGTCTTACACGTGTCGTCTTATGTACCCCACTTTTGAGTCACTCAGATGCCACACCAACTGAGTCCAATCAGAGTCTTTAGTCTAACTTGGGGGCTATCCTCCATCCGAGCAATCGACCACGGTCACCATAAGCGGTACCTTACTTTCATCCCACACCGACGTCCTTATGATGTCTTCTTCAAATTGTACCTATGCTACGAACACTCGAGTCACCTAGGGTTAGGCCACCACGGTTGGTCCGAGCACGTGACGCGGTCAAACACGGTCGCCCCATTTTCGGACTCACCCTTCTGCAGCTCGAGTCTAATTCGCAGTCGTTACTTTGTCTGGGTCAACGTCCAAGTATCCCAATCCAAGAATTTTAGTCATTCCCGTTACCCCCGGGGCCGCGTCTAGTTTGACTCCCTCTCTTACATATGTCCAAAACCGAGCTTAGGCGAGTTCTAACACTCGTCGTTTCTTCCGATCAGGGACCCTATGAACGAGGTATTACCAAACCACAACAAATCCCGCGCCATCGAGAAGGGGGATATCCAGGGGAGTATGCTTATGCTATCTTGCTCCATTAACAATATCTTCTCAAAAATCAATACCGCCCTAGATAACCTAAGTTCCAGGGTAGCCATCATCGAAGAGGATCTTGTAAGAACCCGATCCCGTCTAACACAACTAGAGCGGGTAAGGTAGCCAATCACCCAGCCAAGCCATTTGAAGGATGAAGACTCTTGCGAAACTATCCGATACCCCCCAAGATGGCAAGGCTAAGAGAAGTAACCATCACGTCACCTCTCCGAAAATCAAGAACCGGTCAAAAGAAAGGACATTTACCCACATGGATATGTCCCACACCGTGGTTTCCAAAGGTTGGTTTCGAAGGGCCTAATACTACCTATAGGCCAACAGCCGACACACCTTCAGAAAAACGCTCCAAAGCATGGAACTCTGAACATTACTGCCAATTCCACATGGGGAGGGGGCACGATACAGATAAGTGCTGGAAACTGAAGCACCTCATCCAAGATTTCCTCGATGCCGGGAAGACACCCGTCATGGAAACATTGTCACTTGCAAAGCCCCTCACGGACTATACAGGGCCCGGTGACCAAAGCATCCAATCTACCTCCCATATATCCAAGAGTCCGGATTTGATTTAAGTCTGAGTCTGAGTCCGAGTCTAGGATGTACTATTTCTTTGAATTTCATAGTCAGAGTCAGAGCCAACTGTATTCTGTCCTCTTTTCAAAATTCAATAAAATCAGCTTTTCTATTCCTCATATATGTTTTCCTTATGTGTTTCCGAGAAAATGATGAACACCATCATACACTGTGAGCACATGCACGTGACTATTATAGGCACATCTATAATGACTGAAGGAAATCGAGACCCATGTTTTCCTTTACCCGTTCCACGTTTGGCATAGAAAACCACATAACTACCCTTTGCAAGAGCCGTATCAAATCCTATGACAAATCTAGGTAGTCTTCTAGTTTGGGTTCAAGACGGGAGGCAAGCCCATTTCCCACAATAAACACCCCTCTAATAAGACTGACCAATTCCTACCTTAGGTGTTAGTCCGACCAACAAAAAAAGAGGAAAAAAGAAAAAAAAAACTGGAAAAAAAAAAAATCAAAAGTCCAAGGAAAAAGCGAAAGGCCAAAACAAAAGAGCTGGCCATGATCAAAAAGAATTCTGAACATCCCCCGACCCGATAAGATCAATCCCATGATCGGGGATGAGAGGTCAACCAACAAAAAATTCAAAAAACTCATGACCGTGGTCAACGGTCAGCCCAAGTGAGAGTCCCTTGACCGGGGCCCGGTCAATTCAAAAAATTATCAAAACCCATACCATCAAATAGGGGAGAAACAATCAAGTTGGTCAGCTAATACCACATCTAGCCTTCCCACATTACAACCCTCAAGACCTTCTCGAAACCTAGGCTAAGAGACAGCGCGCAATTTTGAGGATTTAAGCTCCATAGGATACCCCTAACCACTAGGGCTGGACATGGAAATCAAATCCCGCATTATCGAACTTACCCCGATCAAAATTCGAGTCATTTTTACTCGACTTCCCCCTTTCCTACCACATTACAATACCTTACCCTCGAAGCTTTAGCTCCACAAAATCGAGCTCCAGATTTTGAATCATCAAAACCACTTACGACCTAGCTCCACATTTCCAAAAACATCCAAACCAGTTACCAGCCCCAAACACGGGAACTCAACATGCGGTCGGCATAGAACATGCCCAAATAGTTCACACCACCTCTAGGGGCTACCCCGGAGAACGCTCACAGTCACAGGATCAACATCCTAACTGTTCTAGCCCTTTGATCAAGACATCACTGGGAATGCACCTAGCCTACACCATCATTATGACTAGTTTACACACAAAGCCCTAATAAACTAGGCACCATAATATATCTTTAAACCCTGAACTACGACTTGGTTTGATTTCACTCCACGTGAATACGTATGCAGCCTTTCAACAAAGGCACAACCACCCACATTGACACACATTAAAAAAAGAACAGTCATTCCTATCACGACACTGTCATGTCCTCAACAGTTGGCTTTGTCGTCCTGGGGGCTTCTCTTAGGCAGAAGCTCTCCATCCACTCACATAATCCAAATGACTTTCAAAATCTAGCCTCCTTTATATAGTGTGTCCTAGTACTCAGCTCGGTCGAAGACAAGAATCTGTCAGGAACTCGAAACGACACCCCTTTGGGAATGTACCCCAAAATCAAACATCCAAAAAACACTAGACTACAACATCGCTACTGCTAAGTCCTGTCAATCAAAAAGCAGTCTCATTACAGATTATTTACCGCAATCCCCTATAACATATTCTTCTCATTTCGATGTTCGATCATGTTGTCACTCGCCTAGGCTACGGAATAGCGCAATTTAAGAG
The DNA here is from genome assembly GCA_958450325.1 of Agrostemma githago. Taxonomy (NCBI): domain Eukaryota; kingdom Viridiplantae; phylum Streptophyta; class Magnoliopsida; order Caryophyllales; family Caryophyllaceae; genus Agrostemma; species Agrostemma githago. Next base: position 43,717,144 of record OY288244.1, read on the forward strand.
TCTTGTCATCTTAGGTGGCCCACCCCCTACCGAGTCACGGTCCAACCCCTCGAGAGTCTAGTCATGTCTATCAACTCGTTCTGTGACGTCCAGAGTCGAGTCAGTCGGTAGGCGTCTCTCTTCAAATTCTTACTTTGAAATCTGCAAAACTTAGCCATTTGAGAAAATCCTTTTCGACAAGGTCAAAATTTCAGTCTATTTAAACTGCAATTTTTTTTTCTACCCCTTTCAATTTTGAAAACCTATCTCCTAGCACGTGAGTTACTTTCAGGACTTCGATTTCAAAATGAAGAAAAATCATTTTCCCCAGCGCAAGTCAGCCTATAGATGCTAATTGCATTTCCTATCTGCTATTTCTGCCTGTATAACTAACATTTCAGGTACCAGCTTGTGCTTCCCAACGGAACGTCAAGTTTTATCTCCCCAGCGCGAGATGGAGTTTCACTTGAAGTGGCACATCCGAATTGGGATGTATCTGCAAACAGATACACCCAGGGCTTCTTAGGCAAGCTCCCGCGTAATTCGGAATTGGGATGTGTCTACGAACGGGCACACCCAGGGCTTCTTAGGCAAGCTCCCGCGTAATTTCGAATTGGGATGTGTCTGCGAACATATACACCCAGGGCTTCTTAGGCAAGCTCCCGCGGCGCGTAATCCCCATTTGGGATGTATATGCAAACAGATACACCCAGGGCTTCTTAGGCAAGTTCCCGCGTAATTTTGAAGCAGGATGTGTCTACAAACGGGCACACCCAGGGCTTCTTAGGCAAGCTCCCGTGTAATTTCGAATTGGGATGTGTCTACAAACGGGCACACCCAGGCAAGCTCCCGCGTAGTTCCGAGATAGGATGTGTGTCTGTAAACAGATACACCCAGATCTTCAGAAACAAGCTCCCGCGCAGCTCCAAGATGGGATATATTTGCATACAGATACACCCAGGGCTTCAAAGACAGGTCCCACGGAGCTATCCTAGAGAACAGAACTCAGGTATGATTTCTATCTTATGGCTGGCGAGCCCTTTCACGCACGTCTAGTGGACTATAAACGATCCGATCGGAAGTCTGCCAGGTCTTAATCCTCGATTGGCCTAGTAGCTACTCTGATTTTCGCCTTGTCCAAGCCTCAGTGAGAGTGGGGGCTCGGTAGACACCCGCATTTTGCCTGCTAGTGTCTATAGCAGTTTCCAACAAAAACCCGATGATGATCGGACGTATACATGACTTAATACGCTTGATGTTGGACTCGGAACCAATAGTATCCGGCATGGGCTTTTAGCGAAGTACAATCTCACAAAACTGACCTCAAATTCAAGCCCAGTGGGTCATTTTCAGTCAAAAAAGACTAATTTGGGTCAAACAGACACCAAGGGCAAAACCGTCTTTTAGCGACCGGGTCAAACCCCGGTTAAAGGCATTTCCGAGACACAAAATCAGTCACGCAGCTTTGGAAATCTGATTCGAAGTCAAATACCACAAAAAATCAGCTACGAAGAAGAACCAAACAACTAAACCTCTCCACTAGAGATAAAATTTTATCTCTAAAAAGAGTCTTCCACCCGTCTTGACCCACTCGATCGAGTGGACCAGCCCACTCGGTGAAGTAGGCTCACAAAACCCGCGGAAATAGACGTCAGACCGGGCACTCGATCGAGTAATATGCGCCACACGATCTAGTGACTCCTTTTCTACCCGAGACCGAGTGCCTTTTCTATCCAAAGCCGGGTACCTTTCCTATCCAAAGCCGGGTACCTTTCCTATCCAAAGTCGGGGTATTTCCCTATAAATAAACCCCATTTGCAACCTTCAAAAAACACAATCAACAACCCAAAAATTTCAGCGATCCTAGGCGATACAATCCCACACACAATTAACATCCTAGATAGAGTTTCAGCAATCTTAGGCAAACTATACACACATACAACCCCGATCTTTTCTCTAGAAATTCTTTAGGAAACCCGAGAGCAAAACTCGTCAAATCCCTTCCCAATTATACACACCGTAACTCTCCAATATACATCTCGACGCTCCCGTGCCTAGGCCACTACTATACGAGTCTGTTTCCAAGATAATTAAGCATGTAGGTTGAGGGTGTTAACTAAAATCCCGATTCTCTTCTTCCTCTCTTCTTCATCTCATTTTCTTCTTCTTCTTTTTATTTTATTTCGTCAATAGCGTTTTTATCATCATCAACATCGCAGATATGTCGATTTTCTTAAACATATTCGATTCCTTTTTTCAAGGTTTGAACGAACCCGTTGATGCCTAAACAATTGTCACATAGTCCGAAAGGATTAATAACGACATTATAACGGGGAGGGAAATATTTCATCCTAGTTCAATTTAAAACGACTTATAAACGTCTTTTACAAAATTTACTCTAAATATTAGATATTGATTCTATAATCAAGTATCGAATATGACGAGCATCGAAAACCGAGTTGCATACATATTATGTAGACACCCGCATTTTGACTGCCAGGTGTCTATGGTAGTTTCCCAAAAAAACACCCGATGATGATCGGACGCTAACGTGCTTCTATGCGCTCGGATACGGGCTCAAATCCATTAATCGCTGGCTAACACACTTACAGAGTACAAATCTCACAAAATCAACCTCAAATCCAGGCCCAGCGGGCCGTTTCCAATCAAACAAGGCTAATTTGGGCCGAAACCGACACCGGAATTAAAACCGACTCGTCACGATTGGGTCAATCCCGGTCAAAGTCGTTTCCGAGACATACCAAACAACCCCTCAAACATCAAAAGCCCAATTCAAACACAAACCCCTCAAATATCCATGGTCACGGTCCAAAGCAAGTGACCCGCGTGACCCAGCTGGGCCACTCGATCGAGTGCCTCACCCACTCGTTTGAGTGGGCCCTTATTCAAGCCCGACGGCTGACGCACAAGCCCACTCGACCGAGTCAGCCACCTACTCGGTCGAGTAACCCTAAACCGAAGCCCTAGCTTTTCCTATATAAGGAACCCCCATGCACACATCTTTACAATCCTTTACTACCCTAACACATCATAGAGCAATTCTACACTACACCCTCTACAAACCCTAGACAAACCCTAGGAAAATCGACATTAGCAAACCCTAAACCTAGTTTTAGGAATTCAACCCGAGCCACCACAACTTAGCCTCCATACACCTCGAAGACTCCCGTGTTATAGCCACGTTTACGAGCCCTATTCCGAGACAAGAACATGTAGGTTGAGGGTGACAAACCTCCTTCTTTTTCTTCTTTTTTTCTCACGTCGTTCATCTTCCTCTCTTTTCTGTTTTTTTTCGTTTATTATTATTATTATTATTATTATTATTATTATTATTATTATTATTACGGTTACTATTATTATTATTTCTCGTTTTCATCATCCATCAATCTTCAAATCAATCTTTAACAAGGGTCGAAACCCGTTGACACGGATCCGACATCACAATCCCTAGGGATTTATTCGATGTCGGAGAAGTCGAGGGAATCATTTTTTTATTTATTTAATCAAACAGTCAATTCTCCTGAATCACATAAAATCAATTCAAGACACGATTTCCGTTGAAGCTAAAATAATTGTCAAAACAATTCGTTAGAATTATGACATTATTAAACGCGGAGGAAATTTAATTTTATAGCAACGACTTACTTAAAACGATTTTCGACATAAAACACGTTTTTGTTACAATCGAATTTTAATTCGTACAGAGGGCACTCGACCGAGTGCCTAGCCCACTCGGTCGAGTGGCACCTCAAAATCGGGTCAGAATGCTCATCAGGACACCCACTCGATCGAGTCTCACAGTGACTCGGTCGAGTGGCCATGTACTCGACCGAGTTAGTCAATAACTCGGCCGAGTACGGTCTTTGACGCAAAACAGAATCGTTTTTTTTAGGGTCTACTCGATCGAGTCCATCGACCACTCGATCGAGTGGCCTCATAACGACTCAAACACGAGTCGTACATTATCCTATTTTCAAAGCCCGATAGCATTTTACGACTTAGGTCAACGCGTGCATAATTAATCACGTGGATACTATCTTTTCAAACCATGCATCATCTCGTACACCATTCAATTCAATTCAATTCATTATTTGCACAAACCGTTAATATCGATTTACCGTTACTAACCGTTTGCTTGTTTCTTTTGTCAATTTAATTCTTGCTCGTTTATTGTTCTAAATGAACCCGCATGCTAAAATACAACTTTGACGTTAATTTTAGTTGCATTAAATTGACTTAGAAACCCTTTTCGAATTCAATTCACATGTTTAGGGAAAATACTCTTTGCATATCATTCTTCCCGTTTAACTAGCGCGCGTATTGTAAGTCACTCGAATTCTTAGTAGAGGTCGCTAATGTGTGGGCGGGGTTGGGTGTCCTTTGTGGGCTTCCCAACACGTACCCTCACCCCTTACTCAGAACCTCGGTTTCCGGATGCCCGAAACCGTTGGCGCACGAGAGTCATTCAATACACAATATCCGATAACGTCGGTATTAGTATCAAATGCAAAGGGACGAGTCCAATAAACTCTGACATCGGAAATGGGCCGTATTTTGTATACGGACCACTACGACATAGAGTGGGCTCGAATGGTTCCGAATAACCACAAAATTCGGTGGCGACTCCACTTCGACCTAAATTTCAATTCGATCCGTTTCATATGGAGATTCATTCGCCTACCCAAACCCACGCGTGGCCGCGTCGGGGTGGACCTATGTCATGTCCACAATTTGGCGACTCCGCTGGGGATTAACTGATGCGTGACTTACCATCGGCATCCTCAGGGTGAGACTCGAATAGAAATCGTTTGACAAATACGATGCGAGTGTTAGTTTTACGGTTCATGCATAACCCATATTTTCCTGGGCCGGTACTGGTGACCGACGTCCCACTATACCATTGATGTACTCCAACATGGATATGTCAAAAGGTGTCCATAGTCGATTCGAGTGGGTTTCGCGGCATGTTCAAAGCTCAATTCGACTTAGAGAGTCCGTCCCGATCAACGTCTAGACTATGTACACTGGTATAGACCCTTTCAGACCAACCGAGACTTAGTGTAGAGCATACATGGTGTCTTTATAATGCTTGTGTGACTACGTGCTACTTGGTTTCCGAGTCATTTTCAAAAATGTCAACTTTTCAAAAATTACATCATCTTTTTCAAGATCTTCAATTTTCAAAACCCGGGACATACCGAATTTAGGACTTATGATTTTACTCAAAATAGCCTATTTTCTAACCGGTATGCTGCCCAAATCAAAACTCGAACTTTCAGAACTCGTGGCCCAATGACTTTTCGTCCTCTTTTTCGGAAATTTGGGCCATTCACCGAGTCCACTCGGTCCTTCTTCAAAAATCAATCAATTTTCAAAAACTTCCCTCCTCTTAGGACTTCCCATATTTAGCAGTGTCGGGTCATGTCTTAAGTTGTCAAGTTTCTCTAGCGTCGAAGCTCTGTCGATCTTACATCACGAGCTTCTTCCCTATCCCAGTCCGCCTTATTAGACTAAGGCAAGGCCCACCTAAGTAGGACATACTCTTACGAAGGAGGGCCCATCAACACAATCGAGTCAAAAGTCTGGGGATGTCCCACGTGAACCTTCCTTCGAATAGGACTAGGCCCACTAGCCGAATCCTAAGGAAGGCCCACACTTCACAAGTCACCCGTCTAGGTGTCTTCCTCGAGTCATTTCCCTTTTAGTCTCGTTCGGGATGTACTTTCTATTCTGGGATTTCTGGGCTAGTTTCTGATTACGCGGTGTTCTTACAGACAGGCCAGCCACAACCCGACATCAACGCAAGATGGAGGATTTGAAAAATGCCCTAACCAAGATCGAGACTCAACTGACCTCCATCTTCGCTAACCAAGCAACTTTGGACACCCGTCTGAGCACTATGGAGAAGACGGTCCCAGTTGAAGGAGGCGATTCCGTTGGGCCCATAGCCGAATTGGTCAGTGTCGTTCGCAGGCTCGAGGAGCAAGTCCACTTGTCAACAAGCAACTCGATCCACTCCGAGAATGCTCGCATTTATTCACCTTTGAATGACGAGCTACCGGCCAACCTCAACTTGACGGGAATTCCTATGTTTGAGGGTACCGAAGACCCGGTCCATCATATCCGGGCCTTCAAAGACTTCATGGCAGTCAAAGGGGTAAAGTCCACCATGTTCAAGCACTTATTCCCTTCCTCCTTGGAGAAGCATCCCAGGGCCTGGTTCTACAGGCTCGACCCCAAGAAATACAAGACTTGGGATGACGTGGCGACCGAATTTGCTCGGAACTACGCCGATAACACTAAAATCCAGACTACAATGCGTACTCTGGAGGTAATGGCCCAGGAGCCCAAAGAAGGGTTCACAAAATATCTGCAAAGGTGGAGGGCTGAGAGTGTGAAGCTGGTTGACAAGCCCGGCGAGAAGGCCCTAGTGGAAGCCTTCGTCAAAAATCTACTCCCATCCTACCGGGTCCATCTCCGGTATGCTATTATCCCAAACTTTGCTGTCCTTACTGAAATGGGCACAAGGATCGAAGATGATTTGAGGTTGGAGAGCCTGACTAAGGCTTTTACCAAAGGGTATCAAGGGGCAAGTTCATCTACAATCAAGCCCACACCGGCAGCTGCAACTCGCAGCATCTTCGACGAGGTAAACCTGCTCGACACCTCATCAAAAAAGAATACACCAAATCGGGTATTCACAGATATAGGTACTACCTATACTTATGCCTTACAGAGGCTATCCTCAAAGGGCCTAATCCAACCGATAGGCCCAACTGCAGAACCTCCAGTGGAAAAAAGGCCCAAAACTTACAACGCCCAGGCCTATTGTCAGTATCACCGGGGTAACGGACATGATACCGAAAAATGTTGGAGGTTAAAACACCTGATCCAGGACCTTATCGAGAGCGGGAAAATCCCGTTGCCCGGAGACAAGCCGAGCAACAAAGAAAACCCATTCAGCGCTCATGCTATCTTCACCGGTGAGATAATTGACTGTTCTCACCTCATCTCTCCCTACATCCCGCAAGTCAACGGGATATGGTTCGACGACGAGGATGATGTGTACTTAGCCAAAGGGGAAGTTGTCCCCATCACCCTCGAAGAGGTCCGACAGGCTAAGTCCAAGGCCTTAGCCACCAATCATCTCGCCACAGCTGGGCGTTCCATTCCTATATCCGTCACTGAACCCGCCAGGACGGAGCCTACCCTCGAAGAATCAAGCCCAGACACGGCTCTGGTCCAACAAATGAAGAGGGTCCGAGCCGACCTAACCATATGGCAACTATTGGTTAGCTCGCAAGTTCATCGGGAAGCACTGACTAAGGCTCTCGATGAAATCAAGGTTGATTCAGAGGCTACCCCTGCTGAAATGGTAGCCACCATCATGCCCGACCTTAAAGGCAAATCCAAAGAAGAAGGCCCACTCATAGCCTTCTCTGAAGCCGATCTGCCACCATTTGGGCCCAATCACAATCTGGCCCTATACATCACGGTCATCTGCAAAGGTAAATATCTCCCGATGACCCTTATCGACGATGGATCAGTCGTGAATGTCCTTCCTCTAAGGACCGCAAAAGCACTCGGCATCACCGATGCCGATTACCTCCCAACGGCGCAGACTATCCAGGCTTTCGACGGAAGCCCAAAACCTGTCGCCGGGGCCGTAAACTTGAAGATCATAACAGGCCCAATCGAAAAAGAACTAGAATTTCTGGTGATAGATGTCACCTCATCATTCAACCTCTTGCTGGGAAGGCCTTGGATCCACGCACTCAAGGCCGTGTCATCTACCCTCCACCGAAAAGTCAAGATGCCCCTCAAAGACGGTATCATCACGCTGGAGGCGACCCCAATTACCGTAGCAAGCTGCAACGCTACAGGACGGGCCGACCCACGAGGATTTGATTTCGTGGGCATGATCGAAGAAGAATATCTCTTTAGGCCCTACTTCACAACTAGCATCGACACGATGCTACAAAATCTGGGTTACCTACCTGGAATAACCTCAAGGCCATATCTTCCAGCTGGGAAGATTATCGAGGTCCTAAATGATGACGAGTCACATTTTGGATTGGGGTATGCTATAACCCCGGAAAACGTGGTTCGGGCCGGTATTCACAAGGCCGTCGACATTCTCAAGGGTACTTACATAAGCCCTTATAGCCTGAAGTTAACAGATTACTTCGTTACTCCAGTCTTCGGAGCTATCCAAGTGGGCCTTTACCGACCCACCGTCACATATCCCGAGACCAAAAGGGCTCGGGAATGCAATTTCATCCCTGATGACATATTCACCATCGTCCAGGCCGAATCGAAGGAGGGCGAAAGCAACTCCGAGCCCGTGCTGGGGCTCTTATTCGGAGAAGACAAAGCCGTCCCCGCTCCAAAGAACGACTTGGTCAACCTGATCCTTTGCAGCGATCGGTTTGACCCAACCAAGCTAATCACCGAGGTCGGTGCCAACACCGAGACAAGGGCTTGGAGGAAGACTATAAAGTGGACCGACGGTCAAGGACGGGTCTACAAGCTTACCACTGGCGAGGGAGACATGCCGGATACCGAGTCCGAGTCAGAGTCGGAGTCGGAGTCTGAGTCCGAGTCTAGAGGGTCTGGTGCTAAAGTCGAGTCTGTAACCCCTCTTCTCTTATCCACTGAGGTCTCGGGGCCTGTCCCAAGACCTCTCCCTATCCCACCACTGACCAATGATCAGATGGCAGCTCTATTCAAGCTATTTTCAAAATTTACCATCAATAATAATAACGAACACCGTTCTGCTTACGACTTGTCTTATTTCCAAAATTTTCTCAATTTCATAAATTTTATATGCAATGACATTGAGAAACCCGACGAACAGGTACCCCTACCTCAACATCTGGTCGAGCAACTCGAGCAAAGGGAATCCCGAGATCCGGTAATCGAAGAAACCGAGTCCATCAATGTGGGAACCACTTTAGAGCCCCAGATGCTTAAGTTGGGCCTATCTTTAGACCCAAAGGAGAGGAAACAATTCGCAGACCTCCTCCAGGAATTCAAAGATGTCTTTGCATGGTCCTACAAGGACATGCCGGGTATAGACCGGGAGATAGCCGAGCACCGAATACCCATCAAAGATGGGTGCAAGCCGGTAAAGCAAAAACTCAGAAGAATGAAGCCCGAGTGGTCTCTTAAAGTCAAAGAAGAGGTCGATAAAAAATTTAAAGCAGGCTTTATACAAGTGTCTGAATATCCAGACTGGGTTGCAAACATCGTGCTGGTACCCAAGAAGGACGGCAAGGTGCGGGTTTGCGTGGACTTCCGGGATCTTAACAAGGCAAGCCCAAAAGACGATTTTCCGTTACCACATATCGACATACTAGTGGATAACACGGCCGATCATGCCCTTCTATCGTTCATGGACGGGTATGCCGGGTACAATCAGATTAAAATGGCAGAAGAAGACATGGGTAAGACCACCTTCATTACACCTTGGGGTACTTACTGTTACACCGTCATGCCATTTGGGCTTATCAACGCCGGGGCCACTTATCAACGGACTGCCACCACTTTGCTCCACGACATGATGCATAAGGAAGTGGAGGTCTATGTGGACGACATGATCGTCAAATCCAAGGACCGAAGCGGGCACATTTCAGCCCTAAGAAAGTTCTTCACCCGGCTACGTAAATACAACATGAGACTGAACCCACAAAAATGTAGTTTTGGGGTAACGTCGGGCAAATTACTGGGCCATATCGTTAGCCAACGCGGCATCGAGGTCGACCCAGCTAAAATCAAAGCCATCACCGAGATGCAACCACCCAAAACCGAAAAAGAAATACGGGGGTTTCTCGGGAAAGTCCAATACATCAGCCGTTTCATTTCAAAATTAACCATGGTATGTGAGCCCATTTTCAAGAAGCTAAAAATTGGAGAACGGGTGCTATAGGATGATAAATGTCAAGCGGCTTTCGACAAAATCAAGGAGATTCTATCTGCTCCGCCAGTACTCATGCCACCCCAACACGGTCTGCCTTTGTCTTTATACCTAACGACGACAGAGACGGCCATGGGGGCTATGTTGGCCCAGACAGTTGATTCAGAAGAACGGGCTATTTACTACATCAGTAAAAAGTTCCTCGAATATGAGTGCAAATATACAATGCTCGAAAAGACGTGCCTAGCATTGGTTTGGGCCACTAAAAAGCTCCGACATTACATGCTCAGTCACGAGGTACATGTGTTATCCAAAATGGATCCTATCAAGTACTTATTCGAAAAGCCCATCCTCAACGGCAGGATGTCAAGATGGACTTTAATGTTATCCGAGTTCGACCTCAAATTTGTACCATTAAAAGCCATCAAAGGCCGGGTAGTTGCCGAGTTCCTCGCTGACAGCCCAATATCCGAAGAAGGCCACACCGATACATGGGCCTTTCCCGATGAAGACATATTCCATACCGATACGGAAGTGTGGGATTTATATTTCGATGGGGCATCCAACTTCCGAGGATTTGGGGTCGGAATCCTGTTAATTTCACCCCGAGGGGAACACACTCCCTTATCCATCAAGTTGGACTTTGACGTGACCAACAATGTAGCCGAATACGAAGCATGCATTCACGGGTTGCAGGCCGCCGCTGATTTAGGGGTAACAAACCTTCGGGTCCACGGTGATTCATCACTGGTCATCAATCAAGCACTCCAAAATTGGAAAACTCGGAACGCCAATCTCGTGGCTTACCAAGCACGGGTAAGAGTTCTAGAGAAACAATTCCAAAAGGTAGAATACATATACCTGCCTCGGGAAGAGAATCAGTTCGCAGATGCACTTTCCAAATTAGCATCTTTACTGAACATCCCGGATCACCTGACCAGTATGCCAATCTGTGTCGAAAGACGATCCGAGCCGGCCTACATCCACGCCATTGGTATCAAGCTGTCCTAACCTACCTGACAACGGGAGAGTACCCCCCGGAAGCTGAAAATCGGGCCAAAAAGACCCTACGAAGATTAGCAACCCAATTTGTTCGAACTGATGACGGGCTATTGTACAAAAAGACGGCACAGGGGGTTCTACTCCTATGCATCGACAAAATACAGGCCGAAAAGGTCATGGCCGAGGTCCATGATGGTGAAAACGGCCCGCATATGAACGCCCATATGCTAGCCCGAAAAATCATGAGGCTCGGGTACTATTGGAACACCATGGAAACAGACTGTCAGTTGTATGTCAAACACTGCCATAACTGTCAGATCTTCGCCAATGTACAGCATATGCCATCTTCCCTATTATATACCATGACATCACCATGGCCATTTTCGACATGGGGTATTGACATAATTGGAAAGGTGCATCCTTCCGGGACGGGAGGTCATTGCTTCATCTTGGTGGCCATCGACTACTTCACCAAATGGGTCGAAGCCGAGTCATACCGTGTCTTGAACGCCAAGCACGTGGCCAAATTTATCCAAAATAAAATAATATGCCGGTATGGGATCCCTCACGAGTTCATCAGCGATCACGGGACCCACTTTCAAGCTGAAACTGCCGCATTGCTGGCAAAATACAAAATTCAAAGGCATACATCTTCGCCTTACCGACCTCAAACAAATGGAGCGGTAGAAGCGGCCAATAAAACAATTGTCACCATACTTAAAAAGATAGCTGAGAATTATCGGGACTGGCCCGACAAGATACCTTTTGCCCTATGGGGATATCAAACCTCAATCCACACTGCGACCGGGGCAACCCCGTATTACTTGACATACGGAATGGAAGCGGTCCAACCAGTCGAGCTAGAGGTACCATCCCTTAGGATCCTACTTGAAAGCCAAGTACCTGAGGCAGATTGGGTCCAAGCCCGATACGATTCGCTAGTCCTTTTAGACGAACGGCGATCCCGGGCTCTCAACAACATTCAAATATATCAAAAAAGGATCCAACGGGCTTTCAACAAACGGGTTAGGCCCAGGAACATCAAGGAAGGGGATCTGGTCCTAAAATCGGTTCGTGCCTTACTGCCGGTTGACCCAAGGGGTAAATTCAAACCCAACTGGGCTGGGCCATACTTAGTCAAGAAGGTCCTATCAGGAGGAGCGGTGATGCTGACAGACTTGGACGGGAACGAATTTGTCAACCCAACCAACTTGGACCAGCTGAAGCGCTACTACCCCTAAACCCCATCTCAATGTCATTTGTAAAAATTTATAAAAATTTGTCTTTTTATAAATTTTCAAAAATCATTGACAAGTCAATAAGCTAGAATTAATTATTCTACTGTCACACATCTTGAATTAATAATCCTGATGTATTTCGAAAATTGCAAAAATCAATCAAATCAAATTTTGAACTACGTTAGGTTTGATTCCGCCATTTGCGGATACGTAGGCAACCCCTCAAAAAGGTACAACCACTGCAATAAACGAAAAGACGGGATCGGTGTTCAATAATACGTCCTTTATTAATATCTCGATAAACTCGGGATTACAAAAAAAAAAAAAAAACGCCAAAACGACATTCACACAAAAAAGTCACACCACAAAAATAATAATACTATTCAAATAATAAAATAAGGAGACTAGTATCCGGGCATCTTCCCCTTCCCCTTGTCCTTCGGGTCGCGTGGAGCCTGGGGTCTTCGGGGTGGTGACGAGCGTTCCCGAATCACAAGTGGAACCTCTCTAGTCCGGGCCCGTTCCTTTGGCGACGGGTCTTCAATCACGGTCTTCGGCCCAAGTCGGGCCCGCGCATGCTCGGGCAGTCTATTCCGTGGGCCAAGTCGGTCCTGCACGGGTAGTCTTGGGCCCAGTCTCCTTTCCAAGTCCATCTGGGGGCTCACTTTCCCCCAAGCACCTTTAGCACTAGACCCTTCAGCTTGAGTCTTAGTCTTCTTCTTGTGACCAGACATTAGACGAACTAGGGTAGCCGGAGTGTCTCCTTCATCAAAGAACCCCCTGTTGTCTTTGGCTTGCTCCCTTCTCAGCAGGTCAAAGGCTTCATCAACTTTCAAAGCGGCTCGGGCTTTAGCATCTCCTGCTTTGGTCCACCTCGTATAGGAATCTGAAACCCAGATTGAGTGGCGAGATTTGACAACGGGCCAAGTATGTCGTGTGTACCATCTTTGCATCCATGTATCACACATTACATTAGTCAGTTGGGTAGGGTCACTCACAACCGCTTCAACTTCAGGGATTCGCTGGGTCCATCCATACTGCCTTAGTATGCGATCTGGATAAAGATGAACCGTCTACTTAAAAGAAAGGATCACCTGATAACGGGCCCTGTCCCTCGGGTCCAAGCCACTCCAAAGGTAGATGGGCCACAATGGAACTACCCATCGAATCAACGGGCCGCCAAGAAAAGACAAAACCTCATCCCAGTACTTCTGCGTAATCTGACGAGAAAAGTCAATGGCCCGCCTCCTCGTTATCACCTGGTTATGACGGTAGTTGCCCGCATCAAGAGGAGGATCTATCACTGATAGTCTCTCATATAGCCAAATCTGCAAAAGGAAACAAAAGCATGAGATTCTAAGGCAAAATAGGCGTTCGCCTAAAGGCCACTCGACCGAGTGCTCAGGACACTCGATCGAGTGGTGCCCCTGTACGCAAACAGGAGACTCTTTATGAGGGCACTCGATCGAGTGCCAGGGTGACTCGATCGAGTGGCACCTCCGTAGATAGATCAGGAGAGTTCCGTCGAGGGTACTCGACCGAGTGCCAGGGTGACTCGATCGAGTACCCCCTGCAGCAAAAAGCTTTTCGAAAAAAAATAAAAAAGAGAAAAAATTGAAAAGAAGTCAAGTGACATACTTGCAACAAACGGGTGCTTCCGGTAAGACGAATGGACGAGTCCCTTTTGCGATCGTCCAATCCTTGGATAATCTCACCCGTGATCAACCAAGCCGGGCTGTGCTCAGTCTCCATCAGATCCACTATGGTCAGAAGACGGGTACTTCCCATACAGGATAACAGATCCATATGACCCTCGAAAGCATATACATGGAGCATGCAAAAAGAGAAAGCCCTACGGCTGTAAGCCGTTCTGACCCGAATATCGAGAGAGTTCATGAATTTCTCAGCCAAGTCAATTAGAGAAATTTTATCACCATCCATCATACGGGACACCTCGTTGTGAGAGAGCCCTAGAAATTGTCTCAGCTTCCTCCTTGGGTCATAAATCGAGTACGGGACGGCGGGACGGAGTATCGGGTTCCATCCTCCTATAGCTGCAATCTCCTCAGGTAAAGGGCAGACTTCGCCCCGAGGGAAGGCAAAGACATGATATATGTCATCCCAATAAGCCAAGCAAGCATCCAGAAAATAGCGGTCAACCACCATCTGACGGAACGGGTACAATTGGGTTATCCCCGTCTGATTCAAAGCCACCCTATCTGCATCCCTAAAGCGACGGGACCATTCTTGCAACATCACACTCAACCTATCGATACCCATGGCTAAACTTCTTAAAAGATGAAGAGAATTTCTTTTTGCCTTAAGGGAACCAAAGAGACTTTCTTCTAAGAAGAGATTGTTTTGTGATGAGACTTGTGAAGAAAATCAAGAGCAAGAAGGGTCTATATATAGCATTGGCCCTGCAAACTATTTAGGAAAATTTCCTAATCTCAATAGGAATCGAACCACAATCCTAGTCTCAATACTAGCATGGAGATCTCCATCCCGAACTTTCCTAATCTTTGTTAGGAGTCAAAATCTCAAAGTTTCCAAAATTCAAAAATCTCAAGATTTCAAATTTCAAAATTTCAAAAACTCAAATTTTCAAAAAACCATTTCTCCCCAGCACGAGTCATTTCACTTCCTACGTGTTGCATGCTTTTTATGTGACTCATGCAGGTACGACTCAAATAGGGATGTACAACCCACGATAATTCCCCAGCGGAAGCCAACGACGGCATTTCAAGGGATGAGCCTACATACAGGCACACCCAGGGCTTACGCGACAAGTCCAATTCCCCACGGAGTTATCGGCTCAGGTATGACTTCTAGCTTACGGCTGGCGAGCCCTCCACGCAAGTCTAATGGACTATAAACGACCCGGTCGGAAGTCCGCCAGGTTTCAATCCTCGATTGGCCTGGTGGATACTCTGACTTTCGCCCTGTCCAAGCCTCAGTCAGAGTGGGGGCTCTGTAGACACCCGCATTCTGACTGCCAGGTGTTTATGGTAGTTTCCCAAAAAAACACCCGATGATGATCGGACGCTAACGTGCTTCTATGCGCTCGGATACGGGCTCAAATCCATTAATCGCTGGCTAACACACTTACAAAGTACAAATCTCACAAAATCAACCTCAAATCCAGGCCCAGCGGGCCGTTTCCAATCAAACAAGGCTAATTTGGGCCGAAACCGACACCGGAATTAAAACCGACTCGTCACGATTGGGTCAATCCCGGTCAAAGTCGTTTCCGAGACATACCAAACAACCCCTCAAACATCAAAAGCCCAATTCAAACACAAACCCCTCAAATATCCATGGTCACGGTCCAAAGCAAGTGACCCGCGTGACCCAGCTGGGCCACTCGATCGAGTGCCTCACCCACTCGATCGAGTGGGCCCTTATTCAAGCCCGACGGCTGACGCACAAGCCCACTCGACCGAGTCAGCCACCTACTCGGTCGAGTAACCCTAAACCGAAGCCCTAGCTTTTCCTATATAAGGAACCCCCATGCACACATCTTTACAATCCTTTACTACCCTAACACATCATAGAGCAATTCTACACTACACCCTCTACAAACCCTAGACAAACCCTAGGAAAATCGACATTAGCAAACCCTAAACCTAGTTTTAGGAATTCAACCCGAGCCACCACAACTTAGCCTCCATACACCTCGAAGACTCCCGTGTTATAGCCACGTTTACGAGCCCTATTCCTAGACAAGAACATGTAGGTTGAGGGTGACAAACCTCCTTCTTCTTTTTCTTCTTTTTTTCTCACGTCGTTCATCTTCCTCTCTTTTCCGTTTTTTTTCGTTTATTATTATTATTATTATTATTATTATTATTATTATTATTATTATTATTATTATTATTATTATTATTATTATTATTATTACGGTTACTATTATTATTATTTCTCGTTTTCATCATCCATCAATCTTCAAATCAATCTTTAACAAGGGTCGAAACCTGTTGACACGGATCCGACATCACAATCCCTAGGGATTTATTCGATGTCGGAGAAGTCGAGGGAATCATTTTTTTATTTATTTAATCAAATAGTCAATTCTCCTGAATCACATAAAATCAATTCAAGACACGATTTCCGTTGAAGCTAAAATAATTGTCAAAACAATTCGTTAGAATTATGACATTATTAAACGCGGAGGAAATTTAATTTTATAGCAACGACTTACTTAAAGCGATTTTCGACATAAAACACGTTTTTGTTACAATCGAATTTTAATTCGTACAGAGGGCACTCGACCGAGTGCCTAGCCCACTCGGTCGAGTGGCACCTCAAAATCGGGTCAGAATGCTCATCAGGACACCCACTCGATCGAGTCTCACAGTGACTCGGTCGAGTGGCCATGTACTCGACCGAGTTAGTCAATAACTCGGCCGAGTACGGTCTTTGACGCAAAACAGAATCGTTTTTTTTAGGGTCTACTCGATCGAGTCCATCGACCACTCGATCGAGTGGCCTCATAACGACTCAAACACGAGTCGTACATTATCCTATTTTCAAAGCCCGATAGCATTTTACGACTTAGGTCAACGCGTGCATAATTAATCACGTGTATACTATCTTTTCAAACCATGCATCATCTCGTACACCATTCAATTCAATTCAATTCATTATTTGCACAAACCGTTAATATCGATTTACCGTTACTAACCGTTTGCTTGTTTCTTTTGTCAATTTAATTCTTGCTCGTTTATTGTACTAAATGAACCCGCATCCTAAAATACAACTTTGACGTTAATTTTAGTTGCATTAAATTGACTTAGAAACCCTTTTCGAATTCAATTCACATGTTTAGGGAAAATACTCTTTGCATATCATTTTTCCCGTTTAACTAGCGCGCGTATTGTAAGTCACTCGAATTCTTAGTAGAGGCCGCTAATGTGCGGGCGGGGTTGGGTGTCCTTTGTGGGCTTCCTAACACGTACCCTCACCCCTTACTCAGAACCTCGGTTTCCGGATGCCCGAAACCGTTGGCGCACGAGAGTCATTCAATACACAATATCCGATAACGTCGGTATTAGTATCAAATGCGAAGGGACGAGTCCAATAAACTCTGACATCGGAAATGGGCCGTATTTTGTATACGGACCACTACGACATAGAGTGGGCTCGAATGGTTCCGAATAACCACAAAATTCGGTGGCGACTCCACTTCGACCTAAATTTCAATTCGATCAGTTTCATATGGAGATTCATTCGCCTACCCAAACCCGCGCGTGGCCGCGTCGGGGTGGACCTATGTCATGTCCACACATATTATGTCATATTTTTATTTGGCTCGGTTGGCTATCATTTTCAAAATCGATAAAAATCGGATTCATCATCATCCGAGCTCGAGTAATCCCTTGAACAAGGGGCACTCGAACGAGTGCCTAGCCCACTCGGTCGAGTGACACCCCAAAATCAAGGCAGAAGGCTTCTTGAAGACCACTCGGTCGAGTCCTCCTCTATAATTCGATCGAGTGGCCCTTAGTACATCAAAACCGTGAGCCCTTCAACATAATTCAAGTCTCGATAAATATTTTTTAACAACTTCGGTCAACACGTGTCAAGTCTGTCACGTGACTTACTCTATCAAAACCATGCATCATACCATTCTAATCTATTTTTTGTTCCGTTATTATTGTTACTAACCCGATTGTTTCTATTTTGGCGCTTTATTTTCGTTGTTTGTTTTATTGTACTAAAACGAACCTCGCATGCTAAATACAACTTCGACATAATTCAAAGATGCATTAAACGACATAGATCAAACATATTTCACATGTTTAGTAAAAAAAACTATTTGCATATCATTCAACCATCAAACTAACGCGCGTACACAAAAAACGAACGATATCTAAGTAGAGGCCGCTAAGTGCGGGCGGGGTTGGGTGTTCTTTGTGAACTTCCCAACACGTACCCTCACCCCTTACTCAGAACCATGGTTTCCGGAGAATACACACGAGAGTCCTTCAATACACGGTAACCAATAATGTCGGTATCGGTATCGCAATGCAAAGGGACGAACCCAATAAACTCTGAAATCGGAATGGGCTGTACTCTGTGCACGGCCCACCAAGATATAGAGTGGGTTCGAAAGGGCCCGAACTCCCACAAAGTTCGGTGGCGACTCCTAATTAGATTTAAATTTCAATCCGAGATCTATCTCACATGAGATTCATTCGCCTCCCCAAACCCGCGCGTGGCCGCTTCGGGGTGGACCTATGTCATGTCCACAGGCTTACAAAGCGCCGATTGGAACCATTCCTTATAAACTTGTGTATGGAAAAGCATGTCACTTGCCAGTAGAGCTAGAACATAAAGCAAAATGGGCTATTAAAGAGCTAAACTTTGACGAGAATGTTGTCGGAGATAATCGCCTTCTCCAACTACAAGAATTAGAAGAGTTAAGACTTAAAACTTACGAAAATTCAAAGATCTACAAGGATTGAACACGCAAATGGCATGACGCTATAATTCTTCATAAAGACTTCTTCGTTGGCGACAAGGTACACCTCTACAACTCTCGTTTCAAGCTTTTCCCCGGTAAGTTAAAGTCAAAATGATCGGGTCCATTCGAAGTGACCAAGGTGCGATCATATGGATCAATTGGGATCTCTAGCCCGAAAACCGGGAAGTTTATTGTTAATGGACAACGCTTGAAGATATATCATTCCGGTCACGTTCGTGAGACCTTTGCTACCATCAAAGTTTGTGCGCTCTTGTTTGGGAGCGTTGATTAACCCTCTCCTAAAAAATGAAGTAGGTTTGGTGGTATCCTCAACAACCACCTTGTAAATATGTACTATATACTTTATTTAATTAGTTTCATTAGCTTTGAGCAGATGAATGAACTTGGATCTCAACTCGGAGCATATATTTTGATGATCATCAAGCCTTTAGAAGAAGTTATGGAGCGAATTTGAAGACCACAAGTATGTTTGTAGGAGAAATTGATAATGTAATGTGAGTCGTGTCATTATTTGCAACTTTAGGTGATCCTTGAAGAACCTTAAATTGGCAAGGCAAAAAATTGGAGCATACAAGACCGTCGGGCGAAACTTCGCTCGGTGAGATTTTTGGAGGATTTCCGTCGGGTGAAACTTCACCCGATGGAATTTTGCCACGCCATTGGGATATTTGCTGAAGACTTGCCGTCGGGTGAAACTTCACCCGATGAGAATTTGACCGGACGAAACTTCGCCTTACAAAAAAATCCAAAAATTTGTCAAGACTGCCAGAATTGTCCAGAAACCGTCGGGCGAAACTTCGTCCGATGAGATTTCACCGGGTGAAACTTCGCCTTGCGGCGAAAAATTTTGCAGATTGAATTTTCACGAGAGAATTCGTCGGGTGAAACTTAACCCAAAGGTATACCGGGTGAAATTTCACCCGTTGACTTGGCCGGATCACCCATCACCCCTTACTCACTACAAATTTCAACTCTCTCATTTCCCAAATATACCCACATAACTTTCCCTCCAAACTATAAACACCAAATATTTTCTGTCAAACCTTTCAAACTTTACTTTCCCTCCTCAAAAACCTTTATATATTTATCACCTCCACCTCACTTCCCTTCTCACCTCATCACTCCTCATATCATTAACACACCACCTTCCATACCCCAACCATCTTCATACCTCCATTCCATTCCACCTTGGTGTATATTTTCAGGTTTTGAAGAGGTGAAGCGAAGTTACATCGGAACAATCTTGCAAATCTTGAATCATGGAAACAAGGGCAAGACGAGCCGCTAAGAAACAAGTTATACCTTCAACTTCGACTTCTAAATCATCTAAGTATACCAATTTACCTTGTCTTAATATCTCGTTATCTCGTACCTTCTCTGATAAGATCTTTTAGAGTACTAGATGGCCTTGTCCACATACAATTACCAATTTGGGTATTGTCGACGATATTAAAGAGTTATCGTCACGAATCGGAAATAGTGAACTCCTTAGCCTTGCGACTATTACATACAAAGACCTAACATGTGAGTTCCTAGGAAACTTTTCACTAGACAACCCGACCACACCTAGAGTAATTAAATTTCGATTATTCGGCAAACCTCAAAGACTGACCATTCCCGAGTTTGGCCTCGTGCTAGGCCTACCCTCTTCGGGTACCGGACTCGGTGAACCTTCGGACAATATTCAAGCATGTGTGTCGAGGAGAGATTTTTGGAAGCGTATCTCATGCTTTAAAGGGGGTTACTCACCTGAATTGTCCTATGCCTCCGAAATTCGTAACCCCGCAATTCGCTACTTTTGCGAGATTTTCTCTCATTGCTTAGTGCTCTCGGCCGATAATATATACTCTCTTAATGTGTGCGTCTTGCAACTAGTCCTTGACTCTTTAGTAGGTAATTTGAGTCCCCTTGACCTACCCATCTTCGTGGCATTACACTTTCAACGCATTATCATTGCCCAAAGCCCCTCCTTTGATTGTGGAGGTCTAGTGACGGTTATAGCAAACAAATTGGGTTACTCGACCGACCACCTCACCCCGCTTGACAACTTCATTTGGCTTGATGAGGCCTATTTCCCTACTTGGATTTTTCATGTACCCCATCATCGCCACGTCTATATTAGCCGTGGACGTACTTTAATTGTACCCAACACACACTGCACCACCATTCTCATTCCACAATTGTGACCTACCTTTAGGACTCGGTGAATTTTGACTGACAAAGACTGAGTCGAGCGGAAGGGGAGTTTGGAAGTACGCGCATTATACATTGCTTGAGGGTCGTACGATTTACGACCTATGTGGGATTGAGTCGGACTAAGCCCTCTCGTTAAGCGACGATCTAAGCGTCTTCCAAGGGTGTGCCGTACTTTTTTGGGTCTCCCAATGCTTCGTACGCGTCTGATGATTATTCGTTCTAGACCCTCTTCCGGAGTTGGTAGGTGGTGTTGTGAATATTTGTGCGTGGGTTGGGTAAGTGAGTCTATAAGATTCCACTAGTAGAAAACAACCCTTTGGAACCGGTTGTAAACTACCCTTTGGAACCTTTTCTCATAGGTTCTACTGCCAAAGATTCCTTTGGTCCGAAGGTTTGGAACCGGTTGTAGGAAGGTTTCAAAAGTCAACTTTGGAACCAGTTGTTAGAAAAACCGGTTCCAAAGGGTATAAGATTGGAATCTCTTGTAATCACAACCGGTTCCATAGGTATACCATTGAAACCTGTTGTATTTCACAACCGGTTCCAAAGATGTACCACTGGAATCTATTGTAATTCACAACCGGTTCCATAAGTATACCTTTGAAACCTGTTGTAATTCACAACTGGTTCCAAAGGTGTCTCATTGGAACCTGCTATAACTCAGAACCGGTTCCAAAGGGTATACTATTGGAACCTGCCCTAATTCACAACCGGTTCCAAAAGTATTAATTTTTTTTAAAAAAAAATTAATATTCAAATCCACACCAATAGCATATAAAAGATAATCAATGCCCGTCAACAATATATATACATACTTGTACATTAATCGATTAAAGATGGCTACAAAATTGAAAATGCAATATTTTTTATTAATATAAAACTGAAATTACACTGTATCAGCATCCTACATATCATGCATACTACAATCTTCTTAATATTCTTGGTTATATACCGTCAACGAGCAATCCACGTCCATCTTTGTAGATCCAGTCAGCATCATCTTCAATACTTTGCAAAACTTTATCAACCTTAATATAGAGTCTAGTGATAACAAGAAAACGTAAGCAATCATTTGAATAATCCAAAAATAGAAGTATCCAACATTAAAATCGAATTAAGGTTTAAGTAATTAGGGATAAAAAATGTTCTAAATGATTTGCAGAAGATTATGCTTCAAAATAGAAGTAATAGCTTACCTTAAAGTGAATTATGGGTTTCTTCGTTGGTTCCGTTCGTCATCAGTTCTTCGTTCTTCGTGTCTTCTTGATTCTGTTCGTCGGTTCTTCATCCTATAGAAATCAGAACATATGGCGAAAAGTTGAAAAGGATGTTTAAGATGTTTAAAAAAGAAACCAGGAATTTAAACGAGGGAGAGGAAGACTATCTGCGTTATAGTTCATCAAGGAGAAGTTTTTGGTTGACCCATTATCAAAATTGCATCAAATATTCTATTTCATTAATTTCTGATCTGAAAAGGTTTCAACATGTAGTATATGCTTACAAGCCCTAAAACCAGGGTTGTACAAACAGTAGGAATGATGTAAATACTTCAAAGGTTTCAGCAAGAACTAACTTTTCTGCTGGGCCACTTATACATCTCGATATCAAATCATGTAAATACTTCAAAGAATGAACTGACCTTTGGAATGAGAGTATTATCTTCATCTAGCAGATGTGCCAAGCCTCCAGTCATTCCAGCAACAACATTTCCTCCATACTCTGTCAAAAATAACAAGCTAAGAAAATTTCTTTTGAATATCTCCTAAAGTATGACACAAAGTGTTAGTCAATGGACTTGTACTCACTTTCCAAGCCGTCAGGCATATATTCCTATAATACAGCGTAATTAGATACTTAACTCACAAAATTCAATTCGAAAAGACACAAAATTCAAATAATCTCACAGATTGAAGCATCTACTTTCATACTCCATGCAATAAAAAAATCTCATTCCAACAGTTGAACTAGGGCACCATGCAATAGAATAAATCAACTAAAATGGAATCATATCGGACCACCAAATGTCTAAAGACAAATCACATCAATGCTCATCTATTCATCTGTAGACAAACTTAATTTTAACATTGAAAATCTAGCACAAACAGTCATATCCAATATTCCAATACTATATTGTAGTTAATATTTTCAGGCGGGACGAGAGATAAGTGAAAAGTTGGCATGAGGAGAATGAAAATGATGTGGACAAAATCAGAGGAGGGAGGAGAAAAGAGACCTCATGATGATCCACCGGTTGTTGCTCACTGAGACTTACAAAGTAACAAGTTCACCAGTGGCACAAATTCTTACAAGTTCTTTAGTTTAGTTCAATTCACTTCACTTTAGTTCGGAGTCATTAAGTTCAGTTCAATTTAATTCAAACGAGTCAATTTCAACCAAAAAGAATGGGCCCATACTGACGAAACTAAATATTTGATCTATTTATTTCTTAAAAATTATATCTAATTAATATGTGAAGGATTAACTTCATTTATTTTGATAAATTGGGGACAATACGTAAACATCGGTAACCTTTTTATTCGATATAAATACTAAATAAATTTAAATGTAAGTGGCGGTTCATATATTATTATTCTAACATATATGATGAATAGTGCTAGCAGCTAGTTGTTATGAAATTGCGTTGAAGAGTTGCAAAGGGAAGTACGAGAACTACTAGAGGGAAAGAGATACTGAATAGGAGCAAATCTAATAG
The DNA here is from genome assembly GCA_958450325.1 of Agrostemma githago. Classification (NCBI taxonomy): domain Eukaryota; kingdom Viridiplantae; phylum Streptophyta; class Magnoliopsida; order Caryophyllales; family Caryophyllaceae; genus Agrostemma; species Agrostemma githago. The sequence continues at coordinate 43,740,696 of OY288244.1, forward strand.
TAGTAGATAATAATGACAGGAGGGAAAGTCGTGATGAATGTGATAGATTATTAAAGTTTTTTGTGGACTTTGGCAAGAAAGAAAGTAGAGTTGCAGTCGGAAAAGGTGGCAAAAGTCCTGGAAGACGATTTGATGTATGTATGAGGTAGAGGGTCGCTCAGAGGAAAATTCGTGGGAAATGTTTAAGTTCGCATTTTAAAAGGGGAAAAAATATCGTTACCAATGATCATTATCTCTTTGACATTGGCAAATTAAAGAGATCTCGAAAAAAAATGTGCCAATGTCATTTAAAAGTGCTAACTACAATAATATGGAACAAGGTGAGGGAGGAATATAATTAACTTACTAATTGTTATAATTAAGTTATACAGTAATTGACCTCCCTGGAGTACTTGCCTATAGGATACTGTGAAAACTTGGAAGCACTGCCGAAATGGATAAACTGCCGGATCCACCAACTCATTTTATCAGACTGCAAAATTTTGAATACCACATCAAATTCCGAGACCAACTACAATACTCTAAGTCCAGTACTTTCTAGTTTGTTCTTTTCTACGCCATCTGACAGTAGTTCGACACGTTACTTATTTCACGTTGCAAACTCTTACTTATTCTTAAATAATTGACATTTTTATTTATAAATTGAATATTTGGATGCAATTTTGACAAAAATGTTACTGATTGAAAATTATAAAACTTACTAAGAGTATATCATAAAATTCGTTGCGGAAAGAGTTTTAGTATGAATTTAATTTCAATATATTCAATTACAGTATATATTTGGAGAAATACGGAGTATCGAAGAGAGAAGTGATGAATGACAACGACAACTAAAACTATGTTCTTTCCAGTTTATATTTTGACATTTTTTGTTCAATTCAAATATGCGGAGTATTAAGTTCAGTTCAATCCAAAATTAATATTAATATCAATACTTGGTAAGTTCGTATAATATTAATTTTACTTTGCGGCTTTGTTAATTCTAAACTAACACTTGAAATTGTGATATCTGTAGTTTGTTCCTCAGGAACAACTTACCCCAAACAGGCTAAAAGGCAATCATCCGAGTTACTCATGATAAACATATATGATGAATTACAAAGATGTAGCCTTTCTGCCTACTCACCGAATAACTAAACCTGAAGACAACAATACTTGACATAAAAAATGATAATTACTTTGTCATAACTTATACTACTAGTTCTAAGTCTCTTGTACATAAAACTTTCTTTCAATCCTAAATTATGGATTCTAATTCGGTAATTGACCTAGTAGAACTGTAGAAGAAATAAAACAAAACAACAATAGATTGATTAATTAAAACCATCAAGTAAGCTACATTCATGTAAGTTTTACAGGTAAGGTAACATCACATCAGATGATAAGAATCCACATTTGTGATCCATTTTCCCTCGATATTGGGTCTCATTCCTTTGCCTTCACTTTTCCAACTCGTAACTAATCAAAGCATTTCACTACTACTACTACCACTACCACCACGGAATCAATTTCTACCAAAAGCAATTAGAAAAAAGTAGGGTTTATCAACCTGTGGTCAGGGGGCGGAGTAGAGGTGGCGAATGCTACGACGGCCGGCGAGTGAGTCACGAGGGGGAGGGTTTTTGAATGGGGAAATCAAAGTTGGGCGCTTTTTTCAAAATATAGAGATACTGAGAAAAGATTACATGACGAAACGATCCGATTATATACACGTTCATACTGCACTCACTAACCACATTTACAATTTATAGTAACTATATGATCAAATCAAATCATATAATTACAGAAGAAGGGTAGGCGATATTCATCTCTCAACAGAAGGGAACAAAATTGAGCATAAAGTCAAAGGAAAAAAACGAGCTAAACTCACTAACTCAACGAACATTTCGTAGCACAGTAAAAAAACGCGATATTCACAGCAAACATTTCGTATCATTTTCAAACTAAACTCACTAACTCAATCCATTTCAACAGTAAAAAACAACCAATCGAAGCACAAAAATCGCAAAAAATAACAGAAAAAACAGAGAAAATTACCAGAAAAAAGGCGGAGAAAATCAATGGCGGATAATTGGCGAGAACTCCATAGCAGAGTAAACCGAAGAAGCAAAAATGCAATTAAGAAGCAGAGTAATTGTGAATTAGAAAAAAAACTTTAGGGTACCTTCGTGTTTAGGGTTCGTCATGACTCTGCTTCGTGTCTTCTTCTTCTTCTTCTTCTTCTTCTGATCTGTGCGTCCTCGTCTTCGTCTTCTTCGTGTCGTCCGATTAGGGTTCGTCGTGTCTGGGTTCTTCGTGTCGTCTGGATTCTTTGCGGGTAGGGTTCGTCGACCGTCTTCTCCTTCGTGTCTTCTTCTTTCTCTAATCGGTGCGTCTTCGTCTTCGTCTTCTTACTTGTGTTCGTCCGATTAGGGTTCTTCATGTTTTCTGGGTTCTTCACGTTCTTCATGTTTTCTAGGTTTTTCTGGGTTCTTCATGTTTTCTTGGTTCTTCGTGTTGTGTATCATTTTCTGTTTTCAATTTCTAAGTAACCTAGGGTTCTATCAATTTCTACTTAGGGTTCTATCATTTTGTGTTTGGATTAAATTTCTAGGGAGAGAACTTAGGATTTTGTGTTTTATGATTTGTAATTTAGAAGTCTTTGGAACCATTTGTTAGGAAAATAGGTTCCATTGATGGAAAAGTTTTTAATAAGATTCAGAAATTTTAACATGTACCTTTGGAACCTCTTTTTAGTTAACAACCGGTTTCATTGGTAAGGTCTTTGGAACCGGTTGAACCTACAAAAAGTGCCAAAGTAATGTGGTCTAAAAATTTTAGACACTACCTTTGGCACCTTTTTTAGTGAACAACTGGTTCCATTGATAAGGTCTTTGGAACCGGTTCAATTTACAACAGGTGCCAATCATTTTTTTGATCATCTAAGGAACCTCTTGTTCTTACAACCGGTTCCTTTTGATAGGTTCCAATGACATTAATTCTACTAGTGGTCCATAATTGCATGTACTTGGGTTGTGTCTAGTTCTTGTTTCTACTATCCTGTTACCATTGTGATGATTATTCGTTCTAACAAATTTTTGCAAGCTGTCCCATTGATTGTTGTGGCCGTTGCGGCCTTGGTATTTCTCCTAGTCCTTAGGCGATGTGATTATGTCATTGACCAATTTGAAACTCCAAATCCTTTCATTTTTCTCAAATTTTTCCAATTTGCACTCAATCCGGGATAGGTGACGTGATTACACCTACGCCCATTTTTCACCCATTCACTTAATTTCTTTTATTTTCTTTTATTTTTATTTTATTACCCACTTGGCTAGGGTCTAGGTGACGTGATTACACCTAGCCCGCTACCCCTTTATCTTTTATTTTCTTTTCCCAAAAAGTTTGAAAAATCCAAATAACATTTGAAAAATCATAAAAATTCAAAATAAAATCTTATTTTTCTTTTTCTGTCTTTTTCGATCTTTCCCCTACTTGTCCATTGAGGACAATGCATAATTTAGTGTGGGGGAGGGATTTACTATCTTTTGCTTTTCAAAAATCTTTCCAAAAAACCATAAAAACTCTAAAAATTCTAAAAACCAAAAATATTTTCCTTTTCTTTTCCTGTTCTCGTTACGTTTTCGTGTCCTTTGTTTAGTCTTGTGCTTCACTCTTACATGATAACCACCACGTCGATAGCACAAGGCGAGGAGATCATGGAAGCAATCCGCTAGGTAAGTTCTGTCCTTTTCATTTTTCCTTTATCCTCGTAGAAGATCGAGTTAGGTTGTTGCTATTGGGAGGCTCTCAAAGAGATGAGCATTTTGGATTGTGGTTGATTGTGTGCTTGAATGTTGATGGAGTACGGAGTGCATGACTTTAGTTGTGTTTTCCTTTACTTGCTTTTGCTTTTTCTTTTTCTTGTGTTCTTTTTGCTTTTGTATAGCGTGTCTAGGATTAAAAGTTTTTGAAAAGCCGATTACGAACTTATTACAAGAGTTTACATTCCATTGTGGATAACCCATTGTAAATTTTGGACCTTAATCTAGTAGAATGCCTCTAAATCAATGAATATGTTAATCTTTTAGCTTAAGTCCACCTTTTCTAATTTTAGCTTGAGTTCAACTTTTCTACTAGAGGTTTACTTCGGGGTTTGCATTTGACCACCTTGACCACCCATGGAGGAGTTAGGCCTTGGTGACCGCATTCCGTTTTCTAGGTTGCCTTGCTCGAATGACCATTGCACCTTTAGTCCAAATTCTTCTCACCTTTTTGTGGGTTATCCAGGGATGGCGCGCATACTTGGATACCTATTTCTCCTCCACCTATACATCATCACAATAAGTTTACAAAAATAAACCTCCAAGCTTGGTTTTGAACAACATCAAAAACTCAAAAAAGGGAAAACTGAAGCAATAGAAAAGGGCACAAAAATATGAAAATCAAAGGAGAGAAAAGGAGCATCAATGAAAATCGTACCATCGAAAACATCTAAAAAAACCCTTTGATTAACTTTTCGCCGTGAAGTGCCTACTAGAGGATCGAGTCCCGAGGAAGGAAGATAATGGTGATTAGTCGATCCACCAAAAATTGTAAACACTTCTCCACTTTTTGGTTGGACTAATTTTGATAATTCGAGTTTGGAACGACCTTCTTGGCCTTAGCCAAAGAGAGTGGGATTTCACCTAACTACATTGTCAAACGACTCCATAGTTCACTCATTCCACTCTGTTTAACACCCCGTAGTACCCCTTTAGAAGATTAAGAGAACCTAACTAATTCATCAACATCTTTATTGCTTTAATATCATACTATTAGACTTTGTACCTTGTCCACGTGGCTGATTTATTTTGAAATGTTCACGATTGTTTTAGGTGAGTAATCGGTGTCTTCCCCACCGTCTCGATGAGGGATTCGGTGTTTTATTTTCTCTTTGGATGCGCCTATTCTTTTGTGTTTATGTGTTTTTGTGTGTTTAGCCACATCCACCATTTTGAGCAAGACCTAACTTGCCTTGCATTGCAGTACCTTACATCATAGGAATTCCAACGTGAGTTGAAGGGACGGAGCGGGCCCGTTAATTGCCCCGTATTGGCTTTGCATAGTCTAGCTAATAGTATTAGTACGTAGTTTCTTTTTGGGTCTTTGCTCGAGGACGAGCAACGGTTTAGTGTCGGGGATTTGATGATGTGTGCTAAATTTATCACCTTTTTCCTCCCATTTAGACACGTTTTCCTTCATTTTGTGAGATTAGAATGCGATTATCACCCTATTTTTAGTCTTTCTCGCATGAGCATCTCTCTTGTGCATTTCACGTGTTTTGGGTATTTTTATATCTATTTTGATAGGATTCGTCGCTAAGAGCATGTCCGAGCTTCCACGAGCACAAGAGAGTGGAATACTGTCCGAAAGCAACACACGAAACCTAAAATCCAAACAATCAAACAACAAAGAGCGAAACCAGAAAAGAGGTCAAGGAAACCATCGGGTAAAGTTTCACCCGATGAGATACCACCGGGCGAAGTTTCGCTCAACGACATTTCGACCTCTCCGAAGATCTTCACGAAACTTTCACGCACCGGGCGAAACTTTCACCCATCGGGTGAAGTTTCACCCGACGATAAAGAGGCCCCCAAATGCAAAATCTGGAAGGAAAGTTCACCGAGTGAAATAACTGGGTGAAGCTTTACCCGACGAAAATAGCTCTTGAAAGACAGATGTTCGCATGGGCGAAGTTTCACTCCTTAAAGATTCATTAGACAAAAGTCTCACTCAAAGTGCAAAAATTGGATTTGGACTTTGGTTTAGTGATCCATTAAGCTACTACTATATATATAGTTAACCTAATTAGATGCACCATATATTACATTATTACACTACCTAGAGTAGAGTAGAAAGCCATTAGACATTCATAGAGGTTACATAGTTTTCATCAGTCTTCTTCTTCTTCATCTAGCTTTAGATTCAAGCTTTTGTAAGGAATTCTAGTTTTATTCTAGAAGTTCTTGGGAGATCATCAAGGGATTAGTGACAAATCCATTGTTTTTTTCATCAAGACTTCTCCTTTATTTTCATGCATCTACATCTTCCTTATTGTTATTTTTCTCCATTGTTGGTGTAACTCTTTTCTTCTTCTCCCTTTTCTCTAGATTAGTTTTTACTCTTGCTCTCTCTTTATGGCATCGTTTTCATTGATTTTTTTGCATTGTTTTTAGATCGCTTTGTAGTTTCATTTGTTGATCGTAATTTCCTTCATTGTTTGTCTTAATTCCTCTAATTTTCATCATTATGCATGTTTTTGGTATTATCTCCATCGTTATTGCTTTTGTAGTTTTCTTCATGAATTGTGAGTAGAACCTTGTTAGGGGGTTAGGGAGGAGGATTTTGGGTAATTTGAATTAAGTAATTGTGGTTTGGTTGCATTCTTATTGAGTTATCATGCTTGCGGTTTTTTTTTCTTTGTTGACTTAGTCTGGCCAAGTAGATCGACCTTGACTCACTTTTATAAATATGGCGCAACTAGAGGTAGGAGTTACCTGTAGACACCCAGATTTGGACCTGGTGGCTGCAGGAGTGCCCAACAAACACCCAATGACGATCGGACTGCAACGCGACGCGGGTTCGCGATGTTTTAGATAGTTTTTCTATAGAACGGATCAAATAGCTACTCGGAAAAATTAAATTAACATCATGGCAGCCTTAGTCGTATCATTACGATCGCATAGACACTAATTAGAGTCAATTCCGACACCGGGACCCCGAGTCGGTCCCGAAACACGAACCGAGTCAGCATCGCGCCAAGCAAACGTAGGGTTAGTCCCCAAGCATTGTATAATACACGAACCTCTCGGTTTTGGAAGGTATCAAAATCGTATCTTCAAAATCCCGAGCGCCTAACCTTGCGCGCCTGAGTCTTCACACGCCTAAACCCAGGCGCCTGAGTTCTGGTACACCAGACCTCAGGCGTCCATCCGGGTGACGAGAGCCGAAAACACCTATAAAGACCCCCTCCACCCTCTTCATTCGACAGAACTCATTCTTATTCTCTCTTCCCTCTTCACTCGTTAAGAGTTTTTCGCTAAGGGCTCGCACTCCGACACCCGAGGCAAACGATCCACTTGATCGTAGTTCCGATAAAAGCGAAATCGACGCTACTCCTCACCTTCGAGCACTCCACTTGATCCCGAGGTACCTGCGTTCGACTAGCCACCCCGAGTCTAACAGAGTTTTGTCGGATTTGCCGCAGAACTAGCAAGTAGTAGCGGAGCTCTGCCGGATTAGCCGCCGGAGGGACCAACGGTAACGGAACTCTGTCGAAATCTCCAGGCGAGCTAGGAGGATCCGCCTTTTGAAGTCGAATCGTCACTAGGTTGTCATCTAAACAAAACTTTACATTCTTGCACTTTAATATGCAATATGATAATGTCAAACGTGGACACTAGGTCCACCACACATACTAAAACTCGTAACGTCCCAACTTCAAACATAAACTAAAATACCCTAAATAGACCCGAATAGTTCCGAGATCCGTTCTCAACTTTCTATGAATCGTGTCATGTTTAGCGTATACTCCGAGGGTGCAACTCCTCACTACGTGATTTACTTACGTTCGCATTTACAGTTTTCGTATGATTTATTGCTTTTATGACCTAATAATCGCACGCTAAATCACCTAAACACGGAAATAAATACGTAAATAAGTTAAAACTGAATAACGCGAGGTCGGGTTCCGTATTAGTCCCGGTGCTCGCCATGCATGGCTCGACGCATCCCTATTAATACCGAGCCGACGCATCTTAAGCAGAATACCGGGTAAGGTATACCACGAGAATGACTAATATCCGTATTATCACGTTAAAACTGATTTGCTAATACGTATAATACTAGTAGTTTCTACTCTCCTATGTGCATCTTTTCATGGCCTGCCTGTCACGTGAAATCCCATGCAAAGAATGTAAACACTACTACTTCGACGATAAAACTTACTTGTCCTTAAACAACTGACATAGCAAAAGGCATAGGGTTAAAACAATGGATGTTACGGTATTTCCGCCGCAACAAAGGAACGAAGTTATCAGCCCACCGATTGATTAGTAGAGGCCGCTACGTGCGGGCGGGATTGGGTGTCGATGTCTAGCGGACGTTGGCTTCCCAATACGTACCCTCACCCTTTACTCAGAATCGACGGTTTCCGGATGTCCAAAATCATTGGCAATGAGAGTCATTCGAGACATGGAGTGCTTAAGGGTAAAAGTCTTTATCTTTAGGTCCAATGAGAGTCATTCGAGACATGGAGTGCTTAAGGGTAAAAGTCTTTATCTTTAGGTCCCGTGCCCCTCAGCTTTGAGCCGGCCAAGGATTAAAGTTGACTTGAACAGTTTCCGAGTCCACAAATCGGCAACGAATTCGGTTCACTAAAAATGTCGCCTTACCAAACATATCGGCCTTTAAACATTTACAACCGCGACTCGATCGATTCCAACGAAAACACGGGCTCTCGCGCCGCTCGTCTAGTACAAGTCCAAATCATCATCCGAATCGAGGTCCGAAACATCGCCCCGAACGCGAGATCGGACCGGCCTCCCAGCGGGAGGGGGCCATGTGGGTGGCCGCCACGATTGGAAACCGGTCCGGTCCCGCGCGAGCGCGCGCGGAGCGTCGGGCGGTGCGGACGGATGTCCACAGTTTGGTGACTCCGCTGGGGATTTGGAAACAAGTTTCCAGCGGTGGTGTAACTCGAACGAGGTCGGTAAAGCTCAGTTCCTAGTTCCTAGTTGTGGTCACTACAGGGTTTGGCCCTAAAAAGCCCACCCTAACCGATATCAGGACCAATCGACCTCTTCGCGGTAGGATCCTTTTGGACACGCGGAGAGATCGTCGGTTGACACTCCGGCCGCCTAACGCGTACCCCGCGGATATATTAAACGGATAGTTCTAAGCGGACGGTACGACACTCATCTCCCCAGATGACCTGTTGACACCTAACTAAAGGCTATTCGTGGGCGGTAGCCTATCCTAACCTACACGTGTCTGCATCCTGCATGAGTGTACGCATTCCTAGTTGTGTGTAGCGTGTTTCGAGAACCCAAATAAAACACTAAAATTTAGATTCAACCACGCCAATATATTCAACCGCACCCAACTCCATTTTTGAAAAATATCTCTTCTTTTCAAAAAGACCTTTTGAACACCGTTACTCCGGTCAAATCATAATTTCCAAAAAAAAGAAAACATTTTAGATGCCGTCATCATGACAAGTTTTACACTCACTCTTTCAATAAAACACTTTTTTCCTATCGCCATGACCTTGGCCAAAGCAAAACTCGTAGTTTTCCAACAACAACGAGAGCCGCTAATAAATGCCAAATTCCTAATCAATGAGACCGACGCACCTTAAGCGGTTACATTTTATTTTTGCAGATACCGTTAATCCACCCAAAGCGGTTCAATTACTGAAGTCAAGGAATCCGAAACAGTTACATTCACAAAATGTTTTTACACGCCATCACCACCATCGAAATTATAAGATGGACAGATATGGCCGCGCGCACATTTTAAAAAGGCTTTCCGAATACACTTTCACTACCTAAATTCTGTAATAAGGATTCAGTCACACCTTCAAAGCACCATCACTAGACATCACGGCCCATCACGGGCACAGTCAATGCCACAATTATCGAATTGGCTGATCAATAGTAGTCTCGATAAAAACACAGTATCACGCTTTCAAAGCCGGTTCCCTTAAGAACCGAGCTTCCTTTGAAAAAAAATATCATTTACACTCTTGCTATCGTCAGATTCCCGACGCACACGTGGCAGCACAGTTTCACGTCACACTGTTACACCAATTTTACAAACCTCCTTTTTTCGAAGGAAAAAGGTTTTCTTTTCAAAAGCTTGACACTTTCAAAAATCCTTGATTCTGAGCCGGGATCGCGGTCAACTTCTTACGCCGTACAACCGTGTGATTAACTGTCTGTGTTAGTTACTAGGGTCGCCCCTATTCGAGGTCTTATATTTTGGGTCGTCTCATCTCGAGAAGTCCTCTTGAGTATCACCTCTGAGATTTGTGTCAAATCGTCTCATTTTAGAGACATAGATTCACTAGGCGTTTCGCCGTGTACACCGAGAGTCTAAAGCACTCGAGTCCCTAATCCGATAACCGCAAACACGTGCAAATCGAGGGTCTCACTTCCGTGTCGCTCATTTACGAGCATCCCTCGAGTCTCTAAGTCGTCTGGTGGATCCGATCTCATCTTCAGTTCTGTTTCACAGATCTAGAGATGTCATCTAACAGCGGCCTCGAACCAGTCAACACCATGCTAGGGCTTTTCAAGGAGCTCCAAAACAACATGGCACAAATAACTGCCGCCCATGACAACATCCTCCTCCAGCTCGGCAAGCTCGAAAGAGCTGCCAATGAAACATGAAACCTCCGAGAGGAGGTGGATGAAAAGCCCTTCATCCCTAGGGACAGGATGAGACTTGGACCTGCTAGGTTTGTCCCAGGCCTTGGAGGACGCCCCTTCAGAAGCCTCACTGACCTAGGCATGACCTACGTTGAGGCTTTAAGAGTTGCCAATGAGAACTGGCAGCTGTTGTAACTCGTCCCTACTCCAGACCCACCTCGCGAAGCCCGAGGTGCAGACTGGGACCCTAGTGCCTACTGCCTATATCATCAAGGTAGAGGGCACGATACGGAGGACTGCAACCGCCTCAAACACGACATCCAAGACCTGGTGGATGCCGGAACCTTTCCCCCTGTGAAAGCACAGACAACGCGACTCGCCATCGGGGAGACTAGTGACAGGGCAACCACATCTGTGGTGGTGAAAACGAGCAGCACAATCAAGGTGCTCTTCCATGGAGAGAACCTCGACGCTTAGAGGCATGGTCGGTCTTAGTCAGAGTCCAGTTCGTCTTAGGGCCTAAACTGACTAATAATAATAAATGTTTTTTTTCTCTTATCGAGTCCGGGAGGTGAGAGGGAACATGTCCTCAACCTCCCCCCGACAAACAGAATCACGGGTATCTAGCCCGTTTATTATTATATCAATAAAATAACTTTTCTCTTACAAACACGCCTCGACAATCGCTCGACCTCTTTTAATAACATACTTTATCGCTTGAAACTCGACACTATGCCATTTATCGATAACAATTAAATAAAGCGCGTGGGCTACAACAAATGGCCCACTACAACTTCACCCTAAAAAGAGACTAGGAACAACTACCCTAAGTTCAACCCACAACTGTTTCCCCTAACCAAACAACAAGGCGACCACATACCCATATCAGTCAAACTAGATTTCCCCATTACCAACAACGCGGCCGAATACGAAGCCTGCCTAATAGGACTAAAAGCCGCCGTACCTCTAGGAGTCAAGAACCTTAGAGTACACGGAGATTCTTCCTTAGTAGTCAACCAAGCCACGGGTATCTGGAAGGTTTATAGCGAAAGCCTAGATCCATACCAAACCGAAATAGAAACAATATCTCGGGAATTCACCGAAATCGAGTTCATACACATACCTCGCGAAGAAAACCAATTCGCTGACGCCCTATCCAAGCTAGCCTCACTAATAAATATGCCTGACCATCTTTTCTCTATGCCTATCTGCGTAGAGAGAAGCGAACAACCGGCCTACATCCATAACCTCGAAACTGACGATACCCTCGAAGAAACCTGGTACAAAGCAATCCTGGACTTTAAAACCGACGGATCATACCCGCCCAACAGAAACATCAAAAACAAAAGAGCCTTAAGAATACAAGCCGCCCATTACGTCCTAAACCAAGGGCTACTATACAAACGAACCCCACAAGGAGTCCTCCTTAGATGCATAAATAAAACCCAATTCGAGAGAGTCATGGAGGAAGTACATGACAGGGAATGCGGACCCCACATGAGCGCACACCTATTAGCCCGAAAGATAATGAGACTAGGTTACTACTGGATTACCCTAGAGGCAGACTACCGACGTCATGTCCGTCACTGCCACAATTGCCAAATATTCGCCAACATCCAACACCTACCGCCGTATTCTCTCCATACCACAGCCACACCCTGGCCCTTCTCTACTTAGAGAATTGACATCATAAGAAAGGTACACCTATCCGGGACCGGAGGACTCTGTTTAATACTAGTGGCCGTCGATTACTTCACCAAATGGGTAGAAGCCGCCTCTTACACCGTGCTAACCTCCAAACAAGTAGTCAAATTCGTACAAAACAGCATCATCTGTCGCTACGGCATACCCCATGAAATTATTAGCGATCAGGGGACTCATTTCAGAGCCGACACCCAAAAACTCTTAGACAAATACAAATTACAAGGACACGGATTCTCACCCTATAGATCTCAGACAAACGGGGCCGTGGGGGCAGCAAACAAAACCATCACCATGATCCTTAAGAAAATGATAGACAACTACCGGGATTGGCCAAGCAAAATACCCTTCGCATTATGAGGATACCAAACCTCCTACCGACCACCCACCGAAGCCACACCGTACTACATAACCCACGGCTCTGAAGCCGTGCAATCCATATCACTAGAAATACCCTCACTATGGATACTAGCCGAAAGCGGCATTCCCAAAGAAGAGTGGAACCAAAAACGTTACGATGAACTAGTACTCCTAGATGAGCGTAGGGCACACGCACTATCCAACGTGCAAGCTTACCAGCAGTGTATACAACGAGCCTTTAACAAACGAGCGAAATCCCGAAACATACATGAGGGAGACTTAATAGTCAAATCCATTAGAGCACCCCTTCCTGTCGACCCTAGAGGGAAGTTCAAGCTAAACTGGGCGATCCCCTACCTCGTCAAGAAAATACTCTCGGGGGGTGCCGTAATCCTCACCGACCTAGACGGCCAAGAGTTCTCGACTCCGACCAACATGGACCAACTCAAGCGATACTATCCATAAACATCCTAACAACCTTATCCTAGTCTCCGAATAAGGGCGAAAACCCGCGCAAAACAAAAAAAAACAAAAAGAAAATTCGTATCAATAATTGGCATAGCGAGTCTAAAGCAAAATTACTCCCACTTAAAAGAACTACCAACATGGTTTGATTCCGTCTAAACACGGGTACGTAGACAACTCTTCTTCGGGTACAACCAACCAAAATGACCAAATTGATTACTCGATTCACAAAAAAACCGGAACCTCTCTTCACATTCTGGTTAACGAGTGATTCCAATAATGAAGCACAAATGATGAGCCGAGGACGGAGTGAAAACCCGAAAGGGCGTTCAGGGCTAAATGACGAAACGAGTTGCGAGTCGTCGTAAAAAAAACAAACAAACAAACGTTAACGAGTCGAGGACGGAGTGAAAACCCGAAAGGGCGCTTCGGGCAAAATGAAGAATCGAGTTGCGAGCCGTCGAAAATAAAAAGAAAAGAAAAAAAACAAGAACGAAAGGTGAGCCGAGGACGGAGTGAAAACCTGAAAGGGCGCTCCGGGCAAAGTGAAGAATCGAGTCGCGAGCCACCACAAAAATAAGATAATGTAAATAAATGTGCTTCTCATTAACAAAAAAAAAAATTGGTTAAGTCGAGCCTTTGTCAGGGCCCATCACACCAAACACACGAGAATCAACTATCTCGGGAATGACGATACGTCAAAACACCAAAAAAAAAATTAGTACTAATACGCCACATAATATTAATTAATAAAACATTATACGAAACGGCTGGGCTCTACCGGTCCAACTTGCTGTTCCCCATCGCCATCAGGGCAACCTCGTTCGTGTCCCTCCCCATCGACCCCTCATAATACAAGCTTCCACCGCCCTAGCCAAGGGCGAGCTCAGCCAACCATGTTTCTTCTCATCACTAGCACCTTCAATATGAGTCTCATCAGTCTTGGCCCGAATAGATGAACTGACGGTACTAGGATCGGTAACGCTGTTTTTGGTCAGGCGCTTAGTGACATCTTCTCAAGTTGCCTCCTTATCCTCTAGTGCCGCTGTCTTCCTAACTTTCGAATTGCTCTGTCCTGACGGGTGTTCATAAACCCCCCGCCGGACGGAAGTAATCTCAGTCGGTCGAACGCTCTCTATGACAACGGGACGGGAAAATTTCTGTTTCCAAGACACCCTAAACTCCACAAACAAATTCTCCGTCCACGAGTCCAACCTAAGAACGTCATTAGTGAAATCCGAGGCGGTAGGCCTTAAGCCCATTTGACTCGCCAAAATGCTCGGATAAATATAAACCGGACTCCTCAAAGATAATATCAACAAAGCCTGAGTCAAGGACGAGAAAGGAAACCCGGTATGCCTAGCAATATCCCACCACGGAACAGTCCACCTGATGACCAACTGCCCTTTAGCCAAGTAGGAAAGTCACTCCTCCTCGGTGTGACCCTCATTCCATGCACGCACCATTTTCCGACCCGTGAAACCCCTATAGTTATAACCCTTGACTGCCCGGAGAGGGTCAACCAAGCCAAGCCGCTCCTATAGCCAAACCTTCACAAATCATAATAAAACGTCACGCCTTCAAACCAAAGCAACCACAAAAAAAATGTAACACCCGCTATTTTTCCTAAGCATTTTTATTCTTTCCGTTAGGACTCCGTCTTAACTCTGTCACTTTTCGGCCTCATATTTCATCATTTTACTAAGCTCTATTTTCATTGTTGAGTTTAATGATATTTATTTATAATTTAAAAAGATTTTTAATTCTTTTAAATCTATTTATTTGATTTTCCTCGTAAACTATTTATTTTCCGCGAGGAATTCTATTTCTCTACGAATTAACGTTTTTAAGCTCGGATTTAAGTTATTCCTCTTCCTAAAAATGTTTAAATACATTTGTATAATATTTTCAACTAAGAAATACTTTTGTTTACTAAAGAGTAGCCATTATGATTTTAATACGAAGTTTCGCGAATAATTATTTTCTTACGCGAGGTTTACTCGAATTGCTTTGAAATACCTTTAACAATTTTACGATTTTCTTTTTATCAACTTACAAATTATTTTGGGACATTTTCCCACATTTTGGACCGTGGCCCCCCTTGGCTCACCCCTACTACATTTTTTTATACACTTCATTTTATTATGTTAAACATTAGATATTTATTTCTTTCTTCATTCATTTTGGTGGATTAATACAAACTCTTCACACTCCTCTCACATTCACTCTTGGCTGAATTTTTGAGGTGAATGTACCTAGTTTTCATCAACTTTTAAGTCACCATTCATTCCATATCTATTCACATTTTCCTCTTTATTCATTCTTCCATTTTATTTTAGCAAAAACCCTTTCTTTCTCCCTCTTTTTGGCTGGTGTTCCTGGCCATTTTCCGCAGCCATTTTCATCCATAATCAAGCTTTGATCGTCCTATTTTCGCCTTCTAAATTATCGTCTCTCTTTCCCCTTCGTTAAGGTAATAATCGATGTTATTTCCGATTGTTATTTACCTTGATTCTTTTAGTTTTCTCATGGTATTTTTGTACCATGTATGTCATGTGATTTAGGATTCTTGGTCGACCCCGAAGTCGATGAATTTATCGTAGACTCGGATTTGGATTGAAGGTAACGTCGGTGTTACTCGGTATTGCATGATTTTATTTGTGTAATTGCATGTATATTGTTATAATTTTATTTTTGACAATATATGTATGTCATTTTATCTGGAAAATTTTTAAAAGTTGAAAATTTGCATGTTTCGGTATTTTTATCGCTTTTACGAGATTAACGATTAAATCGTCATATTAATTTGTAAAATCGTAATATTCGGCCTAAACATGTAATATATGTTTATATTCTGTAAAAATGATTTTTTTGATGATTTTTAATAATTTAGTATTTTTCTGATATTTTAGTTATCAACTATTGAATTATTACCGTTTTCGGACAAAAACGATTAAAAGCCGATTTTTAGTTCTAGTACTTAAACGTTTTATTTTAATCTGGTTTTTGACTTGGTAAAACTTTCTGGTGAAATAGATTTTTCTGAATTTGTTCATAATTTTTCGGAATTGTTAAGTGGATGAATTAATTAATCACTTTAAATCATCGTTTATCGTTAAAACCGTGTTTGTCGTTTAAATTCTCGATTTCTGGTCTTTGGTTTAAATCTTGAAAAAATTGTGATTCTGATGATTTCATATTAAAATGTAATTTTATGATTATTAGTTCCTTAATAAAATGTTAGGAATGATAAGTTTTATTAAAGGAATCGTTAATTGTGAAAACGGGTTTTAAAGACGGTTTTGACGGAAGTTGGTAAATCTGGAAATTTTAAAAATCTGGAAAATTAGTATATTCTGGAAAATGATGATTTTTAGGTTTAATAATAATTTTTAGACATAAATACTTAGATCGTTTTGTAATTACTATTTTTATTAATCCTTATTGTCGAGATTGGACGATTAACGAGAAAACGCTTTAAAAACCGAGTTTTAGAATTCTGGAAATTTTATTTTCTGGACAGAATGTCCATAAATATATTTTAACTATTTTACGTAATTTTTGTACTATTTATTAAAGTCTTTAATTAATAAGTATTGATTTTCGGACAAGTTGTGATTTATCGTTAAAATGCTTAGCCTTACCTAAAAGAACTATTTTTCCAGCAATTTTGAAAGTATTTAAATCTGAAATATATTTGTTGGTTTAAGAACTTTAAGAGTTAAATCATCCCTTAACATACTCTAAATATATTTGTTGGTTTAATTAAATAAAGACGTTCAAATATTTAATTTGATGTTTGCCGTAAAATCCTATTTATAATTTTATTGTCGAAACTAATAATACTTAGGGAATTTTAGCTTTTTAACTTTTGAAAACACCCTAATTAGTAATATTAAAATGTTTAAGACATTTTCAATCATTTTATAACGCTTATACGATATTTTAATAATTTCATAAAATTAAGTGTTCACTTTGGGTAATTAATATCGTTAAGGCCGAAAGTATTAGTTTTATAAATCTATATCGTTTACTAAGAATGTGATGTTAGTATAAACTAATACTTTCGCTATTTTGATATGATGCTATTTTTTGTAAAGTTTCTAAAAATAGAAGTTTCTAAAAATAGAAAGTTTCCTCTTACCTAAAATAGCAAGATTATAAAATTAGTAAGTTTCTATTTATAGAAAGTTTTCCCATTCATATAGATGTTTATTCATTTTATCCTCATATTATTTATATTGATTATATTTATGTTTGAATATCGATAATGACTTGTTTTGGAGTTATGGAATAATGTCAAGTGTGGGGTTTGATTAATAATCTGGGGTGTACGTTTTTGCCATCAGCTATAAAGCCGGTGTGCCCATTTGGGGCACATTTGGTCGTTGAACTGGGCGTAGTTTCGCCCAGGAGAGTGTGCATTGTGCCCTTAAGCTAGATATCGCATCGTGTTAGTCGCCGTCAGTTGAACTGGATACATTTGGTATCCAGGAGGGGTGTATACTACTTAAACCAGGACCTCGCTGCACGCAGTCCTGTTATAGTTGAGTTGCCTAGTTAGAGACTGGATTCTGTTATGAGTTAAGTCTACAGTTCTCGAAGCTAGTTTCCAGTATTATCCTAGTGAAAGTCTAGCCTTGTGCACACTGATCGAATTTCCATAACGCCATTTTGATTATTTTATTTATTATCGATATAAATTGGTTTGCAGGTTGGCAAATATTTTTATGTTTCTTCAGAAACCCTTTTGATTAATTTGTTTTACGCTAAAGCTTATTTTAATGTGTTGTTTTACTGTTTTCCATCTTTACTATTTTTCCTATATTAGTAATTACTGATTTAAAATCCTGTTATACGGCTGGGAGGACGTTGACGTTGCTCCTCACTGATTGTGGCTGTTATGTTTTTAACACGACAGGTATGCATGTTTCCAGGTGTTGGTTAGCGGGCAGACATGATCCTTGCTCGATTAATTTTAATAATTATGTTTTGTGGATTGTTAAACCCCTTTGTGGATTTATTTAATTTTGGCCATTTTATTTAGGGCCTAATGTTTTATAAATATTTAATCCTTGCTCGATTAACTTTACCATTTATATTTTTATAAAACATAGTTACAACGTGTTATAATCCCGACTCTACAGTGTTTTCGCCACTGTATCGCGTTAGAATTTCTAGGGGATTACAGTTGGTATCAGAGCATCACTGCTCCCGACGCTTACACACCTGAAATTAGGGAAAAATACCAGTAAATTATTTAAATAGTAAATAAAAATATTATTAGAAATGGGTAGAAACAGATAAGGACTTCACTGTTAGAATTATCTGTTCCTGAACTCAATGATTAGCATTGAATATTTGTTTTATATGTCGAAGAAGATGAAAGAACAAGATGCTGATATGCTGCTCCAGATTGGGACAAGACCTACTTAGCACTCTCAACGCCTGCTGACTCGAGTGGACAACTAGGTGCTCCAAGAAAGATTTCGATAATGACTTTTAGCTCCGGTTCAGTTTACTTAAGCTACAGGCAAGATGATCAAGAGTGGATTCATGTTCCATGATGTCGCAGTAAATCCAGATGGAGCGACCCATTACTTGCGTGCTCGTTCCTCTACAAGAAGATGAAGTAATCCATTTTGGATCCCCTCGTGAACTACGGAGGCCCGAAGATTCTCCTCTGGTTCAAGAACTTAGTAATATAGGATCATCGATTCTTTTCTTCCTTCCTCTATTTCTTCCAATTCTTCTCTTATATATTTTCATCTTCATTCTCTTGGTGAATCCTTGTTCTATTCTTCTATTCTACCATCTTTCCCTTGAGATTCTTTGGTTAGACCGGATTCTGTGTTAGTGAACCCGTGTTATAGATGTTTGAGGTTTAGTAAACCCTTGTTACCTGGTTTGAGGATTTTGAGTCTGCCCTACTTTCTAAGCAAGTAAGAAATTCTTGAGGATTAATTCGAATAGCAAAATGTTGCTTGATGGAATTAGGATGATACTTTAGACACTGAACCTTGGGTTATAGGTTACCTTGATTATTTTGGCGTACTTAGAGTTGGATATATTTGGGAGTAGTAAGAGAGTATGTCATATTTGATGGATACCTAGTACCTAACCTAGAACCAAACTAAGGGTAACTGATAATATTACCTTGGATTCTTTACCTAATGCTTATTTAATGAATACATCGCGAATATTTGGGATCATAGAGTATTGTTTAAGGTGTTAGACTGAGTGTTGTGGTACCATTGAAGGTTTTCATTAATGTCGTTAGAAATTTTGGTTGACATAGATTACCCGTATTTCTTAAGGATTAGATCGTTGATCGTCGTTTGAGGTTGTAACCTATGAACTTTGGAGTTGAGTGATCTAACTTGGGATAAATTGTTGTTGTCCCTAGAGAAGAGAACTATCTTGCACAATCACAGTTTGATTTTATTGTGCTGTTTTGAGGAATATTATAATACGGATCATCTTTGGGACTGATACGAATTAACAGATAAGTTTTGATTTTCCTCGTAACATTGTGAGTTTTGAAAACACCCTAATTAGTAATATTAAAATGTTTAAGACATTTTCAATCATTTTATAACGCTTATACGATATTTTAATAATTTCATAAAATAAAGTGTTCACTTTAGGTAATTAATATCGTTAAGACCGAAAGTATTAGTTTTTATATTCTATATCGTTTACTAAGAATGTGATGCTAGTATAAACTAATATTTTCGCTATTTTGATATGATGCTATTTTTGGTAAAGTTTCTAAAAATAGAGGTTTCTAAAAATAGAAAGTTTCCTCTTACCTAAAATAGTAAGTTTATAAAATTAGTAAGTTTCTATTTATAGAAAGTTTTCCCATTTATATAAATGTTTATTCCTTTTATCCTCATATTATTTATATTGATTATATTTATGTTTGAATATCGATAATGGCTTGTTTTGGAGTTGTTCCGGTATCGGAAACAATTAACCCGACAACGAATTCGGGTCTCTAAGATGTAATGCTTCTAATGTGATGATCGCTCAATTTCCTTCGGTCTCCCCTTCTTTTCACTCCGGTGATCGGACTTCCCTGGCGAGAGTGACCTGCTCCCTGCAGAGTGAACGCACAGGGCCTCAGAGGTGTCTGAGGGAACCCTCTCCGATGCCTAAGTCAGTCCGTGAAAATGCCTTAAGAAGCTTAGCTCGTGAGGAGCTAGGCGGCGGTATTGGAGTGAAAGTCTAGAGAGAGAAAATCCAACCCCCCTCAAGTGGGAAATATATGGGTATATATACCTTCCTACAAGAGAGGGAAGTAGAAGGAGGATGGGTGGATGAGGGGGTGACAAGTGGCCTCTCCTCATCCACTCATTCTCATTTACCTTAGGCGAAATGACGGAGGGGCCCCTTGGTGGTCCCTGCCCTGCCAGCGGGGGTTTTCCCTAGAGGACAGGCGGGTAGGGGTTCTGTGAAGGCCAGATTGAGCAGGCCGCATCGCCCTGTCGGGCAGGCGACTGTCTGAAGCTGTCCCCAGAGGGTTTTCTTTTTGGTGATTTACTCCGATTGTCTGCCGGGTTGGTTCCCGGGTTCCTTGGGTTGGGTCCTCTGGGGCCTGCCTAGCAGGCGGCCCGGTGCAGGCTGCCGACAATTGGCCCTCGCAAGCTGGGGGGAAGCAAGGCTTCCCTCCGGCTGGCGACTTTGCTCAGATGGAGGGGAGGTTGACTTGTTGGCTTTACTATTGCATTTAATGCGTTTTTACTTTCCCGAGGAAAGAAGCGTTAATTGCATTGGGCATGCAAAGAGTTGGGAGGTCTTTTAGCAATGATTACTTCTCATGCTTGGCGGATTTTCGGTTAGTGTGATGGCTTCACGATTGGTGGCATTCTCTGCCAGGATGGTTGGGATGCCATTTAATGCTTCATCTTCTTTGTATAAATTCTGGCTCTCTTCGCCATTTTAACAATACATCCTCAATTCCTTCGTTTTTCTTTGTTAAGTCATGCCTTGGATCAAGAAATCTGTTGTTCGTCACGGAGTTCGTACTGTTACCTTCCTCTTCAAGAGGTTCTGGAGGCTAAGGTATTCCCGGGCGGCTTTTCGGGCCCTCCGCCGCAGCCGACATCCACGGTCTCGTCCTCGCCAGAACATCCAGAAGGCGTCTATTAGGGCAGGCAAGTGCCCTAGAAGATCCTCGCCCCCTTTTGTTCCTAGGTTCAAGCGCTGCCCTCAAGGAGGGTGTTTTGATAGGGGTTGCCATGAGTGTTTTCCATGGCTGCACCCTGAACAGTTTGACCCTGACTGTTCTGACATAGACTCTTCTCCGGAGTCAGGCCCTTCCTCTCCAGTGAAGAAAACGGGCTGCGGCACTTGGGACGACTCCCAGACCGTTCCCTATGGCAGGGACTGGGACGTCAGCAGCCGGGACTCTGGAGATAGTGAGGGTTTGGGCTGCTCGTGTGACAGAGACGAGGGCGGACTCCCTGACGATCCTTTCAAGGACTTCTCTGACTGGGATTGGGGATCTGACATAGGAGATCAGGGCAGCCCTGGGGACTACTCTCCGGACTTAGATGATGACTAGGCCTGCTTGCAGGGTGCAGGCGCGTTGAGCCGGAAATCATGGCTCCTTTTGTATTCTCTTTCTTTGCTAAGTATGGCATGTAACTTGTCCATTTTTCTTCAAAGTTAATGAAAAATCCGAGCGGCTTTGTTACTTGTTGTTTGTCGTGTTTGCTCTTTTTTTTTTTAATGCGGGGATGACGTCGTTAGGTGACCATCCCTCTGACACCCTATGCTTTTTCGAGGCCCTTCTTGGGAAGGGGTGAGTGGCTCGTGTTCAAAGTACGACACGTGGGGCAGTTTGTTGGGGAAGTATTGTCAGAGAGGCGGCCCTTTGGCTTCCTGGGCTTATATAAGCCTCTCTCCTCCCCCCACTTCTCTTTTTCCCACTTCTCAATCTCGAAAAACCTTCTTCATTTCTCTACTGCTTGGGAACTCTTTTCTCAAGACTGAGAAGCTTCCTTCCTCGGATTTTCACGCGGCGATCACCGTTTCTAGGTTAGAATCTTGCTCTTAAAACCCTTTTCTTTTTAGTTTCTTCACATCTTCTTCTTGAATCGATGTCTCGCGCTCGTATTCTTTCTTTTATCGACTCGTCGCCTGAGAGGTCTGGGAATGGAGGGGAGGATAGGACCAACCTAGCCTCCTCATCCGAGATTAGGTCCCCTGGGGAGGATTACCTTGAGGAAGAAGATGCTAATTCCCCTGAGATTGCCCCCTTTGACGTCGTTGATTCCGACGACGGGGCTTTAGAGATAAACCCCTCTAGGATAGCCAGCCCTCTTGTCCCCAGGGAAAAGGGGAGGACATACTATCTAGATAAAGTCAAGTACCTCATCCCCTTGAGGACTTACCCTGAAGCCAAGAATCGAGATTTGATTCTGGCACTTAACGCCGCTGAGGCCATAGAGGGTTTTTACGATTTTGGGGAAGGGTATACAATTGTGATTCCTGGGGAGAAGGACACAGTGTGTTGTCCCCCTGACGGCTGCATAGCCGTCTATCACAAAAGTTTGGAGTTTGGCCTGCGATTCCCTCTGCACCCTTTTCTGGAGGAGGCCTTCAGGAGGATGAAAGTGGCTATAGCTCAGCTGACAGCCAGCGCGATCAGGGCGTTAATATCCTACACTTGGACCTGTATCTTCCATGGAGAGGGACCCACGATTGATGCCCTGCGCTTTATGGTGGGGCTGCAGATGGTATCCTCATCAGGGGGGGATGGCTCCCCTGGATATTGGTCCCTTCAGAGGCAGAAGGGTTATACCTTAGTCTGACCGGCCTTAAACAGTCTGAAAGACTGGAAAAATAATTTTTATATGTACACAGCGTTTCTGGGTGGAAGATTCCCAGACATTTTAGAAATCACGTCCATACTCGCCTGGAAACTCGCGAGGAATACCACCCATGAGTTGGGGGGAAGGCCTTGGAGGTAAAATTAAGCAGGCTGGACGAGAGAGTGGTCAAGAAATTTGCGGCTGTCATTGACAAATCTGGCGTCTGCGGCCCTGCCTTCTGGCTTCCTCACGCAGAGCTCATTGCCACGGATACCTATTTGGGCCGTGTGGGCTTGATTCCTGGCCTTAAAGAAGGTAGTTTAGGGATTTTTGTCGGCCTTGTTGCCCTGCTTTTCTATGTTTCTTTCTAACCAGTTGTTTTTCTTATCCTGCAGACCCCAAATCTCGCCTCTGGTTGAGGAAGGAGATAAAGAGGCTTGGCTTGACCGAGGATTTCGTGATTATTTCAAAGCGTCCTTCCCTTCCTTCGAGCTATAAGATGGGTGAGAAGAATCTAATGAGGTTTGTGAAGAGTCTTTCAGCCGGCCGAAGGCTTCCTCTTCCTCCCAGGTTGCCGCCTATCAAGCCGACGGCTCCTCCTTCTGGTGTCCAGGGTACAGAGGCAGAGGTCACCTCAGAGGCCACCCCTTCCCCTGCCGGCAAACGGGGTGATTCCCCTGCGGGGACCCACACCCCCCAGGGATCACACCCTGCCAACTCTGGAGGAACTGGGGAGAGCGTCCCCCTGGAAAGTAGGAGAAAAAGAGGTAGAGAATCCTCTGGGGCTGCTCATGTGGTTGACTTGGAGACCGATGTTGAGACCCCTGAGCCTAAGCGCACAGACCGTGAGATTCCAGGTACTCTCTTCTCATAAGAGAACACGAAGTTCCATTATACTGCGGGTGATAGTGTGGATTTTCTCTGCCTAGACTTTCACTCCAAAACCGCAATCTAGCTACTCACGAGCTAAGTTTCTTAAGGCATTTTCACGGACTGACTTAGGCATCGGAGAGGGTTCCCTCGGACACCTCCGAGGCCCTGCGCGTTCACTGTGCAGGGAGCAGGTCACTCTCGTCGGGGAGGTCCGATCACCGGAGTGAAAAGAAGGGGAGACCGAAGGAAATTGAGCGATCATCACATTAGAAGCATTACATCTTAGAGGCCCGAATTCGTTGTCGAGTTAATTGTTTCCGAGACCGGAACAGGAGTTATGGAATAAAGTCAAGTGTGGGGTTAGAGTAATAATCTGGGGTGTACGTTTTTGCCATCAGCTATAAAGCCGGTGTGCCCATTTGGGGCACATTTGGTCGTTGAACTGGGCGTAGTTTTGCCCAGAAGAGTGTGTATTGTGCCCTTAAGCTAGATATCGCATCGTGTTAGTCGCCGTCAGTTGAACTGGATAAATTTGGTATCCAGGAGGGGTGTATACTACTTAAACCAGGACCTCGCTGCACGCAGTCCTGTTATAGTTGAGTTGCCTAGTTAGAGACTGGATTCTGTTATGAGTTAAGTCTACAGTTCTCGAAGCTAGTTTCCAGTATTATCCTAGTGAAAGTCTAGCCTTGTGCACACTGATCGAATTTCCATAACGCCATTTTGATTATTTTATTTATTATCGATATAAATTGGTTTGCAGGTTGGCAAATATTTTTATGTTTCTTCGGAAACCCTTTTGATTAATTTGTTTTACGCTAAAGCTTATTTTAATATGTTGTTTTACTGTTTTCCATCTTTACTATTTTTCCTATATTAGTAATTACTGATTTAAAATCCTGTTATACGGCTGAAAGGACGTTGACATTGCTCCTCACTGATTGTGGCTGTTATGTTTTTAACATGACAGGTATGCATGTTTCCGGGTGTGGCCTAGCGGGCAGACATGATCCTTGCCCGATTAATTTTAATAATTATGTTTTGTGGATTGTTAAACCCCTTTGTGGATTTATTTAATTTTGGCAATTTTATTTAGGGCCTAATGTTTGACTTTACCATTTATATTTTTATAAAAACATAGTTACAGCGTGTTATAATCCCGACTCTACAGTGTTTCCGCCACTGTATCGCGTTAGAATTTCTAGGGGATTACAAAAAATGACAAAAATGACATCCTCATATATACCTGCAAAATGATCCTAGAACCAAGAAAAGGAGCCCGATGCAGTCGGGCACGAGCGTCAAGACCTAGAATGAGCTCTCCCAAGATAAGCAAAGAGGGTGACCGCCAATGCTCCATACCCATAACGACATCCAAAACCCGAGGATTACCCCAACCCTCACGCGTTGTCGCGTCCTCGAAGAGATAGTAACAAGCCACCGCAATGTTAAAAGCCCGCTTACATGCTAGGGATGAAATATCGTAGGAACCAACCTGTGAGAATGTCCTAAAAAGCAACTCTAGATTAATGTCATCTCTCCCAAAGAAAACTTTAGCCTCCTCCAACATAGAGAGGTATAAGAAATGACGAAATCGTTCCACAATAGCGTCATCTCCCAAAGGCACACAAGGTCGAACCGAATACCACCCACCTATAGCGTCTAGCTCCTCAAGGAGAGGACAAACCTTACCCCCGGGAAAAGCAAAAACATGACTTTTAGAACATGCTAGCAAGAAGTCCTCCTGCACCTTAACTCGGCTCAACGCAATAATCATTGATAAGTCGTCATTTGGACTAACCTCGGGGTCACATTTCGTAAAACGACCCGCCCACTCGGTCAGGAGATCCCCAAAACCCAACATAACTCAAAACAATACAAGGAAGCTATAGGCACTCTTTGGGTATTTTTAGTATGTCTAAAACAAGCACCCATAACCCGTATATATAGCCCTAATCCCACAGCAATTAGGAAACTACGAAAATTTCCATAAACGGGATCTAGACCGCCCAAGCCCAAGCGCCCAAATCCCTGGCCGCCCGAGCCCAAGCGACCCGAAACCCAACTACCTTAGCCCGGGCGTCTGTTCCCAAGTCATCAGCCCTTCATGCAGCCAAAATACCGAGACATCGACCCCGCGTTATCAACATAACCACCACCTGACATCTCAGACATCAGGAACGACCTCCCGAAGCAACTGAGACCCTATCCAGAAACCAAAACACCCATGCAAGAGTTGCGAGGCCACGCGGATATCACATTTCACCCGTTGGACCCACCAGACTTTGACGTCTTTTCATTTTTTTCTTTTAGGGGGATAAGCTACCCTATCTAGGCGTGTTGTAGCCTTTAACGGTTATTGTCAAATCGCATCTGTAACATGAATACACAAAAACTGGTACAATTTTTTTTTAGAAAAAAGAAAGTCGTCTAGCTCACGATGTGAGGCAACTACATTTGCCTCCTAACAAACTTGGTCGAAACGTGCCAACTTTTTACATGTTGCACCATGTCGAGTCAAGTATTTTAATCGACGTATTATCTAATCCAATTTTCGTCTCAAACTAACGCATTTCAAAAAATCCAAAAAAACGTTTTCGTACTCTCGTGCAACCCCGATACATCTCAAAACGCCCTAAACATCGATTAAATCGCAAATAAAATGAACGTAAAGTGATTACTTGTCGATCTAGGTCAACACTTCACAAAACGAAAACACAAGACAAATCCAATTAATTCAAATACTAAAAACATACAAATTCATACACAAATCGAGTTCATAAGACTAGGGAGGACCCTAGAAGCCGCACCGATGGCTATCACGAACTCACCATTGTTGTCATCCAAACCTAAGTCCTCTAAAACAAAGGTAAGAGACTCACTACCATCCATTCTTGACAGCATGTCTAGAGTGACTGTCTCGGGAACTCCTCAGACCTCCTCAGTAGCACCCGTAGCATGACCCGTAGCCTCAGCCTCTTTCTCTCTCTCAATCTGATGCCTAGCCTCTCTCTGCGCGGAGGTCTCGCCCTGAGACTGAGCCACCCGCTCCTTAAGTTGAGTAATCTCGTCGGCCTGAGATTGCAGGAGCTGTCGCGCCTCAGCCTCTTCCGCCTCAAGCTCGGTCACCCGAGTCTCCAGCTGTCCCACCGTATTGGGAGTATCTTGCAAACATAACCCCCACTTGAGGAAAACACACAAACAATCTACGAGCCAACCCTAGGTACACGCACTTACCGATCGAGGTCCCGAAGTGTCACGGGAGACCCTCGAGGCATAGATCCTAAAGCAGTTGGCAGCCTGCTACAACCGCTGATGGCAAGCCGACAAAACCTGAAAGGTGAAACCACACAAGTTAGCCAAACAAAACCTAACTCTTAGAACCCAAATCCAAAACAGAAACCGAAACATACCCGGTATACCCGGTCGCGCCACACTATCCCAGCAACCATCTCGTCGGCAGAGCACAGGGGCAGAGGCTCGGTAAAAGCTACCCCGACTGCGTCCACCCGAAGCAGCGTCAAGGGGAAGTCTGGGGGCTGAATAGCATCAGCCGGGTCGGCCAGCTGAAAGAAAGGCGGCCGATAAAAAAAACAAGAAAGCACTAAGCCATAAAAAGAGAACAAGCTTTAAGAACCAAAGATGAAGCACTCACCACGAGGTGGTGGCAAGCTAGCCGCTTGCTGATATGAGATAGATAGGAGGCACCAGGCACCAGAAATGCATCGCCTCCTTCTCCATCCCTACCCTCGAAGACCTCTGTGGTGGTCGGTGGCCTGAACATGGTTTGAGGAGGATCAACCGGCACACTAAAGTCATCCTACAAGCACTAGCGCACCAACCGTTTGCCCAGATACAAAACTGGGGGAAACAGCGCAGGAAGGAGCATCCTCCTGTAGCTCCGAGGCCTCAACTCTGCTGCCAAATACCAAGGCACACCCTCGTAGACGGCCCAAGGATGGGCCACGAACTACACAAACAAAACTAGCATTTCAATAACTATAAACCCTTGGAGGATATTAAGTAAAACTAGCCATAAAGAGAAAAATTACATCCTCGAGGCGTAGTCGGTTAACCAGCACGTTCTCCGACGAATAATGGCTGGTCGTACTCTTAGGCTGGGCCAGCCTCCGTTCGATCCCCGCCGGGAATCTAGTCGGACGAGCCCGCACCGTTTTAGGTGCCAAGCAGGGAAATTAGGAGTAAATCTAGGCCTGCAAAACCCCAAAACATCCTTAGTAAAAACAATCTAAGCTAAATAAAACCCGAGAAGCAAATACGGGAACAATTACTAGCCTCTAACACGAGACCTGGGCTCACGATGGCCAAAGCTGAGGCCGACTCCACCTGCAGAGGCCTCACCATGACTTGCAAGTAGCGAGTCATCTCCGCAAAAGTGGGGTCACCCAATCAAAACGTCCCAGCTGACTTAGATCAGCTAGGAGAGGCAAAATCCTAGTGCTGAACCTCTCGTCCTTGTCCGAGAAGTGGGTCGACCCTAGGAAATACCACAACCACAACCGAGCATCCTGCTCCGGCGTGTTGGGTGCTCGACCCTCTAACACCGCCACCTTCTCAAAGTGATCGGTGATGTGCGAAATCACTAGAGCATGAGGCATACTGTAAGCCTCACGCTCCAAACAATCTCCGATAAGGCCCCGGACCTCATCACTATCTAACCTAGGGCCCTTGGCAGCCCACCTAATCCTCTCCGGACCCCAGGGTAAGCCCGTAATAACCCCGAAGTCCTCTAGAATCATCCCGACCTCCCCAAAGGACATGTGGAAGGTTGAGGTAGTGTCGTGAAAGCGATCTACCATCGCTCTAATCACCATAAGATTGCACTTAGTCTTGGAACCCACCAACCTAACCCACTACTCAACCACGGGACCCAGAGTGGTCCTCGCGATAATCCTCTTTCTCGCGGTGGTCAGCTTTTGAGAATATATCTCAAGGCATGTCTTAAAACCCAAAAAGGTCCTCATCGAACCTGGGGGCTGCAGACCGAAGCAATACAAGTATAAACAAAACAAATCAAACCCAACCAAAGCCAAAAATTCAAGTGATAAACTAGTAAAAACGAATAAGGATACTCACCAGACCCTGCACAATGCGGTGAGAAATGTGTAAGTCGGGACGAAACAACAACTGGTGACCGTCCCAGTCCCAGGCCCACTCAGGGTCCTCGTAACCGATCTCCTCATTCTCTGGCATGGGAATCGGGACATGAGCCCTCCTAGCAACCGTCTCAGGAAGCCTCCGCTTCCTTACCCTATCAAAGTCGGCCTCATTTACGGCCTCCGGATCACGATGCTGCGACGAAACGCTTCGTCATCTTCTACGAATCCTGGAGGGAGTCAGTGAGCTCGTCCCGGCGGCCTCGCCACCAGTACCAACCGTAGAAGCTCCCTCGGGATGCTCGGTATCACTTCTAGCTACAAAACCAAACAAATACAAAAATCCACGCCTCAGGTCGGGCTAAAGTAGCTTAAACAGGTCAAAATAAGGTCAAAATTTTGAATAGAGATGTCAAAATTCCGAAAAGCCCACTAACACCTATTTCCAACCCCGATCACAATGGAAGTGGTTTTGGGATAATCCGGCATCATTACGACACCTTTTGGTCCGTTGTAAGTCACACAAAACCTCACGGAAGGCCCTAGAGGCCATTCTAGCTCATAAAAATTGTCAAAGGATTCACCCACATCATCACAAACACTAATTGAGCAAGATTGCATAAGACAAGTATGGGAATTACCGAGAAAACGGTCCCTAACCCTAAGCATTTCGAGTTTATCTCCATAGGAGGCCATGGTCATACCTCAAAATATCCTATCAAGCTTACAATTACCCTAACAAGCTCTATTCAACCCTAATTTAACAATGGGACTAAGCACAAACACCAAAACTTAGCAAATTTAAAATACCCAAATCAATTTTCTAGGGTTTCAACAAAATCGGCCCACAATCAATCAAATTAAGCAAAATCGATAATAGACAAGTAAAGAACACTTACCCGGAGTCGACATTCTCACGTATGGCAGAAATCGGGACGGAAATTGGTTAGAAAAATCGAAAAGGTGATATTGGGGCGAAAGGGGCGACACTTTCGAATTTTAGAACAAATAAACCAAATCCCTCAACCTTCGCTGATTTAAGCAAACCCGACCCATGAAATCCCGGGCGCCTCAGGTCGCGCGTCCAAATCCTGGGCCGCTGAAGGCCATGCGCCAGAGAATTGGGGCGCAGAGGAATATGCGTCCAACCTGTCCAGCACAAGACTAAAACAAGAACAAACAAGGCTTAACATCCAATTTACACAAAACACACACCCTTTAAAACGAGCAAACAAACAACGACGAAGCAATTACTCACCGATACCGATAAAGCACGCCTATAGGCCAACCCCGAACAAAAAACAATAATAAAGCAAGCATAAGAACCACGATTAATAAGAATGCTCACGCTCGACCGCGTGATAAAACCAACAAAACAAAGCCGATCTAAACAAACTCCGAACGAATCCAAGCGCACAATAAATCAGAACAAAGCAAAGCAAATCCGCACAAAATAAGACAAGTCCACAAAGCAAATTTAGCACGAATAAATGAACACCAACAAACGTCTCCGAGCTCAACGGGTCTTAGTTATCCGAACAGCAATTTATGTTCGAGCAGATACTGACACGTTCAAACACTTTGGAGTCTTATACCTCCACAGCAATTTGGGTTTGAGCGGATACTGACACGCTTAAACACCGTTTAGCCTAACGGGTCTTAGTTATCCTGAAGGCAACAGCAAATAGTAATTTGGGTTTGTGCGGATACTGACACGCTCAAACACCTTTTAGCCTAACGGGTCTTAGTTATCCTGAAGGCAACAGCAACAACAATTTGAGTCTGAGCGGATACTGACACGCTCAGACGTATTTAGCCTAACGGGTCTTAGTTATCCGGAAGACACATCAAAAGCAATTTGAGTTTGAGCGGATACTGACACGCTCAAACATATTTTGTCCAAGGGGTCATAAGCATCCCGAAGACAATTGTTCAAGTGGAGACTGACGCCCTCTAACATTTTATCTTATTTCATTTTGTCCAAGAGGTCATAGGCATCCCGAAGGCAATTGTTCGAGTGGAGACTGACGCCCTCGAACATTTTATCTTCTTTCATTTTGTCCAAGGGGTCATATGCATCCCAAAGGCAATTGTTTGAGTGGAGACTGACGCCTTCGAATATTTATCTTGTTTCATTTTGTCCAAGGGGTCATAGGCGTTCCGAAGGCAATTGTTCGAGGGGAGACTGACGCCCTCGAACATGTTATCTTGTTTTATTTTGTCCAATGAGTCATAGGCATCCCGAAGGCAATTGTTCGAGTGGAAAGTGACGCCCTCGAACATTTTATTTTTGTTTCATTAAGTCCAAGGTGTCATAAGCATCCCGAAGACATTTGTTCGAATGGAAGCTGACACATACGAATATTTTTTCCCGCATCTATGCTTAACGGGTCACACACACAAGGCAATCCAAAATTGAACGGATTATCAAACATCCGAAAAGACAAATGCTCGAGCATGAAGAACCCAGAACCAGACGACAAGCACAGGCCCGAGCCCCGGCAAGCAACCACAGGCAAAGATGTCAAGTATGATTTCTAAGCCTTGGCTGGCAAGCCTCACCACGTAGTCCAAAGGACTTAAAACGACCCGACCGAACAACCACCAGGTCGCAATCCTCGATTGACCTGGGTGGTTATACTTTAACTTTCGTCTTGTCCAAGCCTCAGTCAAAGTGGGGGCTTCTGTAGACACCCAGATTTTCTGGTGGCTGCATGAGTGCCAAACAAACGCCGGATGACGATCGGACTGCAACGTGACGTGAGTTCGCGATGTTTTAGATAGTTTTTCTATGTAACGGATTCGGAAAAATTAAATTAACATCATGGAAGCCTTAGTCGTGTCATTACGATGGCATAGACACTAATTAGAGTCAATTTCGACACCAGGACCCAGAGTCGGTTCCGAAACACGAACCGAGTCAGCACCGCCCCAAGCGAACCTCGGGACACGCGCCCGAGGCCCACTATGCGCAACGATGCTAGGTCAAGGAGGGGTAGACTTAGTCTCCAAGCATTGTATAATACACGAACCTCTCGGTTTTAGAAAGTATCAAAATAGTATCTTCAAAATCCCGAGCGCCTCACCTTGCCTGCCTGAGTCTTCACACGCCTAAACCCAGGCGCCTGAGTTCTGGTGCGCCAGACCTCAGGGGTCCATCCGGGTGACGAGGGCCGAAAACACCTATAAAAACTCCCCTCCGCCCTCTTCATTCAACACAACTCATTCTCATTCTCTCTTCCCTCTTCACTCGTTAAGAGTTTCTCGCTAAGGACTCGCACTCCAACACCCGAGGCAAATGATCAACTCGATCATAGTTCCGATAAAAGTGAAATCGATGCTACTCCTCACCTTCGAGCACTCCACTCGATCCCGAGGTGCCTGTGTTCGACTTGCCACCCCGAGTCTAACGGAGTTCTGCCGGATTAGCCGCAGAACTAGCAAGTAGTAGCGGAGCTCTGCCGAATTAGCCGCAGGAGGGACCAACGGTAACGGAACTCTGCCGAAATCACCAGGCGAGCTAGAAGGATCCGCCTTTTCAAGTCGAATCGTCACTAGGTTGTCATTTAAACAAAACTTTACATTCTTGCACTTTAATATGCACTATGATAATGTCAAATGTGGACACTAGGTCCACTACACATACTAAAACACATAACGTCCCAACTTCAACCATAAACTAAAATACCCTAAATAAACCCGAGTAGTTCCGAGATCCATTCTCAACTTTTTACGCATCGTGTCCCGTTTAGCTTATGCTCTGAGGGTGCAACTCCTCACTACGTGATTTACTTACGTTCGCATCTACAGTTTTCATATAATTTATTGCTTTTATGACCTAATAATCGCATGCTAAACCACCTAAACACGGAAATCAATACGTAAATAAGTTAAAACTGAACAAAGCGATGGTCGGGTTCCGTATTAGTCCTGGTGCTCGCCATGCATGGCTCGACGCATCCCTATTAATATCGAGCCGACGCATCTTAAGCCGAATACTGGGTAAGGTATACCACGAGAATGACTAATATCCGTATTATCACGTTAAAACTGATTTGCTAATACATATAATACTAGTAATCTCTACTCTCCTATGTGCATTTTTTCAAGGTCAGTCTGTCACGTTAAATCGCATGCAAAGAATGTAAACACAACTACTTCGACGATAAAACTTACTTGTCCTCAAACAACCGACATAGCAAAAGGCATAGAGTTAAAACAATGGATGTTACAGTATTTCCGCCACAACAAAGGAACGAAGTTATCAGCCCACCGATTGATTAGTAGAGGCCACTACGTGCGGGCGGGATTAGGTGTCGATGTCTAGCGAACGTTGGCTTCCCAATACGTACCCTCACCCCTTACTCAGAATCGACGGTTTCTGGATGTCCAATACCATTGGCAATGAGAATCATTCCAGGCATGGAGTGCTTAAGGGTACAAGACTTTATCTTTAGGTCTCGTGCCCCTCAGCTTTGAGCCGGCCAAGGATCAAAGTTGACTTGAACGGTTTTCGAGTCCCCATAATTGACTCGGTGGTGACTCCATAAATCGGCAACGAATTTGGTTCACTAAAAAGGTCGCCTTACCAAATATTTCGGTCTTTAAACATTTACAACCACGACTCGATCGATTCCAACGAAAACACGTGCGCTCGTGCCCGCCTAGTACAAGTCTGAATCGTCATCCGAATCGAGGTCCGAAACATCGCCCCGAACGCAAAATCGGACCGGCCCCCGACCGGAAGGAGGCCGCGTGGGTGGCCGCCGCGATTGGAAACTAGGTCAGTCCTGCGCAGGCGCATTCGGGGCGCCGGGTGGTGCGGACGGACGTTCACATTACCTTGACTTGAGACTTACCTTTTTTCCCTGCGAAAGCGGGATTTAGTTAAGTTGGGTGAAGAAATCGAAAGGTGGTAGTCTCCCTCTATCAACTTTGTGACCGACCCCATGATTCCTCGATTCATAGAACCTGATTTTCGATTCCCAACTCCCCCTAATGGCTTTTCCTTATTGATTATATTTCATCATTTATTGCATCTTAGTTTAGAATCGACTCAAAATCCCCCAATTAGACCCCAAACGCATCGCTCTTATTCGACTATCTCACTGTCGTCCCTGTGGACCGACCTCGACTTACCACGTCTACATTTATTTGTTTT
The DNA here is from genome assembly GCA_958450325.1 of Agrostemma githago. Lineage (NCBI taxonomy): Eukaryota > Viridiplantae > Streptophyta > Magnoliopsida > Caryophyllales > Caryophyllaceae > Agrostemma > Agrostemma githago. The sequence goes on from OY288244.1 coordinate 43,774,585, forward strand.
TGTGTTATTTTTGAGTCATATACATATTGTTTGATCCCCTATCAATCGTTAACGAGCGATCCTAGATGGGCCGAGGTCAGAGAGATTCGTACCTTGAAAAGTGTAGAAAATGTGGTTCGGAGAGGTATAAGAGTCCAACGCTAAATACTAGGGGGAAGAGAGTACCAACTAAGGTTTTGACATATTTCCCAATAGGTGTGGACGTCCGTCCGCACTGCCCGGCGCCCCGCGCGGGACCGACCCGGTTTTTCATCGTGTGGCGCCAGCCACCCATGCGGTCCCCCCCTGTCGGAGGCTGGTCCGATATCGCGTACGGGGCAAAGTGTCGAACCTCGATTCGGATGACGATCCGGACTTGTACTAGAGGGGTGCGGGCACCCGTGTTTCCGTTTGGGAATCGATCGAGTCGTGGTTGTAAATGATTAAAGGCCGATTCATTTGGTAAGGCGACCTTTTTAGTGAACTGAATTCGTTGCCGATTTGTGGAGTCGCCACCGAGTCATTTATGGGGACTCGAAAACCGTTCAAGTCAACTTTGATCCCTTGCCGGCTCAAAGTTGAGTGGCACGGGACCTAAAGATAAAGACTTGCACCCTTAAGCACTCCATGCCTGTAATGAATCTCATTGCCAATGGTTTCGAACATCCGGAAACCGTCGATTCTGAGTAAGGGGTGAGGGTACGTATTGGGAAGCCAACATCCGATAGATGTCAACACCCAATCCCGCCCGCACTATAGCGGCCTCTACTAATCAATCGATGGGCTGATAACCTAGTTCTTTTGTTGTGGTGGAAATGTTGTAACATCCGTTGTTTTAACCCTATGTCTTTTACTACGTCGGTTGTTTAAAGACAAGTAAGTGTTGTTGTCAAAGTAGTTGTATTTACATTCTTTGCATGCGATTTCACGTGACAAGCAGGCCATGAAAAGATGCACGTAGGAGAGTAGAGAGTACTAGTATTATACGTATTAGCAAGACAGTTTTAACGCGATAATACGGATATTAGTCATTCTCGTGGTATACCTTACCTGGTATTCTGCTTAAGATGCGTCAGTTCGGTATTAATAGAGATGCGTCGAATCTAGTAGGCGAGCACCCGGACTAATACGGAACTTTGTGGACATGACGTAGGTCCACCCCGATGCGGCCACGCGCGGGTTTGGGTAGGCGAATGAATCTCGTGGTAAGATTGATCTCGGGTTCGAAATTTAAGTCAAAGTTGGAGTCGCCAGCGAATTTTATGGGAATTCGGAACCGTTTGAGCCCACTCTATGTCGTCATGGGCCGTACACAAAGTACTGCCCATTTCAATTTCAGAGTTTATGGGGCTCGTCCCTTTGCATTGCGATACCGATACCGTCTCTACCGGTTATATTGTATAGAATGACTCTCGTGCGCCAACGGTTTTGGGCATTCGGAAACCGAGGTTCTGAGTAAGGGGTGAGAGTACGTGTTAGGAAGCCCACTAAGGACAGCCAACCCCGTCCGCACTTAGCGGCCTCTACTAAGACATCGTTCGTGTTCGTGTACGCGCGCTAGTAAAATGACTAAATGATATGCAAACAGCGTTTTCGGCTATGCATGCGAATTAAATGTGAGCTACGTCATTTAATGCATCTACATTATTGTCGGAGTAGTTTAGCATGCGAGGTTCATTTATAAAGCGATAAGCATCAAAATAAACAAAGCTCATGAATACGTACAAAATACACGGGCGGAAATACAACCCGGCCAATACAAAATAACGATCAATAAAACAAAAGCATAAACGGAAAGTATAGAAAAAAACATTAAATAATAACTTGAAACGGACCCGTATACAATAAATGCAAACTAGACCGTAAGTTGTGCACATGGACGAACTCCGATTAAATATACATCATGTTGTATATTAAACGAAGGACGAAGATATGGGAACTAGACGTGGTGCTAGCCAGATCCCGAATCTCAATGCCTTGTCCCGACTTATCACATCGGAAAAATTGGCTTCTAAATTAGTCATGTATCGGATACGACTAAAGAGTCGTCGACACAAGACTAATAGTGAAAAACAATCGATCAAAGTCGTTTAAGTGAAATGATATGCATGAGTTTTGAAAATGTAATCACGTGATTGACTTTGAACGTGACGACTAAGTCGTAAAAACAAAGACGAGGCTCGGATGATGAAATAGAGCGCTCGACTTGTTGGGCTAGAGGACCCTCTCGATCGAGTCATGGCCTGGACTCGATCGAGTGTGCCTTCGAGCTGACTACTGCCCGGTTTTTGGGGTGCTACTCAATCGAGTGGCCTATGGCACTCGATCGAGTGCCCCCTGTACGAGTTATAACTCGTTTCGGAAAAGGTGGCTACTCCGATTTATTTATTCAAAATTGATGGTTGGCCGAGTTAAATAGAAATATGGCATGATTTAAATTTAACTCGGTTTTCGGTGTTATAATCGTGTAATATACGATTATAATACCGTCATCGGAAATTTATGAAAAGTGTTATTATTGGACTAAAAATTTGATTAGTGACGAAATGGTGCCCCTCCGCGTCACAACATCAAAACTAATCCTAACGGATTATGTGATGTTGATTTTCGCATCAACGGAATCCGTGCTAATTTTAGAAATGGAATCGTACGTGTTTAACTACGAATGACCACGATTACATTACGCCCTTTAGTACATTGGAGCGGCGCTCCTCGAAAAGGTGCCACCTCCGTCGTGGCTCGTAAAGGGATTAAACGGACTTGAGGTGGTCGTCGTAGTCAAACGTGTTCGAATCCGAGTTTTAGTACTATATACGTATACGCGGTATATAAACGTTAAATGTTAGAATGCGAAAGAATAAAAAGTTAGTAACAAAAATTAAAAAGTTAGTATACGGTAATCAAACATTAGTGTTAGTATACTAATACGATTATAATATAAAGCATAAAAATGTATAATATAAATAGAGATAGTAAACATTGAGACGGGGTTGATGACACCCTCAACATACATCCTTAGAATGGCCTCGGCAATGGACTCGTAATAGCGACGGGAACGTGGGAGTATCGAGGATGTATGTAAAGTTATGGTGCGTGTGTATGCATGGTTTGTCGGTTTTTCGAGGGACAATGACTCGGTTTTTTGCTTAGTATTGCTTAGGGTTGTTGTGTAGAGAGGATGCGGGACATAGGTAGAAAATGTAGGGTTTTTTAGCATTGGCCTAAACTTGAAAATGAAGACCACAAGGAGGGGTATTTATAGAGTTTACTCCTCGACCTAGGGTCACTCGATCGAGTGGCCCTAGTGCACTCGATCGAGTGCCCTAAAAAAGAGGTCTGTTGCGTTTTTGTGGCTCCACTCGATCGAGTGAGGTCAATCCACTCGATCGAGTGGATAGGGTTGGCGAGCCATTTTAGGAAATGGTTGACTTTTTCGATTTTTTGAAAATTGTGTTTGGGCGCAAGTTTCTAGAAGCGGACTTGGCTGATTTTGAGGACGGATTCGTCTTTGACCGGGTTTTGACCCGGTCGCCAAAAGACGGTTTTGATTTTTGGTGTCGGTTTTGGCCCAAATTAGTCTCATTTTACTCGGAATGACCCACTAGGCCTGAATTTGAGGTTGGTTTTGAGAGATTTGTAATCCGCTAAAAGTCCATGTCGGATATTATTGATTCCGAGCCCATATTCGAGTTTACAAAGTCACGTTTGCGTCCGATCATCATCGGGTGTTTCGTCGGGGACCGCTATAGACGCTAGCAGGCAAAATGCGGGTGTCTACAGAGCCTCCACTCTAACTGAGGCTTGGACAAGGCGAAAGTTAGAGTAGCTACTAGGCCAATCGCAGATTATGACCCGGCAGCCTTCCGGTCGGGTCGTTTATAGTCCGGTAGACTTGCGTGAAGGGCTCGCCAGCCATAAGCAGAGGGTCATACCTGTCCTGATGATGGTATCTCTGTGGGGAGTCGAACTTGCCTTTGAAGTCCTAGGTGTACCCGTATGCCGATACATCAGACCTTAGATGTAGCATTCCGGGAGAAACACTGACTCACGCTGGGGAGTAAAGCAGCTGCGCGGAGACTTGGTTCTGAAGTCTGGGGTGTACCTGTATGCTGACACATAACAACTTGCATGTAACACATAGGTAAAACACCGACTCATGCTGGGGAAAATAAAATAATGAATTTTTAAAAATTAGAATCTTGGAATATTTTTAAAAATTTTAGGAAAGCTCGGGATGACTTGATTCCTATACTGGATTCTAGCCGGAAATCTAGGATCAGGCCTGCGCGCGCACTGGGCCCACGTTTGCTGAGGAGGCATGGCAGTTAGGGTTACAGTTAGGGTTTCCTATTATAAATATAGGATTCCCTGCTTCAATTTTCTGTATCCCATATCACAAACTCCTTCTTCTCCTCAAAATCTCTTAGACTTTCAAAGAAGACTCAAATATCTGTCATGGGTATCGATCACCTGACTGCACTGCCATTTTCTTGCTCACAACATTTTTGGGACGAGGAAAAGTTTCAAATGACCCAGATGGGAATTGTCAATTTATTCCCACTTCAACGTCTGATAATTGACTCACACTTTTTGGACGTCTGCCTAACGTTTTGGGATACTACCCATCACGTTTTTGCGTTCCCGTGGGGAGAAATATGCCCTCTACCTGAGGAGATCGCTGCTAAAGGCGGTTGGAGCCCGATTGCTCGTCCTTCTATCCCTCCATTCTATCCTGATCCAAGGAGGAGGATGAGAGATTTCTTGGGTTTGTCTCATGCTGAGACAAATCGAATGGTGCGGGGAAATTCTGTTTCCCTTTTCGACCTGGCCGACAAGTTTATGAATAACCGTGACGTGAGGGCTACTGCTACTCATAAGCGTAGGGCTTTCGCCTTTTGCATGCTGCACCGCTATGTTTTTGAAGGGATGATGGAGGCTGACTCGTGCTTGGGTCAGATCAGGCTGATTGGTGTGGTTGACCAGATGGAGACTGGTCATAGCCCTGCTTGGCTAGCCACTGGGGAGATCATTATGGGTCTCGACGCTAGGAGGCTTATCCCGGACCGACAGCTGACGGGGAGTATCCGCCTTTTGCATGTATACGATTTTTCGTTTTTTGCGCGAATTTTCTGATATACGTAGGTCACTCGATCGAGTGACATCTTTGTCGAGCTTTTGCCTGTTTTCAGAGGGCTTACTCGATCGAGTCAGCTATTGTACTCGATCGAGTGGGCTCTGGCGAACTTTCCCGTTGCTTACGAATTTTGTGTATACTTTTCAGATTTGGTTGTCGGAACGTCTGTCGATCATAGAGTCCCCTCCGAGTATTCCCAACTACCGTAGCAGCCAAATTAGCTCGAGGAGGCGACGGATATGCTCGAGTCATCATATAAACCGAGCTTATTGGGATGAGGAGCTGGTGTTTCACGGTGGTCCCTTAATTAGGTGGACTGTCGCTTGGTGGTTCCTTTCCAAACTGGCGAGACTGGCAAGAGGGACCAAGCCCGCTATTTGGTGATTTTGTCTCTTGACTGGACGATTCACATTTACCCGGACCGCCTCCTTAGGCAATTCGGTTGGTCTCAGCGTTTTCCTGAGACTGAGGCGATCATTAGCGTCTCGCTCCAACTGATGGACGCTATGTGCGACACATGGCTACAACGGTGGTTCACCCGTCCCATGTGGACTATACCCAACCCTTGCCAATCCGCTTGGGTTTCACGTGCATATGAGAAGTGGACTTTCGAGGAGTCCGAGGAAGCTCGAAAAGCTTTGAAGGTTGATGAGGCCTTCGAATTAGTTCACCGGGAGACAGCGAAAGACAACAGGGGCTTCTTCGACGAGGGAGACACTACTGCTACTCTAGTCCGATTAGAATCGGGTCTTAAGTCACATACTAAGACTCGATTTAAGGATGCTGGTGCTAGCTGCACTCGGGGGCAGCCAAGCCCCCAGACTGATTTGGAGAGACAACTTGGGCCAAGACTGGCGGTTAGAGACCGACTAGGCCCACGTGACCGGCTTTCTGAGCCTGTGAGGGCCCGACTTGGGCCCATTGATGTGATCGTGGACTCGAGTTCAAAGAAACGGGTCCGGGCTAAGGAGATTCCCGTAGTGATTCGTGAGCGCTCCCCTCCACGTTGTCGCCAGTGGACGGCCAAGGAGGCCAAGGACAAGGGGAAGGGCAAGATGTCCTTAGTTTTTTTTACTATTTGTATATTATTATTATTTATTTTGAGGGGCTGCCTACGTATCTGCAATTAGCAGAATCAAACTAAACGTAGTTCAAGCTTAGTAGATTTGCAATCTCGAATTACACCAAGACCATTAGTTCAAGATGTTTGCGACAGTAGAATAAATAATTCTAGCTTATTGACTTGCTTTTTGTAAAAAAAATGATTTTGATAAATTTTGCTAATGACATTGAGAAAAGGCTAAGGGTAGTAACGCTTCAGCTGGTCCAGGTTGGTTGGGTTGACGAACTCATTCCCGTCCAGGTCCGTCAGCATCACTGCTCCTCCCGATAGGATCTTCTTCACTAAGTATGGCCCAGCCCAATTAGGTTTGAATTTTCCCCTTGGGTCAACTGGTAATAAAGCTCGAACCGATTTAAGGACCAGATCCCCCTCCTTAATATTTCTGGGTCTCACCCTTTTGTTGAAGGCCCGCTGGATCCTTTTCTGATAGATTTGGATATTGTTGAGGGCACGAGATCGTCTTCGTCTAGTAGAACTAATGAGTCATACCGTGCTCGAACCCAATCAGCTTCGAGTACTTGACTTTCTAACAGAGTTCTGAAGGACGGTACCTCCAATTCAACTGGTTGGACTGCCTCCATGCCATAAGTTAGGTAATACGGCGTCGCCCCGGTTGCGGTGCGAATTGACGTCCGGTATCCCCATAGGGCAAAACGTATTTTGTCGGGCCAGTCCCGGTAATTATCAGCCATCTTTTTGAGTATGGTGACAATTCTTTTATTGGCCGCCTCTTGATAAGTGTAGTTTGTAGTGCCTATTTCGTAGTGTTTTGGTCCCATTTTCCTTGTGGAATCGCTCCTTGGGAGCGATTTATGGGCTACTTATGCTTCCTCTAGTTCGTTTCAGGTTCCCGAGGCCATTCATGAAGAGTTGGAGCGATTCCGACTCAATACATACACTTTTCGGAGCCAACGAAGTGAAGGAACGATCACTCGATGCCTTGGATTCGACCCCGAGACCTTGGGACCCAATCCCGAGCCTCCGAGACCCGATCCTGAGTCCCGAGAATCGATGAGAAGTCCATGTGAAGCAAGGAGGGACCAAAAAGATCATATTGGAGGCCTACAAGACTCATCCCCGACGGGTATGACCTCAACCCGTCCGGGATGAGGTGCACAAAAAGCGATGCTCCTGTTTTGGTTCATCCCGACCGGGACCACGTCATCCCGACCGGGACCAACTCATCCCGACCGGGATGACCCAGTTACAGGCACGCATCACTTTGTTTCTCCTCCTTTCCATTGTAACCCTATAAATACCCCTCCTCTTGTATTCCTATGTTATGTTCTTCACTTCCCACTAAACCCTAGACTATTTTAGGTTAGATTAGCTTAGATTAGTGTAGATTAGTCCTTAGTTTATCGTTAATCTTAGTAATTAGTCTTGTATTAAGGGAATTCTTCAAGATTCAACCAAGATTGACAACCTTGGGAGATTGTTTTGGGTTTTTCTTATTAATGCAAGTTTCAATTTTTCATCCTCTTCTAGTATGGTATAATTTCTATTATCTCTTTTTTTTATTTTTTTTTTATCAATCAACTTACAATCTTTAGTTCTTGTTTATTGTTTTGTTCATCATCCTCGTTAGTTTTCCATTATGTATGTTTGGATTTTTATGTTGATTCCTCTTGTTCTTGTTAGTTGTAGTTTGATTATGTTTGAGGTGGAACCTCTAGGTGAGTCTAAGTTGCGAGAGCCCGGATTATACCTAGATTACCCTACTACCTCCTTCACTCTAGCTCTTCCTCGACCATTCCGTTACCCCTTTGACCCCGACCTAATCCTAGCCCGTTTCCTTAGTTGTCCTCTCTGTTACCGTAGTCATAGCTTTAGCCTTCTCTCCCTTCCCATTACTCTAGTTTAGTTTAGCTCGTTGACTTAGTCTCGTATTTGGGCGACCTTAGTCTAGACTCCTCTTACCGTCCCCGTGGATTCGACCCGACTTGCCCTAGCTACCCACTAGGATTAGTTGGTTATTTATTTGATCGGCGGGATCCACGACAAATCCCACCATCAATTTGGCGCCGTTGCCGGGGACGGTGCTAGTTTAGACTTTGTTTTCCTAGTTACTTGACTTTGTCTTTGTGTTTGTGTTTTTCTTTTTTCTTTTTGTTACCTTGCTTCTTGTGTGTGTGTGGTTTATTTCTCTCTTGTCTAGTGCCCAAAAAGCACTAGACTTCTCACGTTTGTTCCTAGTCTACAGTTTGTGCTTAGAGGTGGTGACTATCTTCTTCTTGCAACTTAGAGCCGCTTAAACGGACGGTTGCTCGGGTGAGAGGTTTCCAACCGGGTATGGACTACGATTTTCGAGCAAGCATGGGGTTTGATCTAAACCACACACTCGGGAGCCGATTTGAGCTACTCCTCTTCTTCTTTGAACCAAAGCTATGACATGACGTCCTCCTACCATAATCAAGCTTCTTGGGGTAATCAAGACGAGTATGATCTTCAAGGTTATGGAAATGGCTACCAACAAGTTAATGACTATCAATCCTACGATCATGGTGACTACTACTCGAGTTATGGTTGTGAACCCACCATGTTTAATCAAGATTCACCTTATGGAAGCCAATACCCCCAAAACCCACCATATTACCCTCCACCCCAACCACAATATGAACCCCATGACCCACAATACTACCAATCACCCCAACCTTGCTACCAACAATATGATGCCCCACCCCTTGGGCATCATCAAGATTTTCAAGGAGCTTTACAAGACCCCAATGATCACCAATTGCCCGATATGGAGGTGTTTCAATCGCTTCTTCAATTGCAAAAGAGCAACCAAGAAATGGCCATTCAAATGAAAAAGAAGCAAGATGAACTCATGGCCCAATTTCGAAGGGAAAACGAGGCGAGGGATGCTCGAATAAATGCAATATCGGTTCAAACCGTAATGTTTTTATCCCGAACATCACAATTAGATGAAGGGTGCCCACTTGAGAAAGAGGAGCCACCTAACCATGAAGCCGCCGATGTAGTTCCCTTTGGAGGAGAGATTTGCTTTGAAGAACCTCAATCGTCTACCCAAAAAGTGACGAATGAGGATATGACCCTTGGTGAAGACAACATTGGTGAGGAATTGGAGGAAGTTAGTGAGTTGAATGGGTTGGTAGAATTTGTGAAGTTGTTGGGTGAAATTGATAGCCTCGAGTTGCCCTTGTGCGATAATGTGACTAAGCACCAAGAGCCCCTTGCTAGTACACCAAGCAATGGTTTGGAAGAGATTGAAACCGCCGGTAGAAGTTTCGATTCTCTCCTCCAAGATGATGTGGGGCCGAGTGATGAAGATGGGGAACCACAACTTGAGGAAAGTGTGGGGGTGTGCATTGAGGAGATGAGGCCAAAACCGCTTTTTGTGCCTTGTTTCTTGGAGATGAAGCTTGCTTGTGATTGGAGGCGATGCTTAGGGAGGAAGAGGTCGGTTAGGCTCGTAGGATGGATAGACCCCGGAGATGACATGAATGACGACGATGGGTCTTGGGATTCCTACTTCTCGCCTCCACCTTGGAGGCCGTGGAGGTTAGCTAGGCTCGAGCGCTTCTTGGGCCTTCATTATGATGTCGGTAGTGCGTTCGACTTGCTCCTCCATGCGCTTGAGGACTATGGTTGAAGAAGAGTCCACCATCCTAGGTTTGACGGAGTTCCTAAAGAACCGTCATGTTGTATATTCTCCTCTCCTCTTTAGAGTACTTGTGTTTGTATTTGTGTGATTTTTCTCTTGATTTTTGTTGTTTTGTGAAGCTCTTGTAATTGATTTGGTATTTTGATGAGCGATGTGAGGGAGTGAATTTGATGTGTACTTTGAGTTTATTGTGATAGGTGAAGTGAAGGTGACTCCTAGAAAGGAGTGGTTAGTGATAGAGCTTGGATCGTGAGTAAGGGAGTCGGTTTTTGGGGTCATGGGAGTCATGAAGACCCTTCCCGACCGGGAAAGGTGTGTCGTCCCGACCGGGATGGGGCCGTCCCGATCGGGATAAGGGTGCAAAAAATCGAGTCCACTGGAGTGTCATCCCGATCGGGAAGGAGGCTTCCCGACCGGGAAGGGTTTATCAACCCGACCGAGATCATCCATCCCGACCAGGATGATCCCCTACTCCTTTTTGGTGCTTCTTCTTCGACATTTAAGCCCACCCAACCATTGTATACCCCCACCTAACCTCCCTACCTTCCTTTCTCATATCATACCACCCATGTACCTCATTTACATACCTTAACCTCATTTCCTTCTCACTTTAGACCGATATTCACATCAAATCCCACCCCCTCGCACCATTACTACCTCTACCATGCGGTTCTATCAAGCTTGAAGCGGGATAGCAATGATGATGACAAGCAAGTGCCTATATTGATCTATTAGACGATGGAGAGAGTGAGTTGCTAACCTATGGTACGGCAACTATCCTTTCTTTTCCGTTTTTGTTGTTGCTTGTTTTCCTTTGTTTATTCCCTTCCCCTTGAGTCATGGTATCTTAGTGGCCTTCGAGGCCTTGGTAGTGGTTGCTCCCGACTCTCGATGATGTGACTACATCGAGAGTCATTTTCAAAATCCAAATTTTACAAGTTTTTCACTCTTTCTTTTTGAGGATTAGTCGGATTTAGGCGGAATCCGGGCTAGGTGACTTGATTACACCTAGCCCTCCCCTCCCATTTCCTTTTATTTCCTTCCATTTATTTTCTTCCCCCATCCATATATTTTTCTCGTCTCGGCCCATGGTGACTTGACTACAACCCGGCCGGACACATTCTACCATTTTCTCCACTTTTCTTTTTGATTTTTAGCTTTATTTTCGTAGTTTCTTTTCTTTTGTGCTCCCATGCACTACGGTCGAGCATGAGGACATGGCTCGGCTAAAGTGTGGGGGAGCGATATTCTATCGTAGTTAGTTTTATTTTCGTAGTTTTTCCAAAAAAATCTTTAAAAATCCTAAAAATTTGAAAATTTTCATAAAAATCAAAAAGATTTTCCTTTTGTGTGTTTTCCTTTTATGTCGTTGTATCGTGTATTTGTTGTGTTGTGCGTGTTTTGCCTCCCTTTTTCCTTATAGGTTGCTTGAATCACCGATAGCTTTGGAGAGCTTTCAAGACTTCCGGTAACATCTTTATCCCTTTTTCTTCTTTATCTCTTGTGGAGTTTGGAGAAGATTGTGATGTTGTGTGCTCGGGAGGAGCTTTGTAAAGTTTGGTTGATTTGGTGGCTTGTTTGGAAGCTGGGAGTGGTGTTTGTGTTATTTATGTGTTCGTTTTGTGTTGTTCTTGTTTTATTGCTTTTGTTTCTTTTTCTTTCGTTTTCGTTGAGTCTTTGTTTTGTGTTTTGTTGTGTGTCTTGTGTGTAAATGGTTTTCAAAAACTCGGTTTAGAGGCTAGTGTGTGAGTGCTTACTTTCCCTTCCTAGTGGTATAAATCGAGTCTTGGACCTTAGTCTAGTAGAATGACCCTAAATCAATGATTTCGTTGGTTTCTTACCTTGAGTCCACCTAGCTTACTAGGGATTTACTACGGGATTTGCATTTTGACCATTACGACCACCCACGGTGTGAAAAGGCCTTGGTTGCCGAGTCCCGTCCCTTAGGTGACCGTGTTTAGGATTGTTTCATTAGTCCAAGTTCTCCCCTTTTTTGTGGGTTTGAAGGGAAAGCGCGCTCCCAACTCTTCCATTCACCTACCTCCTACACATATCCACCAAATAAAATTACAATTTGTTGAAGTCTCTCTTTCTTATTCGCCAAGAAATGCCTATCAATCAAATCAAGCCAAAAAGGGCAAAGAAAAGAAAAAGAAAGAAAATGAAAGAAAGAAAAGAATGAAGAAAAAGAAAAGGCACAAAAGCCAAAAAGAAAATAGAAAAGAAGAAAAAGAAATGGCATGGCAACAAACAAAGCAAAAATGCAAAAGAAAAGAGAAAATGCCAAAAGAAAATCGTCTCACAAAAAGATTCTAACCCCACAAAAATAAGTCTTTTTCCGACTTTTGCGGTGAAGAGCCTACCAAAGGACCGAGTCCCTAGGAAGGAGGATAGCGGCAAGGGTCGGTCTTCCCTCATTTTTCAATCATTTCCACTTTTTACTTGGACTAGTTAGGCGTTTCGGACATGGGACGACCCTCTTGGCTCTTTGCTAAAGAGGGCGGGGTCTCACTTACCTACATTGTCGACTAACACCGTGGTTCATCCTTTTTCCATCCCGCCGATCGTCCCATGGTACGTTCTTAGAAGGTTAGGAGGAACCATGGTAAGTTACCAACGTTTTTATTGCTTTGTCGTCATACTATTAGGGTTTTGTCCAGTTTGGTTTGTAATGCTAGCTTGGGAACATGGTCACTTGCCTTGAGTCCTAAACTGGTGCTTCTTTCACCGCTTGTTTGAGGGAAGCGGTATTTCTTTTCTTTTGGGTGCAACCTTTTGTGTGTTTGTTTGTGTGTTTTGTGTCCGGTTGCATCCACGGTTTTGTCGCAAGACCCCACTTGCCTTGCGGAGTGCACTTTTCCTCTAAGTGCACTCGCGTGAGTTGAAAGGGTGTAGGGTGCGCTAATACCCACTCGGCTAGTTTATTAGTTAGTATGTGCTTACTCGAGGGCGAGTAAGGGTTAAGTGTGGGGGAGTTGATAAGTGTAGTTTGTAGTGCCTATTTCGTAGTGTTTTGGTCCCATTTTCCTTGTGGAATCACTCCTTGGGAGCGATTTATGGGCTACTTATGCTTCCTCTAGTTCGTTTCAGGTTCCCGAGGCCATTCATGAAGAGTTGGAGCGATTCCGACTCAATACATACACTTTTCGGAGCCAACGAAGTGAAGGAACGATCACTCGATGCCTTGGATTCGACCCCGAGACCTTGGGACCCAATCCCGAGCCTCCGAGACCCGATCCCGAGTCCCGAGAATCGATGAGAAGTCCATGTGAAGCAAGGAGGGACCAAAAAGATCATATTGGAGGCCTACAAGACTCATCCCCGACGGGTATGACCTCAACCCGTCCGGGATGAGGTGCACTAAAAGCGATGCTCCTGTTTTGGGTCCATCCCGACCGGGATGAGCTCATCCCGACCGGGACCACGTCATCCCGACCGGGACCAACTCATCCCGACCGGGATGACCCAGTTACAGGCCCGCGTCACTTTGTTTCTCCTCCTTTCCATTGTAACCCTATAAATACCCCTCCTCCTGTATTCCTATGTTATGTTCTTCACTTCCCACTAAACCCTAGACTATTTTAGGTTAGATTAGCTTAGATTAGTGTAGATTTGTCCTTAGTTTATCGTTAATCTTAGTAATTAGTCTTGTATTAAGGGAATTCTTCAAGATTCAACCAAGATTGACAACCTTGGGAGAATGTTTTGGGTTTTTCTTATTAATGCAAGTTTCAATCTTTCATTCTCTTCGACTATGGTATAATCTCTCTTTTCTCTTCTTTTTATTTTTGTTTATCAATCAAGTTACAATCTTTAGTTCTTGTTTATTGTTTTGTTCATCATCCTCGTTAGTTTTCCATTATGTATGTTTGGATTTTTATGTTGATTCCTCTTGTTCTTGTTAGTTGTAGTTTGATTATGTTTGCGTAGAGTCTTGCTAGGGTTAGTAGGGTGATTAGGGTGTTAATTGGATGATTAAGGGTTTGTTGGAGATGTTGGTGGAAGATTTGGGTTTCCTCTTGGTTTGATGCATGGTACATGTTTGTTGAAATGCTTGAATGACTTGTATGCATATGCTTGTTTTTCTTGCCTTTCTCTTGTGGGTAATAGTTTGCTCGTGGGTTTGGTTCCCTCACTAAGTTCCGAGAGCCCGGTGAGGACGACCCCTAGGTCGGTCTAAGTTGCGAGAGCCCGGATGCGACCTAGGCCCCGATATCACGCTAGTAACCCCGTTTGTCGTTTGTGTCGCCAAGGTGGGTTTTAGGTGGAACCTCTAGGTGAGTCTAAGTTGCGAGAGCCCGGACTATACCTAGATTACCCTACTACCTCCTTCACTCTAGCTCTTCCTCGACCATTCCGTTACCCCTTTGACCCCGACCTAATCCTAGCCCGTTTCCTTAGTTGTCCTCTCCGTTACCGTAGTCATAGCTTTAGCCTTCTCTCCCTTCCCATTACTCTAGTTTAGTTTAGCTCGTTGACTTAGTCTCGTATTTGGCGACCTTAGTCTAGACGCCTCTTACCGTCCCCATGGATTCGACCCGACTTGCCCTAGCTACCCACTAGGATTAGTTGGTTATTTATTTGATCGGCGGGATCCACGACAAATCCCACCATCAATTTGAAATTGATGGTGGGAATTGTCGTGGATCCCCACCGCCAAATAAATAACCGGCTAAGACCTAACGGTAGTTAGGGTAAGTCGGGTCGTGTCCACGGAGACGGTGTTTCAAGGTTTAGACTAGGTTGGCCTAAAACGAGACTATGCTACCAAACAAACACAAAGAGCTACTAATTGGTGAATTATGATGAGAGGAGAAGAAGAAAGTAGACTAACAATGAACTAGACTATAACAAGGCTAAATGAAATAACTAAACACAAACTAAACAATGAACTAAAGAAATGATGACTAACTAATAAGTTGAATCAAATATGAAAAAGAAGTGGGTTAGGTTGGGTTCAAAAGTGTAGTAGGGTGACTTGGGTGGTCAAGGGTGTAGGTGTCTCCTAATTGCTAGAATCGGTCCGGGCTCTCGCAACTTAAACCGATGTCGAGGTAGGTCCGGGCTCTCGCAACTTAGACCGATGTCGAGGTAGGTCCGGGCTCTCGCAACTTAGACCCTAGTCCGCACTCTCGTGACTACGACTATCCTCAACACTATCCTCAACACGACCACATACAAGACAAACAATGAGTAGAGGAAGACTAGCATGAGAAGTATGGCCACTACAACTCAAACAAGCATTATTTCAGCAAACACATGGTGTGCCAAGTATGTGACTAACAACAAAGATTCACCCTTTACCCCTAATCAAACCCTAATCACCCATATTCTACCCCTAATCCCCCTACTAACCCACAAGTAATCTACTCACTCATAATCAAAGATAAACTAACAACAATAAGAGAAAACCACAACACAATCCAAACATCCATTATCAAGAACAATATGAACAATAACAAGGAACACTAAGTAAAGATTCAAACTTGAAATAATAACAAAGAACAAGAGTAAAAAAAGTTATACCAACAATTGGATGATGAAAAAGATGAAATTTTGTATAAATAAGAACCCAAATTAATCCCAAGGTTGTCAAACTTGGAGAAATCTTCAAGTATCTTCTTAATACAAGAACTAATTACAACTAGATTAAACTAGGATTAACTAAGGATTAAAGAGAGATTAAACTAATTAGAGGAGAACTAAATCCAGGGTTTATATCTTTTAGGGAGGCTTAAGATAGTCTAGGGTAAGGTAAGATACATAAACAATACAAGAGGGAAGTATTTATAGGGGTACAAGATTGAAGGAGGAAGGAAAAGAAGAGGTGCGGCTACAGCTGGTTGGTCCCGACCGGGACGGGATCATCCCGACCGGGACAGCCTGTCATCCCGACCGGGACGGGATGGTCCGAACCGGGACGGCCTGACAGTGGCCCCTTCAAAAGTGCACTTCATCCCGGACGGGATGAGGTGCATACCCGTCGGGGATGAGTCTTGTAGGCCTCCAATATGATCCTTTTGGTTCCTCCTTGCTTCACATGAACTTCTCATCGATTCTCGGGACTCGGGATCGGGTCTCGGAGGCTCGGGATTGGGTCCCAAGGTCTCGGGGTCGAATCCAAGGCATCGAGTGATCGTTCCTCTACTTCGTTGGCTCCAAAAAGTGTATGTATTGAGTCGGAATCATTCCAACTCTTCACGAATGGTCTCGAGAACCTGAAACGAGCTAGAGGAAGTATAAGTAGCCCATGAACCGCTCCCAAGGAGCGATTCCGCAAGGAAATGGGACCAAAACACTAAGAAATAGGCACTACGAACTACACTTATCAACTTCCCCACACTTAACCCTTACTCGCCCTCGAGTAAGCACATACTAACTACTAAACTAGCCGAGTGGGTATTAGCGCACCCTACGCCCTTTCAACTCACGCGAGAGCACCTAGAGGATAAGTGCTCTCCGCAAGGCAAGTGGGGTCTTGCGACGAAACTGTGGATGCAACCGGACACAAAAACACGTAAACAAACAAGCACACAAACAAACACACAAAAGGTTGCACCCAAAAGAAAAGAAATACCGCTTCCCTCAAACAAGCGGTGAAAGAAGCACCGGTTTAGGACTCAAGGCAAGTGACAACGTTCCCAAGCTAGTAATACAAACCAAAATGGACAAAACCCTAATAGTATGACGACAAAGCAATAAAAACGTTGGTAACTTACCTCGGTTCCTCCTAACCTTCTATGAACGTACTACGGGACGATCGGCGGGATGGAAAAAGGATGAACCACGGTGTTAGTCGACACTGTAGGTAAGTGAGACCCCGCCCCCTTTAGCAATGAGCCAAGAGGGTCGTCCCATGACCGAAACCGCCTAACTAGTCCAAGTAAAATGGTTGATATATTTGCAAAGTGAGGGAAGACCGACCTTTGCCGCTATCATCCTTCCTATGGACTCGGTTCTTTGGTAGGCTCTTCACGGCAAAAGTCGGAAAAAGGCTTATTTTTGTGGGGTTAGGATCTTTTTGTGAGACGATTTTCTTTTGGCATTTTCTTCATCTTTTGCATTTTCGCTTTGTTTTGCCATGCCTTTTCTTTTTCTTCTTTTCTATTTTCTTTTTGGCTTTTCTGCCTTTTCTTTTTCTTCATTCTTTTCTTTCTTTCATTTTCTTTGCCCTTTTGGCTTGATTTGGCTTTTTGGCATTTCTTTATGTAACAAGAAAGATGACTTCAACAATTTGCAATTTTATTGTGTGGAAATGTGTAGGAGGTAGGGTAATGGGTGAGTCGGGAGCGCGCTTTCCCTTCAAACCCACAAAAAGGGGAAAAACTTGGACTAATCAAACAATGTCAAACAAGGTCACCTAAGGGACGGGACTCGGCAACCAAGGCCTTTTCACACCGTGGGTGGTCATAATGGTCAAAGTGCAAATCCCGTAGTAAATCCCTAGTAAGCTAGGTGGACTCAAGGTAAAGGACCAACGAAATCATTGATTTAGGGTCATTCTACTTGAATAAAGTCCAAGACTCGATTTACACTACTAGGAAGGGAAAGTAAGCACTCACACACTAGCCTCTAAACCGGGTTTTCGAAAACCTATTTACACACAAGACACAACTACACAACACAAAACAAAGACGTCAACGAAAATGAAAGAAAAAGAAATAAAAGGCCACAAAACAAAATAAACAAAAAAACAACACAAACACCACCCCAAGCTTCCAAACAAGCCACCAAATCAACCAAACTTTACAAAGCTCCTCCCGAGCGCACAACATCACAATCTCCTCCAAACTCTACACGAGATAAAGAAGAAAAAGGGATAAAGATGTTACCGGAAGTCTTGAAAGCTCTCCAAAGCTATCGGTGATTCAAGTAACCTATAAGGAAAAAGGGAGGCAAAACACGCACAACACAACAAATACACGATACAACGACCCAAAAGGAAAACACACAAAAGAAAATCTTTTTGATTTTTGTGAAAAATTTTCAAATTTTTAGGATTTTTAAAGATTTTTAGAAAAACTACGAAAATAAAACTAACTACGATAGAATATCGCTCCCCCACACTTAAGCCGAGCAATGTCCTCATGCTCGACCGTAGTGCATGGGAGCACAAAAGAAAAGAAACTACGAAAATAAAGCTAAAAATCAAAAAGGTGGAGAAAATGGTAGAATGTGTCCGGCCGGGGTGTAGTCAAGTCACCGTGGGCCGAGACAAGAAAAGATATGGCTGGGGGAAGAAATAAAAAGAAAGAAATAAAAGGAAATGAGAGGGGAGGACTAGGTGTGGTCAAGTCACCTAGCCCGGATTCCGCCCAAATCCGACTAAATCCTACAAAAAAAAGTGTGAAAATCTTGAAAAATTTGGATTTTGAAAAGACTCACGATGTAGTCACATCATCGAGAGTCGGGAGCAACAACTACCAAGGCCCCGAGGGCCACCATGACACATAAGTGTATAAGGGGAAGGGAATAAACAAATGAAGAAAAGCTAAAAAAACGGAAAAGAGAGGATAGTTGTCGTACAATACGGTTGGCAACTCACTCGCTCCATCGTCTCATAAATCAACATCAACATGTAGCTAGTCGTCGTGTTATTCCTTCCCAATCGCGATATGTTTTCATGGTTGGGGCACAAAGGTAAAATGGGGTGGGTTTTGATGTGAAAGTCGGTTAAAGTGAAGAGAAAGTGAGGTGAAAATGTGTATGTGAGGTGTAGGGGTCATATTATGAGAGTAAGGACAAGTAGGGAGGTTGGGAGGGGGCATAAATTGGTTGTGTGGGCTCAAACGACGAAAAAAAGGCCAAAGGAGGACAGGGGGTCCATCCTGGTCGGGATGACCTGTCAGTAGACCCATCTTTTCTACACCTCATCCCGGACGGGATGACACCCTTCCCGGTCGGGATGGGCCTTCCATCCCGGACGGGATGACCTATTCTAGGCCGGGAAGAGTCTCCTAACCCTCTATAGCTCCCAAAAGCTCGTTCCAAGCTTCAAAAACCGACTTCCCTTCACACGATCCAAGCTCAAACAATGATCACTCCTCCCTAGGAATCACTTTCACTTCACCTATCAATCAAAACTCAACTATACATCAAATTCCCTACCTCACATCGCTCATCAATCAATCCAAGTAATCAAGAAGTTCACAAAACAAAACAAACTACAAGGGAAAGAGACATATACAAAGAGACGGTTCTTGTGGAACTCCGTCAAACCAAGGTGGTGCATTCTTCAATCTTTTTCAACAACAACAATGTCTAGTTCCATCTCCATCAAGGGCAGGAAAGAACAAGTCGAAGGCCCTAGCAAAGTCTTCAATCAAGCTTGAGACATAAGCATCCAAATACCAAGGCTCTTCATGACCTTGTCTTGACGTTCCCGGGGCGTCCCGATCTTGTAAGTTCAAAGGCTTGAACTTGTACTTTTGGTCTTTGGGGACATACCCAAACGTCCACCGGTCCTCATGTGGCCCCAAGGGAGGCTCATCTTTCTCCTTGCTTTTCAACTTGTCATCAAGCCCATGAAATGGGCACTCATCCTCTCCAATCTCGGAGTCATCATCCTCTAGTTCACAAGAATTCTTCTTCAAGCTTTGTCCCGACTCTCCCCCTAGATCGATGTCTTTTGCGGCTTGGATCATATTGCATGACTCATCATTGGCGGGCGAAGTGTTACCTTGGAGGTCAAACACTAGCTTCTCTTCGCCTAGTTCGAAGGTGATCCTACCATTCTTCACATCGATCATAGCACCGGCGGTGTGTAGAAATGGGCGCCCAAGAATAATGGGAGTGAAAGCATTTTCCGGCATGTCGAGCACAATGAAGTCAACTGGAATGAAGAACTTTCCAATTCGTACCGGCACATCCTCAAGCATCCCCAATGGTTGGTTGAATGAACTATCGGCCATTTGGAGTGTAACGGATGTACGCTTAAGCTCCTTCATCCCAAGTCGGCAACAAATAGAATAGGGGATGATGCTCACACTCGCACCCAAGTCACATAATACCCTCTCGATCTTGTAGTTGCCTATGGTGCAAGGGATCGAGAAACTACCCGGATCCTTCAACTTTGGAAGCGTGGAACCTTGAATAAACTCGCTCACCACCCTTGTGAACGCAATAGTCTCTTCCTTGTCGATAGATCTCTTCCTAGCCAAGATTTCTTTCATAAATTTTCCATATGCCGGGATTTGTGTAAGTAGCTCGGTGAATGGGACACTAACATCCAATTTCTTCACAATGTTAATGAATTTTTCATATTGAGAATCTACCTTGGTCTTCATTTGCCTTGTTGGGAAAGGCAACTTGATTTGGATCTTGTTTTGCTCAATAGGGGAAGACTCTTCAAATGACACCTTCCTTTTACCCTTGTCTTTTGCTTGAAGTGGGGGAAGCTTGTCTTCTTGGGGTCTCTCGATCTCCCATAAGACTTGCTCCTCCATTGGATTATCAAAGCTTGATTCTTCTTGATTTGGAGACACGACTTCCTTCATTGCTTCTTGCTCACTAGGAAACACAGGAGGATTATAGGTGGCACCACTCCTTAAGGTGATGGCATTGACATGCTCAAAATTCGGAGTTACCCCTTGAGGAGGTAATTGCCCTCTTTGTCTTGAAGAACTTCCCGATGCAAGTTGTGATACTTGATTCTCAATCATCTTCATGTGAGTTTTCATTTCCTTGTTATCCATTAGAATTTGAGCGATGATTCCTTGTTGAGACATTTGTGTCTCCAATTTACTCTTTTGCATTTCTTGAGTATTCCTTTGCATATCCATCATTTGCTTTTGTATGTCGAAATCCTGTGGTGGGGATGATGGATTATGCGGAGTATCGGTGAGGGCTAATGGAGCACTGTAATCATGAATAGGAGACCGGCTCCTAGGCTTGCCTTGTTGTTGTTGACTTTGGGTTCCTTGTTGTTGACGGTTCCCTTGGAACCCACGAGAATTGCCTTGATTAAGGCCTTGATTGTTGCCATGGTTGTGGTTTTGATAGCCTTGGTTGAAGTTCCCATGTTGGAACCCTTGATTTTTGTTGTGGAAGGTACCTTGGTTATTTTGCTTGAAATTGTTGAAAGGCCTTGAGTTGCCTTGGTAACCTTGGTTGCCTTGATTGTTGTCCCTTAAGGGAGGTGGAACATAGGGACGATGTTGTTGTTGGTGTTGAAAGGCTTGCTGTTGAGGGACTTGATTGGAAGCTTGGTATTGATTAGAGTAGGAGGCACCTTGCTTGAACGCTTGAAAGGCGTTCACTTGTTCAATACTTCCTCTACAATTCATAGGATCATGACCAACGATTCCACAAGTATCACACATCCCAAGATAAGGCAAAAGAGGTGCAAATCACAAAGCATTCACTTCTTGAATTGAATGTTGGTTGGAGGAACTAATGCTTTGAACTTGAGTGAGGTGGCCTTGGAGCTTCTTATCAATGGTCTCCATGTGTGTCTTCAATTGAGCTCCAAGGTCAATGCTTAATTAAGTAATAGCATCAACCTCGTGCCTACCTCCTCGATTTGCCTTCCTAGGCCTTAAGTATTGGGAATTATGAACCGCCATCTCCTCGATTCTTGCCCATGTTTGGTCATCATCGACCTCGGTGAACCTACCATTGGAGCCCATGTTGAGTATAGTCCTTGAGTCCTCATAAAAACCGTTCCAAAATTGTTGGACTAAGAACCATTGTGAAAGTCCATGGTGGGGGCACGATCTAACCAAAGATTTAAACCGCTCCCAAGCTTCATATAGGCTCTCTTCATCCCTTTGTTGGAAACCGGTGATGGAGGCCCTAAGCAAATTAGTCTTCTCCGGAGGGTAGAATGTTTGGTAGAACGCCAATGCAAGCTTCTTCCAAGTGTCGATGCCCATGGTTGCCCTATCGAGACTCTTGATCCATTGCTTCGCTTTTCCAATTAATGAGAATGGAAATAATACCCATCGGATTTGATCTTGTGTAACCTCGGGTTGAGAGATAGCATCGCAATAATCGGAGAAGGTCTCCATGTGTTGGTGCGGGTCTTCGGTGGGCAAACCACTAAATTGATTCCTCTCCACAAGTTGGATGAAGTGAGTCTTAGCCGTAAAATTTCCGGCATAAGCGGCCGGTAGAGCATTCGGTCCCGGCAAGACGTCTTCCGTAAATGTAGAGTGGGATGAAAACTTCGGCATTATTGGATGTAAGGGAGATGGTGGTGAAGACGGAGTTGAAGTAGATGTAGAGGGGGAACTAGGACTAGAATATCCAAAGGGATTGGTGAAATTCCCTTCGGCCGTCTCTCGAGATGCTTCCTCAAAATCGTTTCCTTGAGCTTGCTCTTGATGAGTATTGCTTGCACTTGGTTGAGAGATCCTAACCCGGTTAATCGTCCGTTGGCGAAAGGCTCGAAAAAGTCTTTCCGGCTCTGGATTAAAGAGAAAGAATTCGCCTCCCCGCCTAGGCATACACTACGCACTAGAACAAACGTGAGAACACCTAGTGCTTTATGGGCACTAGGTAATGACAATAAACAAGCACAATCGAGAGACAAAGAGAAAAGGAAGAAATAAAACTAATGAAATAAGAAAAATCTAAAGATTATGCACAAGAGATGATAGAAGAGCACAAAGAAGGGTAACTAAGTCTAGCTATAAGCAAACTAAGTCTAAACAATGCACCGTCCCCGGCAACGGCACCAAATTGATGGTGGGAATTGTCGTGGATCCCCACCGCCAAATAAATAACCGGCTAAGACCTAACGGTAGTTAGGGTAAGTCGGGTCGTGTCCACGGAGACGGTGTTGCAAGGTTTAGACTAGGTTGGCCTAAAACGAGACTATGCTACCAAACAAACACAAAGAGCTACTAATTGGTGAATTATGATGAGAGGAGAAGAAGAAAGTAGACTAACAATGAACTAGACTATAACAAGGCTAAACGAAATAACTAAACACAAACTAAACAATGAACTAAAGAAATGATGACTAACTAATAAGTTGAATCAAATATGAAAAAGAAGTGGGTTAGGTTGGGTTCAAAAGTGTAGTAGGGTGACTTGGGTGGTCAAGGGTGTAGGTGTCTCCTAATTGCTAGAATCGGTCCGGGCTCTCGCAACTTAAACCGATGTCGAGGTAGGTCCGGGCTCTCGCAACTTAGACCGATGTCGAGGTAGGTCCGGGCTCTCGCAACTTAGACCCTAGTCCGCACTCTCGTGACTACGACTATCCTCAACACTATCCTCAACACGACCACATACAAGACAAACAATGAGTAGAGGAAGACTAGCATGAGAAGCATGGCCACTACAACTCAAACAAGCATTTCAACAAACACATGGTGTGCCAAGTATGTGACTAACAACAAAGATTCACCCTTTACCCCTAATCACACCCTAATCACCCATATTCTACCCTTAATCCCCCTACTAACCCACAAGTAATCTACTCACTCATAATCAAAGATAAACTAACAACAATAAGAGAAAACCACATCACAATCCAAACATCCATTATCAAGAACAATATGAACAATAACAAGGAACACTAAGTAAAGATTCAAACTTGAAATAATAACAAAGAACAAGAGTAAAGAAAATTATAGCAACAATAGGATGATGAAAAAGATGAAATCTTGTATAAATAAGAACCCTAATTAATCCCAAGGTTGTCAAGCTTGGAGAAATCTTCAAGTATCTTCTTAATACAAGAACTAATTACAACTAGATTAAACTAGGATTAACTAAGGATTAAAGAGAGATTAAACTAATTAGAGAAGAACTAAATCTAGGGTTTATATCTTGTAGGGAGGCTTAAGATAGTCTAGGGTAAGGTAAGATACATAAACAATACAAGAGGGAAGTATTTATAGGGGTACAAGAATGAAGGTGGAAGGAAAAGAAGAGGTGCGGCTACAGCTGGTTGGTCCCGACCGGGACGGCCTGTCATCCCGACCGGGACGGGTTGGTCCCGACCGGGACGGCCTGACAGTGGCCCCTTCAAAAGTGCACTTCATCCCGGACGGGATGAGGTGCATACCCGTCGGGGATGAGTCTTGTAGGCCTCCAATATGATCCTTTTGGTTCCTCCTTGCTTCACATGAACTTCTCATCGATTCTCGGGACTCGTGATCGGGTCTCGGAGGCTCGGGATTGGGTCCCAAGGTCTCGGGGTCGAATCCAAGGCATCGAGTGATCGTTCCTCTGCTTCGTTGGCTCCGAAAAGTGTACGTATTGAGTCGGAATCACTCCAACTCTTCACGAATGGTCTCGGGAACCTGAAACAAGCTAGAGAAAGCATAAGTAGCCCATGAACCGCTCCCAAGGAGTGATTCTGCAAGGAAATGGGACCAAAACACTACGAAATAGGCACTACAAACTAAACTTATCATATAAGCCACTTACACAATTGCTCCTAAAGGATGCCCCTTTCGATTTTACTGATAAGTGTGTGGAAACTTTTAACAGGATTAAGCAGGCCCTCATTTCTGCTCCGATTATTCAGTCACCGGATTAGAATTTGCCATTCGAGATAATGTGTGACGCGAGTGATTATGCTGTGGGAGCGGTTTTGGGCCAAAGAAAGGACAAAGTCTTGCATGCTATATACTATGCTAGTAAAACACTTGATAATGCTCAGGTTAACTATGCAACTACCAAGAAGGAATTGCTAGCTAGAGTGTATGCTTTGGAAAAGTTCAGAACCTATTGGATCGGAAGTCATTGTTTTCACCGATCATGTGGCTCTCAAGTACCTCCTTGCTAAGAAAGAAGCGAAGCCCCGATTACTTCGATGGATCCTCCTCCTCCAAGAGTTTGATTTATCGATCCGGGATAAGAAGGGAGCGGAAAATGCCGTTGCAGATCATTTATCGAGGCTTAGAGTTGAGGAGGAAGGAGTTGTCATCCCCACAGCTGACTCTTTTCCCGATGATTCTCTTATGGCCTTAACTACCGGTGACAGCAAAGGACCTTGGTATGCGGATTATGCTAATTATTTAGTTGGCAAGGTATTACCTTCTGATCTTTCTTATCAGCAAAAGAAAAAATTTCTACATGATGAGGGCGAACACATCATCTGGAATGTAGTTGCAGTCTCGGGCCAATTGGGTCCCGAGGTGCGCAGCATTGGGTTGGTACAGACCAACCTGAACAGCCTCGTATACCGGTGTGACAAAGTAGTCAGTCAACCGCGGGCTGTAAGGGCTCAAGTGGATACCCTTAATAATGTTGCAGGCCTTTTCGACTCCTGCTCGGACAATGTTGCCCGGGGTGGCGGCATAGCCAAGGCCGAAGTGAGAGTCTTCGACCTTAAGGACCTCAATGATCTTCCCAGCTAGAAGATTGGGTCGAGAAGTAGCCCCCGGTAAGTACCCTAGGTTCTGTAGCATCGTGTCGATGCTAGTTGTGAAGTAGGGCCTAAAAAGGTACTCTTCCTCGATCATCCCCACAAAGTCGAACCCCCAGAGGTCTCCGCGGCCCGTGGCATTGCAGCTAGCCACAGTCATTGGGGTTGCCTCTAAGGTAATAACGTTGTTGAGCAAAGGCAACTTGATCTTTCGGTGGAGGGTGGAGGATACCGCCTTGACCGCGTGAATCCACGGCCTTCCTAGGAGCAGGTTGAAGGATGAGGTGACATCGATCACCTGGAATTCCAGCTCCTTTTCTATTGGGCCCGTTATAACGGTCAGCTTTACGGCCCCAGCTACCGACTTTGGGCTTCTATTAAATGCCTGGATGGTCTGAGCAGTCGGAATATAATCGGCCTCGGTGATCACGAGGGCTTTGGCGGTCCTCAAGGGGAGGATATTCACAGGAGACCCATCATCAACTAGGGTCATCGGGAGGTATTTCCCTCGGCAGATCACCGTAATGTAGAGGGCCAGATTATGGGAGGCCCCGAACGGCGGTAGGTTGGCTTCAGAGAAAGTGATCATTGGGCCTCCTTCCTCGGTTTTGCCCTTCAAGTGGAGCAGGATCGTGGTTACCATTTTAGTAGGGGTAACCAGAGAATCGATCTTAACTTGATTGAGAGCCTTAGTGAGTGCTTCTCGATGTTCTTGTGAGCTAACTAGGAGTTGCCATATGGTGAGGTTAACTCGGGTCTTCTTCAGTTACTTCACGAGAGCCGTTTCAGCAGTCGGCTCCTCAGAGACGACTTCCGTCCCGAGTGGCTCGGTGACGGTTGTCGGGATATGGGTGTCCCTAGAGCTAGTGGCTTGATAGGGACGACCAAGGTGGT
This sequence comes from Agrostemma githago, assembly GCA_958450325.1. Taxonomy (NCBI): domain Eukaryota; kingdom Viridiplantae; phylum Streptophyta; class Magnoliopsida; order Caryophyllales; family Caryophyllaceae; genus Agrostemma; species Agrostemma githago. The sequence goes on from OY288244.1 coordinate 43,800,665, forward strand.
TACTGGCTAAGACTCGGGATTTGATCTTTCGGATCTCCTTTGTGGTAATGGGGATAGCTTCTCCTTTAACAAGGTAGACATCATCCTCGTCGTCAAACCAGATCCCGTTCACTTGCAGGATAAATGGAGAAATAAGATGAGAGCAATCAATCACCTCCCCGGCAAAGATGGCATGGGAGCTAAAGGGGTTCTCCTTGTTACTCAGCTTATCTCCAGGCAGTGGGATTTTACCGCTCTCAATCAAGTCCTGGATCAAATGCTTTAGCTTCCAACACTTTTCGGTATCATGCCCATTGCCTCGGTGGTATTGGCAATAAGCTCGGGCATTGTAGTTCTTGGAGAGTTGCTCGACCGGAACTTCAGGAGTTGGGCCTATATCGGTTGGATTAGGTCCTTCGAGGATAGTCTTTGTAAGGTGTTCCGGTCACGGAAACGATTTACCCGGCCTAGGATCCGGGCTGTATAATCGGGTTAATGGTGAACAACTGATCGTTTGATTTCCCTTGGTCTCCCCTTTATCTCACTCCCTAGATCGGACCTTCCCGGCGGAAATGGCCTGCTCCCTGCACAATGAACGCACAAGGCCTCGGAGGTTGTCCGAGGAAACCCTCTCCGATGCCTAAGTCAGTCCGTGAAATGCCTTGACGGACCTAGCTCGTGAGGAACTAGGTGGCGTTTTTAGGAGTAAGAGTCTAGAGAGAGAAAATCCAACTCCTCTTATGTGGGAAATGGGTCAGTATTTATACCTTCCCACAAGAGAGAGGAAAAGAGAAAGAAGAGGGGGGAAATGGGTGGATGTTGGCGCGACACGTGGACTCACCTTGTCCACCCATTTCTCCTTACCTTAGGCAAAATGACGGATGGGTCCTTGGTTTTCCTTCGGTTCTGTTTAGGCGGGAACGCCCTGGAAGCAGGCGGGAGGCCTGGCTTGCTCTGTTTGGCGGATGGCTCAAGGGATTAGGGCCACACTTGGAAATTTCAATGACTTTGATGGAAAGGCTGCTGGGCAGACCTTTCCTCCTTCTGGGACTGGTCGCCCTGGGGCCTGATTGACAGGCGGCCAAAGGCAGGCAACCGACCCCCATCAATTGGCCCTCGCCGGCTGAGGAGGAGCGGGGTTCCTGTTCGGCAGGCGACGTCTTGCTCTGGGACGGCGGGAGGTTGTCTCCTTGGACATTTGCATTAAATGTGTCGCATGTTCCCGAGGGAACATGCTTTAATTTCTCTGGGCACGCAGGGAGTTCAAACGTCTTTTGTTATGATTACCCTCCTTTGCATAGAGAATTTTTGGGCAGTGTGCTAGTTCGATGATTGGCTCTCTTCCCTGCGGAAGTGGTTGGGGCACCATTAATGCCCTGCTTCTGTTTTCTGTATAAATTGCATCCTCCTTCACTATTTTTATGACCCATTTCCAATCTTCATTCTTTGTCTTTAATCATGGCTTGGATAAAAAAAAGTGTAACTCGTCGTGGAGTTAGGCATGTTACTTTCATCTTCAGAGGTTTTTGGAGGCTTCGATATGCTCGTGCTGCTTACCTAGCTGTTCGTCGGAGTTGCCGTTCACGACTTCATTTTCGCCGGAGGAGTCAGAAGGCCTCTGTTAGGATGGGCAAACGCCCTAGGAGGTCCTCGCCTCCTGCTGCGCCTAGGTTTAGGCGTTGCTCCCAGGGAGGGGGCTGTTATGACAGGGGATGCCATGAGTGCTTTCCATGGCTGCACCCTGAACAATTTGACCCCAACTCTGACACTGATTCCTCCTTGGCATCAGGTCCCTCTTCGCCTGTGAAGAAGACAGGCTGTCGCACCTGCGACGAGTCCCGGGTCGTTCCCTTTGGAAGGGACTGGGAAGATAGCAGCCATGACTCTGATGACAGCGAGGGTCTTGGTTGCCTGAGCGACAAGGATGAAGACGGAGCTTCTGATGACCCTTTCCAGGGCTCCCCAGACTGGGACTGGGGTTCGGCTCTCGGGAGTCCAGGCAGCCCTGGGGATTGTTCCCCAGATTTGGGCGATGACTAGGCCTGCGTGGCGGGGCGTTTGATTTCTGTCAGGCCGGAACTTTTGGGCCTTATGTATTTTTCTTTTCGTATCTGTCTTAAGATGTAACTTCCTTTTGTAAGGCTTAATGAAATGAAGATCAGGCGATGCGTTTGTGTATTGCGATTTTTTTTTTTTTTTTTTAGGGGGGACGTCATAGGGTGACCAATCTTCTGACACCCTTTGGTCCTCCCGAGGTTTTTCTTGGGAAGCTGCCTAGAGCAAACCTTCCTAGGGGCGACACGTGGACCGCAGCCCTTGGGTGAATTCCTGAGGGTTGGGCGACTCTTGGCATGCCTTTCTTTATATAAAAGCTATCAGTCATTCATTCTTTCACTTTTTCCAATCTTTCTTTTCCTTCGACATTCCCTCATTCTCTTTGTTTTGTCAAAAACCCTTGAGTATTGACGAATCGTATTCTACCTTGCACCCCCATTTCCCTGAGAGACTCTTTCTTCGGGCTTGTGACGTGCTGTCAGGCGATCTTAGGTCAGATTTTCATTCTCCATTTCTTTTTCTCTCTTCGATTTCCTTTTTTCCGCATCTTTTTAGAGTAACATGTCTAGAACCCGTGAACGGATTTTGCCCCTTATCGACCCATCAAAGAGGGGAGAAGGGATGGATTTTGCCTCCTCCTCTAGGGAGGTTGGTCTTGAGGAAGAGCATTCGGCGGGCAGTGGGGGCGGTAATTCTCCTGACCCCCCTTCATTTGATGCTATTGACTCGGACGACGAGGCGTTGGAAGTTAACCCTTCCCGAACTTCCGGCCCCCTCGTTCGTCGGGAAAGGGGTAGGGTTTACTATTTAGACAAGGCTAAATACCGCATCCCTCTGAGTACTTTCCCTGACCCGAAAAATCGGGATACGATCCTTGCCAAGAACGCTGCCGTTGTGATTGAGCGGCTCTATAACTTCGGGGAGGGGTATACAGTTGTTGTCCCTGGCGAGAAGGATACCGTATGCAACCCCCCGGATGGGTGCATAGCGGTTTACCATAAATGTTTAGAGTTTGGCCTTCGCTTTCCCCTCCATCCTGCTTTAGAGGAGATCTTCAGGCGCATGAACGTCGCCGTCGCCCAGCTGACAGCCACAGCTGTCAGGGCGCTGATCTCATATGTCTGGACCTGTCTTTTCCACCGCATGGAGCCTTCCATCGACGCCCTGCGGTTTATGGTGGGTTTACAGATGGTTTCTTCTGGGAGTACGGGCTCCCCTGGTTATTGGTCCCTCTTGAGGCAGAAGGGACATTGTTTCGTGTGGCCTGGTATGGACAGCTTGAGGGACTGGAAGAACAACTTCCTTTACATACACAGCATCCATGGGTGGAGGATTCCTTGTCATTTCAGGAATCATGTCCACACCAGGCTGGAGACCCCTGAGGAGTACCACCCTGGCGTGGGTGGAAAGGCCTTGGAGGTTAAGCTAAGTGAGAAGGATAAGGAGTTGACGGCCTACTTTGCTGGCCACACTAACAAGTATGGGGTGTATGGCCCCACCTTATGGCTCCCTCATGCGGAGCTTATAGCGACTGACAATTATTTGACCCGGTTGGGCATGAATCCGGGTCTAGATAAAGGTAGTTCAGGAGTGCTGGTGATTCCTTCTTACTCTTTTTTCTTTTGAAAATGTCCTGACAGCCCGTTTGTTTGTCCTGCAGATCTTGCCACTTTTATTTGGAGAAAAGGGGAGGTGAGACGCCTGGGCTTGGACGAGAATCTCACTGTTATCCAAAGCCGCCCTTCTCTTCCCCCTGATTTTAAGAGAGGCGAGAAGAATCTGATGAAGCATTTGAAGGGCCTGTCATTCAGTAGACCAAGGCTTCCCCCTCCTCCTCGGGTCACGCCTGCCAAGACGGCGGTTTCTGAGGCCACCCCCTCTCCAGTTGCGAAGGCGATTGCCTACGAGGCTACCCCTTCGCCTGTTGGTAGGCGAGAGGGCCCTTCAGCAGGGATCCAGATTCCCCCGGGGCCACGGGCTGCAGGTTCCGAGGAGACTGGGGAGAGCACTCCCCGGGCGCTGCTTAGGAAGAGGGGTAGGGAGGCTCCAAGTGCCGACCAGGTGGTGGACCTGGAGACTTCCACGCCTGAACCCAAGCGTTTTGCTCCGGAGATTCCCGCCACCCTTTTCTCTGAGGAGAACGTTGAGTTCCACTATAATGCAGGCGACAGCCAAGATGTTTCCGCCCTACTCTCCGACTCAGGGGCAGTTCTAACAGACCATCTTCTCAAGACTGTCAAGTCTGCTACCAGTCATGTGACTCAGTACATTAAGCGCACCTCCCGAATTATGCAGGCTTCCGCGGAGCTGGCTGCCCTCAGTCGCCTGAGTGATGAAGAACTGGCCAACTCTGACCGCCTTTCTGCAGTCGAGAGGGACGTTGCTCTCATTGCCAGCCTAAAGGATCAGCTGGCGAAAAAGGAGACTGAGCTAGAAGAGGCCAGGGGTCAGGCGATCCACTGGAGGTCTGAGAGCGAGAAGGCTACCAGGGAAGTGTCTCGCCTGGGGGAGGAGTCCAAGAGAGCACAGCAGGCCTTTGCTGAATTGGAGCAGGCCAGAAAGGCTTTGGCTGAACTGGACCATGCTAAGAAGAACGTTATTGACCTCGGGGAGCGCCTTTCCAAGGCAAACTCTGATCTGCAGGCGGCCCTCGGCGATCTGGCGGCGAAGACCGAGGATTGGGAGAAAGAGAGGGACGAGATTCTTCAGGAGGTGGAAACGGCTGTGTCGGCGGGCTTCGTTAACGGTGCTAACTCCTGCCTAGGGGTTGTCATGGAAGCTGTCAGGGAGATGTTCCCTGGTTTTGACGAAGATGCTTTCCGAGCCCTTTATACTGCTAAGGACGAAGCTCAAATGCGCAGACTGTCTGAGGGAGCTGCTGCTTCCGGCCCAGACGCTCCCCCTGCTTAACATGGAGGGCAGTCTTCCTCAGAGGGCTCTTGCTCGTCCCCTGCTGCGCCTGTGCCAACGTCTTAATTTCCTTACTTCTTTGCGCGCCGAGCCCTTTGATGGCCGGCTGCCGTACTCTTGATTGTAACCATCTTGATTGTAACCATTTGTTCTAAAAACTCTTGTCCTGTATTCCTTTGACACTACTTTTTCTTTTATATGTGAATTTTCTGTTTGCTTTTGTATATTTTGATTCCTCATGAACTTGATTCGCAGTCTGCCTGCCTGTAGGTAGGAGGGTTCCTGTTTGTTTCACTTTTATACAAGGTTGGGGGGCCTGCCCCCAGTCCTTGTTAGTCTGGTCTGCCCCTGTCATTTATTTAAAGTCCAGGGAGCCTGCCCCCTGCCTGCCCAGAGGCAAGCAGGGTGGCTTTTTGTGTTTTTTATACAAGGTTGGGGGGCCTGCCCCCAGTCCTTGTTAGTATGGCCTGTCCCTGGCTTTTGTCCAAAGTTCAGGGGGCCTGCCCCCTGCCTGCCCAGAGGTAGGCAGGGTAGCTTTCGCGTTTTTTATACAAGGTTGGGGGGCCTGCCCCCAGTCCTTGTTAGTACGGCCTGTCCCTGGCTTTTGTCCAAAGTCCAGGGGGCCTGCCCCCTGCCTGCCCAGAGGTAAGCAGGGTAGCTTTCGTGTTTTTTATACAAGGTTGGGGGGCCTGCCCCCAGTCCTTGTTAGTATGGCCTGTCCCTGGCTTTTGTCCAAAGTTCAGGGGGCCTGCCCCCTGCCTGCCCCGAGGTAGGCAGGGTAGCTTTCGTGTTTTTTATACAAGGTTGGGGGGCCTGCCCCCAGTCCTTGTTAGTACGGCCTGTCCCTGGCTTTTGTCCAAAGTCCAGGGGGCCTGCCCCCTGCCTGCCCAGAGGTAAGCAGGGTAGCTTTCGCGTTTTTTATACAAGGTTGGGGGGCCTGCCCCCAGTCCTTGTTAGTACGGCCTGTCCCTGGCTTCTGTCCAAAGTCCAGGGGGCCTACCTCCTGGCTGCCCAGAGGCAAGCAGGGTGGCTTTTGATTTGCGTTGGGGGGTTCACTTTTCCCAATTTCGGCAACAGGGGGGCCTCCCCCTATTGCCCCCTGCTCGTTTGTGTGTGAAAGACGCGAGTGTGAACAGGCAACGAGTATAAATCTGTATCTTCTCATTTCTCTTAAAAATTTTCTTTTTGACATTGGGGTGGTCGGAGCCGTCGACATTTTTGACCGTCCTCCGCCTTTTTTAGTAAAAGTAAAAACTGCCTACATTCTTGATCAGACGTAATATTTCTTTAGTGTGTCTGCATTCCAGTGAGCATGTAGCTCTTGTCCCTCAAGATTGGCGATTTTGTATGTGCCTGGTCCCAGAACCCGAGTTACTTGGTATGGGCCCTCCCAGTTGGCACTCAGCTTTCCATGTTCTCTTGACTTCCCAATCGCCTGTGTCTTTCTCAGAACCAGCTCGCCCATCCGAAAATTCCTCTGTCGTACTTTGCTGTTGAAAGCTTTCCTCATTCGCTGCTGGTAGGCAGCGATGTTGGTACTGGCTTTCTCCCTTAACTCATTCTCCAGGTCCAAGGCTTCGACCATTGCAGCTTCGTTTTTAGCCCGGTCGTACTGCAGGGAGCGCAGAGAGGGGATCCTTGCCTCAATTGGCAACAGTGCCTCTGCTCCATATACCAGACCAAATGGGGTCTGGCCTGTAGACTCTTTTCTGGTAGTTCGGATTGACCAGAGTATACTGGAGAGTTCGTCAGCCCACCTACCCTTGCAGTCATCCACCATTTTCTTCAGGCCGTTCAGGATTTGTTTGTTGGCCGCTTCCGCCTGTCCGTTGGTTTGAGGATGACAGACAGCTGAGTAGGCGACCGAGATGTTGTGGCTTTCCAGCCAGATTCTCAGCGGATCATTATCAAATTGCCTGCCATGGTCAAATACCAACATCTTCGGTAGACCGAATCTGGTGATGATATTTCGCCAGACCACTTTCCTGACCGCCGGCTCAGTGATGTTGGGCACTGCTTCGGCCTCCACCCATTTGGTGAAGTAGTCTATGGCGACAATTAAGAATTTTCTGCCCCCTGTGGCCACCGCGAAGGGTCCTAGAATGTCCATCCCCCATTGAGCGAAGGGGATGGGAGATAAGATTGGCCTGAGCTCCTGGGCCGGGGCATGGATTGATGGGGCAAAGAGTTGGCATTTCCTGCATTTCTGGGTCAGGCTCTTGGCATCTGCCAGCATGGTAGGCCAGTAGTAGCCTGCCCTGAGGGCTTTGTGGGCCAGTGATCTCCCACCAATGTGATGTCCACAAATCACTGAGTGGATATCCTCCAATACCTCAGTGGCCTGATCCGCCCGTAGGCATTTTAGCAGGGGATAAGTAAAAGATTTCTTGTAAAGCTCTTCGTTAATGAGTATGAACCAGGCTGCTTTAGCCTGTATCTTCCTTTTTTGTAATGAATCTGATGGTAAGATACCATGTTTCTTGTACTGGATGAAGGGAGTCATCCAGCTTTCTGGCTCTTTTTCCACAGTATTAACCGCCTGATCGGGGTTAGTGGACTTCTCGTGCAAAACGTCAACCCACACTGATCTCCGGATGTCCTGCAGACTGGAGCTTGCCAGTTTCGACAGGGCGTCTGCTCTGTTGTTCTGGGATCGAGGGATCTGTTTGACCTCATAAGATTTTAGGCCGGATAACTCTCCCTTTACCATCTCCAGGTATGTGGCCATTGCTTGGTCTCTTGCTTCGTATTCTCCATTGATTTGGTTGGCGATGAGCTGGGAGTCTGTTGCCAGGACAATTCGTTCTGCTCCTGCGGCTTTAGCTAGCCTGACGCCTGCGAGTACTGCTTCGTACTCTGCTTCATTGTTTGATGCTGGGAAAACAAATCTGAGAGCATGCTCAAAGTCAGCCTCTCCTGGGCTGGTTAGCACGACGCCTGCGCCTGCGCCATTGGCTGTCGAGGATCCGTCAGTATGCACGATCCATTCCTTGGCAGGGGTTTCTTCCTCCCCTGAATGGGAGCACTCAGCCAGAAAATCTGCCAAGGCTTGGGCCTTGATGGCTGTTCTCGGCTGGTAAGATATACCTAGCCCACTCAGCTCAATTGCCCACTTCAACAATCTCCCTGATTTTTCAAATTTTTCCAACACCTTCTCCAGGGGTTGGTCGGTGAGGACTACGACTGGATGCGCGTCAAAGTAAGGTCTGAGCTTCCTGGCAGCAACTATGACTGCGTAGGCGGCTTTTTCGACCATCGGATAGTTCTTCTCAGCTGCCCCCAGCGCGTGACTTACAAAGTATATAGGTTGCTGGGCGCCTGCCTCTTCTCGTAAGATGACCGCGCTGACAGTTATATTGGTCACTGCAATGTAGAGGAAAAGTTTTTCTCCTGCTACTGGTCTTGCCAGGGTGGGGAGCCTCTTAAGGTGGTCCTTCAATTGCTCAAAGGCCTCTTTCTGCTCGTTCTCCCACTTGAACTGTTTGTTCCCTTTCAGTATCTTGAAAAAAGGAGTGGCCTTGTCTGCTGACCGGGCGACGAACCGTGCTAAGGCGGCCATGCGGCCCGTCAGGCGCTGGATGTCTCTAATGGTCTTGGGCTCAGGAAGGTCTAGAACTGCCTGAACTTTTTCAGGGTTGGCGTCTATCCCCCGAGAGCTGACCAAGAACCCCAGGAATTTGCCGGAGCGGACTTCAAATGTACACTTTTTTGGATTAAGTTTCATTTTGTAGGCGCGCAGGGAGCAGAAGGTTTCCTGTAGGTCTATCAGGTGCTCTCTGTCTTCTCTGCTGTTCACGATGGCGTCATCAACGTAAGCCTCGATGTTTCTGCCTTTTTGTTTCTCAAACACTTTATCAACTAACCGCTGGTATGTAGCCCCTGCGTTTTTGAGCCCGAATGGCATCATCTTGTACATGTAGGTGCCTGAACTGGTGATGAACGCACACTTCACCCTGTCCGGCTGCCACAAGTATACTTGATGATACCCTGAAAAGGCGTCTAGGAAGCTCAGCATGGAATAACCACTGGTGGAGTCTACCAGTTGGTCGATTCTGGGGAGCGGATAGCAGTCTTTCGGGCAGGCCTTGTTGAGGTTTGTAAAATCTACGCACATTCTCCATGCGCCTGACGACTTTTTAACCATGACTACATTCGCCAACCATTCCGGGTAGTCACAGACCTCAATAAAATCTGCTTTCAAGACTTTTTAACCATGACTACGTTCGCCTTCCCTGCTGGGGGAACTATCAGCCTTCCTTTTTCCTTTCCTTTCCTTTTCGTGCTCTTGCAGGGCCACGGAGTAGCATTGCCTGGCTGACTCCTGGTCCCCACGCACCTTTCCTTCTAGCCCGAAATCAGTGACATACGCTATGGTGAGAGCCATGATGGAGATGGCCGCCTCGATTTCGTCCAGGGTGGCTCTGCCAATTAGGGCGTTGTAGGCAGATCTTACATCCACAACAACAAAGGTTGCCCTGACATTTCTGGCAGTAGAGCCTTCTCCAAAGGTTACGGGCAGATCTATGACTCCCATGGGCAACACGCCTGCCCCACTGAATCCGTACAGCGATCCGGGAGCAGGTCGCAGGTGCCTCTTTTCCAGGCCCATTTTCTCGAAGGCGTCCTTGTATAGTAGATTTGTGTACGCGCCTGTGTCTACCATACACCTCCGCACAATGTGGTTGCTGATCTCTAGGGACAGCACCAAGGGGTCACTGTGTGGGTATACTACGCGCCCTGCATCATCAGGGGTGATGCTTAATGTCACTCCCCTTGGACTCCCTGCTTTCTCAGCATAGCAGATCTGGTTCCTTAGTTCACGCATTTGTCTTTTTTGGCCTCTTCGACTGAGCTGGCCCTCAATGCCCCCTGAAATTACATGGATCACCATGCGATTCTGCACTGACCCTTCGGGTTTTTCAGGCACTTCCTTCTGAGACTTATTCTTAGCTGCGTAGTTGGCTAGCCATCCGTTCCTGATTAACTTCTCGATTTCGTCCTTCAGGTGACGGCATTCCTCGGTGGTATGGCCTATACAGTCGTGGAAAGTGCAGAATTTCTTGGGGTCTCCTTTTGGGCTGCGAGGTTTGTTCGGGCGGTTCCATTTAGCAGTTTCTTTTTCCAGTTCGAAGATCTCCGCCCTGGATTTGTTCAGAGCAGTGTAACTGTCGAACCTGGGCTGGTAGACTGTGCGCTCCTTCTTGGGAGTGTCTCCCTCTTCCCTTTGTTTGCCTGGCTCACTTCTGCCCCTTCCACCCTGCGGTCCCCCTTGAGGCTTTGTTTGGCCTGCAGGGGTATCCGTCAGGCCGTGGAACTCCTCCTGCAGAATGAACCCTTCCGCAATCTTCCTAGCCATGGCCAAGGTTTCTGGCTGGGCCCTGATCATCTGGTTTTTCATTTCCCCTGGAAGTAGAGAGATTGTCAGGGCGTAGGCGGCAGTGGAATCATCGATCTCCCTAACCTGCTGGTAGGATAGATCAAACCTTCTCATGTATTCCCTCACACTCTCACCCTTTCTCTGCTTCAGGGTCATGAGATCGAAACGGGTAAGGCGTCTTCTCTTATTTCCGGCATACTGTTCGAGGAAAATTTCAGCCAACTCTATGAAGAATCTGTCTGACCCCTGGCGGAGGTCTCTGAACCATCCCTGTGCGAGCCCTACCAGGGTGGTTGGGAAAACTTTGCACCAGATGGCATCATCTACGTCATACATGCCCATGTGGCTCTCAAAGGCTGCCAGGTGGTCTTCAGGATCTGTCGTCCCGTCAAATTTGATGGTGGGCATTTTGATTTTTGGAATGGGGTACTCTTGAACCTCAGGGTGCAACGGGGTTTTTGTGGGCCTGCCTACCAGTCGTGACCTGCTTTCCCCAGTCTGGTTACCGTGAGATTCCCATTGTTTATGGGTCGGTTTCCTCGCACTGGGGGAGCGGTGCCCTGGTGGCGGCCTACTGGCTGCTTCATCCTCTGTTTCCGGGGAGGTCTGTCTAGGCCTCTTCCTCTGAGAGTGGCAGAGGTTTTCACCCTGACGGTACCTGGACTCGAGCGGTTGTCCCCGGTTGAGTCTGGATTGCAGGCTTTGGGATAAGCCTGGGGCCGACTGTTCCGTGGCTGCAGGCGTTAGCCTGGAGAAAACTCCGCCTGGTTTTTCTCCCAAGCGTTTTGACATGGGCTCCCTGGGCCTCATGCGCTCCTGTAATCCTCGGGATAAGCCTCCCTGTCCTCCAGACGCTGATTCTGTTGTATGAATGGAGAACGCCTGCTGAACAGGTGGCTCTGGATTGCCAGTAGTAATGCGCCTTTGCACATGCGCATACGCTTGAGCCGTCCTCTTCGCTTTCCTCTGGGCATTCCTGGCGGCGGTCCGCCTCGTGCCCCCGGCCTCATCCCTGCTAATTGGGGATGGTTGCCTGGGAGCCGATGCGACCCTGCCTACCAAGTCCTCAGGAGTGAAATCCTGGTTCAGCATCGCAGAGAAGAGAGCGGCTGCCTGCGCCATCTGAGCTGGGGTCAGATTAAGAGCGTGTCGTGGGGGTGCCCTCAGCTCAGGCGTCACCGCAGTGTTAGGTCCACCGAGGAGACTGGTTCCCCCTACCCCCAAGATCGTGGCAGGAGGAACCCTCTCCGACCGCGGCATACCATACAGGGGGGCCACCGGTGGGACCGTCGGACCCGTTCCTGCACTGGCATCAACGATTTCTGGCATAACTGTTTTAGTTTTGTGATTATGAGTGGTTGATTTTAGTGGGTAACTCGTGAGCACAACCGTATCTCCCCACAGACGGCGCCAAATTGTTCTGGTCACGGAAACGATTTACCCGGCCTAGGATCCGGGCTGTATAATCGGGTTAATGGTGAAAAACTTATCGTTTGATTTCCCTTGGTCTCCCCTTTCTCTCACTCCCTAGATCGGACCTTCCCGGCGGAAATGGCCTGCTCCCTGCACAATGAACGCACAGGGCCTCGGAGGTTGTCCAAGGAAACCCTCTCCGATGCCTAAGTCAGTCCGTGAAATGCCTTGACGGACCTAGCTCGTGAGGAACTAGGTGGCGTTTTTAGGAGTAAGAGTCTAGAGAGAGAAAATCCAACCCCTCTTATGTGGGAAATGGGTCAGTATTTATACCTTCCCACAAGAGAGAGGAAAAGAGAAAGAAGAGGGGGGAAATGGGTGGATGTTGGAGCGACACGTGGACTCACCTTGTCCACCCATTTCTCCTTACCTTAGGCAAAATGACGGATGGGTCCTTGGTTTTCCTTCGGTTCTGTTTAGGCGGGAACGCCCTGGAAGCAGGCGGGAGGCCTGGCTTGCTCTGTTTGGCGGATGGCTCAAGGGATTAGGGCCACACTTGGAAATTTCAATGACTTTGATGGAAAGGCTGCTGGGCAGACCTTTCCTCCTTCTGGGACTGGTCGCCCTGGGGCCTGATTGACAGGCGGCCAAAGGCAGGCAACCGACCCCCATCATAAGGCATAGGTATAGGTGGTACCTATATCAGTGAAAACCCGAGGTGGGGTGTTCTTCTTGGACGGGCCATCTAGTAGATTAACCGCGTTGAAAATGCTGCGGGATGCAGCTTGGGGCTTAGTAGTGGAAGAGGAGGCCCCTTGGTATCCTTTGCTAGAGGCCTTAGTAAGACCTTCTAGTCTCAGGTCGTCTTCAATTCTCATACCCATTTCAGTAAGGTGGTGAAATTGGGTATGACAGCGTACCGGAGATGAACCCGGTAGGAGGGGAGGAGATTCTTGACGAAAGCCTCCACCAAAGTCTTTTCACTGGGCTTATCGACCAGTTTCACGCTCTCGGCCCTCCAGCGTTGAAGGTACTTAGTAAAACCTTCTTTTGGCTATTGGGCCATAACCTCCAAGGACCGCATTGTGGTTTGGATCTCGGTGTTATCAGCATAGTTCTGAACAAACTCCGTGGCCACATCATCCCAAGTAGGGTATTTTTTCGGGTCTAGCCTATAGTACCAAGCCCGTGGGTGCTTCTCAAGGGATGCAGCAAAAAGATTCTTGAACATCGAAGAATCTACCCCTTTGATACCCATGAATTCTTTGAAGGCCCGTACATGTATTAACAGGTCTTCGGTCCCCTCAAACATTGGTAGGCCCGTGAGATTCAGGTTCGCGGGGTGCTTGTCACTCACCGGGGAGTACTCACGGCTATTCTCCCAATGGATATTGTTACTCCCTGCCAAATGGACTTGTTCCTCTAGTCGGCGCACCGCGCTAACTATATCAGCTAGAGGCCCAGTAGCCTCGGCATTAGGAGTCCTTTGCTCCACTGCAGCCATACGAGCAACGATAGCCAATTGACCGGCCCTCATTTCTGTCAGTTGGGCATCAATGTCGATTTGTTTGTTAGCCATTGCATCCACGGAGGCCTTCAGATTGTTCAGAGCTGCTTCCATTTTGCGGCTGTGTCTGGTGGATGGTGGCCTGTCTGTAAGAACACCGCGCAATCAGAAACCGAACCCCGATCTTGGAATCATAAAAAAGTACATCCCGAGCGACAAAAAGAGAAGGACTAAAGACTCGAGAAGGACACCTAGACGGATGACTCGTGGGTGGTATGACTTCCTTAGGACTTTGGCTTTCTGGGCCTAATTCCGTTCGAAGGAAGGTCCACGTGAGACTTTTCCCCAGACTTTTGACTCGAGTGTACATACGGACTTTCCCTTGTAGGGGTATGCCCTACGCGGGTTGGTCGTGCCTTGACAAATAAGGCGGACTCGGGAAAGGGGGGAAACTCGTGATGTAAGATCGACAGACTTTCGATGCTATAAACCTTCGACATACTATGCAAGACCCGACACACGGATAAACGGTAGGTCCTATAATAAGGAAGATTTGTTTGGAAAGTCGGATGTTTGAAATTTCGAAATTTAAATATAGAATGAGCGAATTTCCGAAAGTTTGAAAATCGAAAACGGAATTTCGAAAAACGAGATTAGAATTTTGAAAATTCAGAAAATCGAGATAATGTTGGAAATTCGATAGTCAAAACGGACAGCATGCCGGCTAAAGAAAAGGATATTTTGAGTCAAATCTTTAATCCTAAATTTTGGCGGCATTCCGAATTTTGAAAATTAGATATTTTTTGGAAAGACGGGTCCCAAAACGGACAGTATTTCGGGTTTTTCAAAATTTGGTGTTTTTAGAAAGATGCATTTTTTGAAATGACGGTTTCTTTTTAAAAATGACACGAAAACCAAGTAGCACGTAGTCAAACAAGCATTATAACGACGCTTATGTATGCTTTACACTAAGTCTCGTTCGGTCGAAATAGGGTCTATACCAACAACGATGGCTCTCTCGTAAATCAGGACGGACTCCCTAAGCCGAGTTGGTCTTAGAACATGCCGCAAAACCCATACGTGTTCGGCCATAGAAGTCTTTAGCGCACCCATTTAGGAATGCACCGTGGTATAGTGGGACGTCGGTCACAAGTAACCGGCCCGGGCAAAAATCGGTTATGCATGAATCATTAAACTAATGCGCGCACACTAATATACGAACGACTTCTCTTCGAGTCTCACCCTAGGGACCCCGATGACATGTGGTATATCAGGTGTCCCCAGCGAAGTCGCCAAATTGTGGACATGACGTAGGTCCACCCCGACGCGGCCGCGCGCGGATTTGGGTAGGCGAATAAATATCGTGGTAAGATTGATCTCGAGTTCAAAATTTAAGTCAAAGTTGGAGTCGCCACCGAATTTTATGGGAATTCGGAACCGTTCGAGCCCACTTTATGTCGTCATGGGCCGTACACAAAGTACAGCCCATTTCGATTTCAGAGTTTATGGGGCTCGTCCCTTTGCATTGCGATACCGATACCGTCTCTACCGGTTATCGTGTATAAAATGACTCTCGTGCGCCAACAGTTTTGGGCATTCGGAAACCGAGGTTCTGAGTAAGGGGTGAGGGTACGTGTTGGGAAGCCCACTAAGGACAGCCAACCCCGCCCGCACTTAGCGGCCTCTACTAAGACATCGTTCGTGTTCGTGTACGCGCGCTAGTAAAATGACTAAATGATCTGCAAACAGCGTTTTCGGCAAAGCATGCGAATTAAATGTGAGCTACGTCATTTAATGCATCTAAATTATTATCGGAGTAGTTTAGCATGCGAGGTTCATTTATAAAGCGATAAGCATCAAAATAAACAAAGCTCATAAATACGTACAAAATACACGGGCGGAAATACAACCCGGCCAATACAAAATAACGATCAATAAAACAAAAGCATAAACGGAAAGTATAGAAAAAAACATTAAATAATAACTTGAAACGGACCCGTATACAATAAATCCAAACTAGACCGTAAGTTGTGCACATGGACGAACTCCGATTAAATATACATCATGTTGTATATTAAACGAAGGACGGAGATATGGGACCTAGACGTGGTGCTAGCCAGATCCCGAATCTCAATGCCTTGTCCCGACTTATCACATCGGAAAAATTGGCGTCTAAATTAGTCATGTATCGGATACGACTAAAGATTCGTCGACACAAGACTAATAGTGAAAGACAATCGATCAAAGTCGTTTAAGTGAAATGATATGCATGAGTTTTGAAAATGTAATCACGTGATTGACTTTGCACGTGACGACTAAGTCGCAAAAACAAAGACGAGGCTCGGATGATGAAATAGAGTGCTCGACTTGTTGGGCTAAAGGACCCACTCGATCGAGCCATGGCCTGGACTCGATCGAGTGTGCCTTCGAGGTGACTACTGCCCGGTTTTTGGGGTGCTACTCGATCGAGTGGATTATGGCACTCGATCGAGTGCCCCCTGTACGAGTTATAACTCGTTTCGGAAAAGGTGGCTACTCCGATTTATTTATTCAAAATCGATGGTTGGCCGAGTAAAATAGAAATATTGCATGATTTAAATTTAGCTCGGGTTTCAGTGTTATAATCGTGTAATATACGATTATAATACCGTCATCGGAAATTTATGAAAAGTGTTATTATTGGACTAAAAATTTGATTAGTGACGAAATGGTGCCCCTCCGCATCACAACATCGAAACTAATCCTAACGGATTATGTGATGTTGATTTTCGCATCAACGGATTCCGTGCTAATCTTAGAAATGGAATCGTACGCGTTCAACTACGAATGACCACGATCACGTTACGCCCTTGAGTACATTGGGGCGGCGCTCCTCGAAAGGGTGCCACCTCCGTCGTGGCTCGTAAAGGGATTAAACGGACATGAGGTGGTCGTCGTAGTCAAACGTGTTCGAATCCAAGTTTTAATACTATATATGTATACGCGGTATATAAACGTTAAATGTTAGAATGCGAAAGAATAAAAAGTTGGTAACAAAAATTAAAAAGTTAGTATACGGTAATCAAACATTAGAGTTAGTATACTAATACGATTATAATATAAAGCATAAAAATGTATAATATAAATAGAGATAGTAAAGATTGAGACGGGGTTGATGACACCCTTAACATACATGCTTAGAATAGCCTCGGCAATGGACTCATAATAGCGACGGGAACGCGGGAGTATCGAGGATGTATGTAAAGTTATGGTGCGTGTGTATGCATGGTTTTGTCAGTTTTTCGAGGGATAATGACTCGGTTTTTTGCTTAGTGTTGCTTAGGGTTGTTGTGTAGAGAGGATGTGGGACATAGGTAGAAAATGAAGGGCTTTTTAGGATTGGCCAAAACTTGAAAATGAAGAGCACAAGGAGGGGTATTTATAGAGTTTACCCCTCGACCTAGGGTCACTCAACCGAGTGGCCCTAGTTCACTCGATCGAGTGCCCTAAAAAAGAGGTCTGTTGCGTTTTTGTGGCTCCACTCGATCGAGTGAGGTCAATCCACTCGATCAAGTGGATAGGGTTGGCGAGCCATTTTAGGAAATGGTCGACTTTTTCGATTTTTTTAAAATGTGTTTGGCGCAAGTTTCTAGAAGCGGACTTGGCTGATTTTGAGGACAGATTCGTCTTCGACCGGGTTTTGACCCGGTCGCCAAAAGACGGTTTTTATTTTTGGTGTCGGTTTTGGCCCAAATTAGTCTCATTTTACTCGGAATGACCCACTAGGCCTGAATTTGGGGTTGGTTTTGAGAGATTTGTACTCCGCTAAAAGTCCATGTCGGATATTATTGATTCCGAGCCCATATTCGAGTATACAAAGTCACGTTTGCGTCCGATCATCATCGGGTTTTTGTCGGGGACCGCTATCAACGCTAGCAGGCAAAATGCGGGTGTCTACAGAGCACCCACTCTGACTGAGGCTTGGACAAGGCGAAAGTAAGAGTAGCTACCAGGCCAATCGCAGATTACGACCTGGCAGCATTCCGGTCGGGTCGTTTATAGTCCGGTAGACTTGCGTGAAGGGCTCGCCAACCATAAGCAGAGGGTCATACCAGTCCTGATGATGGTAGCTTTGTGGGGAGTCGAACTTGCCTTTGAAGTCCTAGGTGTACCCGTATGCCTATACAACACACCTTGGATGTATCATTCCGGGAGAAACACTGACTCACGCTGGGGAGTAAAGCAGCTGCGCGGAGACTTGCTTCTGAAGTCTAGGGTGTACCTGTATGCTGACACATAACAACTTGTATGTAACACATAGGCAAAACACCGACTCATGATGGGGAAAATAAAATAATGAATTTTTGAAAATCAGAATCTTGGAATATTTTTAATAATTTTAGGAAAGCTCGGGATGACTTAATTCCTATACTGGATTCTAGCCAGAAATCTAGGATCAGGCCTGCGCGCGCACTGGGCCCACGTTTGCTGAGGAGGCATGGCAGTTAGGGTTACAGTTAGGGTTTCCTATTATAAATATAGGATTCCCTGCTTCAATTTTCTGTATCCCAAATCACAAACTCCTTCTCCTCAAAATCTCTTAGACTTTCAAAGAAGACTCAAATATCTGTCATGGGTATCGATCACCTGACTGCACTGATTTTTGCTTGGTCCCAACATTTTCGGGACGATGAAAAGGTTCCAATGACCCAGATGGGAATTGTCAATTTATTCACACTTCAACGTCTGATAATTGACTCACACTTTTTGGACATTTGTCTAACGTTTTGGGATACTACCCATCACGTTTTTGCGTTCCCGCGAGGAGAAATATGCCCTCTACCTAAGGAGATCGCTGCTAAAGGCGGTTGGAGCCTGATTGCTCGTCCTGCTATCCCTCCATTCTATCTTGATCCAAGGAGGAGGCTGAGAGATTTCCTGGGGTTTGTCTCATGCTGAGACAGATCGAATGGTGCGGGGAAATTCTGTTTCCCTTTTCGACCTGGCCAACAAGTTTATGAATAACCGAGACGTGAGGGCTACTGCTACTCATAAGCGTAGGGCTTTCGCCTTTTGCATGCTGCACCGCTATGTTTTTGAAGGGATGATGGAGGCTGACTCATGCTTGGGTCAGATCAGGCTGATTGGTGTGGTTGACCAGATGGAGACTGGTCATAGCCCTGCTTGGCTAGCCACTGGGGAGATCATTATTGGTCTCGACGCTAGGAGGCTTGTCCCGGACCGACAGCTGACGGGGAGTATCCGCCTTTTCCAGGTATACGATTTTTCGTTTTTTACGCGAATTTTCTGATATACGTAGGTCACTCGATCGAGTGGACCTATCACTCGATCGAGTGACATCTTTGTCGAGCTTCTGCCTGTTTTCAGAGGGCTTACTCGATCGAGTCAGATGTTGTACTCGATCGAGTGGGCTCTGGCGAACTTTCCCGTTGCTTACGAATTTTGTGTATACTTTTCAGATTTGGTTGTCGGAACGTCTGTTGATCATAGAGTCCCCTCCCAGTATTCCCAACTACCGTAGCAGCCAAATTTGCTCGAGGAGGCGACGGATATGCTCGAGTCATCATATAAACCGAGCTTATTGGGATGAGGAGCTGGTGTTTCACGGTGCTCCCTTAATTAGGTGGACTGTCGCTTGGTGGTTCCTTTCCAAACTGACGAGACTGGCCAAGAGGGACCAAGCCCGCTGTTTGGTGATTTTGTCTCTTGACTAGACGATTCACATTTACCCGGACCGCCTCCTTAGGCAATTCGGTTTGTCTCAGCGCATTCCTGAGACTGAGGTGATCATTAGCGTCTCGCTCCAACTGATGGACGCTATGTGCGATACATGGCTACAACGGTGGTTCACCCGTCCCATGTGGACTATACGCAACCCTTGCCAATCCTCTTGGGTTTCACGTGCATATGAGAAGTGGACTTTTGAGGAGTATGAGGAAGCTCGAAAAGCTTTGAAGGTTGATGAGGCCTTCGAATTAGTTCGCCGGGAGACAGCGAAAGACAACAGGGCTTTCTTCGACGAGGGAGACACTCCTGCTACTCTAGTTCGATTAGAATCGGGTCTTAAGTCACATACTAAGACTCGATCTATGGATGCTGGTGCTAGCAGCACTCGGGGGTAGTCAAGCCCCCAGACTGATTTGGAGAGACGACTTGGGCCAAGATTGGCGGTTAGAGACCGACTAGGCACACATGACCGGCTTTCAGAGCCTGTGAGGGCCCGACCTGGGCCCATTGATGTGATCGAGGAATCAAGTTCAAAGAAACGGGTCCGGGCTAAGGAGGTTCCCGTAGTGATTCGGGAGCGCTCCCCTCCAAGTTGTCGCCAGTGGACGGCCAAGGAGGCCAAGGACAAGGGGAAGGGTAAGATGCCCTAAATACCGAGTCCTTAGTTTTTGTTACTATTTGAATATTATTATTATTTATTTTGGAGTGTCGTGTGCTTTTTTTTTGGATTTTTTGCATTTGTAAATTCCCGAGTATATCGGGGGGTTTTTTTAGTAATTAATAAAGGAAGTTTATTATTAAACCGTTCCTGTCTTTTCTTGATTGCACTGGTTGTGCCCTTTTGAGGGACTGCCTACGTATCTGCAATTAGCAGAATCAAACCTAACGTAGTTCATGCTTAGTAGATTTACAATCTCGAATTACACCAAGACCATTAGTTCAAGATGTTTGCGACAGTAGAATAAATAATTCTAGCTTATTGACTTGCTTTTTGTAAAACAAATGATTTTGATAAATTTTGCTAATGACATTGAGAAAAGGCTAAGGGTAGTAACGCTTCAGGTGGTCCATGTTGGTTGGGTTGACGAACTCATTCCCGTCCAGGTCCGTCAGCATCACTGCTCCTCCCGATAGGATCTTCTTTACCAAGTATGACCCAGCCCAATTAGGTTTGAGTTTTCCCCTTGGGTCAACTGGTAATAAAGCTCGAACCGATTTGAGGACCAGATCCCCCTCCTTAATATTTCTGGGTCTCACCCTTTAGTTGAAGGCCCGCTGGATCCTTTTCTGATAGATTTGGATATTGTTAAGGGCACGAGATCGTCGTTCGTCTAGTAGAACCAATGAGTCATACCGTGCTCGAACCCAATCAGCTTTGGGTACTTTCTAACAGAATTCTGAGGGACGGTATCTCCAATTCAACTGGTTGGACTGCCTCCATCCCATAAGTTAGGTAATACGGCGTCGCCCCGGTTGCGGTGCGAATTGACGTCCGGTATCCCTATAGGGCAAAAGGTATTTTGTCGGGCCAATCCCGGTAATTATCAGCCATCTTTTTGAGTATGGTGACAATTGTTTTATTGGCCGCCTCTCCCGCTCCATTTGTTTGGGGACGATAAGGCGAGGATGTATGCCTTTGAATTTTATAGTTGGTCAACAGGGCCGTAGTTTCGGCTTGAAAATGAGTCTCGTGATCACTGATAAATTCATGTGAGATCCCATACCGACATATTATCTTGCTCTGGATAAACTTGGCGACATGTTTAGCATTGACAACGCGATAGGATTCAGCTTCGACCCATTTGGTGAAATAGTCGATAGCTACCAAAATGAAGCAGTGTCCTCCGGTACCAGAGGGATTTATTTTCCCGATTATGTCGATACCCCATGTCGATAACGGCTAAGGCGACGTCATGGTATAAAGCAGAGATGACGGCATATGTTGCACGTTGGCGAAGATTTGACTGTTATGACAATGTTTGACATATAACTGGCAGTCGGCTTCCATAGTATTCCAGTAATACCCGAGCCTCATGATTTTTCGGGCCATCATCTGGGCATTCATATGTGGGCCGCATTCACCATCATGTATTTCGCCCATAACCTTTTCAGGTTTATATTTATCGACACAAAGGAGTAGAGCCCCATGTGCTGTCTTTTTGTACAGCTGCCCGTCATCGGTGTGGACAAACTGGGTAGCTAACCTTTGTAAGGCTTTCTTGGCTCGGCCTTCAGTCCCGGGAGGATATTCCCCGTTTGTCAGGTATGTTAATACAGCCTGATACCATGGTTCAGGATCAGTTATCTCAATGTCTTTAATGTCGTGAATGTATGCCGGCTCAGACCGTCTTTCGACACAAATTGGCATACTGGTCACGTGGTCGAGAATATTCAGCAAAGATGCCAATTTTAAGAGTGTATCTGAAAACTGATTCTCTTCCCGAAGCAAGTATACGTACTCCACCTTTTGGAATTGTTTCTTGAGATCCCTTACTCGTGCCTGGTAGGCCACGAGATTAGCGTTCCGAGTTTTCCATTTTTGAAGTGCTTGGTTAATAACCAAGGATAAGTCACCGTGTACTCGGAGATTTGTGATCCCCAGATCGGCGGCGGTTTGTAGCCCGTAAATGCATGCTTTGTATTCGGCTGCATTATTGGTTACATCAAAGTCTAGTTTGATGGACACGGGAGTATGCTCCCCTTTTGGTGAGATTAGGAGGATCCCGACTCCGAACCCTCGAAAATTGGGCGCTCCATCGAAGTATAAATTCCATGTTTCGGTATCGGTATGGAAGATATCTTCATCTGGGAAGGACCAGGTGTCGGTGTGTCCTTCTTCGGTTACCGGGCTATCGGCAAGAAATTCAGCTACTATTCGCCCCTTAATGGCCTTCAACGGTACAACTTTTAGGTCGAACTCTGCCAGCATTAGAGTCCATCTAGAAATTCGGCCATTGAGAACGGGCTTTTCGAAGAGGTATTTGATTGGGTCCATCTTGGATAGCACATGGACCTCGTAGCTGAGCATATAGTGTCGGAGCTTCTTAGTGGCCCAAACTAGAGCCAAGCCCGTCTTTTCGAGCATGGTATATTTGCACTCATACTCTAAAAACTTTTTGCTGATGTAATAGATAGCTCGTTCTTCAGAGTTAACTGTCTGAGCCAGCATAGCCCCCATGGCTGTCTCGGTCGTCGTTAGGTATAATGACAGAGGCAAACCGGGCTGAGGTGGCATTAAGACTGGCGGAGCAGACAGGATTTCCTTGATCTTGTCGAAAGCAGCTTGGCACTTGTTATCCCATAGTACCCGTTCCCCTACTTTCAGTTTCTTGAAAACTGGTTCACACACCATGGTTAGTTTGGAAATGAACCGACTGATATACTAGACTTTCCCGAGAAATCCCCTTATTTCTTTTTCGGTTTTAGGAGGTTGCATCTCGGTAATGGCTTTAATTTTAGCTGGGTCGACCTCGATACCTCGTTGGCTAACGATATGACCCAGTAATTTGTCTGATGTTACCCCGAAACTGCACTTTTGAGGGTTTAGCCTCATGTTGTATTTGCGCAATCGGGTGAAGAATTTTCTTAGGGCGGTGATGTGACCGTCCTGTTCTTTGGATTTGACGATCATGTCGTCTACATAAACTTTTACCTCTTTATGCATCATGTCAGTAAGGTGGTAGTGGTTCTTTGGTATGTGGCCCCCGCATTAATGAGACCGAATGACATGACGGTGTAGCTGTAAGTACCCCAAGGTGTAGTGAAGGTAGTCTTACTCATATCTTCTTCCGCCATCTTGATTTAATTATACCCGGCATACCCGTCCATAAATGATAGAAGGGCATGATCGGCTGTGTTATCCACCAGTATGTCGATGTGTGGTAACGGAAAATCATCTTTCGGGCTCGCCTTTTTTAAGATCCCAAAAATTCACGCATACCCGCATCTTACCGTTTTTTTTTTAGGAACCGGCACGATGTTTGCGACCCCGTCCGGATAATTGGACACCTGTACGAAGCCGGCTTTGAACTGTTTATCGACTTCTTCTTTTACCTTGAGAGACCACTCAGGCCTCATTCGACGGAGCTTCTGATTAACCTGCATCTCCTTGTAGGACCATTCGAAGACATCTTTGAACTCTTGGAGGAGGTTCGTGAATTGCTGTTTCTCCCCGAGATCTAAGGATAACCCTATCGTAAGTATCTGAGATTCTAAGGTTGTTCCCACATTAACGCATTCCGTCTATTCAATTACCGGATTCCGAGATTCCCTTCCATCAATAAGCAGAACAGTTGTTATTATTGATTGAAAACTTTTAAAACAGCTTGAAAAGGAGCAGCCATCTGATCATTGGTTAGTGGCGGAATTGGTAAGGCACCCGGGACAGACCCCGAAGTGCCAGCAGCAGGAATGACAAGTAGGAGAGGGGTTACAGGAGTAACTCTAGCACCGGACTCCCTAGACTCGACCTCAGACTCTAACTCAGACTCAGACTCAGACTCGGACTCAGACTCAAGCATGTCTCCCTCTCCAGTGTCCAGCTTGTAGATCTTTCCTTGAGTGCCAGTCCACTTGACAATCTTCCTCCAGGCCCTGTTTCCCGTCTCAGAGCCAACATCCGAGATCAGCTTGGTCGGGTCAAACCTGTTGCTGCGGAGAATCAGGTTGACCAGATCTTCCTTTGGAGTCAGGGCCACGGTGTCTTCCCCGAAAAGTAGCCCCAGCACGGGCTCAGCATTGTCAGCTCCGTCGGACTGGATGAGGGAGAACACATCATCCGTAATGTAGTTGCAGTCTCGGGCCAATTGGGTCTCAAGGTGCGCAACATTGGGTTGGTACAGACCAACCTGAACAACCTCGAATACCGGTGTGACAATGTAGTCAGTCAACCGCGGGCTGTAAGTGCTCAAGTGGATACCCTTTATAATGTTGCAGGCCTTTTCGACTCCTGCTCGGACAACATTGCCCGGGGTGGCGGCATAGCCAAGGCCGAAGTGAGAGTCTTCGTCCTGAAGGACCTCAATGATCGTCCCAGCTGGAAGATCGGGTCGAGAAGTAGCCCCCGGTAAGTACCCTAGGTTCTGTAGCATCGTGTCGATGCTAGTTGTGAAGTAGGGCCTAAAAAGGTACTCTTCCTCGATCATCCCCACAAAGTCGAACCCCCAGAGGTCTGCGTGGCCCGTGGCATTGCAGCTAGCCACAGTCATTGGGGTTGCCTCTAAGGTAATAACGTTGTTGAGCAAAGGCAACTTGATCTTTCGGTGGAGGGTGGAGGATACCGCCCTGACCGCGTGAATCCACGGCCTTCCTAGGAGCAGGTTGAAGGATGAGGTGACATCGATCACCTGGAATTCCAGCTCCTTTTCTATTGGGCCCGTTATAACAGTCAGCTTTACGGCCCCATCTACCGACTTTGGGCTTCCATCAAATGCCTGGATGGTCTGAGCAGTCAGAATATAATCGGCCTCGGTGATCCCGAGGGCTTTGGCGGTCCTCAAGGGGAGGACATTCACAGCAGACCCATCATCAATTAGGGTCATCGGGAGGTATTTCCCTCGGCAGATCACCGTAATGTAGAGGGCCAGATTATGGGAGGCCCCGAACGGCGGTAGGTCGGCTTCAGAGAAAGTGATCATTAGGCCTCCTTCCTTGGTTTTGCCCTTCAAGTGGGGCCGGATCGTGGTTACCTTTTCAGCAGGGGTAACCAAAGAATCGATCTTAACTTGATCGAGAGCCTTAGTGAGTTCTTCTCGATGTTCTTTTGAGCTAACTAGGAGTTGCCATATGGTAAGGTCAACTCGGGTCTTCTTCAGTTGCTTCACGAGAGCCGTTTAAGCAGTCGGCTCCTCAGGGGCGACTTCCGTCCCGAGTGGCTCGGTGACGGTTTTCGGGATATGGGTGTCCCTAGAGCTAGTGGCTTGATAGGGACGACCAAGGTGGTTACTGGCTAAGACTCGGGATTTGGTCTTTCGGATTTCCTCAGGGGTAATGGGGATAGCTTCGTTATAAGTGGAGTTTGTAGTGCCTAATTTGCGGTGTTTTGGTCCCTTTTTCCTTGCGGAATCGCTCCTTGGGAGCGGTTCATGGGCTACTTATGCTTCCTCTAGCTCGTTTCAGGTTCCCGAGACCATTCATGAAGAGTTGGAGCGATTCCGACTCAATACATACACTTTTCGGAGCCAATGAAGCGGAGGAACGATCACTCGATGCCTTGGATTCGACCCCGAGACCTTGGGACCCGATCCCGATCCCCTTAGACTCGATCCCGAGACCCGAGACCGACTCTAGTAATTAGGAGACACCTACACTCTTGACCACCCCAATTACCCTACGACACTTACGAACCCGACCTAACCCACTTCTTTTCATATTTGATTCAACTTCTTAGTTAGTCATCGGTTCTTTTAGTTTGCTTGTTATTTTGATCTTTAGTTATTCCGTTTTAGCATTGTATTAGTCTAGTTCATTGTGAGCCTAGTCTTATCTCTTCCACCACCATAGTTTGCCAATTATTGCTTCCTTTGTGTTTGTTTGGTGATTTAGTCTCGTTTTTTAGGCCGACCTAGTCTAGACTTTATCATACCGTCTCCGTGGATATCGACCCTACTTGCCCTAGCTAACCACTAGGAATAGTCGGTTATTTATTGACGGCGGGACCCACGGAAAGTCCCACCATCAATTTGGCGCCGTTGCCGGGGACGGTGCATTGTTTAGACTAGTTTGCTTATAGCTAGACTTAGTTATCCTTCTTTGTGCTCTTCTATTATCTCTTGTGCATATTCTCTAGATTCTTCTTCTTTCCTTAGTTTTATTTCTTCATTTTCTCTTTGTCTTTCGATTGTGTTTGTTTATTGTCATTGCCTAGTGCCCGAAAAGCACTAGGTGTTCTCACGTTTGCTCAAGTGTGTAGTGTATGCCTAGGAGGAGAGGCGAATTCTTTCTCTTCAATCCAGAGCCGGAAAGACTCTTTAGAGCCTTTCGCCAACGGACGATTGGCCGGGTTAGAATCTCTCAACCAAGCACTAGCAATACCATTGAAGAGCAAGCTCAAGGATCCGACTTTAACGAGTCACCTCGAGAGACGGCCGAAGGGATCTTCATAAAACCCTTTGGTTCATCTATCCATTCTTCTTCACCTAGTTCCCCGTCTAGTTCTACATCAACACCGTCTACACCATCTTCTCCCGCATATCCAATAATGCCGAAGTTTTCATCTCACTCTACATTTACGGAAGATATCTTGCTGGGACCGAATACTCTACCGGCCGCTTATGCCGAAAATTTTGTGGCCAAGACTCAATTCATCCAACTTGTGGAGAGAAATCAATTTAGTGGTTTGCCCACCGAAGACCCGCACCAACACATGGAGACTTTCTCCGATTATTGTGACGCTATTTCTCAAACCGGGGTTACTCAAGATCAAATACGTTGGGTATTATTTCCATTCTCATTAATTGGAAAAGCGAAGCAATGGATCAAGAGTCTCGATAGGGCAACCATGGGCATCG
This sequence comes from Agrostemma githago, assembly GCA_958450325.1. Classification (NCBI taxonomy): domain Eukaryota; kingdom Viridiplantae; phylum Streptophyta; class Magnoliopsida; order Caryophyllales; family Caryophyllaceae; genus Agrostemma; species Agrostemma githago. The sequence continues at coordinate 43,827,141 of OY288244.1, forward strand.
ATACTTGGAATAAACTTGCATTGGTATTCTACCAAAAGTTCTACCCTCCGGAGAAGACTAATTTGCTAAGGGCCTCCATCACCGGTTTCCAACAACGAGATGAAGAGAGCCTTTATGAAGCTTGGGAGAGGTTTAAATCTTTGGTTAGATCGTGCCCCCACCATGGACTTTCACAATGGTTTTTAGTCCAACAATTTTGGAACGGTCTTTATGAGGACTCAAGAACTATACTCAATATGGGCTCCAATGGTAGGTTAACCGAGGTCTATGATGACCAAACATGGGCAAGGATCGAGGAGATAATGGTTCATAATTCTCAATACTCAAGGCCTAGGAAGGCAAATCGAGGAGGTAGGCACGAGGTTGATGCTGTTACTCAATTAAGCATTGACCTTGGAGCTCAATTGAAGACCCACATGGAGAATATTGACAAGAAGCTCCAAGGCCACCTCGATCAAGTTCAAAGCATTAGTTCCTCCAACCAACACTCGATTAAAGAAGTGAATGCTTTGGGATTTGCACCTCCTTTGCCTTATTATGGGATGTGTGATACTTGTGGAATCGTTGGTCATGATCCTATGCATTGTCAAGGAAGCGTTGAGCAAGTGAACGCCTTTCAAACGTTCAAGCAAGGTGCCTCCTATTCTAATCAATACCAAGCTTCCAATCAAGTCCCTCAACAACAAACTCTACAACTTCGTCCCTATATTCTACCTCTCTTAAGGGACAACAACCAAGGTTATCAAGGCAATCCGAGGCCCTTCAACAACTTCAATCAAAATAACCAAGGTACCTTCCACAACAATAATCAAGGGTTCCAACAAGGGAACTTCATTCAAGGTTGTTTCCAAGGAAACCAAAACTTCCAAGGACAACAAAACCAAAACCAAGGGTATCAAAATCACAACCATGGCAACAATCAAGGTCTTAATCAAGGCAATTCTCATGGGTTCCAAGGGAACCGTCAACAACAAGCAACTCAAAGTCAACAACAACAAAGCAAGCCTAGGAGCCGATCTCCTACTCATGACTATGGCATTCCTCTAGCCATCACCGATACTCCGCATAATCCACAATCTCCACCACGAGACTTCAACGTTCAAAAATCTATGATGGATATGCATAAAAACCAAATGGAGATGGCAAGAAACCAACAAGAGTTCTATGCTTTTATTCAAAGGGATAACATGGCAAGAGATGCTCATACGAAGATGCTTGAGACCCAAATATCTCAACTTGCTTCGGGGAGCTCCTCAAGACAAAAGGGGCAACTACCTCCTCAAGGTGAAACACCAAAACTCGAGCGTGTAAATGCTATTACTACAAGAAGAGGTACATCTTATGACTCCCCTTCATTCCCTAGTGAGCAAGAACCAATGCAAGAACCAACAAAGAAAGTTTCATCTCCAATTCAAGGAAGCTTAAGCATGGAAGATCCAATGGAGGAGCAAGTCTTATGGGAGATCGAGAAACCCCAAGAAAACAAGCTTCCCCCTCTTCAAGGAAAAGACAAGGGTAAAGGAAAAGTGTCATGTGAGAAGTCCACCCCTATTGAGCAAAACAAGGTTCAAATCAAGTTGCCTTTCCCAACAAGGCAAATGAAGACTAAGATGGATGTCCAATTTGACAAGTTCCTAAACATTGTGAAGCAATTGGATGTGAGTGTCCCGTTCACCGAGTTACTTACCCAAATCCCGGCATATGGAAGATTCATGCGAGAAATCCTAGCTAGGAAGAGATCCATCGACAAGGAAGAGAATATTGCGTTCACAAGGGTGGTGAGCGAGCTTATTCAAGGTTCTACGCTTCCAAAGTTGAAGGATCCGGGTAGTTTCTCGATCCCTTGCACCATAGGCAACTACAAGATCGAGAGGGCATTATGTGACTTGGGTGCGAGTGTGAGCATCATTCCTTATTCCATTTGTTGCCGACTCGGGATGAAGAAGCTAAAGCGCACTTCCGTTACACTCCAAATGGCCGATAGTTCATTCAACCGACCATTGGGGATACTAGAGGATGTGCCTGTGAGAATTGGGAAGTTCTTCATTCCGGTCGACTTCATTGTGCTCGACATGCCGGAGGATGCTATCACTCCCATTATCCTTGGGCGCCCATTTCTACACACCGCCAGTGCTATGATTGATGTGAAGAACGGTAGGATCACATTCGAGTTAGGCAAAGAAAAGATCGTTTTTTACCTCCAAAGCAACAATTCGCCGACTAATGATGAGTCTTGCAATATGATCCACACCACGAAAGACATTGATCTAGGGGTTGAGTTGGGACAAAGCTTGAAGAGCAATTCATATGAGCTTGAGGATGATGACTCCGAGATTGGGGAAGATGATTTCCCATGTCATGGGTTTGATGACAAGTTGAAAGGCAAGAAGCAAGATGAGCCTCCCTTGGGGCCGCATGAGGACAAGTGGACGTTTGGGTATATCCCGAAGGATCAAAAGTATAAGTTCAAGCCTTTGAACTTACTCGATCGGGACGCCCTGGGAACGTTGAGACAAGGTCATGGAGAGCCTTGGTATTTGGATGCTTATATTACTAGCTTGATTGAAGACTTTGCTAGTGCCTTCGACTTGTTTCTTCGTGCCCTCGATGGAGATGGAATGGGTTGTAGTATTGCTGAAAAAGATTGAAGAATGCACCATCCTTGGTTTGACGGAGTTCCAAAAGAACCGTCTCATTGTATATATCTCTTTCTCTTGTAATTTCTTTTAGTTTTGTGAAATTCTTAATTATTTGGATTGATTGATGAGCGATGTGAGGGAGGGAATTTGATGTTGTATTTGAGTTTATTGTGATAGGTGTGAAGTGAAAGTGTCTCCTAGGAAGGAAGGGTTAATGTTGGAGCTTGGATCGTGTGAAGGGGAGTCGGTTTTTGAAGCTTGGAACAAGCTTTTGGGAGCTATAGAGGGTTAGAAGACTCTTCCCGGCCGAGAAGAGTGCATCCCGACCGGGAAGGATGAGCCATCCCGACCGGGAAGGGTGTTATCCCGTCCGGGATGGGTGTAACAAAAGTTGGGTCTACTAGAGTGCCATCCCGACCGGGACGAGGTCTTCCCGACCGGGGCGGGCAGGTCTTCCCGACCGGGACCATCCATCCCGACCGGGATGGACCCCCTGTTCCTCCTTTGGCCTTTTCGTCGTCATTTGAGCCCACCCTACCACTTTATACCCCCTCCCAACCTCCCTACATGTCCTTACTCTCATTATATGACCCCCACACCTCACATACACATTTTCACCTCACTTTCTCTTCAGTTTACACCGGCTTTCACATCAAAACCCACCTCATTATACCTTTGTGCTCCAACCATGGATCCGTATCGCGATTGGAGAGGAATAACAATGACGACGACTAGCTAAGTGCCGATATTGACTTATGAGACGATGGAGCGAGTGAGTTGCTAACCGCATGGTACGACAACTATCCTTTCTTTTCCGTCTTTTATAGCTTGTTTGCCCTTGTTTGTTCCCCTCCCCTTATACACTTTCGTGTCATGGTGGCCCTCGGGGCCTTGGTATTTGTTGCTCCCGACTCTCGATGACGTGACTACATCGAGAGTCATTTCAAAATCCAAATTTTACAAGATTTTCACCCTTTTTGGTAGAAATTAGTCGGATTTGGGCGGAATCCGGGCTACGTGACTTGATTCCACCTAGTCCTCCCCTCCCAATTTTCTTTTACTTCTTTCTTTTTATTTCTTCCCCATTTCCATATCTTTTCTTGTCTCGGCCCATGGTGACTTGACTACACCCCGGCCGGACACATTCTACCATTTTCTCCACTTTATTTTTGATTTTTAGCTTTATTTTCGTAGTTTCTTTTCTTTTCTTTTGTGCTCCCATGCACTACGGTCGAGCATGAGGACATTGCTCGGCTTAAGTGTGGGGGAGCGATATTCTATCATAGTTAGTTTTATTTTCTTAGTTTTTCGAAAAATCTTTAAAAATCCTAAAAGTTTGAAAAAGTTTCACAAAAATCAAAAAGATTTTCCTTTTGTGTGTTTTCCTTTTTATGTCGTTGTATCGTATATGTGTTTTGTTGTGCGTGTTTTGCCTCCCTTTTTCCTCTTAGGTCGCCTAATCGCCGCTAACTTTGGAAAGCTTTCAAGACATCCGGTAACGCCTTTATCCCTTTTTCCTCTTTACCCCTTATGATGTTCGAAGGAGATTTGTGATGTTGTGTGCTCAGGAGGAGCTTTGTAAAGTTTGGTGTTGGTTGGTGGCTTGTTTGGAAGCTAGGGGTGGTGTTTGTTCCCTTTGTTTGTTTGTTTTATTTTGTTTTTGTTTTGTTGCTTTTGCTTCTTCTTCTTTCGTTCTTTGTTGAGTCTTTGTTTTGTGGTGTGTACTTGTGTCTAGTGCATAAACGGTCTTCGAAAACCCGGTTTAGAGGCTAGTGTGCAAGTGTCTACTTTCCCCCTCTAGTGGTATAAATCGAGTCTTGGATTTTAGTCTAGTAGAATGACCCTAAATCAATGATTTCATTGGTCCTTTACCTTGAGTCCACCTAGCTTACTAGGGATTTACTACGGGATTTGCATTTTGACCACCCACGGTGTGAAAAGGCCTTGGTTGCCGAGTCCCGTCCCTTTGGTGACCTTGTTTGACATTGCTCGACTAGTCCAAGTTCTCCCCTTTTTGTGGGTTTGAAGGGAAGGGCCCGTCCCGACTTACCCATTCACCTACCTCCTACACATATTCACCAAATAAATTTGCAAGTTGTTGAAATCTCCCTTTCTTGTTGAAAAAAAAAATGCCTACAATTCAAATCAAGCCAAAAGGGCAAAGAATAGAAAAGGAAAGAAAGAAAAGATTGAAGAAAAAGAAAAGGCACAAAAAGAAAGCCAAAAAGAAAATAGAAAAGAAGAAAAAGAAATGGCATTGCAACACACAAAGCAAAAATGCAAAAGAAAAGAGAAAATGCCAAAAGAAAATCCTCTCACAAAAAGATCCTAACCCCACAAAAATAAGCCTTTTTCCGACTTTTGCCGTGAAGAGCCTACCAAAGGACCGAGTCCCTAGGAAGGATGATAGCGGTAAAGGTTGGTCTTCCCTCACTTTGCAATTATTTCCACCTTTTTAGTTGGACTAGTTAGGCGGTTTCGGACATAGGACGACCCTCTTGGCTCATTGCTAAAGGGGGCGGGGTCTCACTTACCTACAGTGTTGACTAACACCGTGGTTCATCCTTTTTCCATCCCGCCGATCGTCCCGTAGTACGTTCTTAGAAAGTTAGGAGGACCTAGGTAAGTTATCAACGTTTTTGTTGCTTTGTCGTCATACTATTAGGGTTTAGTTAATCTTGGTTTGTATTGCTAGCTTGGGAACGTTGTCACTTGCCTCGAGTCCTAAACCGGTGCTTCTTTCACCTCTTTTTAGAGGGAACCGGTATTTGTTTCTTTTTGGGTGCAACCTTTTGTGTGTTTGTTTGTATGTTTGTTTGTTTATGTGTTTTTGTGTCCGGTTGCATCCACAGTTTTGTCGCAAGACCTCACTTGCCTTGCGGAGAGCACTTATCCTCTAGGTGTTCTCGCATGAGTTGAAAGGGTGTAGGGTGCGCTAATACCCGCTTGGCTAGTTTAGTAGTTAGTTTGTGCTTACTCGAGGGTGAGTAAGGGTTAAGTGTGGGGGAGTTGATAAGTGTAGTTTGTAGTGCCTAATTTGCGGTGTTTTGGTCCCTTTTCCTTGCAGAATCGCTCCTTGGGAGCGTTTCATGGGCTACTTATGCTTCCTCTAGCTCGTTTCAGGTTCCCAAGACCATTCATGAAGAGTTGGAGTGATTCCGACTCAATACATACACTTTTCGGAGCCAACGAAGCGGAGGAACGATCACTCGATGCCTTGGATTCGACCCCGAGACCTTGGGACCCGATCCCGAGCCCCTTAGACTTGATCCCGAGACCCAGGACTCGATAAGAAGCCCATGTGAAGCAAGGAGGAACCTTAAAGATCATATTGGAGGCCTACAAGACTCATCCCCGACGGAAAGGAACTCATCCCGTCCGGGATGAGGTGCGCATTTAGCATAGGTTCTATTTTGGCTCCGTCCCGGGCGGGACCATTCTTTCGTGGGCGGGACCAACCCGTCCCGGCCGGGACGAGACCGCTGCAGCCGCACCTCTTCTTTTCTTCCTCCTTCATTCTTGTAACCCTATAAATACTCCTCCCTTGTAATGTTTAAAGACCGTACTTTTACCCTAGATTGTTTTAGGCCTCTCTTAAGAATTAAAAACCCTAATTAGCCTCTTTTAATCTCTAGTTAATCTTTGTTTAATCTAGTTTACATAATCTTGTATTAAGTGGGTTCTTGAAGATTTCTCCAAGCTTGACATCCTTGGAGTTGATTTGGGTTCTTATTTATACAAGATTGCATCTTCTTCTTCCTCTTGTTGTTGGTATAATTTCTTATTCCTTGTTCTTTGTTTATTTACTCAAGTTTGAATCTTTACTTAGTGTTTATAGTTATTGTTCTTGTTCTTGATAATGGATGTTTGATTTTTCATGTTGTCTTCTCTTATTATTGTTAGTTTGTTCTTGATAATGAGTGAGTAGTCTCCTTGTGGTTTAGTAGGGGGATTAAGGGTAGATTATGGGTGATTAGGGTTTGATTAGGGGTAAAGGGCGAATCTTTGTTGTTAATCACATATTGGGCACTCTATGTGTTTGTTGATATGCTTGTGTGAGTAGTAGTGGCCATGCTTCCCATACTTGTGCTCATCTTCTCATTGTTTGTCTATTTTGTGGTTGTGTTGAGGTTAGTCTTAGACGCGAGAGCGCGAACTTACCTCGGTGTTGGTCTACGTAGCGAGAGCCCGGACCGACTCTAGCAATTAGGAGACACCTACACCCTTGACCACCCCAATTACCTTACTACACTTATGAACCCGACCTAACCCACTTCTTTTCATATTTGATTCAACTTCTTAGTTAGTCATCGGTTCTTTTAGTTTGCTTGTTAGTTTGATCTTTAGTTATTCCGTTTTAGCATTGTATTAGTCTAGTTCATTGTTAGCCTAGTCTTATCTCTTCCACCACCATAGTTTGCCAATTATTGCTTCCTTTGTGTTTGTTTGGTGATTTAGTCTCGTTTTTTAGGCCGACCTAGTCTAGACTTTATCATACCGTCTCCGTGGATATCGACCCTACTTGCCCTAGCTACCCACTAGGAATAGTCGGTTATTTATTGACGGCGGGACCCACGACAAATCCCACCATCACTTCCCCTTTAACAAGGTAGACTTCATCCTCGTCGCCAAAAGAGATCCCGTTCACTTGCAGGATAAATGGAGAAATAAGATGAGAGCAATCAATCACCTCCCCGGCAAAGATGGCATGGGAGCTAAAGGGGTTCTCCTTGTTACTCAGCTTATCTCCAGGCAGTGAGATTTTACCGCTCTCAATCAAGTCCTGGATCAAATGCTTTAGCTTCCAGCACTTTTCGGTATCATGCCCATTGCCTCGGTGGTATTGGCAATAAGATTGGGCATTGTAGTTCTTGGAGCGTCGCTCGACCGGAACTTCAGGAGTTGGGCCTATCGGTTGGATCAAGCCCTTCGAGGATAGCCTTTGTAAGGCATAGGTATAGGTGGTACCTATATCAGTGAAAACCCGAGGTGGGGTGTTCTTCTTGGACGGGGCATCTAGTAGATTAACCGCGTTGAAAATGCCGCGAGATGCAGCTTGGGGCTTAGTAGTGGAAGAGGAGGCCCCTTGGTATCCTTTGATAGAGGCCTTAGTAAGACCCTCTAGTCTCAGGTCGTCTTCAATTCTCATACCCATTTCAGTAAGGGTGGTGAAATTGGGTATGACAGCGTACCGGAGATGAACCCGGTAGGAGGGGAGGAGATTCTTGACGAAAGCCTCCACCAAAGTCTTTTCACTGGGCTTATCGACCAGTTTCACGCTATCGGCTCTCCAGCGTTGAAGGTACTTAGTAAAACCTTCTTTTGGCTATTGGGCCATAACCTCCAAGGACCGCATTGTGGTTTGGATCTCGGTGTTATCAGCATATGATGGTGGGATTTGTCGTGGGTCCCGCCGATCAATATAAAACCGACTATTCCTAGTGGGTAGCTAGGGCAAGTAGGGTCGAATCCACGGGGACGGTATTGTAAGGTCTAGACTAGGTCGGCCTAAAAACGAGACTAAGTCGCAAACAAACACAAAGAATTAATGATTGACAAACTAGGATAGGAGAAGAGGAGTGAACAAGACTAATAACAAATTAGCTATAACAAGGCTAAATGAAATAACTAAACACAAACTAAACAATGAACTAGAGAAATGATGACTAACTAAAAAGATGAAATCAAATATGAAAAGAAGTAGGTTAGGTCGGGTTCATAAGTGTAGTAGGGTAATTGGGGTGGTCAAGGGTGTAGGTGTCTCCTAATTGCTAGAGTCGGTCCGGGCTCTCGCTACTTAGACCGATGTCAAGGTGGGTTTGCTCTCTCGCATCTCGCATATAAATACTAACAGTATACAAGATTAACAGTATACCTCATAGATTTGTTATACGAGTATATCTTTAAAACTACCTCGATGATATATTTTTCCTTAAACTGTTGACTTTTCGAACCATCCTGAAAACCTCCTTCATTATCAAAACAACAAACCCATTATAAAACAAATAAAAATATTGTCATAAAATTATTAAGGGTTAATTATTACCAAATTTAATCAATCATAGTGCCTAATCATAGAACAACAGAAACAGAGAAACAAATTAGAGGACAATTTACTCATTCTAAATACAAAATCACAAATAACAAAATCGCCATTGCATATCTCCCACACATCTCCATTAATTAATTAATCATCATCATCATCATAAGAGTAATTAGAATTCAAGCAACGAAAATCATGAAATGCATATACAACCCCATAATTTAAAGGAAGAAGAGATAATGATTTCAAAAAAAAGATGGGAAATTAGAATGTTCCCAGATAAAAGCATGACCATCTATCAAGAAAAATATCAGATAAATGAAAATTTTGGTGGTTATACGAATGAAAAGTTAGAAAAATGGAGAAGCAGATTAGTTGGAAAAAGAAAAGGCCAAAAAAATGGAATCGTTAAAATGACTAACTTTATGAAGGAAGTATGTGGTGGATTGGGCGAGAAAATTGACTGATACACGAACAATAACATAACTATTACAAGCTTTACGGAACATAAAGCTACAGAACCTGAGATAGTTAGCAAGATGAATTTAGATTGATTCTTGTCTAACTCGGTCAATTGAACGAAGAAATTAATCAAAATCAAAATGAACAAGATATGAAGGTGGAGGGTGATGATGACTGTAATTACCTTAGATTATCAACAAATAACATGAACAACATTTTCACAGCAGTATGATTGAGGCTAGGAAAGAATCAAGAAGATGATAATCGGCCATGGAGGGAGAAGATGAAACAGTTAATTAATTAGGGTTAGAATAGGGAGTGAAAATGGGGTATGGGATACGGAGTATTGGGTTATACGGAGCACTTTACTAAATATGGGAGCGGTTTTGTAATTAATTAATAAAATAATAAAATATGAGGTAAAAAGGGTGGACGCTTATTGAAAGTGTAGAGCCTAAAGCGTCTAGATTATAAGGGTTTTGTTGTAGTGTAAGTCACAAACAAACACAAAGAATTAATGATTGACAAACTAGGATAGGAGAAGAGGAGTGAACAAGACTAATAACAAATTAGCTATAACAAGGCTAAATGAAATAACTAAACACAAACTAAACAATGAACTAGAGAAATGATGACTAACTAAGAAGATGAAATCAAATATGAAAAGAAGTAGGTTAGGTCGGGTTCATAAGTGTAGTAGGGTAATTGGGGTGGTCAAGGGTGTAGGTGTCTCCTAATTGCTAGAGTCGGTCCGGGCTCTCGCTACTTAGACCGATGTCAAGGTGGGTTTGCTCTCTCGCATCTAATCCCTAGTCCACACTCTTATGTCTAAGACTATTCTCAACATAATCACATACTAGACAAACAATGAGTAGAGGAAGACTAGCATGAGAAGCATGGCCACTACAACTCAAACAAGCATTTCAACAAACACATAGTGTGCCCAATATGTGACTAACAACAAAGATTCACCCTTTACCCCTAATCCAACCCTAATCACCCATATTCTACCCTTAATCCCCCTACTAAACCACAAGGAGACTACTCACTCATTATCAAGAATAAACTAACAATAGTAAGAGAAAACAACATCACCAAACCAAACATCCATTATCAAGAACAAGAACAATAACAATAAACACTAAGTAAAGATTCAAACTTGATTAAATAAACAAGAACTAGAGTAGAGAGGGTTATACCAACAACAAGATGATGAAAAAGATGTAAACTTGCAAAAATAAGAAACCCAAATCAACTCCAAGGTTGTCAAGCTTGGATGAATCTTCAAGTATCCTCTTAATACAAGATTAACTAAACTAGATTAACTAAGATTAACTAAGGATTAAAGAAAGATTAATCTCAAAGGATGAACTCTAAATCTAGGGTTTATAACTTGTAAAGAGGCTTAAGAGAGTCTAATGTAAGGTAAGATCCCTAAACAATACAAGAGGGGAGTATTTATAAGGTTACAAGAATGAGGGAGGATGAATTAAAGAGTCACGCGCAGCGGCACCATGGTCCCGACCGGGACGGTCTGGTCACGACCAGGACGGGTTGGTCCCGACCGGGACGGGTCCAAAGCAGTAGCTATGCAAAATGCGCACCTCATCCCGGACGGGATGAGGCCATACCCGTCGGGTATGAGTCTTGTAGGCCTCCAATATGATCTTTAAGGTTCCTCCTTGCTTCACATGGACTTCTCATCGACTCTCGGGTCTCGGGATCGAGTCTAAGAGGCTCGGGATCAGGTCCCAAGGTCTCGGGGTCGAATCCAAGGCATCGAGTGATCGTTCCTCCGCTTCGTTGGCTCCGAAAAGTGTATGTATTGAGTCGGAATCGCTCCAACTCTTCATGAATGGTCTCGAGAACCTGAAACGAACTAGAGGAAGCATAAGTAGCCCTTGAACCGCTCCCAAGGAGCGATTCCGCAAGGAAATTGGGACCAAAACACAGCAAAATAGGCACTACAAACTACACTTATCAACTCCCCCGCACTTAACCCTTACTCGCCCTCGAGTAAGCACAAACTAACTACTAAACTAGCCAAGTAGGTATTAGCGCACCCTACGCCCTATCACCTCACGCGAGTACACTTAGAGGGAAAAGTGCACTCCGCAAGGCAAGTGGGGTCTTGCGACAAAATTGTGGATGCAACCGGACACAAAACACATAAACAACAAACACACAAACAAACAAACAAAAATCGGTTGCACCCAAGAGAAAACAAATACCGCTTCCCTCAAACAAGCGGTGAAAGAAGCACCGGTTTAGGACTCAAGGCAAGTGACAACGTTCCCAAGCTAGCAATACAAATCAAGATGGACCAAACCCTAGTATTATGACGACAAAGCAACAAAAACGTTGGTAACTTACCTCGGTTCCTCCTAACCTTCTAAGAACGTACCACGGGACGATCGGCGGGATGGAAAAAGGATGAACCACGGTGTTAGTCGACACTGTAGGTAAGTGAGACCCCGCCCCCTTTAGCAATGAGCCAAGAGGGTCGTCCCATGTCCGAAACCGCCTAACTAGTCCAAGTAAAAAGGTGGAAATAATTGCAAAGTGAGGGAAGACCGACTTTCGTCGCTATCATCCTTCCTAGGGACTCGGTCCTTTGGTAGGCTCTTCACGGCAAAAGTCGGAAAAAGGCTAATTTTTTGTGGGGTTAAGATCTTCCTCCAGGCCCTGTTTCCCGTCTCGGAGCCAACATCCGAGATCAGCTTGGTCGGGTCAAACCTGTTGCTGCGGAGAATCAGGTTGACCAGATCTTCCTTTGGAGTCAGGGCCACGGTGTCTTCCCCGAAAAGTAGCCCCAGCACGGGCTCAGCATTGTCAGCTCCGTCGGACTGGATGAGGGAGAACACATCATCCGTAATGTAGTTGCAGTCTCGGGCCAATTGGGTCTCAAGGTGCGCAACATTGGGTTGGTACAGACCAACCTGAACAACCTCGAATACCGGTGTGACAATGTAGTCAGTCAACCGCGGGCTGTAAGTGCTCAAGTGGATACCCTTTATAATGTTGCAGGCCTTTTCGACTCCTGCTCGGACAACATTGCCCGGGGTGGCGGCATAGCCAAGGCCGAAGTGAGAGTCTTCGTCCTTAAGGACCTCAATGATTGTCCCAGCTGGAAGATCGGGTCGAGAAGTAGCCCCCGGTAAGTACCCTAGGTTCTGTAGCATCGTGTCGATGCTAGTTGTGAAGTAGGGCCTAAAAAGGTACTCTTCCTCGATCATCCCCACAAAGTCGAACCCCCAGAGGTCTGCGTGGCCCGTGGCATTGCAGCTAGCCACAGTCATTGGGGTTGCCTCTAAGGTAATAACGTTGTTGAGCAAAGGCAACTTGATCTTTCGGTGGAGGGTGGAGGATACCGCCCTGACCGCGTGAATCCACGGCCTTCCTAGGAGCAGGTTGAAGGATGAGGTGACATCGATCACCTGGAATTCCAGCTCCTTTTCTATTGGGCCCGTTATAACAGTCAGCTTTACGGCCCCATCTACCGACTTTGGGCTTCCATCAAATGCCTGGATGGTCTGAGCAGTCAGAATATAATCGGCCTCGGTGATCCCGAGGGCTTTGGCGGTTCTCAAGGGGAGGACATTCACAGCAGACCCATCATCAATTAGGGTCATCGGGAGGTATTTCCCTCGGCAGATCACCGTAATGTAGAGGGCCAGATTATGGGAGGCCCCGAACGGCGGTAGGTCGGCTTCAGAGAAAGTGATCATTAGGCCTACTTCCTTGGTTTTGCCCTTCAAGTGGGGCCGGATCGTGGTTACCTTTTCAGCAGGGGTAACCAAAGAATCGATCTTAACTTGATCGAGAGCCTTAGTGAGTTCTTCTCGATGTTCTTTTGAGCTAACTAGGAGTTGCCATATGGTAAGGTCAACTCGGGTCTTCTTCAGTTGCTTCACGAGAGCCGTTTAAGCAGTCGGCTCCTCAGGGGCGACTTCCGTTCCGAGTGGCTCGGTGACGGTTTTCGGGATATGGGTGTCCCTAGAGCTAGTGGCTTGATAGGGACGACCAAGGTGGTTACTGGCTAAGACTCGGGATTTGGTCTTTCGGATTTCCTCAGGGGTAATGGGGATAGCTTCGTTATAAGTGGAGTTTGTAGTGCCTAATTTGCGGTGTTTTGGTCCCTTTTTCCTTGCGGAATCGCTCCTTGGGAGCGGTTCATGGGCTACTTATGCTTCCTCTAGCTCGTTTCAGGTTCCCGAGACCATTCATGAAGAGTTGGAGCGATTCCGACTCAATACATACACTTTTCGGAGCCAATGAAGCGGAGGAACGATCACTCGATGCCTTGGATTCGACCCCGAGACCTTGGGACCCGATCCCGATCCCCTTAGACTCGATCCCGAGACCCGAGACCGACTCTAGTAATTAGGAGACACCTACACTCTTGACCACCCCAATTACCCTACGACACTTACGAACCCGACCTAACCCACTTCTTTTCATATTTGATTCAACTTCTTAGTTAGTCATCGGTTCTTTTAGTTTGCTTGTTATTTTGATCTTTAGTTATTCCGTTTTAGCATTGTATTAGTCTAGTTCATTGTGAGCCTAGTCTTATCTCTTCCACCACCATAGTTTGCCAATTATTGCTTCCTTTGTGTTTGTTTGGTGATTTAGTCTCGTTTTTTAGGCCGACCTAGTCTAGACTTTATCATACCGTCTCCGTGGATATCGACCCTACTTGCCCTAGCTAACCACTAGGAATAGTCGGTTATTTATTGACGGCGGGACCCACGGAAAGTCCCACCATCAATTTGGCGCCGTTGCCGGGGACGGTGCATTGTTTAGACTAGTTTGCTTATAGCTAGACTTAGTTATCCTTCTTTGTGCTCTTCTATTATCTCTTGTGCATATTCTCTAGATTCTTCTTCTTTCCTTAGTTTTATTTCTTCATTTTCTCTTTGTCTTTCGATTGTGTTTGTTTATTGTCATTGCCTAGTGCCCGAAAAGCACTAGGTGTTCTCACGTTTGCTCAAGTGTGTAGTGTATGCCTAGGAGGAGAGGCGAATTCTTTCTCTTCAATCCAGAGCCGGAAAGACTCTTTAGAGCCTTTCGCCAACGGACGATTGGCCGGGTTAGAATCTCTCAACCAAGCACTAGCAATACCATTGAAGAGCAAGCTCAAGGATCCGACTTTAACGAGTCACCTCGAGAGACGGCCGAAGGGATCTTCATAAAACCCTTTGGTTCATCTATCCATTCTTCTTCACCTAGTTCCCCGTCTAGTTCTACATCAACACCGTCTACACCATCTTCTCCCGCATATCCAATAATGCCGAAGTTTTCATCTCACTCTACATTTACGGAAGATATCTTGCTGGGACCGAATACTCTACCGGCCGCTTATGCCGAAAATTTTGTGGCCAAGACTCAATTCATCCAACTTGTGGAGAGAAATCAATTTAGTGGTTTGCCCACCGAAGACCCGCACCAACACATGGAGACTTTCTCCGATTATTGTGACGCTATTTCTCAAACCGGGGTTACTCAAGATCAAATACGTTGGGTATTATTTCCATTCTCATTAATTGGAAAAGCGAAGCAATGGATCAAGAGTCTCGGTAGGGCAACCATGGGCATCGATACTTGGAATAAACTTGCATTGGCATTCTACCAAAAGTTCTACCCTCCGGAGAAGACTAATTTGCTAAGGGCCTCCATCACCGGTTTCCAACAACGAGATGAAGAGAGCCTTTATGAAGCTTGGGAGAGGTTTAAATCTTTGGTTAGATCGTGCCCCCACCATGGACTTTCACAATGGTTTTTAGTCCAACAATTTTGGAACGGTCTTTATGAGGACTCAAGAACTATACTCAATATGGGCTCCAATGGTAGGTTAACCGAGGTCTATGATGACCAAACATGGGCAAGGATCGAGGAGATAATGGTTCATAATTCTCAATACTCAAGGCCTAGGAAGGCAAATCGAGGAGGTAGGCACGAGGTTGATGCTGTTACTCAATTAAGCATTGACCTTGGAGCTCAATTGAAGACCCACATGGAGAATATTGACAAGAAGCTCCAAGGCCACCTCGATCAAGTTCAAAGCATTAGTTCCTCCAACCAACACTCGATTAAAGAAGTGAATGCTTTGGGATTTGCACCTCCTTTGCCTTATTATGGGATGTGTGATACTTGTGGAATCGTTGGTCATGATCCTATGCATTGTCAAGGAAGCGTTGAGCAAGTGAACGCCTTTCAAACGTTCAAGCAAGGTGCCTCCTATTCTAATCAATACCAAGCTTCCAATCAAGTCCCTCAACAACAAACTCTACAACTTCGTCCCTATATTCTACCTCCCTTAAGGGACAACAACCAAGGTTATCAAGGCAATCCAAGGCCCTTCAACAACTTCAATCAAAATAACCAAGGTACCTTCCACAACAATAATCAAGGGTTCCAACAAGGGAACTTCATTCAAGGTTGTTTCCAAGGAAACCAAAACTTCCAAGGACAACAAAACCAAAACCAAGGGTATCAAAATCACAACCATGGCAACAATCAAGGTCTTAATCAAGGCAATTCTCATGGGTTCCAAGGGAACCGTCAACAACAAGCAACTCAAAGTCAACAACAACAAAGCAAGCCTAGGAGCCGATCTCCTACTCATGACTATGGCATTCCTCTAGCCATCACCGATACTCCGCATAATCCACAATCTCCACCACGAGACTTCAACGTTCAAAAATCTATGATGGATATGCATAAAAACCAAATGGAGATGGCAAGAAACCAACAAGAGTTCTATGCTTTTATTCAAAGGGATAACATGGCAAGAGATGCTCATACGAAGATGCTTGAGACCCAAATATCTCAACTTGCTTCGGGGAGCTCCTCAAGACAAAAGGGGCAACTACCTCCTCAAGGTGAAACACCAAAACTCGAGCGTGTAAATGCTATTACTACAAGGAGAGGTACATCTTATGACTCCCCTTCATTCCCTAGTGAGCAAGAACCAATGCAAGAACCAACAAAGAAAGTTTCATCTCCAATTCAAGGAAGCTTAAGCATGGAAGATCCAATGGAGGAGCAAGTCTTATGGGAGATCGAGAAACCCCAAGAAAACAAGCTTCCCCCTCTTCAAGGAAAAGACAAGGGTAAAGGAAAAGTGTCATGTGAGAAGTCCACCCCTATTGAGCAAAACAAGGTTCAAATCAAGTTGCCTTTCCCAACAAGGCAAATGAAGACTAAGATGGATGTCCAATTTGACAAGTTCCTAAACATTGTGAAGCAATTGGATGTGAGTGTCCCGTTCACCGAGTTACTTACCCAAATCCCGGCATATGGAAGATTCATGCGAGAAATCCTAGCTAGGAAGAGATCCATCGACAAGGAAGAGAATATTGCGTTCACAAGGGTGGTGAGCGAGCTTATTCAAGGTTCTACGCTTCCAAAGTTGAAGGATCCGGGTAGTTTCTCGATCCCTTGCACCATAGGCAACTAGAAGATCGAGAGGGCATTATGTGACTTGGGTGCGAGTGTGAGCATCATTCCTTATTCCATTTGTTGCCGACTCGGGATGAAGAAGCTAAAGCGCACTTCCGTTACACTCCAAATGGCCGATAGTTCATTCAACCGACCATTGGGGATACTAGAGGATGTGCCTGTGAGAATTGGGAAGTTCTTCATTCCGGTCGACTTCATTGTGCTCGACATGCCGGAGGATGCTATCACTCCCATTATCCTTGGGCGCCCATTTCTACACACCGCCAGTGCTATGATTGATGTGAAGAACGGTAGGATCACATTCGAGTTAGGCAAAGAAAAGATCGTTTTTTACCTCCAAAGCAACAATTCGCCGACTAATGATGAGTCTTGCAATATGATCCACACCACGAAAGACATTGATCTAGGGGTTGAGTTGGGACAAAGCTTGAAGAGCAATTCATATGAGCTTGAGGATGATGACTCCGAGATTGGGGAAGATGATTTCCCATGTCATGGGTTTGATGACAAGTTGAAAGGCAAGAAGCAAGATGAGCCTCCCTTGGGGCCGCATGAGGACAAGTGGACGTTTGGGTATATCCCGAAGGATCAAAAGTATAAGTTCAAGCCTTTGAACTTACTAGATCGGGACGCCCTGGGAACGTTGAGACAAGGTCATGGAGAGCCTTGGTATTTGGATGCTTATATTACTAGCTTGATTGAAGACTTTGCTAGGGCCTTCGATTTGTTTCTTCGTGCCCTCGATGGAGATGGAATGGGTTGTAGTATTGCTGAAAAAGATTGAAGAATGCACCATCCTTGGTTTGACGGAGTTCCAAAAGAACCGTCTCATTGTATATATCTCTTTCTCTTGTAATTTCTTTTAGTTTTGTGAAATTCTTAATTATTTGGATTGATTGATGAGCGATGTGAGGGAGGGAATTTGATGTTGTATTTGAGTTTATTGTGATAGGTGTGAAGTGAAAGTGTCTCCTAGGAAGGAAGGGTTAATGTTGGAGCTTGAATCGTGTGAAGGGGAGTCGGTTTTTGAAGCTTGGAACAAGCTTTTGGGAGCTATAGAGGGTTAGAAGACTCTTCCCGGCCGAGAAGAGTGCATCCCGACCGGGAAGGATGAGCCATCCCGACCGGGAAGGGTGTTATCCCGTCCGGGATGGGTGTAACAAAAGTTGGGTCTACTAGAGTGCCATCCCGACCGGGACGAGGTCTTCCCGACCGGGGCGGGCAGGTCTTCCCGACCGGGACCATCCATCCCGACCGGGATGGACCCCCTGTTCCTCCTTTGGCCTTTTCTTCGTCATTTGAGCCCACCCTACCACTTTATACCCCCTCCCAACCTCCCTACATGTCCTTACTCTCATTATATGACCCCCACACCTCACATACACATTTTCACCTCACTTTCTCTTCAGTTTACACCGGCTTTCACATCAAAACCCACCTCATTATACCTTTGTGCTCCAACCATGGATCCGTATCGCGATTGGAGAGGAATAACAATGACGACGACTAGCTAAGTGCCGATATTGACTTATGAGACGATGGAGCGAGTGAGTTGCTAACCGTATGGTACGACAACTATCCTTTCTTTTCCGTCTTTTATAGCTTGTTTGCCCTTGTTTGTTCCCCACCCCTTATACACTTTCGTGTCATGGTGGCCCTCGGGGCCTTGGTATTTGTTGCTCCCGACTCTCGATGACGTGACTACATCGAGAGTCATTTCAAAATCCAAATTTTACAAGATTTTCACCCTTTTTGGTAGAAATTAGTCGGATTTGGGCGGAATCCGGGCTACGTGACTTGATTCCACCTAGTCCTCCCCTCCCAATTTTCTTTTACTTCTTTCTTTTTATTTCTTCCCCATTTCCATATCTTTTCTTGTCTCGGCCCATGGTGACTTGACTACACCCCGGCCGGACACATTCTACCATTTTCTCCACTTTATTTTTGATTTTTAGCTTTATTTTCGTAGTTTCTTTTCTTTTCTTTTGTGCTCCCATGCACTACGGTCGAGCATGAGGACATTGCTCGGCTTAAGTGTGGGGGAGCGATATTCTATCATAGTTAGTTTTATTTTCTTAGTTTTTCGAAAAATCTTTAAAAATCCTAAAAGTTTGAAAAAGTTTCACAAAAATCAAAAAGATTTTCCTTTTGTGTGTTTTCCTTTTTATGTCGTTGTATCGTATATGTGTTTTGTTGTGCGTGTTTTGCCTCCCTTTTTCCTCTTAGGTCGCCTAATCGCCGCTAACTTTGGAAAGCTTTCAAGACATCCGGTAACGCCTTTATCCCTTTTTCCTCTTTACCCCTTATGATGTTCGAAGGAGATTTGTGATGTTGTGTGCTCAGGAGGAGCTTTGTAAAGTTTGGTGTTGGTTGGTGGCTTGTTTGGAAGCTAGGGGTGGTGTTTGTTCCCTTTGTTTGTTTGTTTTATTTTGTTTTTGTTTTGTTGCTTTTGCTTCTTCTTCTTTCGTTCTTTGTTGAGTCTTTGTTTTGTGGTGTGTACTTGTGTCTAGTGCATAAACGGTCTTCGAAAACCCGGTTTAGAGGCTAGTGTGCAAGTGTCTACTTTCCCCCTCTAGTGGTATAAATCGAGTCTTGGATTTTAGTCTAGTAGAATGACCCTAAATCAATGATTTCATTGGTCCTTTACCTTGAGTCCACCTAGCTTACTAGGGATTTACTACGGGATTTGCATTTTGACCACCCACGGTGTGAAAAGGCCTTGGTTGCCGAGTCCCGTCCCTTTGGTGACCTTGTTTGACATTGCTCGACTAGTCCAAGTTCTCCCCTTTTTGTGGGTTTGAAGGGAAGGGCCCGTCCCGACTTACCCATTCACCTACCTCCTACACATATTCACCAAATAAATTTGCAAGTTGTTGAAATCTCCCTTTCTTGTTGCAAAAAAAATGCCTACAATTCAAATCAAGCCAAAAGGGCAAAGAAAAGAAAAGGAAAGAAAGAAAAGATTGAAGAAAAAGAAAAGGCACAAAAAGAAAGCCAAAAAGAAAATAGAAAAGAAGAAAAAGAAATGGCATTGCAACACACAAAGCAAAAATGCAAAAGAAAAGAGAAAATGCCAAAAGAAAATCGTCTCACAAAAAGATCCTAACCCCACAAAAATAAGCCTTTTTCCGACTTTTGCCGTGAAGAGCCTACCAAAGGACCGAGTCCCTAGGAAGGATGATAGCGGTAAAGGTTGGTCTTCCCTCACTTTGCAATTATTTCCACCTTTTTAGTTGGACTAGTTAGGCGGTTTCGGACATAGGACGACCCTCTTGGCTCATTGCTAAAGGGGGCGGGGTCTCACTTACCTACAGTGTTGACTAACACCGTGGTTCATCCTTTTTCCATCCCGCCGATCGTCCCGTAGTACGTTCTTAGAAAGTTAGGAGGACCTAGGTAAGTTATCAACGTTTTTGTTGCTTTGTCGTCATACTATTAGGGTTTAGTTAATCTTGGTTTGTATTGCTAGCTTGGGAACGTTGTCACTTGCCTCGAGTCCTAAACCGGTGCTTCTTTCACCTCTTTTTAGAGGGAACCGGTATTTGTTTCTTTTTGGGTGCAACCTTTTGTGTGTTTGTTTGTATGTTTGTTTGTTTATGTGTTTTTGTGTCCGGTTGCATCCATAGTTTTGTCGCAAGACCTCACTTGCCTTGCGGAGAGCACTTATCCTCTAGGTGTTCTCGCATGAGTTGAAAGGGTGTAGGGTGCGCTAATACCCGCTCGGCTAGTTTAGTAGTTAGTTTGTGCTTACTCGAGGGTGAGTAAGGGTTAAGTGTGGGGGAGTTGATAAGTGTAGTTTGTAGTGCCTAATTTGCGGTGTTTTGGTCCCTTTTCCTTGCAGAATCGCTCCTTGGGAGCGTTTCATGGGCTACTTATGCTTCCTCTAGCTCGTTTCAGGTTCCCAAGACCATTCATGAAGAGTTGGAGTGATTCCGACTCAATACATACACTTTTCGGAGCCAACGAAGCGGAGGAACGATCACTCGATGCCTTGGATTCGACCCCGAGACCTTGGGACCCGATCCCGAGCCCCTTAGACTTGATCCCGAGACCCGAGACTCGATAAGAAGCCCATGTGAAGCAAGGAGGAACCTTAAAGATCATATTGGAGGCCTACAAGACTCATCCCCGACGGGAAGGAACTCATCCCGTCCGGGATGAGGTGCGCATTTAGCATAGGTTCTATTTTGGCTCCGTCCCGGGCGGGACCAATCCGTCCCGGGCGGGACCATTCTGTCGTGGGCGGGACCAACCCGTCCCGGCCGGGACGAGACCGCTGCAGCCGCACCTCTTCTTTTCTTCCTCCTTCATTCTTGTAACCCTATAAATACTCCTCCCTTGTAATGTTTAAAGACCGTACTTTTACCCTAGATTGTTTTAGGCCTCTCTTAAGAATTAAAAACCCTAATTAGCCTCTTTTAATCTCTAGTTAATCTTTGTTTAATCTAGTTTACATAATCTTGTATTAAGTGGGTTCTTGAAGATTTCTCCAAGCTTGACATCCTTGGAGTTGATTTGGGTTCTTATTTATACAAGATTGCATCTTCTTCTTCCTCTTGTTGTTGGTATAATTTCTTATTCCTTGTTCTTTGTTTATTTACTCAAGTTTGAATCTTTACTTAGTGTTTATAGTTATTGTTCTTGTTCTTGATAATGGATGTTTGATTTTTCATGTTGTCTTATCTTATTATTGTTAGTTTGTTCTTGATAATGAGTGAGTAGTCTCCTTGTGGTTTAGTAGGGGGATTAAGGGTAGATTATGGGTGATTAGGGTTTGATTAGGGGTAAAGGGCGAATCTTTGTTGTTAATCACATATTGGGCACTCTATGTGTTTGTTGATATGCTTGTGTGAGTAGTAGTGGCCATGCTTCCCATACTTGTGCTCATCTTCTCATTGTTTGTCTATTTTGTGGTTGTGTTGAGGTTAGTCTTAAACGCGAGAGCGCGAACTTACCTCGGTGTTGGTCTACGTAGCGAGAGCCCGGACCGACTCTAGCAATTAGGAGACACCTACACCCTTGACCACCCCAATTACCTTACTACACTTATGAACCCGACCTAACCCACTTCTTTTCATATTTGATTCAACTTCTTAGTTAGTCATCGGTTCTTTTAGTTTGCTTGTTAGTTTGATCTTTAGTTATTCCGTTTTAGCATTGTATTAGTCTAGTTCATTGTTAGCCTAGTCTTATCTCTTCCACCACCATAGTTTGCCAATTATTGCTTCCTTTGTGTTTGTTTGGTGATTTAGTCTCGTTTTTTAGGCCGACCTAGTCTAGACTTTATCATACCGTCTCCGTGGATATCGACCCTACTTGCCCTAGCTACCCACTAGGAATAGTCGGTTATTTATTGACGGCGGGACCCACGGCAAATCCCACCATCACTTCCCCTTTAACAAGGTAGACTTCATCCTCGTCGCCAAAAGAGATCCCGTTCACTTGCAGGATAAATGGAGAAATAAGATGAGAGCAATCAATCACCTCCCCGGCAAAGATGGCATGGGAGCTAAAGGGGTTCTCCTTGTTACTCAGCTTATCTCCAGGCAGTGAGATTTTACCGCTCTCAATCAAGTCCTGGATCAAATGCTTTAGCTTCCAGCACTTTTCGGTATCATGCCCATTGCCTCGGTGGTATTGGCAATAAGATTGGGCATTGTAGTTCTTGGAGCGTCGCTCGACCGGAACTTCAGGAGTTGGGCCTATCGGTTGGATCAAGCCCTTCGAGGATAGCCTTTGTAAGGCATAGGTATAGGTGGTACCTATATCAGTGAAAACCCGAGGTGGGGTGTTCTTCTTGGACGGGGCATCTAGTAGATTAACCGCGTTGAAAATGCCGCGAGATGCAGCTTGGGGCTTAGTAGTGGAAGAGGAGGCCCCTTGGTATCCTTTGATAGAGGCCTTAATAAGACCCTCTAGTCTCAGGTCGTCTTCAATTCTCATACCCATTTCAGTAAGGGTGGTGAAATTGGGTATGACAGCGTACCGGAGATGAACCCGGTAGGAGGGGAGGAGATTCTTGACGAAAGCCTCCACCAAAGTCTTTTCACTGGGCTTATCGACCAGTTTCACGCTATCGGCTCTCCAGCGTTGAAGGTACTTAGTAAAACCTTCTTTTGGCTATTGGGCCATAACCTCCAAGGACCGCATTGTGGTTTGGATCTCGGTGTTATCAGCATATGATGGTGGGATTTGTCGTGGGTCCCGCCGATCAATATAAAACCGACTATTCCTAGTGGGTAGCTAGGGCAAGTAGGGTCGAATCCACGGGGACGGTATTGTAAGGTCTAGACTAGGTCGGCCTAAAAACGAGACTAAGTCACAAACAAACACAAAGAATTAATGATTGACAAACTAGGATAGGAGAAGAGGAGTGAACAAGACTAATAACAAATTAGCTATAACAAGGCTAAATGAAATAACTAAACACAAACTAAACAATGAACTAGAGAAATGATGACTAACTAAGAAGATGAAATCAAATATGAAAAGAAGTAGGTTAGGTCGGGTTCATAAGTGTAGTAGGGTAATTGGGGTGGTCAAGGGTGTAGGTGTCTCCTAATTGCTAGAGTCGGTCCGGGCTCTCGCTACTTAGACCGATGTCAAGGTGGGTTTGCTCTCTCGCATCTAATCCCTAGTCCACACTCTTATGTCTAAGACTATTCTCAACATAATCACATACTAGAAAAACAATGAGTAGAGGAAGACTAGCATGAGAAGCATGGCCACTACAACTCAAACAAGCATTTCAACAAACACATAGTGTGCCCAATATGTGACTAACAACAAAGATTCACCCTTTACCCCTAATCCAACCCTAATCACCCATATTCTACCCTTAATCCCCCTACTAACCCACAAGGAGACTACTCACTCATTATCAAGAATAAACTAACAATAGTAAGAGAAAACAACATCACCAAACCAAACATCCATTATCAAGAACAAGAACAATAACAATAAACACTAAGTAAAGATTCAAACTTGATTAAATAAACAAGAACTAGAGTAGAGAGGGTTATACCAACAACAAGATGATGAAAAAGATGTAAACTTGCAAAAATAAGAAACCCAAATCAACTCCAAGGTTGTCAAGCTTGGATGAATCTTCAAGTATCCTCTTAATACAAGATTAACTAAACTAGATTAACTAAGATTAACTAAGGATTAAAGAAAGATTAATCTCAAAGGATGAACTCTAAATCTAGGGTTTATAACTTGTAAAGAGGCTTAAGAGAGTCTAAGGTAAGGTAAGATCCCTAAACAATACAAGAGGGGAGTATTTATAAGGTTACAAGAATGAGGGAGGATGAATTAAAGAGTCACGCGCAGCGGCACCATGGTCCCGACCGGGACGGTCTGGTCACGACCAGGACGGGTTGGTCCCGACCGGGACGGGTCCAAAACAGTAGCTATGCAAAATGCGCACCTCATCCCGGACGGGATGAGGCCATACCCGTCGGGGATGAGTCTTGTAGGCCTCCAATATGATCTTTAAGGTTCCTCCTTGCTTCACATGGACTTCTCATCGACTCTCGGGTCTCGGGATCGAGTCTAAGAGGCTCGGAATCAGGTCCCAAGGTCTCGGGGTCGAATCCAAGGCATCGAGTGATCGTTCCTCCGCTTCGTTGGCTCCGAAAAGTGTATGTATTGAGTCGGAATCGCTCCAACTCTTCATGAATGGTCTCGAGAACCTGAAACGAACTAGAGGAAGCATAAGTAGCCCTTGAACCGCTCCCAAGGAGCGATTCCGCAAGGAAATTGGGACCAAAACACAGCAAAATAGGCACTACAAACTACACTTATCAACTCCCCCGCACTTAACCCTTACTCGCCCTCGAGTAAGCACAAACTAACTACTAAACTAGCCAAGTAGGTATTAGCGCACCCTACGCCCTATCACCTCACGCGAGTACACTTAGAGGGAAAAGTGCACTCCGCAAGGCAAGTGGGGTCTTGCGACAAAATTGTGGATGCAACCGGACACAAAACACATAAACAACAAACACACAAACAAACAAACAAAAATCGGTTGCACCCAAGAGAAAACAAATACCGCTTCCCTCAAACAAGCGGTGAAAGAAGCACCGGTTTAGGACTCAAGGCAAGTGACAACGTTCCCAAGCTAGCAATACAAATCAAGATGGACCAAACCCTAGTATTATGACGACAAAGCAACAAAAACGTTGGTAACTTACCTCGGTTCCTCCTAACCTTCTAAGAACGTACCACGGGACGATCGGCGGGATGGAAAAAGGATGAACCACGGTGTTAGTCGACACTGTAGGTAAGTGAGACCCCGCCCCCTTTAGCAATGAGCCAAGAGGGTCGTCCCATGTCCGAAACCGCCTAACTAGTCCAAGTAAAAAGGTGGAAATAATTGCAAAGTGAGGGAAGACCGACTTTCGCCGCTATCATCCTTCCTAGGGACTCGGTCCTTTGGTAGGCTCTTCACGGCAAAAGTCGGAAAAAGGCTAATTTTTGTGGGGTTAAGATCTTTTTGTGAGACGATTTTCTTTTGGCATTTTCTCTTTTCTTTTTGCATATTTGCTTTGTGTGTTGTCATGTCATTTCTTTTTCTTCTTTTCTATTTTCTTTTTGGCTTTTGTGCCTTTTCTTTTTCTTCATTCTTTTCTTTCTTTCATTTTCTTTCATTTTCTTTTTTTTGCCCTTTTGGCTTGATTTGGCTTTTTGGCCTTTCTTTGTGTAACAAGAAAGAGAGAACTCAAGAAATTGCAATTTATTGTGTGGATATGTGTAGGAGGTAGGTAAATGGGTAAGTCGGGAGTCGCGATCCCTCTTCAAACCCACAAAAAATGGAGAAAACTTGGACTAGTCAAACAATTCCGAACAAGGTCACCTAAGGGACGGGACTCGGCAACCAAGGCCTTTTCACACCGTGGGGGGTCAAAATGGTCAAAATGCAAATCCCGTAGTAAATCCCTAGTAAGCTAGGTGGACTCAAGGTAAAGGACCAACGAAATCATTGATTTAGGGTCATTCTACTAGACTAAAGTCCAAGACTCGATTTATACTACTAGGAAGGGAAAGTAAACACTCGCACACTAGCCTCTAAACCGGGTTTTTGAAAACCTATTTACACACAAGACACAACTACACAACACAAAACAAAGACGCGACGAGAACAAAAGAAAAGGAGACAAAAGGCCGCAAAACAAAAACAAAACAAAACAAACACATAAACAACACAAACACCACCCCGAGCTTCCAAACAAGCCACCAACCAACACCAAACTTTACAAAGCTCCTCCCGAGCACACAACATCACAAATCTCCTCCGAACATCACAAGAGGTAAAGAGGAAGAAGGGATAAGGTGTTACCGGATGTCTTGAAAGCTTTCCAAAGTTAGCGGCGATTAGGCAACCTAAGAAGAAAAAGGGAGGCAAAACACGCACAACAAAACACATATACGATACAACGACATAAAAAGGAAAACACACAAAAGGAAAATCTTTTTGATTTTTGTGAAAAAATTTCAAATTTTTAGGGTTTTTAAAGATTTTTTCGAAAAACAAAGAAAATAAAACTAATTATGATAGAATATCGCTCCCCCACACTTAAGCCGAGCAATGTCCTCATGCTCGACCGTAGTGCATGGGAGCACAAAAGAAAAGAAAAGAAACTACGAAAATAAAGCAAAAAAATCAAAAAAAAAGTGGAGAAAATGGTAGAATGTGTCCGGCCGGGGTGTAGTCAAGTCACCATGGGCCGAGACAAGAAAAGATTTGGATGGGGGAAGAAATAAAAAGAAAGAAATAAAAGGGAATGGGAGGGGAGGAGGTGTGATCAAGTCACCTAGCCCGGATTCCGCCCAATCAGACTAATTCCTACAAAAGGGTGAAAATCTTGTAAACTTGGATTTTGAAATGACTCTCGATGTAGTCACATCATCGAGAGTCGGGAGCAACAAATACCAAGGCCCCGAGGGCCACCATGACACGAAAGTGTATAAGGGGAGGGGAACAAACAAGGGCAAACAAGCAATAAAAAACGGAAAAGAGAGGATAGTTGCCGTACCATACGGTTAGCAACTCACTCGCTCCATCGTCTCATAAGTCAATATCGGCACGTAGCTAGTCGTCGTCGTTGTTATTCCTTCCCAATCGCGATACGATTCCATGGTTGGGGCACAAAGGTAAAAATGAGGTGGGTTTTGATGTGAAAGTCGGTTTAAAGTGAAGAGAAAGTGAGGTG
Organism: Agrostemma githago; assembly: GCA_958450325.1. Lineage (NCBI taxonomy): Eukaryota > Viridiplantae > Streptophyta > Magnoliopsida > Caryophyllales > Caryophyllaceae > Agrostemma > Agrostemma githago. The sequence goes on from OY288244.1 coordinate 43,853,966, forward strand.
AAAATGGTATATGAGGTGTAGGGGTCATATAATGAGAGTAAGGACATGTAGGGAGGTTGGGAGGGGGTATAAAGTGGTAGGGTGGGCTCAAACGACGAAGAAAAGGCCAAAGGAGGAACAGGGGGTCCTTCCCGGCCGGGATGGGTGGTCCCGGTCGGGATGACCTGCTCGTCCCGGTCGAGAAGCCTTCGTCCCGGTCGGGATGGCACTCCAGTAGCCCCAACTTTTGTCACACTCATCCCGGACGGGATGACACCCTTCCCGGTCGGGATGGCTCATCCTTCCCGGTCAGGATGCATTCTTCTCGGCCGGGAAGAGTCTCCTAACCTTCTATATCTCCCAAAAGCTCGTTCCAAGCTTCAAAAACCGACTCCCATTCACACGATTCAAGCTTCAACAATGACCACTCCTCTCTAGGAATCATCTTCACTTCACCTATCAAACAAAACTCACATACACATCAAATTCCCTCCCTCACATCGCTCATCAATAATCCAAATAATCAAGAAATTCACAAAACCAAACAAACTACAAGAGAAAGAGATATATACAAAGGGACGATTCTTGTGGAACTCCGTCAAACCAACGATGGTGTATTCTTCAATCTTTTTCAACAACAACAATGACTAGTTCCATCTCCATCAAGGGCACGAAGAAACAAGTCGAAGGCCCTAGCAAAGTCTTCAATCAAGCTAGTAATATATGCATCCAAATACCAAGGCTCTTCATAACATTGTCTTAACGTTCCCGGGGCGTCCCGATCTGGTAAGTTCAAAGGCTTGAACTTATAATTTTGATCCTTCGGGATATACCCAAACGTCCATCGATCCTCATGTGGCCCCAAGGGAGGCTCATCTTCCTTCTTGCCTTTCAACTCGTCATCAAACCCATGATGTGGGCACTCATCCTCTCCAATCTCGGAGTCATCATCCTCAAGTTCACAAGAGTTTTTCTTCAAGCTTTGTCCCGACTTTCCCCCTAGATCAATGTCTTTCGTGGCGTGGATCATATTGCAAGACTCATTATTAGTAGGCGAAGTGTTGCCTTGGAGGTCAAACACTAGCTTCTTTTCGCCTAACTCGAAGGTGATCCTACCATTCTTCACATCGATCATAGCACCAGCGGTGTGTAGAAATGGGCGCCCAAGGATAATGGGAGTTATAGCATCTTTCCGCATGTCGAGTACAAGAAAGTCGACCGGAATGAAGAACTTCCCGATTCTAATTGGCACATCTTCCAACATCCCCAAAGGTCGGTTGAGGGAGCTATCGGCCATTTGGAGTGTAATGGAAGTACTTTTAAGCTCCTTCATCCCAAGTTGGCAACAAATAGAATAAGGAATGATGCTCACACTCGCACCCAAATCACATAACGCCCTCTCGATCTTATAGTTGCCTATGGTGCAAGGGATCGAGAAACTACCCGGATCCTTCAACTTTGGAAGCGTAGAACCTTGAATAAGCTCGCTCACCACCCTTGTGAACGCAATAGTCTCTTCCTTGTCGATGGATCTCTTCCTAGTTAGGATTTCTCGCATGAATCTTCCATATGCCAGGATTTGGGTAAGTAACTCGGTGAATGGGACACTCACATCCAACTTCTTCACAATATTAAGGAACTTGTCATATTGGCTATCCACCTTGGTCTTCATTAGCCTTGTCGGGAAAGACAACTTGATTTGGATCTTGTTTTGCTCAATACGGGTGAACTCTTCAAATGACACTTTCCTTTTACCCTTGTCTTTTCCTTGAAGTGGGGAAGCTCGTCTTCTTGGGGTTTCTCAATCTCCCATAAGACTTGCTCCTCTATAGGAGTTCCCAAGCTTTGGTCTTCTTGAATTGGAGGCACAAATTCTCTTGTTGGTTCCTGCTCATTCGGGGGTGGGGGAGGGTTATAAGATGAACCTCTCCTCGTGGTAATGGCATTAACATGCTCAAATTTCGGTGTTTCTCCTTGAGGAGGTAATAGCCCCTTTTGCCTTGAAGAGCTACCCGAAGCAAGTTGAGCTATTTGGGTCTCAAGCATCTTCGTATGAGCATCTCTCGCCATGTTGTCCCTTTGAATAAAAGCATAGAACTCTTGTTGGTTTTTTGACATCTCCATTTGACCCATTTGCATCTCCAACATAGATTTTTGAATGTCAAAATCACGAGGTGGAGATTGTGGATTGTGCGGAGTATCGGTGATGGCTAGAGGAATGCCATAGTCATGAGTAGGAGATCGGCTCCTAGGCTTGCTTTGTTGTTGTTGATGGTTCCCTTGGAACCCATGAGAATTGCCTTGATTAAGGCCTTGATTGTTGCCATTGTTGTGATTTTGATAACCTTGGTTGTGGTTTTGTTGTCTTTGAAAGTTTTGGTTTCCTTGGAAACCACCTTGATTGAAGTTCCCTTGTTGGAACCCTTGATTGTTGTTGTGGGAAGTACCTTGGTTATTTTGCTTGAAATTGTTGAAGGGCCTTGAGTTGCCTTGATAACCTTGGTTGTTGTCCCTTAAGGGAGGTGGAACATAGGGACGAGGTTTCATAGCTTGTTGTTGAGGGACTTGATTGGAAGCTTGGTATTGATTGGAATAGGAGGCACCTTGCTTGAACGCTTGAAAGGCGTTCACTTGCTCAACGCTTCCTTGACAATGCATAGGATCATGACCAACGACTCCACAAGTATAACACATCCCATAATAAGGCAAAGGAGGTGCAAATCCCAAAGCATTCACTTCTTGAATTGAGTGTTGGTGGAAGAAACTAGTGCCTTGGACTTGGTTGAGGTGGGTTTGGAGCTTCTTGTCAATGGTCTCCATGTGTGTTTTCAATTGAGCTCCAAGGTCAATGCTTAATTGAGTAATAGCATCAACCTCGTGCCTACCTCCTCGATTTGCCTTCCTAGGCCTTGAGTATTGAGAATTATGAACCGCCATCTCCTCGATTCTTGCCCATGTTTGGTCATCATCGACCTCGGTGAACCTACCATTGGAGCCCATATTGAGTATAGTTCTTGAGTCCTCATAAAGACCGTTCCAAAATTGTTGGACCAAAAACCATTGTGAAAGTCCATGATGGGGGCACGATCTAACCAAAGATTTAAACCTCTCCCAAGCTTCATAAAGGCTCTCTTCATCCCGTTGTTGGAAACCGGTGATGGAGGCCCTTAGCAAGTTAGTCTTCTCCGGAGGGTAGAACTTTTGGTAGAATGCCAATGCAAGTTTCTTCCAAGTATCGATGCCCATGGTTGCCCTCTCGAGACTCTTGATCCATTGCTTCGCTTTTCCAAGTAATGAGAATGGAAATAATACCCATCGGATTTGATCTTGAGTAACTCCGGGTTGAGAAATAGCGTCACAATAATCGGAGAAAGTCTCCATGTGTTGGTGCGGGTCTTCGGTGGGCAAACCACTAAATTGGTTTCTCTCCACAAGTTGGATGAATTGAGTCTTGGCCACAAAATTTCGGGCATAAGCGGCCGGTAGAGCATTCGGTCCCGGCAAGACATCTTCCGTAAATGTAGAGTGAGACGAAAACTTCGGCATAATTAGATGTAAGGGAGATGGTGGTGAAGACGGAGTTGAAGTAGATGTAGAGGGGGAACTAGGACTAGAATATCCAAAGGGATTGGTGAAATTACCTTCGGCCGTCTCTCGAGATGCTTCCTCAAAATCGTTTCCTTGAGCTTGCTCTTGATGAGTATTGCTTGCGCTTGGTTGAGAGATTCTAACCCGGCCAATCGTCCGTTGGCGAAAGGCTCTAAAGAGTCTTTCCGGCTCTGGATTGAAGAGAAAGAATTCACCTCCCCGCCTAGGCATACACTACGCACTAGAACAAACGTGAGAACACCTAGTGCTTTATGGGTACTAGGTAACGACAATAAACAAGCACAATCGAAAGACAAAGAGAAAAGAAGGAGAAATAAAACTAATGAAACAAGAAAAATCTACAGAATATGCACAAGAGATGATAGAAGAGCAAAAAGAAGGGTAACTAAGTCTATCTATAAGCAAACTAAGTCTAAACAATGCACCGTCCCCGGCAACGGCGCCAAATTGATGGTGTGATTTGTCGTGGGTCCCGCCAATCAATATAAAACCGACTATTCCTAGTGGGTAGCTAGGGCAAGTAGGGTCGAATCCACGGGGACGGTATTGTAAGGTCTAGACTAGGTCGGCCTAAAAACGAGACTAAGTCACAAACAAACACAAAGAATTAATGATTGACAAACTAGGATAGGAGAAGAGGACTGAACAAGACTAATAACAAATTAGCTATAACAAGGCTAAATCAAATAACTAAACACAAACTAGACAATGAACTAGAGAAATGATGACTAACTAAGAAGATGAAATCAAATATGAAAAGAAGTGGGTTAGGTCGGGTTCATAAGTGTAGTAGGGTAATTGGGGTGGTCAAGGGTGTAGGTGTCTCCTAATTGCTAGAGTCGGTCCGGGCTCTCGCTACTTAGACCGATGTCAAGGTGGGTTCGCGCTCTCGCGTCTAAACCCTAGTCCACACTCTTATGTCTAAGACTATTCTCAACATAATCACATACTAGACAAACAATGAGTAGAGGAAGACTAGCATGAGAAGCATGGCTACTACAACTCAAACAAGCATTTCAACAAACACATAGTGTCCCCAATATGTGACTAACAACAAAGATTCACCCTTTACCCCTAATCAAATCCTAATCACCCATATTCTACCCTTAATCCCCCTACTAACCCACAAGGAGACTACTCACTCATTATCAAGAATAAACTAACAATAGTAAGAGAAAACAACATCACCAAACCAAACATCCATTATCAAGAACAAGAACAATAACAATAAACACTAAGTAAAGATTCAAACTTGATTAAATAAACAAGAACAAGAGTAGAGAGGGTTATACCAACAACAAGATGATGAAAAAGATGTAAACTTGCATAAATAAGAAACCCAAATCAACTCTAAGGTTGTCAAGCTTGGATGAATCTTCAAGTATCCTCTTAATACAAGATTAACTAAACTAGATTAGCAAAGATTAACTAAGGATTAAAGAAAGATTAATCTCAAAGGATGAACTCTAAATCTAGGGTTTATAACTTGTAAAGAGGCTTAAGAGAGTCTAATGTAAGGTAAGATCCCTAAACAATACAAGAGGGGAGTATTTATAAGGTTACAAGAATGAGGGAGGATGAATTAAAGAGTCACGCGCAGCAGCACCATGGTCCCGACCGGTACGGTCTGATCCCGACCGAGACGGGTTGGTCCCGACTGGGACGGGTCCAAAACAGCAGCTATGCAAAATGCGCACCTCATCCCGGACGGGATGAGGCCATACCCGTCGGGGATGAGTCTTGTAGGCCTCCAATATGATCTTTAAGGTTCCTCCTTGCTTCACATGGACTTCTCATCGACTCTCGGGTCTCGGGATCAAGTCTAAGGGGCTCGGGATCGGGTCCCAAGGTCTCGGGGTCGAATCCAAGGGATCGAGTGATCGTTCCTCCGCTTCGTTGGCTCCGAAAAGTGTATGTATTGAGTCGGAATCGCTCCAACTCTTCATGAATGGTCTCGGAAACCTGAAACGAGCTAGAGGAAGCATAAGTAGCCCATGAACCGCTCCCAAGGAGCGATTCTGAAAGGAAATTGGGACCAAAACACAGCAAAATAGGCACTTCAAACTACACTTATCAGCATAGTTCCGAACAAACTCCGTGGCCACATCATCCCAAGTATGGTATTTTTTCGGGTGTAGCCTATGGTACCAAGCCCGTGGGTGCTTCTCAAGGGATGCAGCAAAAAGATTCTTGAACATCGAAGAATCTACCCCTTTGATACCCATGAATTCTTTGAAGACCCGTACATGTAGTAACGGGTCTTCGGTCCCCTCAAACATTGGTAGGCCCGTGAGATTCAGGTTCGCGGGGTGCTTGTCACTCACCGGGGAGTACTCACGGCTATTCTCCCGATGGATATTGTTACTCCCAGCCAAATGGACTTGTTCCTCTAGTCGGCGCACCGGGCTAACTATTTCAGCTAGAGGCCCAGTAGCCTCGGCATTAGGAGTCCTTTGCTCCACTGCTGCCATACGAGCAACGATAGCCACTTGACCGGCCCTCATTTCTGTCAGTTGGGCATCAATGTTGGTTTGTTTGTCAGCCATTGCATCCACGGAGGCCTTCAGATTGTTCAGAGCTGCTTCCATTTTGCGGCTGTGTCTGGTGGATGGTGGCCTGTTTGTAAGAACACCGCGCAATCAGAAACCGAACCCCGATCTTGGAATCATAAAACAAGTACATCCCGAGCGACAAAAAGAGAAGGACTAAAGACTCGAGAAGGACACCTAGACGGATGACTCGTGGGTGGTATGACTTCCTTAGGACTTTGGCTTTCTGGGCCTAATTCCGTTCGAAGGAAGGTCCACGTGAGACTTTTCCCCAGACTTTTGACTCGAGTGTACAGACGGACTTTCCCTTGTAGGGGTATGCCCTACGCGGGTTGGTCGTGCCTTGACAAATAAGGCGGACTCGGAAAAAGGGGAAACTCGTGATGTAAGATTGACAGAGTTTCGACTCTATAAACCTTCGACATACTATGCAAAGACCCGACACACGGATAATCGGTAGGTCCTATAATAAGGAAGATTTGTTTGGAAAGTCGGATGTTTGAAATTTGGAAATTTAAATATAGAATGAGCGAATTTCCGAAAGTTTGAAAACCGAAAACGGAATTTCGAAAAACGAGATTAGAATTTTGAAAATTCAGAAAATCGAGATAGTGTTGGAAATTCGATAGTCAAAACGGACAGCATGCCGGCTAAAGAAAAGGATATTTTGAGTCAAATCGTTAATCCTAAATTAGTGCGGCATTCCGAATTTTGAAAATTGGATATTTTTTGAAAAGTCGGGTCCCGAAACGGAGAGTATTTCTAGTTTTTCAAAATTTAGTGTTTTTGGAAAGATGCTTTTTTTGAAGTGACGGTTTTTTTGAAAAATGACACGGAAACCAAGTAGCACGTAGTCAAACAAGCATTATAACGACGCTTATGTATGCTTTACACTAAGTCTCGGTCGGTCGAAATAGGGTCTATAACAACAACGATGGCTCTCTCGTAAATCAGGACGGACTCCCTAAGCCGAGTTGGTCTTAGGACATGCTGCAAAACCCATATGAGTTCGGCCATAGAAGTCTTTAGCTCACCCATTTAGGAATGCACCGCGGTATAGTGGGACGTCGGTCACAAATAACCGGCCCGGGCAAAAATCGGTTATGCATGAATCATTAAACTAATGCGCGCACACTAATATACGAATGATTTCTCTTCGAGTCTCACCCTAGGGACCCCGATGACGTGTGGTACATCAGGTATCCCCAGCAGAGTCGCCAAATTGTGGACATGACGTAGGTCCACCTCGACGCAGCCACGCGCGGGTTTGGGTAGGCGAATGAATCTCGTGGTAAGATTGAACTCGGGTTCGAAATTTAAGTCAAAGTTGGAGTCACCACCGAATTTTATGGGAATTCGGAACCGTTCGAGCCCACTCTATGTCGTCATGGGCCGTACACAAAGTACAGCCCTTTTCGATTTTAGAGTTTATGGAACTCGTCCCTTTGCATTGCGATGCCGATACCGTCTCTACCGGTTATCGTGTATAGAATGACTCTCGTGCGCCAACGGTTTCGGGCATCTGGAAACTGAGGTTCTAAGTAAGGGGTGAGGGTACGTGTTGGGAAGCCCACTAAGGACACCCAACCCTGCCCGCACTTAGCGGCCTCTACTAAGACATCGTTCGTGCTCGTGTACGCGCGCTAGTAAAATGACTAAATGATATGCAAACAACGTTTTCGGCTAAGCATGCGAATTAAATGTGAGCTACGATATTTAATGCATCTAAATTATTGTCGGAGTAGTTTAGCATGCGAGGTTCATTTATAAAACGATAAGCATCAAAATAAACAAAGCTCATAAATACGTACAAAATACACGGGCGGAAATACAACCCGGGCAATACAAAATAACGATCAATAAAAAAAACAGCGTAAACGGAAAGTATAGAAAAAAACCATAAATAATAACTTGAAACGGACCCGTATACAATAAATGCAAACTAGACCGTAAGTTGTGCACATGGACGAACTCCGATTAAATATACATCATGTTGTTTATTAAACGAAGGACGTAGATATGGGACCTAGACGTGGTGCTAGCCCGATCCCGAATCTCGATGCCTTGTCCCGACTTATCACATCGAAAAAATTGGCGTCTAAATTAGTCATGTATCGGATACGACTAAAGAGTCGTCGACACAAGACTAATAGTGAAAGACAATCGATCAAAGTCGTTTAAGTGAAATGATATGCATGAGTTTTGAAAATGTAATCATTTGATTGACTTTGCACGTGACGACTAAGTCGTAAAAAAAATGACGAGGCTCGGATGATGAAATATAGCCCTCGACTTGTTGGGCTAAAGGACCCACTCGATCGAGTCATGGCCTGGACTCGATCGAGTGTGCCTTCGAGGTGGCTACTGCCCGATTTTTGGGATGCTACTCGATCGAGTGGCCTATGGCACTCGATCGAGTGCTCCCTGTACGAGTTATAACTCGTTTCGGAAAAGGTGGCTACTCCGATTATTTATTCAAAATCGATGGTTGGCCGAGTTAAATAGAAATATGGCATGATTTAAATTTAACTCGGTTTTAGGTGTTATAATCGTGTAATATACGATTATAATACCGTCATCGGAAATTTATGGAAAGTGTTATTATTGGACTAAAAATTTTATTAGTGACGAAATGGTGCCCCTCCGCGTCACAACATCGAAACTAATCCTAACGGATTATGTGATGTTGATTTTCGCATCAACGGATTCCGTGCTTATCTTAGAAATGGAATCGTACGCGTTCAACTACGAATGACCACGATCACGTTACGCCCTTGAGTACATTGGGGCGGCGCTCCTCGAAAGGGTGTCACCTCCGTCGTGGCTCGTAGAGGGATTAAATGGACTTGAGGTGGTCGTCGTAGTCAAACGTGTTCGAATCCGAGTTTTAATACTATATACGTATACGCGGTATATAAACGTTAAATGTTAGAATGCGAAAGAATAAAAAGTTAGTAACAAAAATTAAAAAGTTAGTATACGGTAATCAAACATTAGTGTTAGTATACTAATACGATTATAATATAAAGAATAAAAATGTATAATATAAATAGAGATAGTAAAGACTGAGACGGGGTTGATGACACCCTCAACATACATGCTTAGAATGGCCTCGGCAATGGACTCGTAATAGTGACGAGAACGCGGGAGTATCGAGGATATATGTAAAGTTATGGTGCGTGTGTATGGATGGTTTTGTCGGTTTTTCGAGGGACAATGACTCAGTTTTTTGCTTAGTGTTGCTTAGGGTTGTTGTGTAGAGAGGATGTGGGACTTAGGTAGAAAATGTAGGGTTTTTTAGCATTGGCCAAAACTTGAAAATGAAGAGCACAAGGAGGGGTATTTATAGAGTTTACCCCTCAACCTAGGGTCACTCGATCGAGTGGCCCTAGTGCACTCGATCGAGTGCCCTAAAAAAGAGGTTTGTTGCATTTTTGTGGCTCCACTCGATCGAGTGAGGTCAATCCACTTGATCGAGTGGATAGGGTTGGCGAGCCATTTTAGGAAATGGTTGACTTTTTCGATTTTTTGAAAATTGTGTTTGGGCGCCAGTTTCTAGAAGCGGACATGGCTGATTTTTAGGACGGATTCGTCTTTGACCGGGTTTTGACCCGGTCGTCAAAAGACGGTTTTTATTTTTGGTGACGGTTTTGGCCCAAATTAGTCTCATTTTACTCGGAATGACCCACTAGGCCTGAATTTGAGGTTGGTTTTGAGAGATTTGTACTCCGCTAAAAGTCCATGTCGGATATTATTGATTCCGAGCTCATATTCGAGTATACTAAGTCACGTTTGCGTCCGATCATCATCGGGTGTTTTGTCGGGGACCGCTATCGACGCTAGTAGGCAAAATGCGGGTGTCTACAAACTCGACTATCGATTTGTTCAGTTTTAGTTGTTTTATGTTTTGAATTCCGTGTTAGGCGATTTAGCATGCGATTATAAGGTCTTTAAAGCGATAAATCATACGAAAAACTGTAAATGCGAATGTAAGTAAATCACATTGTGAGGAGTTGCCCCCTCGGAGTATACACTAAACGAGACTCGATGCATAGATAGTTTGAGAACGGATCTCGGAATTACTCGGATCTATTTACTGTATTTTAGTATTTGCGGTTGAAGTTGGGACGTTACGTGTTTTAGTAGATGTTTGTGGACCTAGTGTCCACATCTAGTGTTATCGTAGTGCATAATAAAGGAAAGTGCAAATACGGAAAGTTTTGTTTAGATGCCAACCTAGTGACGACTCGGTTTCAACAGGCGGATAGCTTGACCAGTGTCTCCGGCAGAGCTCCGTTACCGTTTGCCCCTCCTGCGGCTACTCCGGCAGAGCTTCGTTACTATGGACTAGTTCTGCGGCTAATCCGTCAGAGCTTCGCTATTAGATTTGAGCTAGTCGATCACAGGCACCTCGGTATTGAGTGGGGTGCTCGAAGGTCAGGAGTAGCATCGATGTCGCTTTTATCGGAACTACGATCGAGTGGATTGTTTGCCTCGGGTGTCGGAGTGCGAGCCCTTAGCGAGAGTGTTAGAGGGGGAAGAGAAGATGAGAAATTGTGTGTCGAATGAATGAGGCGGAGGGGAGTATTTATAGGTGTTTTCGGCCCTCATCGCCCATATGGACGCCTGAACTGGGGCGCACCAAGACTCAGGCGCCTGGGCTAAGGCGCGTGAGGTGGGGCGGTCGGGATTTCGAAGATACGATTTTGATACTTTCCAAAACCGAGAGGGTGGAGGATAATATAATACTTGGGGATTAAGGCTCCCGCGGCTTGACCTAGCGCCGTGAACATTAGTGGGCCTCGGGTGTGCATCCCGAGGTTTGCTTGGCGCGGTGCTGACTCGGTTTAAGTTTCGGGACTGACTCGGGGGTCCCGGTGTCGGAATTGACTCTAATTAGTGTCTATGCAACCGTAACGACACGACTAAGGCTGCCATCATGTTAGTTTTAATTTTTCCGAGTAATTATTTGATCCGTTCTTTAGAAAACTACCTAAAACATCGCGAACCCGCGTCGCGTTGCAGTCCTATTGTCATCGGGTGTTTGTCGGGCACCTCTGCAGCCACCAGGTCCAATTCTAGGTGTCTATAGAAGCCCCCACTTTGACTGAGGCTTGGACAAGGCGAAAGTCAAAGTATAGCCGTCCAGGTCAATAGAAGATTACGACCTGGTGGCTGTCCGGTCGTGTCGTTTTAAGTCAAGTGGACTACGTGTTGAGGCTCGCCAGCCATAGCTTAGAAACCATACCTAACGTCTTCGCTTGCGGTTGATTGCTTGGGCTCGGGCCGTTGCTTGATATCTCCTTCTTGTTTCTTTATGCACGCACACTTGGCCTCTTGGATTGTTTAAAAGTTCTTTTAATTTTAAATGTTTTTGCGTAAAGGTGACGCGTTAAGCGCACGTGCAAAGAACGTTCTTATCTGTTGTCTTTTATTTAAACGAATGTTTCTTTCGGGATGCTTGTGAACCCTTGATAAAACGTTCAAGGGCGTTAGTCTCCACTCGAACACCTGTCTTTGGGATGCCTCTGACTCCTAGGACAAAACAGATGATATAAACTATTCGAGGGCGTTAGTCTCCACTCGAATAGCTGTCCTCGGGGATGCTCTGACCCCTAGGACCAAAAAAAATGAGATAAAAGAACCATTCGAGGGCGTCAGTCTCCACTCGAACAGCTGTCTTTCGGGATGCTTCTGACCCCTAGGACAAAATTGTTGTTGTTAACTACTCGAGGGCGTCAGTCTCCACTTGAGCAGCTGTCTTCGGGGATGCTCTGACCCCTAGGACAAAGTTGCTGATGTTAACAACTCGAGGGCGTCAGTCTCCACTCGAGCAGCTGTCTTCGAGGATGCTCTGACCCCTAGGACAAAGTTGTTGTTGTTAACTACTCGAGGGCGTTAGTCTCCACTCGAGCAACTGTCTTCGGGGATGCTCTGACCCCTAGGACAAAGTACACCATTCGAGGGCGTCGGTCTCCTCTCGAATGAAAAATGATGTGGAGGTATCAGACTCTTTCGAGGGCGTTGGTATCCACTCGAAAATTGTTGTTGCTGTGCCTCTGGGATACTAACGTCCCTCGGGCAAAACTGTTGTTGCTGTGCCTCCGGGATACTAACGTCCCTCGGGCAAAATGTTGTTCATTTATTTGTTTTAGTTAAAAGTTTTTGTTTAGTGAGTTTGTCTTATTTTGTTTGGGTTTGCTCTTGCTTTGTTTTAGTTTGTTATGCATTTGAGATTTGTTTTAGGGTTAGCTCGGTTCAGATTGCTTTGTTGCGCGTTCGGGTCTAGTCTTCAGGTTAAGCGTGATTCTGATGCTTGCCTTATTATCGAGCGTGTTTTGTTGATGTTGATTAGTAATTGTTTCGTTAATTGTTATTTTGCTTGTCTTAAAAGGTGCGTGTTTTATGTGTATCGAATTTAGAGTTTCGTTTGCTTTTGTTTTAGTTTGTACCGAGCTGCTCAGACGCGCATTTGTCTGCGCTCCAATCTTCAGGCACCTAGCCCCCAGCGTGCCAGGACTCGGATTCGTCACCTGAAGCGGTCGGGTTTCTGGGGATCGCGTCTGTTTAAGTAATCAAAAATTGGGGCGATCGTCTCATTCCACACAAAACTAGAACGCGTCGCCCCTTTCGCACCAAAGCCGATTTCTTGACTTTTCTTGACAAATTCGTCTGGATTTTCCGTCGTACGCGAAAATGTCGACTCTAGGTAAACGTCTTTTACTTGTTTATTATCATTTTTGCTTGATTTGATTGATTATTAGTTTGTTTTGATTTGGAAACCCTAGAAAATAGATTTGAGGGATTTTAGTACGCTATGTTTCGACGTTTGTGCTTAGTCCCATCGTTAAATTAGGGTCGATTAGAGCTTGTTAGGTTTTTTTATAAGCTTGATAGAGGTTCTCGAGGTGCGATAATGGATTCCTAGGGTGATAGGTTCGAAACGCTAGGGTTAAGGACCGTTTTCCCGATTATTTCCGTGTTTATTTTGTGTAATCTCGTTCAAATAGTGTTTGTGAGGATGTGGGTAGCTCTCTTGTCGGTTTTCATGGGCTAGGGTGGCTCCTAGGGCTTTCCGTAAGGTTTTGTGTGTCTTAAGACGGACCAAAAGGTGTCGTAACAATGCCGGATTTTCCCGAAATTACTTCCATTGTGACCGGGATCGAAAATGGGTGATAACGGCCTTTTCGGAATTTTGATATCCTTATCCGAAATTTTGACCCTATTTTGACCTGTTTGAGCGGCTTTAGCCTGGCCTGAGGCACGAATTTTCTTCTGTTTTGTTTGATTTTTTAGTGAGAGGTAACATCGAACCCGAGGGATCTCCTAGTGATGAGGTTATCAGGACGAGTTCACAGACTCACCGAGGGATTCGTAGGAGACGACGGAGTACCTCGTCTCAGCGTCGTGACCCTGAGGCCATTAATGAGGCTGGTTTTGATAGAGTGAGGAAGCGTAGGCTTCCGGAGACGGTTGCTAGGAGGGCTCACGTTCCGGTTCCTGTACCGGAGGATGAGGAGATTGTTTATGAGGATCCTGAGTGGGCTCGGGATTGAGATGGTCATCAGCTGCTATTTCACTTTGACCGTCACATTTCTCACCGTATCGTGCGGGGTCTAGTGAGTACTCTATTTGGGTTTGTTAGCTATGTCTTTGATTTTTGACTCTGGCTAGGCTAGACTAATTTTGTATATGCTCGTATTGTTTCGGTTTGCAGCCCCCAGGTCCGATGAGGACTTTCTCGGGCTTTACTACGTGTCTCGAGATTTATTCAGAAGTTGTCCCCAGCGGTAAAGGGGATTATCACGAGGACTGCTCTAGGTCCCGTGGTTGAGAAGTGGGTTAGGTTGGTGGGTTGCAAGACTAAGTGCAACCTTATGGTGATTAGAGCGATGATAGATCGCTTCCACGATACTACCTCGACCTTCCACATGGCTTTTGGGGAGGTCAGGATGACCACTACTACAAAACATCAAATAGACATGGGTCGTTTTCACTAATAGACATGGGTTTCGCGATCCATGTTAAGTTGGGTGACATCTATTGTCAAATACTTAGACATAGGTCGTGCGACCTATGTCTATCTAAAATATAGACATGAGTTTTTTAATAACTCATGTCTATCTAAAACATAGACATAGGTCGTACGACGTATTGTTTAACGCGAGTCTGACACGAATAACCTGTTTATTAAATTAGTCTAAATATTTTTAATCATTTTCAACATAAATATGTTAATACTTTCCAAATATAGACATAACACGAAAACACGACACGAACCCGACACGAAATAAATGAGTTTGGGTTGAGGCTTAATGACCCATTTATGTAAGTGGGTCAATACGAACACGACACGAAACTTTAATAGGTCAGGTTTGGGTTGAGCGGTTCGTGACCCGTTTACCAATGACACGAACACGACACGACCCGATCTGTTTGCCAGGTCTAGGATATCCATCCGGAAAAGAGTTCTGTCTAAAACAAGTAAAACCGCTGCCCAAGCGGTCGAGATACACGCCATTTAATAAAGCATCACCATACGTCCATACCCAATTACACTCAAAGACATCTAAAAATCTGAAATGATAGGCAAAACGGAGGAAGGTATGCCATGCCAGTAGACCATCATAGATTTTAAACCCACAGCTCATTTCAAACAATTAAATTCAATGTCTACGATTACAAGGATAAATGAATATGATCCCACTTCTTTTAGCAAGGCCACATTTTTGAATTAGCTGTTATCCAATAATATGAGAAATTTGACAATATTATCTAACCTGCTGCTATACGGGGCTGCTGGGTCTGTTGTGGCATGGGATAACCGCCATATCCAGGATAACAAAGCATACTCGGGATCATTGACAACAACGTCCACAAAGCCCCTGCGATCAAATGCCTGAAAAACAAAGCAACACAAAGAGTATTAAGTGAGGCAACTGATTAGTCACATATAATTTACATGAACAATAATTGAGGTATTGGAAATCACCTTGATTCTGGATTGTACAAGCACATTGATTCTGGATTGAGATGCACACTTGGCATTGTAGCGGAACTTGTCAATTAAATTCAGCAATATATAAAAAATGAACTAGATTATACATAAATGCACATCACGGACAAGGTACAAGTAAAAATAAATTATACTTCAATGGAAATAGAAGATACACATTCAAAAAATGGCATACAAACAGATTAAATAAGTCGAAATATATATACCCGTGTTTGAATTTGCTGGACTAAGGAACAAAATTTGGGCTTCAATATATTCCTCTTAAAAGTTTGCAAGGAAACTTGACATTTCTGCAAAAAATTCAAATTCACTGTTGGAATAAGAGCTCCCAATTCTTAGTTTTCATGAGATTTGGAATTAATAAACCATCGCTACTACCAAACCCGAATCAAAATTTGAAGGGTTGAAATTCAGAACAATAATTCAAATGAAATCAGAAAGAAGGGCTCCAACTCATTGCCAGTTGCTACACAGTTCACCACACTTGAACTGCTAGTCTTAACAGGAGCTCCGCCTTGACATCTCTTGACCAACTTTCTACGAGCGTCGTAGCTGCTGCTTCTAGAAGAAGCTTTATTGACAATATCAATGGATACGTCCCGTGCTTTCTGCTGATTGACGGGCTGCTTGTTCAGGTAAGCCAGCTTTGGCAGAAGCCCACAAACTGTTCTATGAAGCTGGTCCTCGCCCAGATCACTTTGGATCAGGTTTCCAACAGGTTAAGCCCCAGTAAGGAATGGTCATTTGCCACAAGCTGCCCCAACGCTTTTGTCGTTGTGATCTTGTTGAAGCTAAGGTCCAACTCAGTCAGTTTTAATAGCCTGTGGAGCCCTTCAACTTCACTTATTTTATTACCAGCTAAATAGAGCTCTTTCAGAAGTGAGCAATTTGAAAGTCCTACCATTTTCAAAATTAAATAAGCACAAATTAGAAAACAGCAACCCAAGAGGGAAAATTCATATCAAACACCGGTGCCAATTTCACAAGGTTAGAAATAATTACCATGTCCAAGTCGTGAAATTTTGTTGTAGCTTAAATCAACTATCCGTACTCTGGTTAACTCCGTCAGCCCATCGAGGCTGCTGATTCTGTTCTTAGATAAGTCGTGAAATAGTTGCCATTGGTTCCTGCAGCACTTTTCTGCGCTCACAGATCTCTGAAAGTAAGTACTTCCAAGTTAAATTGTCCAATCGTAGGTTGCGGTAGTAAGTACTTCCTAGTTAAGTTGTCCAATCGTAGGTTGCGGTAGTGTGATCTCTAACTATGCCCTCTATTAAGGCTAATGAAAATAGAAGTGCAGGTAATATTAAGATCTCACTGACGGGTTTAAACCCTTCTAGAAATAGGCAACAAAGCTAATTCACGAAGCGCACAATCGATTTTAGCGAGTCTTTTTGCTTAATTCGATCAAAAACGAAGAAAGAGGATAAACCTGAGATTTATCGACTGCTTCGTTGAGGCGTTCGCCAAAGTCGTAGAGGTTATTGATATCTTTCGATTTGGAATTGTCGACGGCGGCGACGACGGTAACGGACGACATGGTTACGGCAGCGGAGAGAGAGTAATGCATCGCCTGGAAAGGAGGAGTTAATTGAATTGAAGAGTGAATTAAACATCAATCAATTGAATCAGTCCATCAGTTGAGATTGAATTAAGCTAAAGCTAATTAAATTTATTATTACGCACTAATTACGAAGATCAAGAGGGAGTTGAGGATTACAGTGAAGGAAGAGGAGAAGAGAAAGAGAAAGAGAAAGAGCAAGAGGAAGAGGAAGAAGGGTTTAAAAACGATTGAAGAATTCAATTAATCAATAAAAACGAAAAAAAAAAGTAAAAGGGAAGAAATCAATCATACATGAAGAAAGAAGCAGTAAGGAGGAGAAAACAAGGAGAAAGAAAGCGAGAGTTGGGTACAGCGATTGAGGAACTGGACTGCTGATTGGTTTTGGTGATTGAGCCTATCAGATCGCCATTGATGAAGACAAGCACAATTAACAGATCAAATCACTGAATCAAATCAAATCAAATCAAATCAAATCAAAACAATTCAAATCAAATCGAATTGATGTAGTAAGAATTGCAGAGGATTACCATTAGATGCAGATCGAGACGATGATCGAGTTCGTTGAGGAAGACGGATTGAAATTGGAGGTTTTTGTGGAGTGGTCGATAGTTTTACCGGTTTCATACTTTCATCCTACGATGTATTAGTGTATTAAAAATAGATGATAAGTTTATCAAGAATTTTGGAGGGACCCTAATTCTAGTGTTTATATTCTAAGAGTAATGCACATGAGGCACTGGGTTATTAGTCTTATTTCAATATACATGGGTTTTCATATGACCTACTTCTATTCATATAATGTAGACATAGGTTTTACTGTGACCTATGTCTATAATTTTTAAACATGGGCTTTAATTTTGACCTATGTATATTCTCTTTTATAAACATAGATTTTTTTAATAACCTATGTCTATTAAAAATAGATGTGGGTTTTAGTTTTAATCTACGTCTATTAGGTCATGTCTATGACTAATTTTGTAGTAGTGGACCCTAGAGGATTTTGGGATTATTACCGGTTTGCCGTGGGGGCTGGATAGGATTAGGTGGGCTGCTGAAGGCCCTAGGCTAGATAGTGATGGGGTGCGGGGCCTCATCGGGGACTGTTTACCGCATGAGGCATATAATGCGCCTCATACTTTGGTGAATTCGTATATCACCGATCACTTTGAGCGAGTGGCGGTGTTGGAGGGTCGGGAACCCAACGCGCCGGAGCAGTATGCCCGGTTGTGGTTGTGGTATTTCCTATGGTCGACCCACTTCTCGGATAAAAGCGAGAGGTTTAGCACTAGGAATTTGCCTCTACTAGAGGACCTGGCTCAGCTGGGTCGTTATGATTGGGTAACCGCGGCTTTCACGGAGATGACTCGCTGCCTGCAAGTCATAGTGAGGCCGTTGGCGATAGAGTCGGCCTCAGCTGTGCCCATCGTGGGTCCGGGCCTTATATTGGAGGTTAGCTACTATTCTCACTCTTGTATCTCGAGTTCTGCTTGGCTTTGGCTTAGTGTTTGCTAACTGTATTCTGGGTTTGTTGCGGGCTTGGATCTACTCCTATTTTCCTTGTTTGGCACTCAAGACGGTGCCGGTTCACCCGAAGAGATTCCCGGCGGGAATCGAGTGGAGGCTGGCTCAACTTAAGAGCACTACCAGCCACAACCCAACAGAGAATGCGCTGGTTAACAAGCTGAGCCTCGGGGATGTAAGTTTTCTTTTTTCATGTCTTACTTAGCTTACTTGCCCCCATGGTTTAGGATTCATCGTAGTGTTGGTTCATCTGTGTAGTTTGTGGCCCGCCCTTGGGTTGATTATGAGGGCGTGCCGGAGTCCGTGGCTAGGGAGCTGAGGCCTAGAATTTACAGGAGGATGCTCCTTCCTGCGTTGTTTAGCCCAGTTTCGTATCTGGGCGAGAGGTTGGTGCGTCAGTGCCTATATGACGATTTCAAGGTGCCGGTTGATCCTCCCCGGACCATGTTTAGACCACCGACCACCGCAAAGATCCTCGAGGATAGGGACGGAGAAGGAGGCGATGTGCTCTTGGTGCCAGGCGCCTCCTACTTATCTCACGTCACCCGGCGGTTAGCTTGGTACCGCCTCGTTGTAATGTTCTATTTTTGGCTCTAAGATTTTTTTTTGCGGTTTGTCGTTTCTTTGCCCTCTGATTGACCAATCCGTTATTTTCTCAGCTGGCCAATCCGGCTGACGAAATCCAGCCCCCACATTTTCCCCTGACGCTGCTTAGGGTGGATGCGCCTGGGATACCTTTCACCGAGCCTCTCCTCCCGTGTTTTGCTGAGGAGATGGACTCCGGGATACAGTGGCGTGACCGGGTATACCGGGTAAGTTTTGGCTTTCGTTTTGGGTTTGTGTTCTAAGAGGTAGGATTGGTTTGTCTAACTTCCGTGGTTTTACTTTTCAGGTTTCATCAGCTTGCCATCAGCGGTTGTGGCAGGCCGCCAACTGCTTCCGAGCCTATGCCTCGAGGGTTCCCCGTGATACTTCGGGGCCTCGATCGGTGAGTTAGTGTGATTAGGGTGGTTTTCTAGGCTGTTGGCGTACCCTCCTAATGTTTAAGTGTATTTGTAGGATGTCCCGGATATGGTTATCGAGCTCGAGGCGGACGCGGCTGAGGCGCGACAGCTCCTGCAATCTCGGGCTGACGAGATTGCCTTCCTAAAGGAGCAGCTGGCTCAGTCTGAGGGTAAGACCTCTGCGCAAGGTGAGGCTCGGCATCGGGTTGAAAAGAAGGCTGAGGCTACAGGTGCTAACGAGGAGATCGAATGAGTCCTCGAGACGGCTACCTTAGACATGCTGTCGGGAATGGACGGTAGTGAGTCTCCTCTTATAGACTTGGAGGATCTAGGTTTAGATGGCAACCTTTGCGAGGTTGTGATAGCTATTGGTGCGGCTTCTAGGGGTCTATCCTAATCTTGATTTGTGTGTGAATTCGTATATGTTATATATTTGTTTTTAAAATTTTAGTACTTGAATTAGCTGGATTAGTGTGCACGTCCGTCCGCACCGCCGGCGCCCCGCGCGCACTCGCGCGGGACCGACCCGATTTTTCATCGTGTTGTGGCGGCCACCCACGCGGCCCCCTCCCAGCCGGAGGGCCGGTCCGATCTCGCGTACGGGGCAAGTGTCGGGCCTCGATTTGGATGACGATGCGGACTTGTACTAGACGGGTGCGGGCACCCGTGTTTCCGTATGGGAATCGATCGAGTCGTGGTTGTAAATGTCTAAATGCCGATTTATTTGGTAAGGCGACCTTTTTAGTGAACTGAATTCGTTGCCGATTTGTGGAGTCGCCACCGAGTCAATTATGGGAACTCGGAAACCGTTCAAGTCAACTTTTGTCCCTTGTCGGCTCAAAGTTGAGTAGCACGGGACCTAAAGATAAAGACTTGTACCCTTAAGCACTCCATGCCTGGAATGACTCTCATTACCAATGGTCTCGGACATCCGGAAACCGTTGATTCTGGGTAAGAGGTGAGGGTACGTATTGGGAAGTCAAAATCCGATAGATCTCAGCACCCAATCTCGCCCACACTATAGGGGCCTCTCGGTGCGCTGATAACCTAGTTCTTTTGTTGTGGTGGAAATACTGTAACATCCGTTGTTTTCACCCTATACTTTTTGCTACGTCGGTTGTTTAAGGATAAGTAAGTTTTGTCGTCAAAGTAGTTATGTTTTACATTCTTTGCATGCGATTTCACGTGACAAGCAGGCCATGAAAAGATGCACATAGAAGAGTAGAGAGTACTAGTATTATACCTATTAGTAAATCAGTTTTAACGCGATAATACTATTAAGGTGAGCACCCGGACTAATACGGAACCCAACCATCACTTTGTTTAGTTTTAGCTGTTTTACGTTTTGAATTCCGTGTTAGGTGATTTAGCATGCGATTATAAGGTCATAAAAGCAATAAATCATACGAAAGCTGTAAATGCGAATATAAGTAAATCACATTGTGAGGAGTTGCACCCTCGGAGTATACACTAAACGGGACACGATTCATAGATAGTTGAGAACGGATCTCGAAATTACTCGGGTCTATTTAGTGTATTTTAATGCTTGCGGTTGAAGTTGGGACGTTACGTGTTTTAGTAGATGTTTGTGGACCAAGTGTCCACATCTAGTGTTGTCGTAGTGCATAATAAAAGAAAGTACAAATATGGAAAGTTTTGTTTTGATGACAACCTAGTGACGATTCGACTTCAACAAGCGGGTCCTCCTAGCTTGACCAGTGATTTTGGCAGAACTCCGTTACCGTTGACCCTTCCTGCGGCTACTTCGGCATAGCTTCATTACTATGGACCGTTTCTGCGGCTAATCCGGCAGAACTTCGTTACTAGACTCGAGCTAGTCGAACACAGGCACCTCGGGATCGAGTGGAGTGCTCGAAGGTGAGGAGTAGCGTCGATTTCGCTTTATCGGAACTACGATCGAGTGGATCGTTTGCCTCGGGTGTCGGAGTGCGAGCCCTTAGCGAGAGAAAAGAGAGGGAAGAACGAGTTGTGTAGAAGTAGGCAAGAACTCATGATTGTGTGTCGAATGAATGAGGTTAGGGGGCGCATTTATAGGTGTTTTCGGTCCTCGTCACCAATATGGACACCCGGGGTCAAGCGGCTCGATCTTCAGGCGCCTGGTGTGAGGCAGTTCAGTCTTCAGGCGCATGAGGTGAGGCTGTCAAAGATTTGAAGATCCGATATCAAAACTTTCCAAAACGGAGAAGATGCACATCTTAAGTTATCTTGGAGGTTAAGGCTTCCCCATAACCCTAGTGTGACAAGGGCAGGGTGGGCTTCGAGTGCGTGCCCCGAGGTTCGCTCGGCCCGACGCGTTGACTCGGGTTTGACTTTGCATATTTCGGGAGCGATTCGGGGCCCCGGTGTCGGAATTGAAACTAATTAGTGTCGATGCGACCGTAGTGACACGACTAAGCCTGCCTTGATGTTAATTTAATCTTTTTGAGTAATTATTTGATCCGTTCCATAGAAAAACTATCTAAAACATTGCGAATCCGCATCGCGTTGCAATCTGATCGTCATCGGGTGTCTGTTGGGCGCTTCTGCAGCCACCAGGTCCAAATCTGGGTGTCTACAATTAGTCTTGTGTTTTGTTTGGCGAATTGTTTACCTAGATTGACAAGTAATCACATTTGCGTTCATTCATTTGTGATCTGACCTAGTTCGGGGCGCGTTTGACGTTGCATAGAGGTATGAAAACAGTTCCTTTTGGATGTTTTGAAATGCGTTGATTTGAGCCGGGAATTAGATCAGATAGTACGTCGATTAAAATATTTTGACTCAAGATGGACGAGATGTAAAATGCTAACGTAGAACATTTACGTGTTTTGACCGGTACATTAGGAGATGAGTTGAGTTGCTTTGCCATTCTGAACGAAATCGAAGGTTTAAAATTCGGGCAACTTTTGAAAAAAGTTGGACCATTTTTTGGCATACTCACAATATTGCTTTGTTAGGCTACAGATGCGACCTGACGATGACCGTTAAAAGGCTACAACACGACTAGGTGGGGTAGCTTATCGCCCTAAAAAAATGAAGAGACGTCTAAGTCTGGTGGGTCCGAAGGGGGGAATGTGATACCCGCGTGGACATGTTACTCTTGCGTGGGCATTTTGGCTTTTGGAAAGGCGTTTAGCGACTTCAGAAGGTCGTTCCTGACGTCTGGGGTTGTCGGGTGTGAGAGAAAGGTTAAGGATTGTGGAGATGACCGTACTACAGAATAAGGAAGCTATGTGGGCTAATGTGACTAAGTGCCCGACCGAAGACGGCGTTACTGATCCTAGTATTCGTCAGCTCATCTAAACGGACCGAGATCGAGAAGACCCATACTGAAATTGTGAGTGAGGAAGGGAAGTGGGATTGGTGATGGGAGGGATTTGTCGTGGATCCCCACCAATCAATAAAAAACCAACTATTCCTAACTGGGTAGATAGGGCAAGTCGGGTCGAATCCACGGGGACGGTATGAGGTGTCTAGACTAAGGTCACTGATGGTGGGATTTGTCGTGGATCCCGCCACCAATTAATAACCAACTAGCACCTAACAGTAGTTAGGGTAAGTCGGGTCGTGTCCACGGAGACGGTGTTGCAAGGTTTAGACTAAATCGGCCTAAAACAAGACTAGGTCACACAAACAAACACAAAGAAGCGATAAATGGAAAACTATGATGGAGGAGAAGTAGGAACTAGACTAATGATTAGCTATGATAAACTAGACTACCAAATGCTAAACAATGCTAATAATCGAACTAACTAACACACTAAAGGAAATGATGACTAACTAACAAGATGAATCAAATACGGAAAGAAAGGAGTGGGTTAGGTCGGGTTCATAAGTGTAGTAGGGTGACTTAGGTAGTTAGGGGTGTACGTGCCTCCTAATTGCTAGGTTCGGTCCGGGCAATCGCAACTTAAACCGATGTCGATGACTATGCTCAACATATCCACACACAAGCAAACAATGGGTAGAGGAAAACTAGCATGAGAAGCATGGCCACTACAACCCATACAAGCATATCAACAAACACATGGTGTGCCAAATGTGTGACTAACAATAAAGAATCACCCTTTACCCCCAATCAAACCCTATTCACCCATAATCTACCCTTAATCCCCCTACTAACCCACAAATAAACTACCCACTCATGGTCAAACTAACTACAACAATGAAAGGATAAAACAACTTCACAATCCAAACATTCATCATCAAGAACAATATAAACAATAACTATCAACACTAATCAAAGATTCAAACTTGAATTAATAACAAGAAATAAGAGTAAAGGAAGTTTATACCAACACTAGATGAAGAAAGAAGAGACAAAGTCACGCGGGCAGCAGCGGCACATTCCCGATCGGGAATGGGCAATCCCGATCGGGAAACCTCACTTTCCCGATCGGGAATTCTGGGACCCGGTCGGGAACTCCTTCCAGTGGCCGTCTCCTTTGTGCACTTCATCCCGATCGGGTTTTAGGCCTTCCCGATCGGGATGGGTCTTGTAGGCCTCCAATATGATCTTTTTGGTCCCTTCTTGCTTAACATGGACTTCTCATCGATTCTCGGGACTCGGGATCGGGTCTCAGAGGCTCGGGATTGGGTCCCAAGGTCTCGGGGTCGATTCCAAGGCATCGAGTCGTCGTTCCTTTATCTCGTTGGCTCCAAAATGTGTATGTATAGAGTCGGAATCCCTCCAACTCTTCCAAATCGGTCTCGGGAACCTGAAACGAACTAAAGAGAGCATAAGAAGCCCCTAAACCGCTCCCAAGGAGCGATTCCACAAGGAAAATGGGACCAAAATACTACGAAATGGGCACTACAAACTACACTAATCAACTCCCCCACACTTAACCCTTACTCGCCCTCGAGTAAGCACATACTAACTACTATACTAGCCGAATGGGTATTAGCGCACCCTACGCCCTTTCAACTCACGCGAGTGCACTTAGAGGAAAAGTGCACCCCGCAAGGCAAGTCGGGTCTTGCGACAAAACTGTGGATGCAACCGGACACAAAACACATAAACAAACAAACACACAAACGAACACACAAAAGGTTGCACCCAAAAGAAAAGAAATACCGCTTCCCTCAAACAAGCGGTGGAAAAAAAGCACCGGTTTAGGACTCAAGGCAAGTGACAACGTTCCCAAGCTAGCAATACAAACCAAGATGGACTAAACCCTAATAGTATGACGACAAAGCAATAAAAACGTTGGTAACTTACCTCGGTTCCTCCTAACCTTCTAAGAACGTACTACGGGACGATCGGCGGAGTGGGAGGTGATGATCCACGGTGTTAGTCGACACTGTATGTAAGTGAGATCCCGCCCCCTTTAGCGTGAGCCAAGAGGGTCGTCCCATGTCCGAAACCGCCTAACTAGTCCAAATAAAAAGTGAAAAACGTGCAAAATGAGGGAAGACCGACTAATGCCGCTATCATCCTTCCTCGGGACTCGGTCCTTTGGTAGGCTCTTCACGGCAAAAGTCGGAAAAAGGCTTATTTTTGTGAGGTAAAAATCTTTTTGTGAGACGATTTTCTTTTGGCATTTTCTCTTTTCTTTTGCATTTTTGCCTTGTTTTGCCATGCCATTCTTTTTCTTCTTTTCTATTTTCTTTTCGGCTTTTGTGCCTTTTCTTTTTCTTCATTCTTTTCTTTCTTTCATTTTCTTTCTTTTTCTTTTCTTTGCCCTTTTTTGGCGAGATTTGGCTTATTGGCATTTCTTTGTATGACAAGAAAGAGAGGAATCAACAATTTGCAATTTTATTGTGTGGAAATGTGTGGGAGGTAGGTAAATGGGTGAGTCGGGGTTGCGCATTCCCTTCAAACCCACAAAAAGTGGAGAACTTGGACTAATCAAACGATCCTAGACACGGTCACCTAGGGGACGAGACTCGGTAACCAAGGCCTTTTCACACCGTGGGTGGTCAAAATGGTCAAAATGCAAATCCCGTAGTAAATCCCTAGTAAGCTAGGTGGACTCAAGGTAAAGGACCAACGAAATCATTGATTTAGGGTCATTCTACTAGATTAAAGTCCAAGACTCGATTTATACAACTAGGAAGGGAAAATAGACACTCGCACACTAGCCTCTAAACCGGGTTTTCGAAAATCATTTACACACAAGACACACAACAAAACACAAAACAAAGACACAACGAAAATGAAAGAAAAAGAAACAAAAGTAACAAAACAAGAACAACACAAAACAAACATATAGAAAACACAAACACCACCCCTATCTTCCAAATGAGCAACCAAATCAACCTCGAGCATTACAAAGCTCCTCCCGAGCACACCACATCACATTCTCCTCCAAACTCCGCGAGAGATAAAGAAGAAAAAGGGATAAGATGTTACCGGTAGTCTTGAAAACTCTCCAAAGCTAGCGGTGATTTAAGCAACCTATAAGGAAAGGGGAGGCGAAACACACACAATACAACAAATACGCGACATAACGAGAAAAAGGGAAAACACACAAAAAAAGAAAAATCTTTTTGATTTTTATGAAAAATTTTCAAATTTTTAGGGTTTTTAAAGATTTTTTCCAAAAACTAAGAAAATAAAACTAACTACGCTAGAATATCGCTCCCCCACACTTAAGTCGAGCCATGTCCTCATGCTCGACCGTAGTGCATGGGAGCACAAAAGAAACTATGAAAATAAAGCTAGAAATCAAAAAGAAAAGTGGAGAAAAGGGTAGAAGGTGTCCGGCCGGGGTGTAATCAAGTCACCATGGGCCGAGACAAGAAAGAGATATGGAAGGGGGAAGAAAATAAAAAGAAGGAAATAAAAGGAAATGGGAGGGGAGGACTAGGTGTAATCAAGTCACCTAGCCCGGATTCCGCCTAAATCCGACTAAATCCTCAGAAAGAAAGAGTGAAAAACTTGGAAAAATTGGATTTTGAAAATGACTCTCGATGTAGTCACATCATCGAGAGTCGGAAGCAAGCACACCAAGGCCTCGAAGGCCACCATGACACAAATGATAAGAGGGAAAGCGAATAAACCAAGAAGACAAGCGATAAAAACGGAAAAGAGAGGATAGTTGCCGTACCATACGGTTACCAACTCACTCGCTCCATCGTCTCATAAGTCAAAATAGGCACTTAGCTTGTCCATGTCGTCGTTATTCCTCTCCAATTGCGATCCGGTTCCATGGTTGGGGCACGAATGCAAAATGAGGCGGGGTTTTGATGCAAAAGTCGGTTTGAAGTGAATAGGAAGTGAAGTGAAAACGTGCATGTGGGGTGTAAGGGTCATACAATGAGAGTAAGGACATGTAGGGAGGTTGGGAGGGGGTATAAAGTGGTTGGGTGGTCTCAAACAACGGAGAAAAGAGCCAACGGAGGACAGGGGGTCCATCCCGGTCGGGATGGGTGGTCCCGGTCGGGATGGGCCTTCCATCCCGGACGGGATGACCTCTTCTAGGTCGGGAAGAGTTCCCAAACCCTCTATAGCTCCCAAAAGCTCGTACCGAGCTTCAAAAACCGACTTTCCTTCACACAATCCAAGCTCCAACAATGACCGCTCTTCCCTAGGAATCACTTCCACTTCACACCTATCACAATAAACTTAAACAACACATCAAATTCCCTCCCTCACAACGCTCATCAGTCATCCAAATAATCAAGAATTTCACAAAAGCAACAAACTATAAGGGAAAGAGATATATACAAAGGGACGGTTCTTGTGGAACTCCGTCAAACCAAGGTGGTACTCTCTTCAATTCTTTTTCAACACCTAAAACTAGTTCCATCTCCATCAAGGGCACGAAGGAACAAGTCGAAGGCCCTTGCAAAGTCTTCAATCAAGCTAGTAACATAAGCATCCACAAACCAAGGCTCTTCATGACCTTGTCTCGACGTTCCCGGGGCATCCCGATCTACTAGGTTCAATGGCTTGAACTTGTACTTACGATCCTTCGGTGTATACCCAAACGTCCATCTATCCTCATGTGGCCCCAAGGGGGGCTCATCTTCATCCTTTTTGCTCTTCAACTTGTCATTAAACCCATGACATGGGCTCTCATCCTCCTCCAAATCGGAGTCATCATCCTCAAGTACATAAGATTCCTTGTTCATGCTTTGTCCCGACTCAACCCCTAGATCGATGTCTTTCTTGGCTTGGATCATATTGCACGACTCATTACTAGTAGGCGGAGTGTTGCCTTGGAGGTCAAACACTAGCTTCTCCTCGCCTAACTCGAATGTGATCCTACCGTTCTTCACATCGATCATAGCACCGGCGGTATGTAAAAATGGGCGCCCAAGAATAATGGGAGTGATTTCATCTTCCCGCATATCGAGTACGATGAAGTCAACCGGAATGAAGAACTTACCGATTCTCACCGGCACATCCTCTAGCATCCCCAATGGTCGGTTGAATGAACTATCGGCCATTTGGAGCGTGATAGAGGTACTTTTAAGCTCCTTCATCCCAAGTCGGCAACAAATGGAGTAGGGAATGATGCTTACACTCGCACCCAAATCACATAAAGCTCTTTCGATCTTGTAGTGCCCTATGGTGCAAGGGATCGAGAACCTACCCGGATCCTTCAACTTTGGAAGCGTAGAACCTTGAATGAGCTCGCTCACCACCCTTCTGAATGCGATGGTCTCTTCCTTGTCGACGGATCTCTTCCTATCCAAGATTTCTCTCATGAATTTTCCATATGCCGGGATTTGGGTAAGTAATTCGGTGAACGGGACACTAACATCCAACTTCTTCACAATACTAAGGAACTTGTCATATTGAGAGTCTACCTTGGTCTTCATTTGCCTTGTTGGGTAAGGCAACTTGACTTGGTATTTATTTTGCTCAATCGGGGTGGACTCTTCAAACGACACTTTCTTTTTGCCCTTATCTCTAGCTTGAAGTGGGGGAAGCTTGTCTTGTGGAGGTTTCTCAACCTCCCATAAGACTTGCTCCTCCGTTGGATTGTCAAAGCTTGAGCTCTCTTGAGTTGGAGGTGTCACCTTTCTTGTCGGTTCTTGCATTGGCTCTTGCTCACTAGGAAATTGAGGGGATTCATAAGATGTAACTCTCCTTGTGGTGATGGCATTTACATGCTCAAATTTCGGTGTTTCGCCTTGAGAAGGTAGTTGTCCTTTTTGTCTTGAGGAGCTCCCCGAAGCAAGTTGAGATACTTGAGTTTCAAGCATCTTCATACGGGCATCTCTTGTCGCGTTTTCCCCTTGAATATAAGCAAAGAGCTCTTGATGGTTTCTTGTTATGTCCATTTGACTCTTTTGCATATCCATCATAGATTTTTGGATATCGAATCCCCGAGGTGGAGATGATGAATTATGCGGAGTATCGGTGATGGCTAGAGGAATGCCATAGTCATGAGTAGGAGACCGGCTCCTAGGCTTGCTTTGTTGTTGATTGCCTTGATTTGCTTGTTGTTGACGGTTCCCTTGGAACCCATGAGAATTTCCTTGATTAAGGCCTTGATTGTTGCCATGGTTGTGGTTTTGATATCCTTGGTTGAAGTTCCCTTGTTGGAACCCTTGATTGTTGTTGAATGAACCTTGGTTACCTTGCTTGAAGTTGTTGAAAGGCCTCGAGTTGCCTTGGTAACCTTGGTTGTTGTCCCTTAAGGGAGGTGGAACATAAGGACGAAGTTGTTGTTGGTGGTGAAAGGCTTGTTGTTGAGGGACTTGATTGGAAGCTTGGTATTGATTAGAATAGGAAGCACCTTGCTTGAATGCTTGAAAGGCATTCACTTGCTCAATACTCCCTCTACAATTCATAGGGTCATGACCAACGATTCCACAATTATCGCACATCCCATAATAAGGCAAAGGAGGTGCAAATCCCAAAGCATTTACTTCATGGATTGAGGCTTGGTGGGAGGAGCCAATGCTTTGAACTTGAGTGAGGTGACCTTGAAGCTTCTTGTCAATGGATTCCATGTGTGTCTTCAATTGAGCCCCAAGGTCAATGCTTAATTGAGTTATAGCATCAACCTCATGCCTACCTCCTCGATTTGCCTTCCTAGGCCTAGAGTATTGCGAATTATGCACCGCCATCTCTTCGATTCTCGCCCAAGTCTGGTCATCATCGACCTCGGTGAACCTACCATTGGAGCCCATGTTAAGTATAGTTCTTGAGTCCTCATAAAGACCGTTCCAAAATTGTTGGACCAAGAACCATTGTGAAAGTCCATGGTGAGGGCATGATCTAACCAATGACTTAAACCGCTCCCAGGCTTCATATAAGCTCTCTTCATCCCGTTGTTGGAAACCGGTGATGGAAGCTCTAAGCAAATTAGTCTTCTCCGGAGGGTAGAAAGTTTGGTAGAATGCCAATGCAAGTTTCTTCCAAGTGTCGATGCCCATGGTTGCCCTATCGAGACCTTTAATCCATTGCTTCGCTTTTCCAATGAGAGAAAATGGAAATAAAACCCATCGGATTTGATCTTGTGTAACCCCGGGTTGAGAGATAGCGTCGCAATAATCGGAGAAGGTCTCCATATGTTGGTGCGGGTCTTCGGAGGGCAAACCACTAAATTGGTTCCTTTTCACAAGTTGGATGAAATGGGTTTTGGCCGTAAAATTTCCGGCATAAGCGGCCGGTAGAGCATTGGGTCCCGGCAAGACGTCTTCCGTGAATGTAGAGTGGGAGGAAAACTTCGGCATTATTGGATGTAAGGGAGAAGATGGTGTAGACGGAGTTGATGTAGATGTAGATGGGGAACTAGGACTAGAATCTCCGAAGGGGTTGGTGAAATTCCCTTCGGCCGTCTCTCGATATGCTTCCTCACAATCGCTTCCTTGAGCTTGTTCTTGATGGGTATTGCTTGCACTTGGTTGAGAGATCCTAACCCGGTTAATCGTCCGTTGGCGAAAAGCTCGAAAAAGCCTCTCCGGCTCTGGATTAAAGAGAAAGGATTCGCCTCCCCGCCTAGGCATACACTACACACTAGAACAAACGTGAGAACACCTAGTGCTTTATGGGCACTAGGTAACGACAACAAGCAAGCACAACTAGAGACAAAGAGAAAAGAAGGCTAAGAAATCAAGAAAAACTAGAGAATATTCACA
Source organism: Agrostemma githago (assembly GCA_958450325.1). Lineage (NCBI taxonomy): Eukaryota > Viridiplantae > Streptophyta > Magnoliopsida > Caryophyllales > Caryophyllaceae > Agrostemma > Agrostemma githago. The sequence continues at coordinate 43,884,251 of OY288244.1, forward strand.
AGAGATGAAAGAAGGGCACAAAGGAGGGTAACTAAGTCTAGAAATAAGCAAACAAAGTCTAAACAATGCACCGTCCCCGGCAACGGCGCCAAATTGATGGTGGGATTTGTCGTGGATCCCGCCACCAATTAATAACCAACTAGCACCTAACGGTAGTTAGGGTAAGTCGGGTCGTGTCCACGGAGACGGTGTTGCAAGGTTTAGACTAAATCGGCCTAAAACGAGACTAGGTCACACAAACAAACACAAAGAAGCGATAAATGGAAAACTATGATGGAGGAGAAGTAGGAACTAGACTAATGATGAGCTATGATAAACTAGACTACCAAATGCTAAACAATGCTAATAATCGAACTAACTAACACACTAAAGGAAATGATGACTAACTAACAAGATGAATCAAATACGGAAAGAAAGGAGTGGGTTAGGTCGGGTTCATAAGTGTAGTAGGGTGACTTAGGTAGTTAGGGGTGTACGTGCCTCCTAATTTCTAGGTTCGGTCCGGGCAATCGCAACTTAAACCGATGTCGATGACTATGCTCAACATATCCACACACAAGCAAACAATGGGTAGAGGAAAACTAGCATGAGAAGCATGGCCACTACAACCCATACAAGCATATCAACAAACACATGGTGTGCCAAATGTGTGACTAACAATAAAGAATCACCCTTTACCCCCAATCAAACCCTATTCACCCATAATCTACCCTTAATCCCCCTACTAACCCACAAATAAACTACCCACTCATGGTCAAACTAACTACAACAATGAAAGGATAAAACAACTTCACAATCCAAACATTCATCATCAAGAACAATATAAACAATAACTATCAACACTAATCAAAGATTCAAACTTGAATTAATAACAAGAAATAAGAGTAAAGGAAGTTTATACCAACACTAGATGAAGAAAGAAGAGACAAAGTCACGCGGGCAGCAGCGGCACATTCCCGATCGGGAATGGGCAATCCCGATCGGGAAACCTCACTTTCCCGATCGGGAATTCTGGGACCCGGTCGGGAACTCCTTCCAGTGGCCGTCTCCTTTGTGCACTTCATCCCGATCGGGTTTTAGGCCTTCCAGATCGGGATGGGTCTTGTAGGCCTCCAATATGATCTTTTTGGTCCCTTCTTGCTTAACATGGACTTCTCATCGATTCTCGGGACTCGGGATCGGGTCTCGGAGGCTCGGGATTGGGTCCCAAGGTCTCGGGGTCGATTCCAAGGCATCGAGTCGTCGTTCCTTTATCTCGTTGGCTCCAAAATGTGTATGTATAGAGTCGGAATCCCTCCAACTCTTCCAAATCGGTCTCGGGAACCTGAAACGAACTAAAGAGAGCATAAGAAGCCCATAAACCGCTCCCAAGGAGCGATTCCACAAGGAAAATGGGACCAAAATACTACGAAATGGGCACTACAAACTACACTAATCAGTCACCCAAATACAAGACTAGGTCAACTAAGGAACAATGACTAACTAAGATGACGAATAAATCAAATAAGGAAAGAGTAGGGTTAGGTCGGGTTCATAAGTGTAGTAGGATAGTTAGGAGATCGATGGTGCAAGGTTCACTTAGTTACTAAGGTTGGTCCGCGCTCTCGCGTCAAAGCCTATGTCCGCACTCGTGTCAAAGACAAAACCCGAATACTTATGCAAGATGTTACCCAATACACAAAGATTCAACCACAAACCAATCACACAATGAGAAGAGGAAGACAAGCAAGAGGAGCATTTGCAACTACTACTCTAACAAGCATTTCAACAAACACATAGTGTGCATAATATGTGACTAGTAACAAAGAATTAACCTTTACCCTCAATCAAACCCTAATCATCCGTAATCAACACTTAATCACCCTACTAACCCCACAAAAAGTCTACTCACACATATCTAAACAAACATTTACATGAACAAGAGAAATCAACACAAACAACAAAACATACATAATGAAACTAGTGAAAATTATGAACAAAGAACAATACAACGAACAAAGATTAAAACTTGAATGAATAAACAAAGATAAGAGTAAAGAAGAAGGAAGATTATACCAACTAACAAGAGGATAAAAGATTGAAACTTTTATTAATAAGAAAAACCCAAAACAATCTCCCAAGGATGTCAATCTTGGTTGAATCTTGAAGAATTCCCTTAATACAAGACTAATTACTAGGATTAACGATAAACTAAAGACTAATCTACACTAATCTAAGCTAATCTAGTCTAAAGTAGTCTAGGGTTTAGTGGTAATGTCTACCATGACAAAGGAATACAAGAGGAAGGGTATATATAGGGTTACAATGAGTAAGGAGATGAAAAGAAGTGACGCAGGCCTGTAGCTGGGCCATCCCGCCGGGACGAGATGGTCCCGTCCGGGACGGAGTGGTCCCGACCGGGACGGATTGGTCTCGCTCGGGACGGACCCAAAACAGGAGTAATGCTTTTAGTACACCTCATCCCGGACGGGATGAGGTCATTCCTGGGGATGAGTCTTGTAGGCCTCCAATATGATCTTTAAGGTTCCTCCTTGCTTCACATGGGCTTCTCATCGACTCTTGGGTCTCGGGATCGAGTCTAAGGGGCTCAAGATCGGGTCCCAAGGTCTCGGGGTCGAATCCAAGGCATCGAGTGATCGTTCCTTCGCTTCGTTGGCTCCGAAAAGTGTATGTATTGAGTCGGAATCGCTCCAACTCCTCGTGAATGGTCTCGGGAACCTAAAACGAACTAAAGGAAGCATAAGTAACCCATGAACCGCTCCCAGGGAGCGATTCCACAAGGAAAATGGGACCAAAACACAACAATTAGGCACTACAAACTACACTTATCAACTCCCCCACACTTAACCCTTACTCGCCCTCGAGTAAGCACATACTAACTACTAAACTAGCCGTGCGGGTATTAGCGCGCCCTATGCCCTTTCAACTCACGCGAGAACACCTAGAGGACAAGTGCTCTCCACAAGGCAAGTGAGGTCTTGCGACAAAACCGTGGATGCAACCGGACACAAAAACACATAAACAAACAAACAAACATACAAACAAACAAACAAAAGCTTGCACCCAAAAAGAAACAAATACCACTTCCCTCTAAAAAGCGGTGAAAGAAGCACCGGTTTAGGACTCAAGGTAAGTGACAACGTTCCCGAGCTAGCAATACAAACCAAAATGGACCAAACCCTAATAGTATGACGACAAAGCAATAAAAACGTTGGTAACTTACCTAGGTTCCTCCTAACCTTCTAAGAACGTACTACGGGACGATAGGCGGGATGGGAAGTGATGAACCACGGTTTTAGTCGACATTGTAGGTAAGTGAGACCCCGCCCCCTTTAGCGATGAGCCAAGAGGGTCTTCCCATGTCTAAAATCGCCCAACTAGTCCAAGTAAAAAGGTGGATATGATTGCAAAATGAGGGAAGACCGACCATTACCGCTATCATCCTTCCTAGGGACTCGGTCCTTTGGTAGGCTCTTCACGCTAATAGTCGGTAAAAGGCTTATTTTTGAGATGTGGGGATTCTTTTTGTGAGACGGTTTTCTTTGGCATTTTCTTTCTTTTGCATTTTTACTTTTTGTGTTGCCATGCCATTTCTTTATCTTCTTTTCTATTTTCTTTTTGGCTTTTTGTGCCTTTTCTTTTTCTTCAATCTTTTCTTTCTTTCATTTTCTTTCTTTTCCTTTTCTTTGCCCTTTTGGCTAGACTTGGGTGTAGGCATTTCTTTTTGCAACTAAGAAAGAGAGATTTCAACATATTGCAACTTTATTTTGTGGAAATGTGTAGAAGGTAGGGAAATGGGTGAGTCGGGGAGCGTCCTTCCCTTCAAACCCACAAAAAGGGGAGAAACTTGGACTAATCAAACAATTCTGAACACGGTCACCTAGGGGACGAGACTCGGCAACCAAGGCCTTTTCACACCGTGGGTGGTCATAATGGTTAAAATGCAAATCCCGTAGTAAATCCCTAATAAGCTAGGTGGACTCAAGGTAAGAAACCAACGAAATCATTGATTTAGGGTCATTCTCCTAGACTAAAGTCCAAGACTCGATTTATACTACTAGAAAGGGAAAGTAAACACTTGCACACTAGCCTCTAAACCAGGTTTTCGAAAAACATTTACACACTATACACAACTACACACCACAAAACAAAGACTCAACAAAGAACGAAAGAAAAAGAAGCAAAAGCAACAAAACAAAACGAACACATAAACAACACAAACACCACCCCGAGCTTCCAAACAAGCCACCAAATCAACCATAAGTATGCACAAAGCTCCACCCAAGCACACCACATCACAATCTCCTCCAAACTCCTCAAGAGAGAAAGGGGAAAAAGGGATAAAAGATGTTACCGGATGTCTTGAAAGCTCTCCAAAGCTATCGGTGATTCAAGCAACCTATAAGGAAAAAGGGAGGCAAAACACGCACAACAAAACAAATATACGAAACAACGACACAAAAGGAAAACACACAATAGAAAATCTTTTTGATTTTTGTGAAAAAATTTCAAATTTTTAGGATTTTTAAAGATTTTTCGAAACTACGAAAATAAAACTAACTATGATAGAATATCGCTCCCCCACACTTAAACCGAGCAATGTCCTCATGCTCGATCGTAGTGTGTGGAGACACTAAGGAAAAGAAAAGAAACTACGAAAATAAAGCTAAAAAACAAAAATAAAGTGGAGAAAAGGGTAGAATACGTCCGGCCGGGGTGTAGTCAAGCCACCATGGGCCGAGACGAGAAAAGATATGGATGGGGGAAGAAATAAAAAGAAAGAAATAAAAGGAAATGGGAGGGGAGGACTAGGTGTAATCAAGTCACCTAGCCCGGATTCCGCCCAAATCCGACTAATTCCTACAAAAGAGGGAAAAACTTGTAAAATTTGGATTTTTCAAATGACTCTTGATGTAGTCAAGTCATCGAGAGTCGGAAGCAACCATTACCAAGGCCCCGAGGGCCACCATGACACAAATGATAAGAGGAATGGGAACTAACAAAAGAAGACAAGCAATAAAAGATGGAAAAGAAAGGATAGTTGTCGTACCATGCGGTTAGCAACTCACTCGCTCTATCGTCTCATAGGTCGGTATCGGCACGTAGATTGTCTTTGTCATTGCTATTCCTCTTCCTTCTCAATAAGGCCGCATGGTTAAAGTACAAGGGTATAAGAAGGTGGGATTTGATGTGAAAGTCGGTGTAAAGTGAAGAGAAAAAGAAGTGAATATGTGTAAATGAAGTGTAGGGGTCATATGATAAGGGCAAGGATAGGTAGGGAGGTTGGGAGGAGTATAAAATGGTTGGGTGGGCTCGAATGACAAAGAAAAGGCCAAAAGAAGGAGCATGGCATCATCCCGGTCGGGATGGATGGTCCCGGTCGGGATGACACACCCGTCCCGGTCGGGATGACACTCCAGTAGACCCAATTTTTGTCATACTCATCCCGGACGGGATGAGATCCTTTCCGGTCGGGATGCACTCTTCTCGGTCGGGAAGAGTCCTCTTACCCTCTATAAATCCAAAAGCTCTTTCCAAGCATCAAAAACCGACTCCCCTTCGCACGATCCAAGCTCTAACAATGACCCTCCTCTCTAGGAATCATCTTCCCTTCACACCTATCAAACAAGCTCAAAACATCCATCAAAATCCCTCCCTCACATCGCTCATCAAAAATTCCAAGATTACAAGGATCCCACAAAAGAAACAAATCCTAGAAACAAAATTGTAAATAACACAATTACAAACACAAGAACTCTAAAGAAGAAGAAAGGAGAATATACAACATGACGGTTCTTTAGGGACTCCATCAAACCGAGGATGGTGGATTCTCATTCTTCAACCATAGCCCTCAAGGGCTTGGAGGAGCAAGTCAAACGCACGACCGACATCGTAATGAAGGCCCAAAGAGTGCCCAAGCCAAGCTATCCTCCACGGCCTCCAAGGTGGAGGCAAGAAGTAGAAATCTAACGACCCAATGTCATCTTGCATGCTGTCTCTGGGGTCTATCCATCCTACAAGCCTTACCGATCTCTTCCTCCCTAAGCATCGTCTCCTAGCACAACCAAAGCTCAAAATTCTAGCACAAGTGTCGAAAGGGAGCTTAACCCTCTTCTTATCATCAAGCAAACCCAAGTCATCAACAAGTTCCGGCCCATTATCTTCCAATCCTAAAACATCGTTCTTCCCCACATCATCAATAAGAAGGGATTTGAAACTCAAGCAAGCGGTTTCAACCTCCTCTAAACCAAGATCCAAATTACGCACAAGGGGTTCACAATATTTCATTGGATTGTCACATATGGGCGACTTGATTTCTTCATTCATGTCCCATGACTTCACAACACTTATCACCTCACTCAACTCATCCCAAAGTTCAACATCCTCCACAATAGTCTCACAAGAAGCGGCATAAAGCTCAAGAGGAGAGCAAGAGGTGGGGATCGAAGGTTCAACAAGTATAGAGGGGGTAGACTCTTGACTTTCCTCTATTATATCGGTGTTTTCATCAATGAAACTCTTCAAATTCCCACTATCCTCACCCAATTCTTCACCAAAAACTCCTCCATCAAGGGTTATCTCCTCTTTCGCCTCTTCAAAGGAAATTTCGCTACCAAAAGGACCTTCATCGGCGGCTTCGTGATTAGGTTGCTCCCTTTGCTCAAGTGAGCATCCTTCATCGAGTTGCGATGTTCGGGATAAAAACATTACGGTTTTAACCGATAACGCATTTAATCGAGCATCCATCGCCTCGGATTCCCTTCGACAATGGGCCAAGAATTCTTGCATTTGAATGGCCATTTCTTGTTGGCTCCTTTGAAATTGAAGAAATGATTGATATAACTCCAAGTTGGGCGTTCGGTGGTCATTGGGGTTTTGGAGTGCTACTTGGTAGTGAGGTTGAGGTGGTTGGTAATATGGTGGGTTTTGGGGAAATTGGCTTCCATATCCTTGAAGCTCATACCCACGGGTTTCTTGATTACCAAATGAAGCTTGGTGGTAGTTCGGAGACATCATGTCATAGTCTCGATTCATGGAGGAAGAGGAGTAGCTTGTTGCGGCTTCTATGGGTGGGAAGTTTAGATCGAACCTCATGGTATACTCGAAAATCGTGGCTTGTACCCGGTTGAGGACCTCTCAATCTAGCAACCGTCTGATAAAGCGGCTTTAAGTTGTAAAGAAGAAGATGGTCACCACCTCAAGGCACAAACTGTAGACTAGGAGCAAACGTGAGAAGTCTAGTGCTTTTTGGGCACTAGACAAGAAAGAAATAAACTTCACACACACAAGAAGTAAAAGAAAACAAAAAGAAAAAAAAAAGAAAACACAAAAACAAAAGACAAAGTCAAGTAAATAGGAAAACAAAGTCTAAACTAGCACCGTCCCCGGCAACAGCGCCAAATTGATGGGAGGGATTTGTCGTGGATCCCCATCAATCAATAAAAAACCAACTATTCCTAACTGGGTAGATAGGGCAAGTCGGGTCGAATCCACGGGGACGGTATGAGGTGTCTAGACTAAGGTCACCCAAATACAAGACTAGGTCAACTAAGGAACAATGACTAACTAAGATGACGAATAAATCAAATAAGGAAAGAGTAGGGTTAGGTCGGGTTCATAAGTGTAGTAGGATAGTTAGGAGATCGATGGTGCAAGGTTCACTTAGTTACTAAGGTTGGTCCGCGCTCTCGCGTCAAAGCCTATGTCCGCACTCTCGTGTCAAAGACAAAACCCGAATACTTATGCAAGATGTTACCCAATACACAAGGATTCAACACTACTACAAATGAGCACTTGGGCCACGGCTGAATTCGTGGCAAAAGTGCTAAATTTTTGTGGCTAAAGTACTTTGCCACGGAAAAACCATCCGTGGCGCAAGTGGCCGTGGCAAACAAATAGCCACGGGGAAAAAAAAGTGTGGCAAGTATTGATTTTATTGCCACGGAGTCTCCCGTGGCTAGAATTAATTTTTTGCCACGGATTATCCCGTGGCTAATTATTTTTGTGACGAAATATTTATTCCGGTGACAAAATATATAATAATTTAAATAAATTAATAACCGTAAGAATTCTGTACCCCTATAGTAGTCACATCTGGACCGGTTACTAGCTTTATAGCTGAGTCAAGCTGAGTCATTCCACTATTATTTAATTTCATCATACGCATCGAAGAACCTTCCCAGGAGGTCACCCATCTTAACACTACTCTCACTCAAGCACGCTTAACTGTGGAGTTCTTATGGGCAGCTACCAGAAATGAAATTGAACTTTATTGACCTAATCATTGGTTTGAATTCTTTTAAAGTGATTTTTTTTCAAACTACATTTTCTTTTGAGTAATTAATTTTTTTTCCCTTATGATTTACATATTATGATTAAAAAATTATTATTCCGGAAAAATAAAAATTCGAAGTTGATTTTCGGACTCATGATTCCATTAATTTATCGATATTTTTATTTTAGTTTCTATTTTCCACGTTCTTTTATTGCTAGTTCTTTCGATATGTTTTTTTTCTTTTCGTTATCGGTCGTTATTTTATTTCATCAGTTTTTTTTTATCCTCATTGAGTTTCCTCTAGCCTACTTCAAGTTATACCCGAATTTTATTTTTTTATTAAGTATATTTTATTTTAAATTCATTTTTTAAAATATCTTCCAAATAATATTACAGAACAGCTACCGAATTAAACAGTTGACAATAAATTAATTTTTGATTTTCACACTATTAGTCCCTAATTAATAGATTTTCTTACTTGTATTTGTTAATTATTTGATTTTTTCACTTATACCTCTCTTTTTTTGAAAAATTATTTTAACTTGTTATTGAACTTAGGCACGACGTTCTAATACGTTAATCTTTCTTCAAAACCAAACAACTTGAAAGACAATTAATTACAAAAATAATTATTGTTTTCACAGTCAAAGTTAATTCCATAAAAAAATATAGACCGAGTAGAATTCTTAAATACGAGTTCAATAAAGCGGTTTTTTCCACACTGAAAATATTGTAAGAAAATCAATAATTTGGACAAGAATCATGCTCAGTCACTTTTTTTTAAGTTCTTTTGTCTTAAAATGAAGTGTATTACATGTGAAAAAATTAATTAATTAAGCGGTAAAAATGAAAGAGTCTTAAATAATATTAGATGTCTTAATGATGGATGATCAATCACATACTAATTTTACTTGATATGCTATATACGCCGCATTTTTGCTAGCATATATTACACTATGTAAATGTTAGTTGTCTTTCAAAAGTCATACTTAAGATTATAGAATTTTAATAAAACATCTTGTCAAATTAAGAGAAATCAATTGCTTCACAAATGATGATTAATAAAATATCAACAAATTAGACAACCAAAGTTTTCTTGTATTTCATTTTACAAAAAATCTATTTCTTTTCCTTAAAACTAAATAAAATAATACGAATTTTTTTTATTAATAAAATATTTTCAAATTTAATATTTTTTTTCTTCATATTATCTTTAGCTATGAATTTTAATGAATTTTTAAGATCAATAATTGACACTCGGCTTAACTTGAAAGTAATTTGATTAAAATTTGGAGAACCATTAGCCACATGCGTTTATTACATCTGTGGCTAAAAAATAATTTTGCCACGGAAGTTAATTATGTTGTGCCTAAATAATATTTGCCACTGAACAAATTCGTGGCTAAATATATTTTTGCCACAGGTGTGGCATCTTTCGTGGCAAGAGTGATTATTGGCCACGACTTTAATAAAATTCGTGGCGCAAGTGAATTTTTGCCACGGGAAAAATTGTTCTCGTGGCATATTTTATTTCCCAAGTAGTGAATCAAATTTTTCCTGTGGCTAGGTAAAATTTAGCCACAAATAACAAATTTTCGTGGCATAATTCGTGGCGCAAGTGTCAATTTGTTGTAGTGCAACCACAAACCAATCACACAATGAGAACAGGAACACAAGCAAGAGGAGCATTTGCAACTACTACTCTAACAAGCATTTCAACAAACACATAGTGTGCATAATATGTGACTAGTAACAAAGAATCAACCTTTACCCTCAATCAAACCCTAATCATCCATAATCAACACTTAATCACCCTACTAACCCCACAAAAAGTCTACTCACACATATCTAAACAAACATTTACATAAACAAGAGAAATCAACACAAACAACAAAACATACATAATGAAACTAGTGAAAACTATGAACAAAGAACAATACAATGAACAAAGATTAAAACTTGAATGAATAAACAAAGATAAGAGTAAAGAAGAAGGAAGATTATACCTACTAACAAGAGGATGAAAGATTGAAACTTGTATTAATAAGAAAAACCCAAAACAATCTCCCAAGGTTGTCAATCTTGGTTGAATCTTGAAGAATTCCCTTAATACAAGACTAATTACTAGGATTAACGATAAACTAAAGACTAATCTACACTAATCTAAGCTAATCTAGTCTAAAGTAGTCTAGGGTTTAATGGGTAATGTCTAACATGACAAAGGAATACAAGAGGAAGGGTATATATAGGGTTACAATGAGTAAGGAGATGAAAAGAAGTGACGCGGGCCTGTAGCTGTGCCATCCCGCCGGGACGGAGTGGTCCCGACCGGGACGGATTGGTCCCGCCCGGTACGGACCCAAAACAGGAGCAGTGCTTTTAGTACACCTCATCCCGGACGGGATGAGGTCATTCCCATCGGGGATGAGTCTTGTAGGCCTCCAATATGATCTTTAAGGTTCCTCCTTGCTTCACATGGGCTTCTCATCGACTCTCGGGTCTCGGGATCGAGTTTAAGGGGCTCGAGATTGGGTCCCAAGGTCTCGGGGTCGAATCCAAGGCATCGAGTGATCGTTCCTTCGCTTCGTTGGCTCCGAAAAGTGTATGTATTGAGTCGGAATCGCTCCAACTCCTCATGAATGGTCTCGGGAACCTAAAACGAACTAAAGGAAGCATAAGTAACCCATGAACCGCTCCCAGGGAGCGATTCCACAAGGAAAATGGGACCAAAAAACAACAATTAGGCACTACAAACTACACTTATCAATTGGCTGGACTCGCTTTTGGCTAGGGAGGTGAAAGCTTGCGTTTAGGAGGGTCAATGGTGAGAGACTCAAGCAAGCGCACCTGAATGGCAAGGGAAAGGAAAAGTTGGAACGGTAGAGCCCAGCCGTTTAGTACTATGTTGTATTAATTTATATTATGTGGCGTATTAGTACTAGTTTTTTGTAGGGTTTTGCTTGACACGTCGTCATTTTTCGGGGTAGCTGGATTTCAGATGCTTGATGTAAAGGACCTCGACAAAGGCTTGATTTAACTGATTTTTTTTATTAATGAGAAGCACATTTTTTTTATTAATATATTTTTTTTGGTGGCTCGCAACTCGATTCTTCCTTTTACCCGGAGCGCCCTTTCGGGTTTTCGCCCCGTCCTCGGCTCACATTTTGTTCCTTTTTTTTCCTTTTTTTTTCTTTTTTTTGGCTCTCTTTTTTTTGTTTTTTTTCTGACGACGGCTTGCAACTCGTTTCTTCATTTTTCCCGGGGCGCCCTTTCGGGTTTTCGCCTCGTCCTCGGCTCGTCGTTTGTGCTTCGTCATTGAAATCACTTCCATAACCGGAACGCGGGAAAGAGGTTCCGATTTGCACGTGAATCGAGTAATCAATTTTTGTTATTACTCTTTTTGTTGGTTGTACCCTTGGAAGGGTTGCCTACGTATCCGTGTTTAGACGGAATCAAACCATGTTTGTAGTTCATATATAGATGTGAGTGATTTTGCTTTAGACTCGTCATGCCAATTATCGATGTGAGATGTTTAGAGTGTATTCACCCTTGTTATAGAACTAAGGTGGAGTGATTGGTATGACCTCTTGAAAGTGACAATTACCGAGATACCATGTTTGGGTCAGGGTGACTGGCTTGGATGGTTTCGGAATGTGGAGTTAGGTAGTAAGTGGTTTCTATAGATCAAAATATGGAGCTTGATTTTTGTGGAGTTAGGCTATGGGCTAAGGTTTCGTGATGTGGTAAGAAAGGGGAAGCTGAGTAAAAATGACTCAGACTTCAATCGGGTGGGATGTAAATTACGTGGGATCTGATTTCCATGTCTGGCCCTAACGGTTGGGATTATCCTATTGAGCTTGAATCCTCAAAATTCTGGACTGTCTCCTAACAAGTGTCTCGGGAAGGTCTTAAGGGTTGTAATGCGGAGAGGCTAGTATTTGGGTGCTAGCTGACTGGCCTGTTCATTTTTCTTTTACTCTTTTTTTTTTGCTTTTTGTTCGGACTTTGCACTTAAAGTCGAATTGGTTATTGGGGGTTTCAGTTGACTATTGATTTTGGTCTTGATCATTGAATTGGGTCGGTTTAATTTGGCCTTGGTTTCATTCTTTCTTTGGCTCCTTTTGGCCATTTCAGACCCTTCTTCTTCTTTTTTCTTTTTTTGTCAGACGAGCACCTATGGTAGGAATTGGTCGGTCTTTATTTGAGGGATGTTTATTGTGGGAAATGGGTCTGCCTTCCGTCTTTGATCACAAGCTAAGAGACTATCTAGGTTTGTCATAGGATTCGGGAATGCCCGTTCGAAGGGATAGCTTGTGGCTGTCTATACCAGACATGGAATAGGTAAAAGAAAAGAACACGGGATCTCAGTTCTTGTAATTCCTCGTTCTTTCGAGGTATGTTTGATTGTTATCGATAAATGGCATAGTACCGAGTTGTAAGCAAGAAAGTGCATTATTAAATCAAGCGATTGTCGAGGCGTATCATAAAGGAAGAAAAGTTTATTTCTTTTTTATTGATAGTAATAAGCGGGCTATGCGCCCGAGATATTGTTTTCGGGGAGGTGGAGGACAGGTCCCCTCACACCTCTTGACTCGATTTAAAAACAAAAGACATTTGTTATACTATTAAGTCTAGGCCCTAAGACGAACTAGACTGCGACTCGGACACAGATTTACTCGTCTCGGTGGATGCCACTGGGTTGTCGGCATCTTCCTCGATAGTCAGGGCATTCTCCACTAAAGGGTCGCGGTGGGAACAACCAATGGTGTCGCCAAGGACAGTGTGAATGCTAAAGGGGGTTTATGGTATTGTGTGGTTTCTTGGGTGGAGGGAGAGGGATCGTCCCATTTTCGATCATGTCTTGTATGTCATGTTTGAGTCGATAGCAGGATTCGGTATCGTGCCCGTTACCTCGGTGATATAGGCAATAAGCATTAGGGGTCCAACTTTTGCCTCGTTTGCCGACTGGTGGGTCTGGAGTGGGACCCTTGGGTAGGGGCAACCCTTGATCGACTAGGTGCTTAAGGGCTTTGGGGTAAGATGAATTGATTGGGGTAAACTCCCTCGGTGATTTTTCTACTTTGTTGGATGTGGTCTTATAAGGTCTCGGTGTTCTTTCCGTATCGACTTTGGTAGGCTTCGATCGGGTGGAGCGTTGGGATAATCTATCCTGGGTAGGCTCTTGGGCATGGTAATTGCCCGGGTTGGCGTTTGTTTCGCTTTCTGGGTCTCTACTCTCAAGGAAATTGAGGCGGTTATCGATGTAACGGACGGAGAAAATCAAACGGGTTACCGAAGTATGGATGTTGCGAACCAATTTGGTTAGGGCACTGACATCATTGAAGATGTTTTTGATGGCGCTCGAATCTACCGATATGTTGGGGAGTGATTCTAGTGAGAAAGGATCAAAAGGTCAGAACGGATCCACCAGGCGACGTAAGAGACTTGAGGGATGCTCGTGACTGAGCGACACGGGAATGAGACTCTTGACTGGTGCGCATGCAGTCATTGGCTTAGGGACTCAGGTGATTTAGACTCTTGGTGTATTCGGCGAAACGCCTAATGAATCTTAGGTCTTTACAACGAGACGATTTGACACAAATCTCGGTGGTGAGGTTTAAAGAGTACTTCTCGATATGAGGCGACCCAAAATGTAAGACCTCGGGTAGAGGCGATCCTAGTAACTAACATAGACAGTTAGACACACGTTGTACGATGTAAGAAGTTTATCGCGATCCCTGCTCAGGATCCAAGAATTTTGATATACTCTTCTTCCGAAAACGACCAATTTTGCAAAATTTTTGAAAAGGATGGTTTGTAGAAATAGTGTAACGATGGCGGGTCGACATCGTCGTGACGTGGAAGTGCGTTGCCATATGTATGCGTCAGAACTCTGGCGATGACAAAGTGTAAATGTTTTTTTTAAAGAAGTACAATTCTTTAGGGGAACCGTTTTTGAAAACGATTACGTGACTCTGTTATTGAAACTACTATTAATTAGCTAGTTCGATACTTGTGATGCTCGTGGTAGAGCGTGAAGTCTAATGACAGTGTTCTTAAAAGTGTGACCAAATCCTTAGTGAAGGATTTAGGTGGTGAATAATGTTTTAGAAAACTTTTCCCTTTTTAGAAGGACTCTTAAAACTAGCGACCCACGTTCGTTGGTTGCGTTAACTAGAATTTGACGGTGGGAGGATGTATTGTAAAAAAATGTTTTGAAAGTGTGACCGTTTTTTGAATTCCTCGACTTCATCAATTGAAGTTTTGGTCGTGTTGACAGTATGTGTGTGAAAACATTTTTTTGAAAATAAAAAAGTAACCGTTTGGTGCACCTTGATTCCATTGATCGGAAGTCTCGGCGGTATTTAACGGTAATCGTTGTTGACAGGTTTCAATTTGGCCAAGGTGATGGCATCGAAAATATCATTTTTTTTTAGTGTAAAATTCGCCATGATGACGGCGTTTAAAAATGTTTTTCTTTCTTTAGAAATAACGACTTAACCGAAGTATCGGCATTTAAAAGGCCGTTTTGAAAAGATGAGGTTTACATTTTTTCGAAAAACGGAATTGGGTGCGGTTGAAATGTTGGCGTGGTTGAATCTAAAATTTTTGTGTTTTATTTGGGTTGTTTGCAAGCACGCTACACATAACGAGGAATGCGTACACTCATGCAGGATGCAGACACGGGTAGGTTAGGGTAGGCTACCGCCCACGAATAGTCCTTACTTAGGCATTGACAAATCATCTAGGGAGACGAGTGCCATACCGTCCGTTCGGAACTATCCGCTTATTAATCCCGCGGGTTACGCGTTAGGCGGCCGGAGCGTCAACCGAGGATCTCTCCGCGTGTCCCTAAAGATCTTACCGTGAAGAGGTCGATTGGTCCTGATATCGGTTAGGTGGGCTTTTTAGGGCCAAAACCTGTAGTGACCACAACTAGGAACCAAGAAATGGGCTTCACCGACCATTCTTTCCAGAAAAGTTTTTTTTTGAAAAGGGTGATTTGTAAAAATAGTGCAACGAGGGCGTGATGACATAGTTTGTGACGTGAAGGTGTGTTGCTATATGTGTGTGTTGGGAATCCGGCGATAGCAAAAGTGTAGATTATCTTTTTTTTTAAAGGAGCTTGGTTTTTAGGGGAACCAGTTTTGAAAATAATTACGTGATACTTTTATCGAAACTACTATTAATTAGCTAGTTCGATACTTGTGATGCTCGTGGTAGAGCGTGAAGTCTAATGATGTTGTTTTAAAGGTGTGACCAAATCCTCAGTGACGGTGTTTTAAAGGTGTTTTAGAAAACTTTTTCATTTTTAGAAGAACTCTTAAAACTAGTGACCCACGTTCGTTGGTCGCGTTAGCTAGCATTTACCGGTGGGAGGACGTATTGTAAAAAAAGTGTTTTGAAAGTGTAACCGTTTTTATAGTTCCTTGACGTCATTAATTGAAGTTTCGGGTTGTGTTAACGGTATTTATGCAAAAACTTTTCTTTTTGAAATAAAATGTAACCGTTCGGTGTACCTTGATCCCATTGATCGGGAGTTTCGGTGGTATCAACGGTATTTGTTGTTGACGGGTTTTACTTTAGCCACGTGATGGCATTGAAAACATACATTTATTATTTTTTTGAAAGTGGCGAGTGTAAAATTTGCCATGATAACGGCATTTAAAAATGTTTTTCCTTTTTTAGAAATCATGACTTGACCGGAGTATTGGCGTTTACAAAAAGGTCGTTTTGAAAAAAGGAGGTATATTTTTTTTTGAAATCGAAATTGGGTGCAGTTGAAAATGTTGGCGTGGTTGAATCCAGATTTTTAGTGTTTTATTTGGGTTGTTTGCAAACACGCTACACATAACTAGGAATGCGTATACTCATGCAGGATGCAGACACGGGTAGGTTAGGGTAGGCTACCGCCCACGAACAGTCTTTACTTAGGTATTGACAATTATCTGGGGAGACGAGTGTCATACCGTTCGCTCGGAAATATCCGCTTATTATTCTCACGGAGTACGCGTTAGGTGGCCGGAACATCAATCGAGGATCTCTCCGCGTGTCCCTAAAGATCTTGCCGCGAAGAGGTCGATTGGTTCTGATATCGGTTAGGGTGGGCTTTTTAGTGCCAAAACCTGTAGTGACCACAACTAGGAACTAAGAAATGAGCTTCACCAACCTTGTTCAAGTTTCACCACCACTGGAAATTTGTTTCCAAATCACCAGCGTAGTCGCCAAACTGTGGACGTCCGTCCGCACCGTCTGGCGCCCTGCGAGCGCCCGCGCGGGACCGACCCAATTTTTCATCTTGTGGTGGCGGCCACCCACGCGGCCCCCTTCCAGCCGGGGGCCGGTCCGATCTCGCGTACGAGGCGAAGTGTAGGGGCCTCGATTTGGATGACGATCCGGACTCGTACTAGACGGGTGCGGGCGCCCGTGTTTCCGTTTGGGAATCGATCGAGTCGTGGTTGTAAATGTTTAAAGGCCGATTCGATTGGTAAGGCGACCTTTTTAGTGAACTGAATTCGTTGTCGATTTGTGGAGTCGCCACCGAGTCAATTATGGGGACTCGGAAACCGTTCAAGTCAACTTTGATCCCTTGCCGGCTCAAAGTTGAGTGGCACGGGACCTAAAGATAAAGACTTGTACCATTAAGCACTCCACGCCTGGAATGACTCTCATTGCCAATGGTCTCGGACATCCGGAAACCGTCGATTCAGAGTAAGGGGTGAGGGTACGTATTGGGAAGCCAACATCCGATAGATGTCAACACCCAATCCCGCCCGCACTAGCGGCCTCTACTAATCAATCGGTGGGCTGATAACCTAGTTCTTTTGTTGTGGTGGAAATGTTGTAACATCCGTTGTTTTAACCCTATGTCTTTTACTATGTCGGTTGTTTAAAGACAAGTAAGTGTTGTTGTCAAAGTAGTTGTATTTACATTCTTTGCATGCGATTTCACGTGACAAGAAGGCCATGAAAAGATGCACGTAGGAGAGTAGAGAGTACTAGTATTATACGTATTAGCAAGTCAGTTTTAACGCAATAATATGGATATTAGTCATTCTCGTGGTATACCTTACTTGGTATTCTGCTTAAGATGCGTCGATTCGGTATTAATAGAGATGCGTTGAACCTAGTAGGCGAGCACCCGGACTAATACGGAACTCGACCATCGATTTGTTCAGTTTTAGTTGTTTTATGTTTTGAATTCAGTGTTAGGAGATTTAGCATGCAATTATAAGGTCATAAAAGCGATAAATCATGCGAAAAACTGTAAATGCGAATGTAAGTAAATCACATTGTGAGGAGTTGCACCCTCGGATTATACACTAAACGGGACTCGATGCATAGATAGTTTGAGAACGGATCTCGGAATTACTCGGGTCTATTTAGTGTATTTTAGTATTTGCGGTTGAAGTTGGGATGTTACGTGTTTTATTAGATGTTCGTGGACCTAGTGTCCACATTTAGTGTTATCGTAGTGCATAATAAAGGAAAGTGCAAATATGGAAAGTTTTGTTTAGATGACAACCTAGTGACGACTCGGTTTCAACTGGCGGATCCTCCTAGCTTGACCAGTGACTCCGGTAGAGCTTCGTTACCGTTTGGCCCTCCTGCAGCTACTCCGGCAAAGCTTCGTTACTATGACCTAGTTTTGCGGCTAATCCGTCAGAGCTTCGCTACTAGATATGAGCTAGTCGATCACAGGCACCTCAGTATCGAGTAGGGTGCTCGAAGGTGGGGAGTATCATCGATGTCGCTTTTATCGGAAATACGATCGAGTAGATCGTTTGCCTCGGGTGTCAGAGTGCGAGCCCTTAGCGAGAGAGTTAGAGAGGGAAGAGAAGATGAGAAATTGTGTGTCGAATGAATGAGGCGGAGGGGGGTATTTATAGGTGTTTTCGGCCCTCATCGCCCATATGGACGCCTGAGCTGGGGCGTACCAAGACTCAGGCGCCTGGGCTAAGGCGCGGGGATACTAAGGCGCGTTAGGTGGGGCGGTCGGGATTTCGAAGATACGATTTTGATACTTTCCAAAACCGAGAGGGTGGAGGATAATACAATACTTGGGGATTAAGGCTCTCGTGGCTTGACCTAGCGCCGTGAACATTAGTGGGCCTCGGGTGTGCATCCCGAGGTTCGCTTGGCGGGGTGCTGACTCGGTTTGAGTTTCGCGATCGACTCGGGAGTCCCGGTTTTAAAATTGACTCTAATTAGTGTCTATGCGACCCTAACGACACGACTAAGGCTGCCATCATGTTAGTTCTAATTTTTCCGAGTAATTATATGATCCGTTCTATAGAAAACTACCTAAAACATCGCGAACCCGCGTGGCGTTGCAGTCCTATTGTCATCGGGTGTTTATCGGGCACTTCTGCAGCCACCAGGTCCAAATCTGGATGTCTACAGTAGGTCATAGACTGCAACGACTGTACGCGGAAATGAAAATTGCGGCGAAAATGAGTTGGCACCACAGAAAAACTCACAGATAAGGGTTAGTGGTACTATGACACATCCTAGCGGCAGTGACGTGTGTAAGACATTTGATATTAAACATCCAGAGTTCTCAAAAGAGTCACGCAAACTACGTTTGGGTTTGTGCACAGACGGTTTTTCACCATACGGGAAGTTTGGTAAATCTTACTCCCGTTGGCCGATGATTGTGACACCCTACAACCTTCCTCCATGTTTATGCAATAAGAGACAGTTCATGTTCTTGTCCCTTACTATTCATGGACCTAGGAACCCAAAATCCAGTATGACGTGTATCTCCAACCTCTAATTGAGGAGTTAAAATGTTTGTGGGATAACGGGGTTTACACGTATGATGTGTCCAAGAAGAGTAGTTTCAATCTAAGGGCAGCATTAAAGTGGATCATCAACGACTTTCTAACTTTCGGGATGTTGTTTGGTTGGAGTATGATGGGTCACTGTGCTTGCCCTTACTGTCAAGTGAAGGATCAAAGTTTGTTTTGGCTAAAAAATAGTTGCAAGGTGTGTCGGTTTGACTATCATAGACAGTTTCTACCTTCCGAACATCCATTTAGACATAACTGTAGGAGTTTTCTAAAGAAGAAATACAATGAAAGTAGGATCGCATGTAATAGGTTATCAGGCGATGAGATACGGGCAGATATTTAAAAGTATTCTACAATAGTACACGCTACCCACCAACAATTGAAGAAGTTGAAGGATAAGAAGGAAGGTTGGTGGAAGCAAAGCATATTTTGGGAGCTTCCTTACTGGAACACTCTGCTAATTAGACACAATCTAGATGTTATGCATATCGAGAAGAACTTCTTTGAGCAGCTTATCAACAGCATTATGGATGTACCGAACAAGACAACCTTTGGACTGAAAGGCATAGCTGACTTCAAGGAATTGTGTCTTGGGCGACCCAAATCATCGTTTCCCTCAAACAAGCGGTGAAAGAAGCACCGGTTTAGGACTCAAGGCAAGTGACAATGTTCCCAAGCTAGCAATACAAACCAAGATGGACTAAACCCTAATAGTATGACGACAAAGCAATAAAAACGTTGGTAACTTACCTCGGTTCCTCCTAACCTTCTAAGAACGTACTACGGGACGATCGGCGGGATGGAAAAAGGATGATCCACGGTGTTAGTCGACACTGTAGGTAAGTGAGACCCCGCCCCCTTTAGCGTGAGCCAAGAGGGTCGTCCCGTGTCCAAAACCGCCTAACTAGTCCAAGTAAAAAGGTGGAAATATGCAAAATGAGGGAAGACCGACTAATGCCGCTATCATCCTTCCTCGGGACTCGGTCCTTTGGTAGGCTCTTCACGGCAAAAGTCGGAAAAAGGCTTATTTTTGTGGGGTTAAGATCTTTTTGTGAGACGATTTTCTTTTGGCATTTTCTCTTTTCTTTTGCACTTTTGTTTTGTTTTGTCATGCCATTTCTTTTTCTTCTTTTCTATTTTCTTTTTGGCTTTTGTGCCTTTTCTTTTTCTTCATTCTTTTCTTTCTTTCATTTTCTTTCTTTTTCTTTTCTTTGCCCTTTTGGCTTGATTTGGCTTTTTGGCATTTCTTGACAATTGAGAAAGAGGGAAATCAACACTTTGCAATTTATTGTGTGGATATGTGTAGGAGGTAGGGAAATGGGTAAGTCGGGGGTCGCGATTCCCCTTCAAACCCACAAAAAGTGGAGAACTTGGACTAATCGAGAAAATTTCAAACATGGTCACCTAGAGGACGGGACTCGACAACCAAGGCCTTTTCACACCGTGGGTGGTCGAAATGGTCAAAATGCAAATCCCGTAGTAAATACCTAGTAAGCTAGGTGGACTCAAGGTAAAGGACCAACGAACTCATTGGTTTGGGGTCATTCTACTAAACTAAAGTCCAAGACTCGATTTACACTACTAGGAAGGGAAAGTAAGCACTCACACACTAGCCTCTAAACCGGGTTTTCGAAAACCATTTACACACAAGACACTCAACAAAACACAAAACAAAGACTCAACGAAAACGAAAGAAAAAGAAACAAAAGCGACAAAACAAAAACAACACAAAACGAACACATGAACAACACAAACACCACCCCTAGCTTCCAAACAAATCACCAAATCACCCACAAACTTTACAAAGCTCCACCCGAGCACACAACATCACAATTTCCTCCAAACTCCGCGAGAGATAAAGAAGAGAAAGGGATAAGATGTTACCGGTCGTCTTGAAAGCTCTCCAAAGCTAGCGGTGATTTAAGCAACCTATAAGGAAAGAGGAGACAAAACACACACAATACAACAAATACACGACATAAAGACACAAAAGGAAAACACACAAAAGGAAAATCTTTTTGATTTTTGTGAAAAAAAATCAAATTTTTAGGGTTTTTAAAGATTTTTTGGAAAAACTACGAAAATAAAACTAACTACGATAGAATATCGCTCCCCCCACACTTAAACCGAGCCATGTTCTCATGCTCGATCGTAGTGTGCGGAGAGACAAAAGAAAAGAAGAGAAACTACGAAAATAAAGCTAAAAATCAAAAATAAAGGTGAAGAAAAGGGTAGAAAGTGTCCGGCCGGGGTGTAATCAAGTCACCATGGGCCGAGACAAGAAAAGATATGGAAAGGGGAAGAAAATAAAAAGAAGGAAATAAAAGGAAATGGGAGGGGAGGACTAGGTGTAATCACGTTACCTAGCCCGGATTCCGCTTAAATCCGACTAAATCCTCAAAAAGAAAAGAGTGAAAAACTTGTAAAATTTGGATTTTGAAAATGACTCTCGATGTAATCACATCATCGAGAGTAGGGAGCAACCAAAACCAAGGCCTCGAAGGCCACTAAGGTACCATGACTCAAGGGGAAGGGAATAAACAAAGGAAAACAAGCAACAACAAAAACGGAAAAGAAAGGATAGTTGTCGTACCATAGGTTAGCAACTCACTCTCTCCATCGTCTCATAGGTCAATATAGGCACTTGCTTGTCTTCATCATTTCTATCCCGCTTCAAGCTTGATAGAACCGCATGGTAGAGGTAGTAATGGTGCGAGGGGGTAGGATTTGATGTGAATATCGGTCTAAAGTGAGAAGAAAATGAGGTTAAGGTTTGTAAATGAGGTACATGGGTGATATGATATGAGAAAGGAAGGTAGGGAGGTTGGGTGGGGGTATATAATGGTTGGGTGGGCTTGAATGTCGAAGAAGAAGCACCAAAAAGGAGTAGGGGATCATCCCGGTCGGGATGGATGATCCCGGTCGGGATGATAAACCCTTCCCGGTCGGGAAGCCTCCTTCCCGATCGGGATAACACTCCAGTGGACTCGGTTTTTGGCACCCTCATCCCGATCGGGACGGCCCCATCCTGGTCGGGATGACACACCCTTCCCGGTCGGGAAGGGTCTTCATGACTCCCATGACCCCAAAAACTGACTCCCTTACTTACGATCCAAGCTCTATCACTAACCACTCCTTTCTAGGAGTCACCTTCACTTCACCTATCACAATAAACTCAAATTACACATCAAATTCACTCCCTCACATCGCTCATCAAAATAACAAATCAATTACAAGAGCTTCACAAAACAACAAAAATCAAGAGAAAAATCACACAAATACAACACAAGTACTCTAAAGAGGAGAGGAGAATATACAACATGACGGTTCTTTAGGAACTCTGTCAAACCTAGGATGGTGGACTCTTCTTCAACCGTAGCCCTCAAGGGCGTGGAGGAGCAAGTCGAACGCGCTACCGACATCATAATGAAGGCCCAAGAAGCGCTCGAGCCTAGCCAACCTCCACGGCCTCCAAGGAGGAGGCAAGAAGTAGGAATCCCAAGACCCAAAATCATCATTCGTGCCATATCCGGGGTCTATCCATCCTATGAGCTTCACCGGCCTCTTCCTCCCTAGGCATCGCCTCCAATCATTAGCAAGCTTCATCTCCAAGAAACAAGGCACAAAAAGCGGTTTTGGCCTCATCTCCTCAATGCACACCCCCACACTTTCCTCAAGTTGTGGTTCCCCATCTTCATCACTCGGCCCCACATCATCTTGGAGAAGAGGATCGAAACTTCTACCGGCGGTTTCAATCTCTTCCAAGTCATTGCTTGGTGTACTAGTAAGGAGCTCTTGATGCTTATCCACATTATCGCACAAGGGCAACTCGAGGCTATCAATTTCACCCAACATCCTCACAAATTCCACTAAACCATCCAACTCACTATCCTCCTCCAATTCTTCACCAACGATGCCTTCACCAAGAGTCATATCCTCATTCGTCTCTTTTTGGGTAGACAATTGAGGCTCTTCAAAGCAAGACTCGCTCCTTATAGGGAATTCATTAACGGCCTCGTCATTGGGTTGTTCCCCTTCCCCAAATGTACATCGCTCATCAAGTTGTGAGGATTGAGTTAAGAGCATTAGGGTTAGAGTCGTTAAAGCATGCAATCTAGCTTTACTTTCCTCCCTTTTCCTAAGGATTTCGGCCAAGAGTTCATTATTCTTTTGCGATTGGATGGCCATTTCTTGTTGCATTTGAAGCATCGATTGAAACACCTCCAAGTCGGGCAATTGGTGATCATTGGGGTCTTGTAAAGCTCCTTGAAAATCTTGATGATGCCCAAGGGGTGGGGCATCATATTGTTGGTAGCAAGGTTGGGGTGATTGGTAGTATTATGGGTCATGGGGTTCATATTGTGGTTGGGGTGGAGGGTAATATGGTGGGTCTTGGAGGTATTGGCTTCCATAAGGTGAATCTTGATTGAACATGGTGGGTTCACAATCATAGCTTGAGTAATAGCCACCTTGATCGTAGTATTGATAGTCATTCACTTGTTGGTAGCCATTTCCATACTCTTGAGGATCATACCAATCTTGATTACCCCAAGAAGCTTGATAGTGGTAGGGGGACGTCATGTCATACCCTTGGTTCATGGAAGAAGAGGAGTAGCTCATATCGGCTCCCGAGTGTGTGGAGTTTAGATCAAACCCCATGCTCGCTCGAAAATCGTAGCTCATACCCGGTTGGAAACCACTCATTCTAGCAACCGTCCGTTAAAGCGGCTCTAAGTCGCAAGAAGAAGATAGTCACCACCTCTAAGCACAAACTGTAGACTAGGAACAAACGTGAGAAGTCTAGTGCTTTTTGGGCACTAGACAAGAGAGAAATAAACCACACACACACAAGAAGCAAGGTAACAAAAAAGGAAAAAGAAAAACACAAACACAAAGACAAAGTCAAGTAACTAGGAAAACAAAGTCTAAACTAGCACCGTCCCCGGCAACGGCGCCAATTTGACGGAAGGGATTTGTCGTGGATCCCACCGATCAAACAATTAACCGGCTATTCCTACGGTAGATAGGGCAAGTCGGGTCGAATCCACGGGGACGGTAATGTATAGCCTAGACTAGGTCGGCCCAAATACTAGACTAAGTCAACGAGCTAAGCTAGAGAATGATAAGAGGGAGAGAAGGCTAGACTAAGATCAAAATACCGGAGAAACAAACAAGGAAAACGGGCTGGGATTAGGTCGGGGTCAAAGGGGTAACGGAATGGTCAAGGAGGAGTTAGAGTGAAGGAGGTAGTAGGGTAATCTAGGTAATCTAACTTAGAATCACCTAGAGGTTCCTCATGGAACCCATCTCGGCGACACACATGACAAAGAAAGACAATAAAAACAAGCATTCTAACCTACTTAGTCATTCAAGCATTTCAACAAACATGTAATATGCATCACCCAAGAGGAAACCCAAATCTTCCACCAACATCTCCAACAAACTCTTAATCACCCAATTAACACCCTAATCACCCTACTAACCCTAGCAAGAACACTACTCTAACATAATCAAACTAATACTAACAAGAACAAGAGAAATCAACACAAACATAAAAACATATATAAACAAACTAGTGAAAATGATGAACAACAATCAAAGATTAAAACTTGGAAGATTAAACATGAAAGATTAAAGGAAAAGAGAAAGGAAAGATTATACCAACTACAAAGGATGAAAAGGAGAACACTTGTATAGAAGAAAACCCAAATAATTCCTCCAAGGTTGTCAATCTTGGATGGATTCTTCAAGAGATCCAATAATACAAGATTAAACTAAGATTAACTACTAATTACCGACTAATCTACACTAATCTAATCTAATCTAACCTAAAGTAGTCTAGGGTTTAATGGGAAGTGAAGAACATAAGCTTTACAAAACAAGGGAAGAGTATATATAAGGTTACAAATGGAAGGGAGAAGAAAGAAAGGAAATGCGGGTAGCAGCAGCACGGTCCTGATCGGGACGGGAAATCCCGTTCGGGAAACTTTCACTTTCCCGATCGGGAATATGCCAACCCGATCGGGAATGCTCCACAGTGGCGTCCTTAATCGTGCACTTCATTCCGATCGGGTTTGAGGCCTTCCCGATCGGGATGGGTCTTGTAGGCCTCCAATATGAACTTTTCGGTCCCTCCTTGCTTCTCATGGGCTTCCCATCGATTCTCGGGACTCGGGATCGGGTCTCGGAGCCTCGGGATTGGGTCCCAAGGTCTCGGGGTCGATTCCAAGGCATCGAATCATCGTTCCTTTACTCCGTTGGCTCCAAAATGTGTATGTATAGAGTCGGAATCGCTCCAACTCTTCCAAATCGGTCTCGGGAACCTGAAACGAACTAAAGGAAGCATAAGAAGCCCCTAAACCGCTCCCAAGGAGCGATTCTACAAGGAAAATGGGACCAAAACACTACAGAATAGGCACTACAAACCACACTTATCACACTATCATCCGACCGTACAAGGAGTAAGTGATCCACATACAGTACCCTCATTATTATTGACATTATGATGTATTAACTACAACTTGTAACTAATTCAGAATATTCGAGGCATTTATCTTGAGCGAACACGCGAAGTGTTAACATGAGTCATTGTTTCTCACATGGCTACATAATCAAGTATGTTGAAATGATATTTTAATTAAATAAATAAATTGTCACTGAATTTTATATAGGTGTCACATTAAATTGAATATAATTCTTTATTAAACTATTTTACCTTTACAAAGGCCTAAAGCATTGGAGGTTCCCCTTGTAAAACCTCTAGGAACTGCGCCTTCTTCATGAGTCAAGACTTGGAAGTGATATTCAATTAACGGTTACAAGTTCCATGCTTTTAAAGAGGGTGTCGACGTTCCAAAATCGACAATAAGTAATGGCGTCTTTGTGAGTCCTACCGATGGATCCAAATATGGAACCCTAGTTGAGGTGATTGAGCTTCCCTACTATGACAGCAACCATAGTTGCAAGGGCGTATTATTTAAATGTGATTAGATTGACTACTCATCACATGGAATCAATGTTCATGAGTTATACAAACTTGTGGATGTCGATCTGATGAGAAATTTGCGAGGACATAATCCTTTTATGTTGGCATATCAAATCGATCAAGTTTGTTACGCACCTTACCTAAAGGGAAAAAGGAATACAAATTGATCAGCGTTGTTTAACATCAAAGCAAGATCACAAGTGGAGAATCTTATCATCAACGAAGACGACTACCAAGAGGATGTAGTTGATAATAATCAACCAATATCATCTATTGTGATCGAAGACAATGACATCAATGAGGAAGAATATGAAGTTCACGCTATTGGTGCTGAAGGGGAGGATGAGGAATTTGCATATTGGATTGCTCCTGAAGGGGAGGCTGATGAGGAAGAGTAAATAGTTGATGAAGATGACGGGGATGAGGTTAATAGTGAATGGGATGACGATGAGGACGGAGAAGAAGGTTTCATTGAAGCGCATACCGATGTGGAAAATGATAGTGATGATAATTAGAGTATCTACTAGTTTAAACCCCGTGATAAAATCACGGGGTTGTTTTAAAGAAATATCATCGCCCCTTAATTATAGTAAGGAAGTATAAGAATTTTACTTGAAACCCAAAGAAGACATGTAACACGGACTATATTAGTTAAAGGATTGCATAATATCGAGCTTACGCTTGTAAAATCAATAACTATTATGGTATATGGCAGCAGTAGTAACAACACCATGTAAGAAATCAAAAAACTCAACAAAATTCAAATAAAAGGTTTTATATTTAAAACCAAAAATAACTGAACTATTGTTAGTGTATCCCCTTCCATCCATTCAGTTATTTACAGAGACTCATCATTTCTCCTCACAAACGCGGTCCACGTAAAGAATTGAATGGATGAGAAGGAATACATCTTAAATTCTTAATATTACTCTTTTGGTTGAGTATTACTTTTACCGAGTATTGATCAACTCCGACTTTGTATTTTGAGGAGAAAAATATATGCTAATATTGGAATTTAGTAAATATTACTCCGTATTAGATTGTTATAACATTAATTGAGGCATTAGTTAGACAATTATTACTCCAAAAATTTTGATCTACCTTACTAAACCTGCCATTTCTTATTTGCAACTAATATTATTTACTCCCCTAATTAATCACACTCTATTTTTTCGTACTCATACTCATAATTCCCTCTCTTAATTAATTTTCCTTATTAATGTCTAACTCTCTTCTTAATCCACATATTCAAAATTACGTTCGACTACTTTTTCTCCTTAATCCAAAACTAACGTTAACCAATTTTCATATCTCTTCCAAAAATTCTTTCTAAATTTTCTTTAATCTCGTTGTGGTATATATATAATAGAGAAAGGAACAACATTAGTTAATAAATATGATGACCATTTAGTCGAACCACATTAGTAGGACCATCTAGTCGAAACAGAAAGAGCGTAAACAGAAGGACATGATGATATACAATTCCTCAAAAATAGTACTTCCTCCGTTCAAATACAAAGAGCACGCTTCCCTTTCGGACACTATTCACAACTCAAAAAAATTAGTTAGTTAAAATTTCAATTCAGAAGTTTGATTAAGTGTTGGTATAAGTTTAATTATCTGATATATACTTCGCCTTGAATCATTATTATTTTGCGCAAATATTAGTACAAAATTGTTTCATGTTACGTTAACTAAAAAGTAGGGAGTAAGTAAAAAATGAACAAACTATAATCGAGTATTTTACCAGTATAGTAATACAATACACCATTTTATTTTTTTTATTCCTTTTAGTTTTTATGGTCTGCAAAATAGAATTGGTTTTGTTTTATGTATCAACCTGAAACCGACATGGTTGATATCGGATCAACAACCCCGCTATACTTTTTTATTTGTTACCCGAACTCAAACTCAAACCAACCCGATGCTAAATGAATATTTGTGACCTGAACTCAAACCAACTCAATGCAGTGCAAAAGGTCGTGAAAATTCACGAGATTATTTATAACTCTATTATAAATTTAAAGATTATCTAGTGAAATTTATTGCGACCAATTCGCATTTAGACAAACATGATATTCATCCTATACGACTGTCTTATAATAAGCATATTACTCAATGATATTTTTTAATATGTTGCTATTAAAAACATATTTTAAAAACACATTCAAATTGTACATGAAAAAAATGTAACGGTCATACAATGTGCTAATTTCCAAACACCTTCAACTATGGAGTTTAATTTGATAATGAAAATAACGTGAACAACCGTATTGCACTAATGTTTATTAGAAATGTGCTTCTTCCTTTTGTCAAACACATAATTGCATCCAAATCTACTTTAGTTAAATGAAGACAAAAATCTAAACGTCACTTTATTTCTCGTATCAATTAACTAATTCTCATCCATCATTTATTGTTCACAAATTCCTATTTGTGTCTGTCACAAACGGATTACTTGTTTTTTTGGTGAAACAAATGTATTACTTCATTGAAGAACAACACGTCGATAGACTTACAATGCTGATACTCCTGAATCTCAAAACTTCATAATTTTTCATATTTTCCCAAACCCAAAAATCAACTGACATAAAATACTCTACCATCATATTCATTCATTGACGATGCCATGTTTCATCACAATTCCAAAGACATACTCTTTAATATTTATTTGGTAATCCATACTTACCAAACATTTGATTAAAATACATTTTACCTATAATATAACGGGTAATCAAATGACCAAGACGAAAAGAGTATGGATATTTTACAATGTTAAATACTCCGTAACAATTTAAGAATTCAGAAAATACCTATATTAATACATGCTTCATTTATACTCCGTAGATTACAGTTACGCTAATAAGAATTACATTAACACATGTTAGACCGTCAAAGAGTTAAAAGTACTTCATGAATAACGAAGGAAATATACGGGCTTTATATGTCGAAACCAAGCCATTTGAATCATCAGGATCTTCAAACATCGAGAACGGATTTGATAGGTAATCTATCTCTATGCGTCTGTTCCGAAAAATACTTATCAGTTAATCCATCAGACAAAACGGAGAGATGAAAATTACAAACAAAAAAAACAAATACTCCCTGCTCACCACAATGATTTTCCCACTTTTAATCAAAATGGGTGAGATTAAAATAATGAATGGGAAAATCATAGTGGGGAGGAAGGAGTATTGATAACATATCTTGATCACAAAATCAAAAAAAGAGGGAAAGCAATAGAGCCATTGTTGATCCGTGTTTGATGACGAAATCAGAAAATTTGAACAAAATCATAACAGATTGAATTTACTAATACACAAATATGAAACGATAATATGAAATAATTCTATTAATATCCTATCCTAAAATCAAAACTCAACTCTACCATGAACATTCTAAAATCAAAATTTATGATAATACTTACGGAGTACGTGTATTCGTTTGGAGAGGTAGGCCTTTTCCGTTACTTAAATTAATCCGTCGCAGAACAGTGAAGTTTGATATCCTGCAAGTCCCGGAGAATGATTAACTGAGGGGGAGAACACGTTGAATTTTAATTATGATAATGAGTGAAAGAATATCCAACAAAAAAGTATAGTTATGAATGCAATTATAAAATTATAATACGAATAATTGAAAATCTTAAATTATAATACAAACGCAATTATAAATAAATCCTAAAACTAAAATTAAAATACATATTATCCTAATAAGTCATATAAATTTTTAAATTCTAATGCAGTTAGAATTTATAAAAAGAACTCCTAAAATCAAAATGAAATTAGGTCTAAAATAAAAATTAAAGTAGCAATCCTAAGTCGTTTTTAGCAGTGGTTTCATAATTTTGCTGTAAACATTATTCTAAAATCGAAATCAAATTAGGCCGACCGAACTGTTGAACCTATATTTCCTTTTACAACTATGTGTTTTGATTATGTCAAGATATGTTTATCATAGATACTGCCTGGTAGTTTGCAAAATGTTTCCTCAGCTATGAAGGGAAGCTA
Organism: Agrostemma githago; assembly: GCA_958450325.1. Taxonomy (NCBI): domain Eukaryota; kingdom Viridiplantae; phylum Streptophyta; class Magnoliopsida; order Caryophyllales; family Caryophyllaceae; genus Agrostemma; species Agrostemma githago. The sequence continues at coordinate 43,914,314 of OY288244.1, forward strand.
AAGACCGAAGGACGGGACTCGACAAGACTCAAGATGAAGAACGAAGTTTTTCTTTTAGCTTAGGTTATAAAAATGTTAAGAGAAAAGTGCAACTATATGGGACAAGGATAATATAACCTTGACAAAGGTTAAGTTAACCATACCATCACAACAATAAACACATGCCAAGAATTATAAAAACTATTTCCTTGTTTAAAAGAGTTCTTTCGCTAAAAGAAAAGGATTTGAAGCTTTGATATCAAGAAAATAAAAGTCTCCACAAATAAATGATCTTCAAAATATCTTATCTTTATAAGATATGAAAGAATCATTTAAATAAAGGAAACTTTGATCAATTAACCTGATTGATATCTTTTTTATTTTCTCTACCAACCGTATCTCTTTTTTTAAGGAAATGATTGATACATGATTTTATTTCCTTCTTTTGAAAATCATCACCTATAAATACCGGTGCACTTGTTCAAGCAAATGCACGACTTGCACTAATAAGTTTCATTTTGCAAAAATTCACCACGTTTTAAATTAAAGGCATTTTGCAAAAAGGTTTGAAAAAGGTCTTGGCTAATAATTTGTGTTTTATTGTTTCTATTCTTAAAAATCATATAGGTGCATTATTCTCTCTAGACAATTGATGTGTATCCTAGCTAGAGAAATATTGTAAACTTGAGTCTAGTAAAGTATACGGGTCGAGTATTGGTTTGCTCAATCGAACGATTAATCTCGTTCACACCTTGAACGCTTCACATCGTTCAACCACTGAGGGCTTCACATCCCTCTCACCGATGGCTTAACATCCTTCACAGTCGTGGGCTTAACATCCCACTAACTGAGAGCTTAACATCTCTCAAAACGAGTGCTTCACATCACTCACACCGTCACGATTAGAGTTAATCCTGATAGTATTTATTTGTAAGGTAATCCGGAGAAGGTACACTTATAAATAAAAGACACCCGGTGGACGTAGGCTTTTCAATTGGGCCGAACCACGTTAAAATTGCCCGTGTTATTTACTTTACGCATTTTAATTATTCTTGCTATTTCCTACACTTATACTTTTTAGTAGTAAGTGTAATAGCGAATAAATTGAGATTTCATTTTATTAGCTGTACCAAATAATTAATACTACACTACATCTTTCATAATAAGATTCAGGTGTGGTATATCGTTAAAAATTTTAAAAACAAGGTAATACTCTATTCACCCCACTCCCCCCCCCCCCCCCCCCCTCCTCTAGAGTATTATATAGGGTCGCTAGATTCTACAATTGGTATCAGAGCTTGGTTCTCTTGATTGATTCACATCAAAAGAATAGATACAAAACTAGCGATTTTTAATTAATCCATTTCGATCAAATGGATTCCAAAAATGCAAAGTTTCCCACTTTTGATGGTGTAGACTATGGTTTGTGGAAAAACAAAATGATGCACTACATAAAAGGAATGGATTTCGAATGTTGAAAAATCATAGTCAAGGGACCGATCGCAATCCAATCCGTTGATGTTCTTGGGAACATCACCGTAAAGGATGAAGAGGACTATGATGAGAACGATTATAAAAAGGCCGAAAAGAATTCTCGTGCAATGTCACTATTGCAACGAAGAATTTCGTCTAAAGAATATAATCGACTTACTTCCTGTGTATCCGCGAAAGAAATCTGGGATAGTCTGGAACTTGCATATGAAGGAACTACCCAAGTTAAAAAATTTAGAATTGATTTACTAACTCAACAATATGAATTGTTTAAAATGGACAAAGATGAAAGTATCACTGAAATGTCTGCAAGATTCACTAATATCACAAATGAATTAAGGAATCTTGGAAAATCATTTGATACAGAAGATCTTGTAAGAAAAGTCCTGAGAAGTCTTACTGATAAATGGCAACCTAAAGTGACTGCCATTGAGGAATCAAAAGATCTAACCTTACTCAGCTATCAAGAATTACTCGGTAATCTTATGGCACACGAGCTCGCTTTGAATCAACGTCAAAGTGAATCCTCTAAGAGTAAAGGAATAGCTCTAAAAAGTTCTCTCATTGACGATGAAGAAGCCATGAGTGATGACTTAGCCGTTTTTGTTAAACGCTTTCGAAAGAATTTCAAATTTGGACAGAAAAATTCTTTTAGGGACAAAACAAACACTTCAACCACAAAACAAAGTAGTCGAGGATGTTTTAAGTGTGGTGAAGTCGGACACCTAATTAAAGATTGTACAATGTGGAAAAATATAAGGTCGAAAGAGGAAAGAGAAAGATCTCAATCTCTTCACAAACAAGCTATGTTTGCTTCATGTGGATGGGGAGATTTGGACTCAGACGAAGAAGATGGATCGGATGATGAAGACGAGACAAACATTTGTCTAAGTGCTCAACATGAGAGATTTTCAAAATCGAAAACAAAAAGGTACAAGGATATGTGTCTAATGACTAGAACACACCATTCAAGTTCAGACACGGATGAAGACAATGAAGAGGTAAGTCTTTCAAAAATTATGAAAAAAATTCGTAAACTTACCAAGGATAAACTCTTTGCCCATTTTGAGGAATTATTGGAAACATGTCAACAACAAAAAGAAGAGATAAACGAGTTATTAAATCAAATAAATGACATAGCTTTGGAAAATGTTACCTTAAAAAGATTCAACAAAACTCGAATAAACAATAATAAGGAATCCTCTTAAACTTCAAGAAAAACTCTTGAAGTATCGGATGATCCGACGTGTTGTTTGAATCAAAGCAATAAAATAGAAAATCCCAACGTGTCTTTAGAAGACGAAGATAGAAGAAAGGCTATGGATACTTTGCATGAAACCAATTCTACTTTAAAATCTGAAAACGAGGAGTTAAAACGATTTATATCAATATCAACAAATGAAATAAATCGTGAGAATGCGAGTCATGATAAAATAAAGGATTCGCTTACCTCAAAGATTATGGAGTTAATTAAAGAAAAGGGGATAATGCAAAGTAAAATGGAAGAGTATGAGGAAAAACGTAAAAACACATGAAAGTATCAACGAACAACTTAGTAAGATTGCGAATTGGAGCAAAGGGTCGACCTTCGCGGAGATTGCGGGGGGGCTCTCTGAGAAGTGAGGAGGGTGGAGAAAAGGAAGGTGTAACACCCGCTATTTTTCCTAAGCATTTTTATTCTTTCCGTTAGAACTCTGTCTTAACTCTGTCACTTTTGGCCTCATATTTCATCATTTTTCTAAGCTCTATTTTAATTTTTGAGTTTAATAATTTTTATTTTTAATTTTAAAGATTTAAATTCTTTTTAAATCCATTTATTTGGTTTCTTCGTAAACTAATTAATTTTTCCGCAAGGAATTCTATCTCTCTTCGAATTGACATTTTTAAACCTGGATTTAAGTTATTCCCTTTCCTAAAAATGTTTGAATACGTTTCTATAATATTTTCAACTAGTAAATATTTTTATTTACAAAAAATTAGTTGTTAATGATTTTTGTTACGAAACTCCGCGAATAATTATTTTCTTACGCGAGGTTTACTCGAATTACTTTGAAATGTCTTTAACTATTTTACGATTATACTTTTCATCAACTTATAAATTATTTGAGACCATTTCCTCACATTTTGGACCGACTAAGCTCTTGGTCACAAGTTTTATTACGTTTTATTTAAACGTTTCATTTTATCACGTTAAAACGTAAACGTAAGATAATTTCTTTTCATTCATTGTTGCATTAGTATCAAAACTTTTCATACTCCTTATCACTTCATTTTGGCCGGCCACTTCATGAGGATTTCACATAGTTTTCATCAACACTTTAATCTCATTTATATTTTGAAAACCATCCATTTCCATACTACACTATATTCATTCATCAAGTTAAAAAAAATATTTCTTACTCTTGGCCGTGGCACTCTTCCCCTATTCTAGGATTATTTTTGCTTCAATTCTAGTCTTAATCGACTCAAATTCATCGTCAAATAATCCTCTTTCCGTTCTCTTCGTTAAGGTATTAATCCACGACGTTTTCGATCAATTTTTACCTTGATTTTTATTAGTTTTCTCATGGTATTTTTCTGCCATGATTTTCGTGTTTGATAGGATTTTTGGACGATCCCTAAGCCGACGAATATATTGTTGATTCAGACTTGGAGTAGAGGTAACGTCGGTGTTACTCGGTATTGCATTTATTTGCGTAATTGCATGTATATTATTATAATTTTATTTTTGACAATATATGTATGTCATAAAATCTGGAAAAAATTTAAAAAGTTGAAAATTTGCATGTTTCGGTATTTTTATCGCTTTTACGAGAATAACGATTAAATCGTCATATTAATTTGTAAAATCATAATATTCGGCCTAAACATGTAATATATGTTTATATTCTGTAAAAATGTTGTTTTTGATGATTTTTAATAATTTAGTATTTTTCTGATATTTTTGATATCGATTATTGAATTATTACCGTTTTCGGACAAAAATGATTAAAAGCCGATTTTTAGTTCTAGTACTTAAACATTTTATTTTAATCTGATTTTTGATGTGGTGAAACTTTCTTGCGAAATAGAATTTTCTGAATTTTTCCATAATTTTTCGGAATTGTTAAGTGGATGAATTAATTAATCACTTTAAATCATTGTTTATCGTTAAAACCGTGTTTGTTGTTTAAATTCTCGATTTCTGGTCTTTGGTTTAAATATGGAAAAATTATGATTCTGATGATTTTGTATTAAAATGTAATTTTATGATTTTTAGTGCCTTAATAAAATGTTAGGAACGATAAGTTTTATTAATGGAATCGTTAATTGTGAAAACGGGTTTTAAAGACAGTTTTGACGAAAGTTGGTAAATCTGGATCTTTGGAAAATCTGGAAAATTATTATATTCTGGAAAATCATGATTTTTAAGTTTAATAATAATTTTGGATATTAATACTTAAATCGTTTTGTAATTACTATTTTTATTAATCGTTATTGTCGAGATTGGACGATTAACGAGAAAACGCTTTAAAAACCGAGTTTTAGGATTCTGTAAAATTTTCTTTTCTGGACAGAATGTCCATAAATATATTTTAACTATTTTACGTAATTTTTGTACTATTTATTAAAGTCTTTAATTAATAAGTATTGATCTTCGGACAAATTGTGATTTATCGTTAAAATGCTTCGTCTTACCTAAAAGAATTATTTTTCCAGCAATTTTGAAAGTATTTAAATCTGAAACTTTAAGAGTTAAATCATCCCTTAACATACTCTAAATATATTTGTTGGTTTAATTAAATAAAGAGGTTCAAATATTTAATTTGATGTTTGCCGTAAAATCCTATTTATAATTTTATTGTCGAAACTAATAATAATTAGGGAATTTTAGCTTTTTTAACTTTTGAAAACACCCTAATTAGTAATATTAAAATGTTTAAGACATTTTTAATCATTTTATAACGCTTATATGATATTTTAATAATTTCATAAAATCAAATGATCTTACTTTAATAATTAATAGGGTTATTTCATGACAATAATACCAACTATAAGGGGTCTTCTTAGATTAATCTAAACTATACGTAATCTCGTTTTAATATGAATTATGCCTTCATTAATCTCTCATTGATATAGGTGACCGGTTACCTGGAAAACTGGTTGAACCTTCTTCTTCAGTTTCGGCTATTGGTTAATTTTTTTTTGAATCTTTCCAAAATTCATCTTGCATTTTTTTCTTCCGATTAGTATTATAGAAGTCATGAAAAAAATGCTTTAATTTTCTTGTTGTTTTGGCTTTCAAGAACGACGACGGAACACTCAAGGACCCTCGAAAGTCACAACCGGTTACTATTACCGGTAATAGCAGGTCATAATTTTGTCCATAGCAAAATGAGATTAATGAATGCATACTTCATAATAAAACGAGATTACGTATAGTTGGGATTATTCTAAGAAGCACCCTTATAGTTGGTATTATTGTCATGAAATAACCCTAATTAATATCGTTAAGGCCGAAAGTATTAGTTTTATAAATCTAGATCGTTTACTAAAAATGTTGTATTAGTATAAACTAATATTTTTTGCTATTTTGATATGATGCTATTTTTAGTAAAGTTTCCTAAAATAGAAAGTTTCCTCTTTTGGAAAGTGGTCATTTTTCCTTTTGTTCTCTTATTATTTATAATGATTATATCTTTTGAATATCGATAATGGCTTTGTTTTGGAGTTATGGAATAAGGATAGGTGTGGGGTTAGAGTAATACAGTCTAGGATGTACATTTTTGCCATCAACTATAAAGCCGGTGTGCCCATTTGGGGCACATTTGGTCGTTGAACTGGGCGTAGTTTCGCCCAGGAGAGTGTGCATTGTGCCCTTAAGCTAGATATCGCATCGTGTTAGTCGCCGTCAGTTGAACTGGATACATTTGGTATCCAGGAGGGGTGTATACTACTTAAACCAGGACCTCGCTGCACGCAGTCCTGTTATGGTTGAGTTGCCTAGTTAGAGACCTTGGATCTTCGCTGCGTGTGAAGTTGGTGTCTGAGTTCTCGAAGCTAGTTTTCAGTATATCCCTAGTGAAAGTCTAGCCTTGTGCACACTAACCGAATATCCATAACGCCATTTTGATTATTTTATTTATTATCGATATAAATTGGTTTGCAGGTTGGCAAATATTTTTGTTTCTTCGGAAACCCTTTTGATTAATTTGTTTTACGCTAAATCTTATTTTAATATGTTGTTTTACTGTTTTCCATTTTTTACTATTTTTCCTATATTAGTAATTACTATTTTAAAATCCTGTTATACGGCTGGGAGAACGTTGACGTTGCTCCCCACTGATTGTGGCTGTTATGTTTTAACATGGCAGATATATGTGTTTTCCTTCGGGTGGGCTAGCTAGCGAGCAGTTATGGATCCTGCTTGTTTTAATCAGATCACTGTATTATGGATTGTTAAAACCCTTTTTATGGATTTTATTTATTTATTTTGTAGCCATTTTTATTTTATGGCTTATGTATTGACTTACCATTTTTATTTAATCAAGACATAGCTACAGTGTGTTATAATCCCACTTCTACAGTGTTTCCGCCACTATATTGCGTTAGAATTTCTAGGGGATTACAGAAGGGACTGGGATGGAAATTGTTATTCATGGAAGTACATAACATCGGGGCGTGGAATGTACGGGGCATGTGTAACATAAATAAGCAACGTACTATTAGTGATTTCATTAAGAAGCAAGATGTTGATGTGTGTGGTCTTCTTGAGACCAAAATAAAGAATAAATTTTATGCGAAGGTTCATCAGAACATGTTCTATGAATAGAGCATAACGACGAATAATCATTGTCATGATGGGGGTCGTGTTTGGCTATTGTGGAAACACTCAAGAGTCACCTTAACTATCCTGGAATACAGCAATCAAAGTATTCATGTGAGAGTGAAGTCGAACTCGGGTAAGGAATACTTTCTTACCTTTGTTTATGCTTTTAATAGTGTGGCTGAGAGAGGCGAACTGTGGAGAAGGTTAGAATCCTACGCCGCGATGGGTCCGTGGATTATTATGGGTGACTTCAATTGTGTGATTGAAGCCCGAGAGAGGCTGGGGGGCATTTCGTCGGATGAGGAGATGACCCAGTTTCGAGATTGTATAGCGAACTGTGAGGTAAGTGATATCCGGGCGTGTGGCTCGTGGTTCACTTGGAATAATAAACACAAGAATGCAGAAACCAGAGTTTTCAGTCGCATTGACAGGTGTTTGGTTAATGATGACTTTGTGAGCCTCTTTCCGGAGAGTTTTGCGAATTTCTTGCCGGAGGGCGTGTTCGATCATTGTCCTTGTGTGGTGCAGCTAGAAAACCCACCGGTAAGAAGGAATCGTTCTTTCAAATACATGAATATGTGGAGCAAGGCTAAGGATTTTGATGCTTGTGTGAAAACGGTGTGGGGAGATTCGGTAATTGGGACGCCAATGTACCGGGTGGTGAGGAGGCTTAAGAGCCTTAAGAAACCGCTGAAAGAGTTAGATTCGAGTTGTTTTGCAGACATAGAAAACAAATGTGTGCAGGCTGAGTTGAAGCTTGCTGATGGGCAGATCCGGATTCGAGCTGACAGTTCGGCTGCTATCCTTCAGGAGGAGACCGAACTGAATGACACAGTCCGCGTTTTGCAGGCTTCCCGGGCTGAGTTTTGGAGCCAGAAAGCGAAGCAGAAATGGGTCAAAGATGGTGATGTGAACTCTGCTTATTTTCATGGTTTGTTGAGGGCCCGCAGAGCTCAAAATGCCATTTTCAGTATTTGTGATATTGAGGGGCGTGTTTGCTCGGACAAGGCGTCGATTGAAGACGCGTTTCTCAGGTACTACTCGGCTCTATTGGGTCAATCTTGTGTTGTGGAGCCGATTAACTTGGGTATTGTACGACGTGGTAAGATATGCTCGGAGCAGCATAAGGCGTGGCTGAACGCTGCTGTTACTGAGGAGGAGGTAAAGCGAGCGCTATTCAGTATTCCTCGTGATAGGGCTCCTAGATCGAATGGTTTCTCAAGTCAATTTTTTATTGATGCTTGGAAAATTGTCGGGAAAGATGTCGTGGCTGCTGTCAAATATTTCTTTGTGTCAGGTAAATTGCAGAAACAGATAAACTGTGCTAATATTACTTTGATCCCGAAAGTTGACAGGCCGAATAGTGTGAAAGAATTCCGGCCGATCGCTTGCTGCAATGTCTTGTATAAATGTATTGCCAAAATTATCTGTATGAGACTAGCACGGGTTTTGCCCGACATAATATCTCCTACCCAAGGAGGTTTTATTGAGGGAAGGAGTATTGTTGAAAATGTTTTAATTTGCCAAGACTTGATTAAAATGTATAGATGAAGCCATATCTTGCCTCGATGTTTATTTAAGGTGGACATTCACAAGGCTTACGATAGTGTGGAGTGGAGCTTTGTGGATCAGATGTTGCAGGCCTTGGATTTCCCTGTTCATTTCTGTAGGCTGATTATGCAGTGTGTGCAATCGGTCTCGTACTCTCTTTGTGCGAATGGAGACAATTTTGGATTCTTTCGTGGAAAAAGGGGGTTGAGGCAAGGGGATCCTATGTCACCGTTGTTATTCACGATTTGCATGGAATATTTTTCTCGCATTTTGGATAATGGCACGGTTGATAAGAAGTTCAGATATCATCCTTGCTGTGCTCCAATGAAGCTTACTCACTTAATGTTTGCTGATGATTTGTTATTGTTTTGCAAAGGCGACATCGACTCGATGAAATACTTGTGGGGAGCGTTTGCAAAATTCAGCCGCGCATCGGGCTTGACAATCAGCCTAGGTAAGTCTCACGCCTATTTTGCAGGTGTGGAGGATGACAGGAAGGCTGAGATATTACAATATTATGGCTGTGTGGAGGGCTTTATACCTTTCTGGTACCTTGGAGTGCCCATCCAATGTACGCGAGTTGGTCGTGGAGACTGTGAGAAACTGTTAGCTCGAATTGTGTCTCGTATTTCGAGCATTGGCGCACATCGGCTGTCTTATGCAGGTAGGCTGACTTTAGTTCAGTCTTTGCTGTCTCAGCTGCATAATTATTGGGCCATGATTTTTATTATTCCAAAATATGTGATGGCTCGCATTGGCTCTCTGTGTCGCAATTTCCTTTGGGATGGTGGTACTGAAGGCCCTAGTCGAGCTCTTGTAAGTTGGGAGAAAATTTGCTATCCCAAGGATGAAGGCGGGCTTGGTCTAAGGGATTTAGTCACCTGGAATGAGGTAGCGGTGGCGAAATTGGCGTCGTGGGTGTTTGATCAGCCTGATAGACTGTGGGTCAGGTGGGTTAATTGTATTTACCTGAAGGGAGTTGATTGGGGTGAGTATCATCCTAATACTGATGTCACCTGGGCTTTGAGGAAGGTGTGTCAGGCTAATGACAAGATTAAGCATATGTTCGAGAATGGGTTGTGGCATGGCTCGCACCCGGTGTACTCGATTGCTAGGGCCTATGACGAACTCTGGAACCATAAACCGCGAGTTGGGTGGGCTAGACTGGTGTGGAGTGGTTGGAGTGTCCCCAGACATAGTTTTATTACTTGGCTGGTTGTTCGGGGCACTCTAAATACCCGGAATAAATTACTGAGGTTTGGTGTGGCAGATTCAGACCTGTATTTTGTTATTTATGTGAATCACAAATTGAGACTGTAGAGCATCTGTTTTTTGGGTGCTGCTGGAGTTCCCGTGTGGTTGACATACTTAGTGGGTGGGTAAAGAGAAGCATACCGAAAGGTGAGGGACTGTCATGGGCGACCAAGATAAGAGGAACGAAGTTGCAATGCAACGTGTTACGGGCGTTGATCAATGCCATCATTTATTATGTGTGGAGACAAAGGAACTCGTGCAGAATTGAGGGAATGGTCCAACAACCGGAATATGTCGTGAAGCTTATTAAGATGGATGTGCACAATAGAATAATGTGAGATTAGATATCCATTAAGTACTAAAGACGATAGATGGCTACGTAATTTGATGTAGTCATATTCTTGTGTAAATTGATTATTTGATTAATATATACTTACATTTCACCAAAAAAAAAAACTTAGTAAGATTACTAAGATGCTCGGAACAAAAGAGAAGCCGAGTCCAAAAAGAAGAAAATCTGAAAAAGGAGATAAAAAAATCTAGTAACGATACTAGTAAAGTTCAGTCCGAAAGACTTGTGAAGGTTAAGAAGAGGTGGATACGAAAAGATATATTGCATGATATTAATGAAAGAGGACCCAACTTCGCTTGTGTACCTAAGACCCAAACATAAACTCTTTCAGGTATATAAAAGTTCGCAAGAGAACAAGTGGTATCTGGATAACGGATGCTCGAGGCATATGACAGGCGATAGGAGAAAGTTTGTATCACTTGAAGCATACGATGCTGGAAGCGTGACATTTGGAGACAACAAGAAAGGAAGGATAATTGGCATCGGAAAAATCGGAATTTCCGAGTCACATTGTATTGATAACGTGTTGCTTGTTAAGGGACTAAAGCACAGCCTACTCAGTATATCACAATTATGTGATCGAGGAAACAAGGTTTTTTTCCATAACAACATATGCCGCATCATCCGAGAAGGGTCATCAAATGTGATTCTGGAAGGAAAGAGGGTTAATAATGTCTATATAGCAGACATCAAAACCCTACCAGAAAATGCCATCACCTGCATGAGTGTCACGATCACCGACCCTCTGTTATGGCACAAACGTTTTGGTCATATTAATCCTTACAGTCTCAACAAGCTAAAGTCACTAGACCTTGTTGAAGGACTTCCTTCTATAACCTTCGATACAAGTAAAGTCTGCAGGACTTGTGTCCGTTGTAAACATGTTCGATCATCCTTCAAGCCTAAGAAATTCATCAGTATGACAAAACCTCTAGAGCTTATTCACATGGATCTTTGTGGACCCATGAGAGTGAGTAGCAGAGGAGGAAGTCGGTATGTATTTGTTCTTGTGGATGATTTCTCTAGATTTGTTTGGCCAGTCTTCCTTAGCTCAAAAGATCAAACTTTTGATGAATTCGAGTGCCTAATGAAGCTAGTCCAAAACAAATACAGTTATAATCTTGTATCCATCAAAACAGATCATGGAACTGAGTTTGACAATCAAGCCTTCATTAATTTTTGTCCAGAACATGGAGTCGGACATAATTTCTCGGCTCCATGAACTCCACAACAAAATGGAGTGGTCGAACGTATGAATAGAACCCTTGAAGAAATGGCTCGTACTATGCTACTCTGCAGCGGTCTGCCTAGAAATTTCTGGGCTGAGGCCGTAAATACAGCTTGCTATATTCACAACCGAGCCATGATTAGGTCCTTGTTGAAGAAGACACCCTATGAATTACTGAGTGGAAGAAAGCCAAAGATATCTCATTTAAGGTGCTTTGGTAGCAAATGCTTTGTTCATAATAACGGAAAAAAAAAAATTTAAGCAAATTCGATCCTCGCAGTGATGAAGCAGTATTCTTGGGTTATTTGGACCATAGCAAGGCCTATAAAGCTTACAACAAGAGAACGCTACGAATGGAGGAAAGCATTCATGTAGTGTTTGATGAAACTAATACACTTAGTCCTTCAGACCTAGATGAAGAAGAGGACGATGAAGATGACCCAGATTTCTGGCTTACAAGAAAAGATTCACCATATCTTGAAGAAGAACCTAAAGAATTTAATGGGTCGGATGCAGAAAGTCTTTTGAAAAAGGAAACCGTTGATCCTAACTTATCCTTGGAAAAGGAAGAACAATCAGAAAGTTCTTCAAAACCCCAAGATAAACCAGAATCAACCTGATCCAACGTTTCAAAAGACTTGCTTAACTCATCTTCTAAGGTTAATATAACCTCCAGCACAGATTCAGGGGGAACCAAAGAGTATACCAGCAAGGTTAAGTTAACCCCGGGTAACAAAGCAGGGGGAACAGAAGAAAAAGATGTCACGGTCAATATAAACTCAGAAACCGGGTTAGAAGAAACGTCAAGACAAGAAATAAATATCCCAACAAATCTAAAAAAATGGAAACATCAAAAGTCACATACCACAGATGATATCCTTAGCGATTATCATAAGGGAGTTCAAACTCGAAGATCCTTGAAAAACCATTGCGTACTCAACTCCTTTCTCTCTACAATAGAACCAACGAACATCAAAATGGCACTTACAGATTCTGACTGGATCGTGGTAATGCAAGAGGAACTGGCACAATTTGAAAGAAACAACGTGTGGCATTTAGTGCCTAGACCGTCAGAAAGAAAAGTTATAGGAACTCGATGGGTATTCCGAAATAAATTGGATGATTCCGGAACTATTGTGAGAAATAAGGCACGATTGGTAGTACAAGGGTATAATCAGCAAGAAGGCATAGACTTTGACGAAACATTCGCCCCAGTTGCAAGACTCGAAGCAATTCGATTGCTTATCGCTTTTGCAGCACACAAAGGCTTCAAGTTATTCCAAATGGATGTAAAAACAGCTTTCCTAAATGGATATCTAAAGGAAGAAGTCTTTGTAGAACAGCCACCAGGTTTCGAAAGTTCAGAGTACCCAAAATATCTGTTCAAACTAGACAAAGCTCTATATGGCCTTAAACAAGCCCCAAGAGCTTGGTACGATAGATTATCTCAGTTCCTGTTACTAAATGATTTTAAGAGAGGATCAGTAGACAAGACGCTCTTCCTCAAACATGTCGAAACAGACATACTGATCATTCAAGTTTACGTGGACGATATAATCTTTGGGTCAACGAACGAAAAGTTATGCAGTTACATCGCAAATCTGATGCAATCTGAGTTTAAAATGAGTATGATGGGAGAATTGGGATTCTTTTTGGGACTGCAAATCAAACAAACGAAGGAAGGGATTACGCTACATCAGCAAAAATACATAGAAGAACTCTTAAAGAAATTCGGGATGGACAAGGCAAAATCTGCAGTCACTCCAATGGCAATTACCACAAAACTGGATAAGGATGAGGACGGTAAGTCGGTAGATAATACAGCTTATCGAGGTATGATCGGATCCTTACTATATTTAACCGCCAGTCGGCCTGACATTATGCTAGTGTATGCGTTTGCGCACGTTTTCAATCTGATCCCAAGGAATCACATTTAAGTGCAGTTAAACGCATTCTAAGATACCTTATTGGCACTCAGAACCTTCATTTATTGTATCCCATGCATAATAAATTTGATCTTAAAGGTTATTCAGATGCAAATTATGGAGGATGCTATGTTGATAGAAAAAGTACGTCAGGAACCGTAACATTTCTTGGATCAAGCATAATATCGTGGGGATCAAAGAAACAAGCAACGGTAGCTCTTTCTACTACAGAAAGTGAATATATTGCTGCTTCTCTGGTATAGCCTCAACTACTTTGGCTACGTCAGCAACTAAAGGATTATGGAGTATCTTTTGATTCCGTACCAATTTTATGTGACAATATTAGCACGATCGCCATCTCAAAAAATCCAGCCCAACACTCTCGTACCAAACATATAGATATTCGCCATCATTTCTTAAGAGATCATGTTGAAAAGGGAAATATTCAACTCATATATTGCCCCCACCGATCTACAAATAGCTGAAATTTTTACCAAGCCCTTGTCTAGGGAACGGTTTGAGGAACTGCGGTTAGAGCTCGGCCTAACAAATGGTAACTGACGCTGAGTTTCATTGGTTTTGTCATTCTCACATGATTGACGAGACTAGGTACGAATTGAAATTGCTGATTTGTCAAATTTTGGTTGTAATACATAATTGTATGTTTTGGTATTTTCTGTTATGGATGTGTTCATATTATTCTCTACGTGATATTTTCATTATTCATGACATATTATACTATATCATATAAAATTATAATTTCATTCCAAAAATATTTAAGAAAAATCTTGAATATTCTGGGATAGTTCATATTTGAATTATTCTACTCATGAAATTATTTTCTTTCCATGTTATATGATATACTCTACATGTTTTGCATGTTCTATCAAATCAAATCTAAATAAAATCTTTCTTGACAAGTCACGTTTATTTCTTCCAAAATCTTTCATCTCTCTCTTTCATATAAATCCTTTAATATTCCATCCTCCCCTTCTCTCTCTCCTCATAAACCGCCCACTTTTTCTTCTCTCTCACTAATTCCCTTTCTTTCTCCGCAACTTTCAAAAACTCACCTCTCTCAACCATGGCCCCTAAAAAGGCCACTCCTTTGGTCCACCATAAGAAAAATCTCAGGTCCCACGCTCGAGAATTGAATATCGAACCACGATCCGCTGATTCTGAGGACACGGTCGAAGTAATTGAAGACGTCTCTGTCATTGGAAAGCGTAAACGCTCTGTGAAGAACCGTGATAACGAGGAACAAGGGGTGCTTCCTGAGAATGAGCATGTTCTGTCTATGTTTGACAATGTGCGTCTGACCACAAAGGAACACAATCAAATTGTGAAGGTACTCTCTTATCCTTTGGTTTCAGGAAGACAGTATTTGTCTGCTTGGTTTGATGAAAATCCGTGTTTAGCTATCTTACATGAGACTTTAGTAAAGCAAAAGTGGGCTGATTTACTTGCTTTAGGAAGTCATGTGTATCCTGTTCAAATCACACAGTTCTGGGCAACACTTAGGATTGAAAATCATATTTTGTATGCCAACTTTAGTGATAAGGTCATTAATGTCAACATGCATGACTTTGTTCTGGTACTGGGTGTTCCTTGTGAGGGGGTAGAAATACAAGCCTGGAGTGGTTGGAAAAATTATGATGCTGACACCACTTTAACCATCAAAAGAAAACTGGATCCAAAAGCTACTGAAAACTCACCTTTACTTGGAGCGTCTCTGTCACCATTAGCAAAACTGCTGTTTAACGTGTCTTACTCATCCCTAATGCCTAGAAAAACTGGTACAACCAAGTTGCATATTCATGAAATCATTCTGATTTATCATCTGCTTGAGGGAAACCAAGTCAACCTACCCTTTCTGGTTTTCAGTCACATAGAACATGTGTTAACTGAACTTAAGTCATCCAACACAAATGGGTCAATTAAATGAACCTTAAGTGAAGGGAGTAATTAGCAAAACTTCAATGTATGACGTACCAACGGACGTCATGACCACTGCTTTTCTTAAACAAATGTCAATTATGGATGACAATGGTCAGTTCAAGGTAAAGGGGGAGTGCTCTTCTGCTAGGGATAAAGGGAAAGGTATTCTCGGTCAGTTCCCAGATACACAAACTGGTGCTTTATTGGAACAGCTGGTGAATAAGGTTAATAGTATTAAACATCATATGTTAAATCAGTCTAGTGTCGGATCTGGATCAGCCTCTCTTGAAGAGAAAGTGGAAAAGCTTACTACATTGCTGACTACTTCTCGAACTGATCTTGGGGCTGGTTTGATTCGGGTGGAACTCCAACAGGATACCCTACGTACTAGGATGCAGACTATGGCTAATGATATCTATGACTTTAAGAATGCTGGACAACAGTTGGGTAAAGGGTTAAACATGGCTGTGAACTTGATTGATGAAGCAAATGCCAACAAGGGTCCTCTTGGCCGACACGGGGCAATCATGGAGAAGCTGGCAGAGATCGTCAACAACACTGCTCGTGCTGTGTACCTCCTGGAAAGGCGTCCTCGGGGTGAATAATCACTTCTCTTTCGGGACTCTGTCAAAACCCTTCTAAATAAATAAAGCTCATAGTATAGCTTTAGGGTCATTTTGTCTCAAAAACTTCCTTGCTCCAAACTTTCATATCTTTGATGTCTGAACTATGACTATCGTGTTTTGGATGTACTGGATTATCTATGATGATATGCTTTAACTGAATGATTTGTGTGTTATGATTATGTTTGATGATCTACCTGTTTTGTCTTCGTCCCTTTTCGATGATGTCAAGAGGGGGAAGCAGGGTCGTTGATAGTAGCAGATTACTTCCATGAGTTAGGGTTAGTTCTTTAACCAATGTTTTTATTACTGCTCTTTTGACCTGGGGTGGTTTAAACACACACCGTGACCTTTACTCCATAGTTTGGCTTGACATAATCAAAAAGGGGGAATTTGTTGAACCTATGTTTCCTCTTACTACGATGTGTTTTGATTATGTCAAGATATGTTTATCATAGATACTGCCTGGTAGTTTGCAAAATGTTTCCTCAGCTATGAAGGGAAGCTAAAGACCAAAGGACGGGACTCGACAAGACTCAAGATGAAGAACAAAGTTTTTCTTTTAGCTTAGGTTATAAAAATGTAAAGAGAAAAGTGCAACTATATGAGACAAGGATAATATAACCTTGGCAAAGGTTTAAGTTAACCATACCATCACAACAATAAACACATGCCAAGAATTATAAAAACTATTTCCTTGTTTAAAAGAGTTCTTTCGGTAAAAGAAAAGGATTTGAAGCTTTGATATCAGGAAAATAAAAGTCTCCACAAATAAATGATCT
Organism: Agrostemma githago; assembly: GCA_958450325.1. Classification (NCBI taxonomy): domain Eukaryota; kingdom Viridiplantae; phylum Streptophyta; class Magnoliopsida; order Caryophyllales; family Caryophyllaceae; genus Agrostemma; species Agrostemma githago. The sequence continues at coordinate 43,931,246 of OY288244.1, forward strand.
TCAAAATATCTTATCTTTATAAGATATGAAAGAATCATTTAAATAAAGGAAATTTTGATCAATTAACCTGATTGATATCTTTTTTATTTTCTCTACCAACCATATCTCTTTTTTTAAGGAAATGATTGATACATGATTTTATTTCCTTCTTTTGAAAATCATCACCTATAAATACCGGTGCACTTGTTCAAGCAAATGCACGACTTGCACTAATAAGTTTCATTTTGCAAAAATTCACCACGTTTTAAATTAAAGGCATTTTGCAAAAAAAGTTTTGAAAAAGGTCTTGGCTAATAATTTGTGTTTTATTGTTTCTATTCTTAAAATTCATATAGTTGCATTATTCTCTCTAGACAATTGATGTGTATCCTAGCTAGAGAAATATTGTAAACTTGAGTCTAGTAAAGTATACGGGTCGAGTAGTGGTTTGCTCAATCGAACGATTAATTTGTTCACACCTTGAACGCTTCACATCGTTCAACCACTGAGGGCTTCACATTCCTCTCACCGAAGGCTTAACATCCTTCACAGTCGTGGGCTTAACATCCCACTAACCGAGAGCTTAACATCCCTCAAAATGAGTGCTTCACATCACTCACACCATCACGATTAGAGTTAATCGTGATAGTATTTATTTGTAAGGTAATCCGGAAAAGGTACATTTATAAATAAAAGACACCCGGTGGACGTAGGCTTTTCAATTGGACCGAACCACGTTAAAATTGCCCGTGTTATTTACTTTACACTTTTTAATTATTCTTGCTATTTCCTACACTTATACTTTTTAGTAGTAAGTGTAATAGCGAATAAATTGAGATTTCATTTTATTAGCTGTACCAAATACGTAATACTACACTGCATCTTTCATAATAAGATTCAGGTGTGGTATATCGTTAAAAATTTAAAAAACAAGGTAATACTCTATTCACCCCCCCCCCCCCCCCCCCCTCTAGAGTATTATATAGGGTCGCTAGATTCTACACGAACGAAATTGATGTAATTGTGAGATTTACCTCAGATCCATTAGCAACACTTTGATTGAGTCGATCTTCTTCTCGCTAGCCATAATTGTGGGATAATGAACTTTACGGGGAAGAAAATAATGTATGATTTCAGAGGATTGAGATCTCTGGATACCATTGAATTGAATACCCTTTTATAAGGGTAGAGATTTTGCAAATTCCTGGTAATTGAAGAGGTACTTGGTATGAAGAGTCTGGTTTCATGGCTTTAATGATGGCATGAAGGAGAATGAAAAATTATTCTGTAATTTTCGAGATACAGAATGCATATTTCATAGGAACTCTTCAATGAGATGTTGGTTGGTGCTTCTCCGTAAATGGCAAAATTTAATAGAGCGTGGACCTTAATCAACAATTATGGGACATATGAGGGACTAATGAGCAAAACTAAGAGAATAAGATCAATTTTTGAAAGAGTTGATGAGATACCAAGTTTGGGGTTAATTGTGTGTATGGATGGTGCCAAGTCAGCTGACTTGGTTTCATCTTTTATATATAAAAGATAGTTCTTTGTAATTTATTTATTTATTACAAGTTGTAATTAATTTCATTGTAATTTGAAACTATTTTTCTCATCAATGAAATTCCTAGATTACTCTAAACTAATTGACTCTATATTTTAACATTTCGTAAACATGTTTCTCGTAGAAGTTAATATGACAGGTAATAATGAAGTTGTTCAGGTTACCGGTAGCGATAGTCATAGTACCGCGACCCCTATGGAAGAAGACGAGCCCGTCCATGGAATGGACGCTATACAGGAAGTTGGAGCAACGAAGTACGTGTTAACGGCTTCGAAGCCGTACCCTTCACGACAACGTGTTTCGGGCGCAACTTGGTGAGTTTCTATTGTTATAATCAAGTGTTTTATTTCATTTCATTCATTTGTCTGCTTAACATCCGGAATTACTAATACAGATGGGAGGATAAACCGTACTCTCAGTACTTGCGTGATTCTATCATCATGTCCTACATGTCTACTCTGGGCGCATACCGAAGCTAGACGGAGGCGTCCCAACAAGCGAGGGATGACATGTACACGCACTTCGCGGTAATTGCCACATTTGTCATTCAAAATTTTATATCCTATGAATTATATATTAAATTATAACAAATTGTATTTTGGACGAATAGAGAAGAGTGTGTATAGACCTGGTGTACGACCTGAAATCCAACTACAGTCGAATAAAGAAGCGAATCATGAATATATTCCAAAGAGCGGTTCCTAGGGCTCAGAAGCCGGAATGGATTCCGGAAGAGAAGTGGACAGAGCTGAAACGGAAGACCGACAACCCTGAATTCAATAAGAAGGTGGTAGTAAAGAAGGCAAACCGCCGATGTGGCCAAGCAGACGGAGTGATCAAACCCACCAGCTGCCTCGATAGTAGGAGCGCGGCCACTATATTTAAGCAAATGGTAAGTGTTTAGAAGATAAGTAATCAATTTAAGTATAGTGCAATATATTTTAACTAAATAATTGCTGAAAGTCCACTACACTATTTTTTGAAGGGCCCAACCGCAACCCCGGTCTAGCTTCTCGAGAAGACAAAGAAGAGGGAGGACGGGAAGTGGATAGACCCCCGAGCACCGCAGTTTATTGTGAATACTTGTACTATATTTTTTCAAAAATTACTATACATTTTTAAAAAATTATGAAGTGAAATTATATGTGTTTTATGTGGTAACAATCATGTTTCCTATTGCTATTTCAGGATAACTTTGACAAAGCTGTGGAGGAGGCGCGAGCGTCAGATCAGACACCAAGCACCTTAAGGATCTTCCACGATGTCGCGGGAGGCTACAACCAAAAGCGACGATTCTGGAGGATAGGCAGTGTGACGAAAGTGCTCTTTCGCTCCTGCTTGAGTCATGGTAGATACCCATCCGCGGACACTTACTTCTACACCAGCACCTCCCAAGAACGTACAGCTAACAAGCGCGTTGAGGAAAACCTGAAGAAACAAGAAGAGCGCCTACATACGTTAGAAGAGACAATTGGATCACAACAGAAGAGGTTGGAGGACCAGGACAAGTTCATAGAGATGATGAGGGAAACGTGGGCTATGGAGAATGAAAGTTGCAGCGGTGGATCATGTAATAGCGGGCGCGATGACAACAACGACGATGGTCATCCTTTTGGGTCTTCGCAACTTCAACTCATTGCTTAGGTAGTCCGTCATCTCTTTGGTACTTTATGTTATAGTTATGTATATTCCTAAGTCACTAACTCCAAGATGGAATTGTGAACCCAGTACTTGTTCTTTGTAATATATTTTCATTTTCTATATCAGTATTGTGGTTGAGATTTGTGGAGTTTTGTGACTGAGATATGTATGTGAGCTTTGATGGGTCAGTTTTGTGGCGGAGCTGCTGCTGCTATGGTTGTTTGTGGGAGATATGTATGTTGCAGGTTGTTTGTTTGTTGCACATTTGGGCAGCTAAAAACAAACGTAACTTTTTTTTTCCAATTGAATATTGCGTCGGACTATCCGACGCAATTGGGAAACACATACACGAACTGTGCGTCGGTTTACTCGACGCGAAACAAATTCCAGCGTTCGAATCGCATCGGATTAACCGACGCAAACACACGTCTTTACGTCGGATGATCCGACGCAAGCGGAAGAGAACGTCGCTCTTGAGTCGGATAACCCGACGTAAAAAATCCAATACGCGACCAGGCCATTGCGTCGGATTCCGACGCAAAAACAAAATACCGTCGCCATTGCGTCGGATAATCCGACGCAATGAGGGTTGACTTGCATGTTTGACCCTCCAATTGGGCATTGAATAATCTGACTCAATGGCGACGCAAAGTACGTTGCGTTGGATTATTCGACGCAAAAAACCCGTTTTGCGTTAAAACAATTCGACGGTATTTTGCGTCGGGTAGTCCGACGCAACATCAATTTTGCGTCGGAATATACAAGTTTGCGTCGGATATGTCCGCCGCAAAATGGGTTTGATTTTTGTAGTGTTGGATGTAAGATTTGAACGTTTATTTTGAGCATGTAATGAGGCCTACATAAGGACCTCCATCTGCATTATATTAAGTAGACTTTGATTAATGTAAAAAAAAACAAGAGTTTCTCTCCACAAAAACCTTAATTAAACTTGTGTTTCGCTGTAGTTTATTAAGTCGGACCTGTTATTCATCTTGTGCTTTGATGTGGGTGTTTGAACAACAATCTGTAATACTTAGAGTTAGTTCTTGTGCTTTGATGTAGGCTAGCTTAATTGTGTGAGTTTAGAGTCTTAATTCTGTGCTAAGTTGTGAGTTGAGATCTTAAATTGTCCCAATTGAGTGAATTAAACTCTTATGCCTTAAATTGTCCCAATTGAGTGAATTTAACTCTTATGCCTTGCTGTGGAGTCTAAGTCATTCTCTATATCCCTGTTTTAGCCCAAATTTTTGCGTACCCCAATATGTACACTACACTAAAACATCTTCGGTATGATAATAACAATGATGATAAAGCATTTGACATCATAAATTCTTGATTAGAATAATGGGTATATATCATAAAAAAAATAAAAATAAAAAAAGCTTAATAGTTAGTATAGATGCGATAATAACCGCACTACTTGCATTTTGTCTTCCTTCCAATTTCATTAAAATATTTTTCACACATATTAAGGGCATAATACGTAAGGAATGACAAAAAAAGTTATCTCTTCTATCGTTATGTAAACATAATACTCCCTCCATTCATTTTCACTTGTCTCATTTTCACTATATTAGTCGCAACTCAAGAGAATATTCAATATTTTCGACAGTTTATAAGAGAAATTATAGTTTTGTGATATCTTGTTTGATTCGTTTTTATGAGAATAATAAGAATATCAATTTTTATAAGTTTGTATAATGTGTGCCTAAATTTATTTATTTAAAAAAAGTATTGGCAATTGTATAAAAAAGAAATGGCACGAAATGAAAATGACCAATGAGAATAGGATTATTTCATGAGAATAATACCAACTATGCGTGTGTTTCTTAAATTAATACAAACTATACGTAATCCCATTTTAATACGAACTACGCCTTCATTAATCTCGCTTTGTTATGGGTGACCGGCTACCTGTTGAACCTCCATTATTCAACTCTTTCTCTGACTCTTTTTCTTCTGATTCACATTTCGTATTCATTTTCGGCCATTAAAAAAAATAATTAAATTTTCCGAAAATTCATCTTTCATTTCTTTTTCAATTAGTCTTATAGAAGATACGGAAAAATAATGTTTTTATTATTATTTTGACTTTCACGATGACTGCAACGGACCTAATAAAACCCTAGAAAGTTACAACAAGTCACTATGACCTGTAATAGCAAGTCATAATTTCATACATAACAAAGAGAGATTAATGAATGCGTAGTTCATATTAAAATGAGATTACGTATAGTTTGTATTAATTTAAGAAACACACGCATAGTTGGTATTATTCCCATTAAATAACCCATGAGAATAATACTTTAGCCGTTCCACATTTCAGACGAATGTGATAACTGATAATTTATCCATGTTCAGGGAAAGCAACCAGTTGACTTTACATATATAAGGAAAATTATAAACAATACAGTGTAATTGCTAACAATCGAAAATATAAAATTACAAAATCCTAAGTTAACAAATTTATCAAAATCAACTTGCGTATTGATGAACTTATTTCCGTCCTAAAATTTGTATAAATGATTAAATTTATTCTCATAAATTTTTTATACTCCGAAGTTATCCTAATAATCATTAGGAAGTTGATGGTGTGGATAATCGCCAATGTAAATATGGTCATAAATAATAGCAGCTAAGGCAGCTCCAATAAATGGGCCGAGCCAATAGACCCAATGATGAGTCCACGTCCAGCTCACAACTGCTGGTCCGAATGTGACTGCAGGATTCATAGAGGCTCCATCAAATGCACCTCCAACCAAGATGTTTGCTCCAACAATGAAACCAATTGCAATGGGAGCAATGATTCCTAAATTACCTTTCTTCGGGTCTACAGCTGTAGCATAAACAGTGTACACCAGCCCAAAGGTCATCACTATCTCAAAAACAAGAGCATTCCATGATGTTAATCCTGATGATATTCCAAAAGCTGATATTTCCTGCAAGTGAGCATGCCCTTTAGATGATGGGGGTGATAGAAATAGGTTACGAGGGTGCGGAAAAGTAAGTCATGAAATGCTAGCTAAGACATGAATTTAGGATTTCGATGCCAAAATGGAATTTAAATACCAACAAAATTGAAGCTAATAAAAACGCGATATACTATAAAAATCAAATAAAAAATTGCTCACGCATTCTTGTTGAAGAATCTCGATATTGTGATATATATTCTGAGATTGACCTAAACGTAACGTAGAGTTGTTTAAAAGAACATAAATCGTATTTAATTACGTGGTTGCTAAATCATAACCAACATTTACTAATTCATACCCAATATTTCATTATTATTTCCATCACTACCCTTTATTTTAATAAGAAGGAAAAATGTCATCTTTTCCAATTCCCTTAAAACCTAACAAAAATCTCTCTCTTCCTTCAAAACCTAACTAAATTATTCATTAATTTTACGATTATGAATCGTAATTCGCATTTGAAATAAATAATTTTGATTAATTTATTTTCTTTTTTGAAACCAATTAATTTATTTTCTAATCAAGACTGAATACCAAATTCTTCGCCCATTACTTGAGGATGTGGGCTCAAAGTCCACTATCAACTTTTTTCTTACCATTTACCAAAAAAAAAAAGAATACCAAATTCAAAAAAAATTTTAAAAAAAAAAAAGAGGGAGAAACAAAGTACAGTAATTGATTTTTCATGTCAACTAAACAAGAACCAAGTAACAATTATCTATGTTCTTCATCTTCTTCATATCCCCAGAAAGTACAACTTATTGGGTCCATGCTTTGCATTGCCCTGCTATGCTATGGATGGCCAACTTGAGTAACTGACGAACGAGAGTCGTTGATACTGCAGTTGGTCTGCCTGGTGTGGTCGTGGGTGTCGACTGGTGGTCGCCGGTTGTTTTACTGATGTTCAGGAGGACAATCGGGGAGGCGGTAGGGAGTGTAGTTTCGGGTCGTTGAGGTGCGGTTATGGCGGTTGATTGAGGTCGGCAGCCTGTCAAGAGATCGCCTGTTGGGCAGGCCCTAGAAGGATTTCTGTCAAGCTCGGAAGGCCGGTCCCAGGCTAGAAGCCAAAACAAGAGCGTGAAAGCGCCAAGGATGGCAGTCGGCCGCTGGAACCATAAGCCGTCCCAGTCTGCTGGAACCCAGAAGCCGCTGCCCAAAGTCCGCCTGCCCAAAGTCCGCCTGCCCTGGGGGAAGGCCCTGGTCGACAGGGTCAGGACCCCCCGGGGACCTTCTCGTCATTTCGCCTAAGGTAATTAGGAATGGGTGGATGAGAAACTGCCACTTGTCACTTCCTTATCCAACCATTCCTCTCCCACTTCTCTCTCTTGTGGGAAGGTATAAATACTCAACCCTTTCCCACAAGAGGGAGGTTGGATTTTCTCTCTCTAGACTCTTACTCCTAAAAACGCCACCTAGCTCCTCACGAACTAGGTTCATCAAGGCATTTCACGGGCTGACTTAGGCATCGGAGAGGGTTCCCTCGGACAACCTCCGAGGCCCTGTGCGTTCATTGTGCAGGGAGCAGGCCGACTCCGCCGGGAAGGTCCAATCCGGGGAGTGAGACGAAAGAGAGGTTCAAGGAAGTCGAGCAATCAATTATTCACCAAGTAACTCAATTATACAACCCGGATCCAGAACCGGGTTAATTGTTTCCGTAACCGGAACAATTTGGCGCCGTCTGTGGGGAACTTACGGTTGTGCTCACGAGTTACCCACTAAAATCAACCACTCATAATCACAAAACTAAAACAATCATGCCAGAAATCATTGATGCCAGTGCAGGAACGGGTCCGACGGTCCCACCGGTGACCCCCCTGTATGGTATGCCGCAGTCGGAGAGGGTTCCTCCTGCCACGATCTTAGGGGTAGGGGGAACCAGTCTCCTCGGCGGACCTAACACTGCTGTGACATCTGAGTTGGGGGCACACCCAGGACACGCTCTTAATCTGACCCCAGCTCAGATGGCGCAGACAGCCGCCTTCTTCTCTGCGATGCTGAACCAGGAGTTCACTCCTGAGGACTTGGTAGGCAGGGTCGCATCGGCTCCCAGGCAACCATCCCCAATCAGCAGGGATGGAGCTGGGGGCACGAGGCGGACCGCCGCCAGGAATGCTCAGAGGAAAGCAAGGACGGCACAAGCATATGCGCATGTGCAAAGGCGCATTACCACCGACAATCCAGAGCCACCTGTCCAGCAGGCGTTCTCCATTCACACAACAGAATCAGCGTCTGGAGAACAGGGAGGCTTATCCCGAGGATTACAGGAACGAATGAGGCCAAGGGAGCCCATGTCAAAACGCTTGGGAGAGAAGCCAGGCGGAGTTTTCTCCAGGCTAACACCGGCGGCCAGAGAGCAGTCAGCCCCTGGTTTATCCCAAAGCCTGCAGTCAAGGCTCAACCGGGGGCAACCGCTCGAATCCAAGTATCACCAGGGTGAGAGCTTCTGTCACTCTCAGAGGAAGAGACCCAGACAAGTCTCCCCTGAGACAGAAGATGAAGCAGCGAGCAGGCCGCCCCCAAGGCACCGCTCCCCCAGCATGAGGAAACCGGCCCATAAACAATGGGATACTCATGGTAACCAGTCTGGGGAAAGCAGGTCACGATTGGTGGGCAGGCCCACAAAAACCCCACTTCATCCTGAGGTACAAGAGTACCCCATTCCAAAAATTAAAATGCCCACCATTAAGTTTGATGGGACAACAGACCCAGAGGACCACCTGGCAGCGTTTGAGAGCCACATGGGCATGTACGACGTAGATGATGCCATCTGGTGCAAAGTTTTCCCAACCACCTTGGTAGGGCTCGCACAGGGATGGTTCAGAGACCTCCGCCAGGGGTCAGTCAGGTTCTTCATAGAGCTGGCCGAGATCTTCCTCGAACAATATGCCGGGAATAAAAGAAGACGCCTCACTCGTTTCGATCTTATGACCCTAAAACAGAAAAAGGGTGAAAGTGTAAGGGAATAACTGAGAAGGTTTGATCTATTCTACCAGCAGGTCAGGGAGATCGATGACTCCACCGCCGCCTACGCCCTGACAATCTCCCTGCTTCCAGGGGAAATGAAAAACCAGATGATCAGGGCCCAGCCAGAAACCTTGGCTATGGCCAGGAAAATTGCTGAAGGGTTTATTCTGCAGGAGGAATTCCACGGCCTGACGGATACCCCTGCAGGCCAAACAAGGCCGCAAGGGGGACCGCAGGGTGGACGTGGCAGAAGTGAGCCAAGCAAGCAGAGAGAGGAGGGGGACACTCCCAAGAAGGAGCGCACTGTCTACCAGCCCAGGTTTGACAGTTACACTGCCCTCAACAAATCCAGGGCGGAGATCTTCGAACTGGAAAAGGAAACTGCTAAGTGGAATCGTCCGAGCAAGCCTCGTAGCCCGAAAGGAGACCCCAAGAAATTCTGCACTTTCCACGACTGCATAGGCCACACCACCGAGGAATGTCGTCACCTGAAAGACGAAATCGAGAAGTTAATCAGGAACGGATGGTTAGCCAACTACGCAGCCAAGAATAAGTCTCAGAAGGAAGTATCTGAAAAACCCGAGGGGTCAGTGCAGAACCGCATGGTGATCCACGTGATTTCAGGGGGCACTGGGGCCAGCTCAGTCGAAGAGGCCAAAAAAGACAAATGCGTGAACTAAGGAACCAGATCTGCTATGCTGAGAAAGCAGGGAGTCCAAGGGGAGTGACGTTAAGCATCACCCCTGATGATGCAGGGCGCATAGTATACCCACACAGTGACCCTTGGTGTTGTCCCTAGAGATCAACAACCACATTGTGCGGAGGTGTATGGTGGACACTGGCGCATACACAAACCTACTGTACAAAGACGCCTTCGAGAAAATGGGCCTTGAAAAAAGGCACTTACGACCTGCCCCCGGATCGTTATACGGGTTCAGCGGAGCAGGCGTGCTGCCCATGGGAGTCATAGACCTACCCGTAACCTTTGGGGAAGGCTCTACTGCCAGAAACGTCAGGGCAACCTTTGTTGTTGTGGATGCAAGATCCGCCTACAACGCCCTAATTGGCAGAGCCACCCTGGACGAAATCGAGGCGGCCATCTCCATCAGGGCCCTCACCATAGCATATGTCACCGATTTCGGACTAGAAGGAAAAGTGCGCGGGGACCAAGAGTCAGCCAGACAATGCTACTCCGTGGCCCTGCAAGAACACGAAAAAGAAAGAAAAGGAAAAAGAAAGGCTGACAGTTCCCCCAGCAGGGAAGGCGAAATACCAGCCGAGCACCCGGCGTCCGACCACCTGGAGCCAGGGGGCGAAAGCATGCTAGTAGACTTAGAACCAGGGAGGCAGGTCCTAATAGGAGCTGACCTGGAGGAGTCCTACCAGGCTGAACTGATCAAGCTGCTGAAAGAAAACAAAGACGTATTCGCCTACTCGGCAGATGAGATGCCCGGCGTTGATCCATCATGCATCGTTCACAGGCTGAACGTAAGCATGGACGCTCGCCCTGTAAAACAGAAAAAGCGAAATATGTCCGCAGAAAAAGACGCGGCAATCAAGGAAGAAATTGACAAACTCTTGAAAGCAGATTTTATTGAGGTCTGCGACTACCCAGAATGGCTGGCGAATTTAGTCATGGTTAAAAAATCGTCGGGCGCATGGAGAATGTGCGTGGATTTTACGAACCTCAATAAGGCCTGCCCGAAAGACTGCTATCCGCTCCCCAGAATCGACCAACTGGTAGACGCCACCAGTGGTTATTCCATGCTGAGCTTCCTAGATGCATTTTCAGGGTATCATCAAGTATACTTGTGGCAGCCGGACAGGGTGAAGTGCGCGTTCATCACCAGTTCAGGCACCTACATGTACAAGATGATGCCATTCGGGCTTAAAAATGCAGGGGCCACATACCAACGTTTAGTTGATAAAGTGTTTGAGAAACAAAAAGGCAGAAACATCGAGGCTTACGTTGATGACGCCATCGTGAAAAGCAAAGAAGACAGAGAGCACCTGATAGACCTGCAGGAAACCTTCTGCTCCCTGCGCACCTACAAAATGAAACTCAATCCAAAGAAGTGTACATTTGGGGTCCGCTCCGGCAAATTCCTGGGGTTCTTGGTCAGCTCTCGAGGGATAGACGCCAACCCTGAGAAAATTCAGGCAGTTCTAGACCTTCATGAGCCCAAGACCATTAGAGACATCCAGCGCCTGACGGGCCGCATGGCCGCCTTAGCACGATTCGTCGCCCGATTAGCGGACAAGGTGATCCGAATCAAGGAGCTACCAATCCAAGTAAGGAAGTTCTAAAGAGCTCAACTAAAGAATACTAGCTCCTACTTAAGCTTAGGCCAGCTACATTAGCTATAATAAGAAGTCATCTTCAATTATGGAGCTAGCTCGAATTTGAGCTGAATAAAGGAGTAACTAATCAAGGTGAAATGAAGACATTAACTTAGGGTCACAATCATTCAAGCATGAGTAGTGGACTGAAGTTAAGGAGCTGGTTGTGTTCTCTTAGTGTACACGGTCAAAAGGCTCTCTTGTTAGCCTTGTTTTTGGCTCCATGTTCACATGGTGTGTACACTCAAGCTTTGTTGTTGGCTCCATGTTCACACAAGACTACACACGGCTGGTTACTCTTGGTGAAGCTTTGGTTTTAACTCCCTAGCTTTGGTTTTAACTCCATGTTTACATTAGCTTTGTTATTGGCTCCAACTTTGTTTTTAGCTCCTAGTTCACATTAGGCTTAAGCTTTGTTTTTGTCACCATTGTACTTTGTTATTGTCACCCTTGACCAGCCGGTTTTAAGGGTCTTGTAGGCTATAAATAGCCGGCCATTTGAAGGAATAAACATCATCCAATTTGCAAATTAAAAACCTGAGTAAAGTTAAGCTTTGTGCTTTCTTTGTTTCGTCTTTGTAGTTTACAAGACAAAGTCTAGAGTGAGTCGCGTTACAAGCTCTAAACTCGCTACTTCAATCGCGTTGTTTGATTTAGCACCCGCTTTGTTGAAGTATAGGTCTACTTCACCTAGCATACTATCCTTGGTTACGGTTCATTCACGCTCAAAGCTATCCTTTACTTTCTGTTTTGGTTACTTGTTTCACGTCCAAATCAGTTTACTAATCTTATATCTCATTCTTGTTTCAAAGTTCATATCAACTCACATCATTAGTGGTATCAGAGCTTTGGTCATCCATCTAGACGTAAGCATGGCTGGAGTATTGAACTTTGAAGACCCTACCTTCCTGGAACAACTAAAGAAGGCATTGGAGAACTTCCAACCCAAGAATTCTCGCTTCCAACCAAGGAGGGAACTGGTGGATAGGATCAAGGTAAACGAACTCCCTGAGTTTAATGGCGGTACTGATCCTGAAGCTTACTTGGAGTGGGAAAGAAACATAGAGAAGCTCTTTGACTTCAAGGATTTGGAGGACGAAGAGAGGTGCAAGTACGCCATCCTCAAGCTAAGCAAGGGAGCTTCCCTTTGGTATGAAGGACTTAAGGTACAACGCACCAGAAGTGGGAAGGGTAAGATCACTTCTTGGGAGTCCTTGAAACGTAAACTACGTAAGAGGTATGTTCCAACCACGCACAAGTTGTCCTTATACAAAAAAATTGCTAATCTTGTTCAAGGAAAAATGAGTGTTAGTGAATATATAGAGGAATTTGAGAACCTGGTTTTAATGGGAGAAGTAGAGGAGAATGAAGAAATAAAAATGGCTAGGTTCTTACGTGGGTTAAATCGTAGTATAGCTAATACGGTTGATTTGTGTCCATATTCTGATTTTGATACCTTATGTGGGTTGTGTAAAAAAATTGAGGCACAAGGGAAGGGAAGACATGAGGGTGAGTCTAGCAAGAGTCATGCTTGGTCACGAACAGATGACAGCAATAGAGTCAATCCTACTAGTTCTAATCAACCCCTTATTGTTAAGACTAACCCAGCACCCCCACCTCAGTCTACACCCAAAACAACCACTGAAACTAGTCTATCTAAAGTACGTTGTTTCAAATGTCAAGGGTTTGGTCACTTCAAAAACGCTTGTCCTAACAAAAGAGTGGTAACCTTAAGGGAAGTAATCACAGTTAGGGATGAGTTATGGGAGGAGGAACAACGTATAGGGGCTGTTTTTAATGTCAATGAGGGAGAGGAAGAAGAGGAAGAAGATATTGAGTCTTATGAACCCCCGGCTTATGACACACTCCTAGTACTACGAACTCTACATACTAACCCAATTCAACAAGACACTGAACAAAGAGACCAACTGTTCCATACTAAGTGTCAAGTTAAAGATAAGTGGTGTAGTCTAATCATAGATGGAGGTAGTTGTACCAACGTTGCCTCAACTGAAATGGTGGACAAACTAGGTCTAGCTACTACCAATCACCCTAACCCTTATGCGTTACATTGGTTAAACAACGGAAACAAAGTAAGGGTCACTAAACAAGTTAGGGTTGGATTAACCATGGGTTCCTATGCGGACGAGGTTTTGTGTGATGTGATTCCTATGGATGCTTGTCACGTACTATTAGGCCGTCCTTGGCAGTTTGATAGGGACGTAGTTCACCATGGGAGGAGAAATGAGTATGAATTGAATGATAAAGGGAAGAAAATCATACTCAAACCCATGGCACCTCAAAGTGTGTGCAATATGTTGGCAAATAGAGTCGGAAAACCCAGCCTCTCAATGTTTGCTAATAAAATTGTAGAAGTGCATAATTTAGACAAGGGAGAGTTTGACGCCACCAAAGAAAAACCCATTAAGATTAAGAGTGGCAGTGAAGGAAAGCCATTTAAAGAGTGGCAACAGGAACAAGGTATTGTTATCTCTAAGGGAATACCATCTTATTTAATGCCTCGTGTAGATCCTGAAGTCTTAAGGTATGAAGAGGGTAAGGTCGAAGGCATGGTTAACACATTGTCTTGTAACCACACGCATTCAACCACTTTAGATACAGGCACAAGTGGGATTGGGAATTGGAAGGACTACTACTCCATGGAGGCTGGAGTGCTTACCAAGCACAAGACTAACTCTTTTGGTACTCTTGATAAGCTTATTTTGCAGGTAAGACTTCCTTTTAAAGGAAACCTCCTTTGCACTCCAGGACATTCTAAGTACATCACGAGAAAAGAGCACAACAAGAGTACGAGGTACTTCATGAGGGATGACTTGTCTTTGGCTAACGTGAGTATAGAGGAGTTCCCAAACCAAGGAAGGAGCAAGTGGAAGTCACAAACAGAAGTTCCACACAAGGACACCCAAAGAGTTTACAAGCTGAAGTTACCAGATGAGTATGGAGTCCAAGCCACCTTCCTAATAGAAGATCTTCTTCTATGCCTTGATAGAGTTCACGTTTCAGAATTGAGGACAATTCCTTGTCAAGGGGGAGGAGATTATCCGAATCAAGGAGCTACCAATCCAAGTAAGGAAGTTCTAAAGAGCTCAACTAAAGAATACTAGCTCCTACTTAAGCTTAGGCCAGCTACATTAGCTATAATAAGAAGTCATCTTCAATTATGGAGCTAGCTCGAATTTGAGCTGAATAAAGGAGTAACTAATCAAGGTGAAATGAAGACATTAACTTAGGGTCACAATCATTCAAGCATGAGTAGTGGACTGAAGTTAAGGAGCTGGTTGTGTTCTCTTAGTGTACACGGTCAAAAGGCTCTCTTGTTAGCCTTGTTTTTGGCTCCATGTTCACATGGTGTGTACACTCAAGCTTTGTTGTTGGCTCCATGTTCACACAAGACTACACACGGCTGGTTACTCTTGGTGAAGCTTTGGTTTTAACTCCCTAGCTTTGGTTTTAACTCCATGTTTACATTAGCTTTGTTATTGGCTCCAACTTTGTTTTTAGCTCCTAGTTCACATTAGGCTTAAGCTTTGTTTTTGTCACCATTGTACTTTGTTATTGTCACCCTTGACCAGCCGGTTTTAAGGGTCTTGTAGGCTATAAATAGCCGGCCATTTGAAGGAATAAACATCATCCAATTTGCAAATTAAAAACCTGAGTAAAGTTAAGCTTTGTGCTTTCTTTGTTTCGTCTTTGTAGTTTACAAGACAAAGTCTAGAGTGAGTCGCGTTACAAGCTCTAAACTCGCTACTTCAATCGCGTTGTTTGATTTAGCACCCGCTTTGTTGAAGTATAGGTCTACTTCACCTAGCATACTATCCTTGGTTACGGTTCATTCACGCTCAAAGCTATCCTTTACTTTCTGTTTTGGTTACTTGTTTCACGTCCAAATCAGTTTACTAATCTTATATCTCATTCTTGTTTCAAAGTTCATATCAACTCACATCACAAGGCCACTCCTTTCTTCAAGATACTGAAAGGAAACAAACAGTTCAAGTGGGAAAACGAGCAGAAAGAGGCCTTTGAGCAATTGAAGGACCATCTTAAGAGGCTCCCCACCCTGGCAAGGCCAGTAGCAGAGGAAAAACTTTTCCTCTACATTGCAGTGACCAATATAACTGTCAGCGCGGTTATCTTACGGGAAGAGGCAGGCACCCAGCAACCTATATACTTCGTAAGTCATGCGCTGGGGGCAGCCGAGAAAAATTACCCGATGGTCGAAAAAGCCGCCTACGCAGTCATAATTGCTGCCAGGAAACTCCGACCTTACTTTGACGCGCATCCAGTCGTGGTCCTCACCGACCAACCGCTGGAGAAGGTGTTGGAAAAATTTGAAAAATCAGGGAGATTACTGAAGTGGGCGATCGAGTTGAGTGGGCTAGGTATATCTTACCAGCCAAGAACAGCCATCAAAGCCCAAGCCTTAGCAGATTTTCTGGCTGAGTGCTCCCATTCAGGGGAAGAGGAAACCCCTGCCGAGGAGTGGGTCGTACATACTGACGGATCCTCGACAGCCAATGGCGCAGGCGCGGGCGTCGTACTAACCAGCCCAGGGGGGGCTGACTTTGAGCATGCCCTCAGGTTTGTCTTCCCAGCATCAAACAACGAAGCAGAGTACGAAGCAGTACTCGCAGGCGTCAGGCTGGCTAAGGCCGCAGGGGCAGAACGGATTGTCCTGGCGACAGACTCCCAGCTCATCGCCAACCAAATCAATGGTGAATACGAAGCAAGGGACCAAGCAATGGCCACATACCTGGAAATGGTGAAAGGAGAGTTGTCAGGCCTGAAATCATATGAGATCAAACAGATCCCCCGCTCCCAGAACAACCGAGCAGATGCCCTGTCGAAACTGGCAAGTTCCAGTCTACAGGACATACGGAGGTCAGTATGGGTCGACGTCTTGCATGAGAAATCCACAAGCCCCTGTCAGGCAATTAGCACCGTGGAAGAAGGTCCGGACAGCTGGATGACTCCCTTCATCCAATTCAAGAAACATGGTGACCTGCCATCGGACGCAGCGCAAAAAAGAAAAATACGGGCTAAAGCAGCCTGGTTCATACTCATTGGGGGGGGAACTTTATAAGAAATCTTTTACTTATCCCCTGCTCAAATGCCTACGAGCAGATCAAGCTGCTGAAGTGTTGGAAGATATCCACTCAGGGATTTGTGGGCATCACATCGGGGGGAGATCCCTGGCCCACAAAGCCCTAAGGGCAGGCTACTACTGGCCCACCATGCTGGCGGACGCCAAGAGCCTGACCCACAAATGCAGAAAATGCCAACTCTTTGCCCCATCAATCCATGCCCCGGCCCAGGAACTCTGGCCAATCCTATCCCCCATCCCTTTCGCTCAATGGGGGATGGACATTCTAGGACCCTTCACGGTGGCCACAGGGGACAGGAAATTCTTGATTGTCGCCATAGACTACTTCACCAAATGGGTGGAAGCCGAAGCAGTGCCCAACATTACTGAGCCGGCGGTCAGGAAAGTGGTCTGGCGAAATATTATCACCAGGTTCGGTCTGCCAAAGATGTTGGTATTTGACCATGGCAGACAATTTGATAATGATCCTCTAAGAATCTGGCTGGAAAGCCACAACATCGCAGTCGCTTATTCAGCCGTCTGTCACCCGCAAACCAATGGACAGGCAGAAGCGGCCAACAAACAAATCTTAAATTGCCTGAAGAAAATGGTGGATGACTGCAAGGGTAGGTGGGCTGACGAGCTTCCCAGTATACTCTGGTCAATCCGAACTACGAGGAAAGAGTCTACAGGCCAGACCCCGTTTGGTCTGGTATATGGAGCAGAGGCATTATTGCCAATTGAGGCAAGGATCCCTTCTCTGCGCTCCCTGCAGTACGACCGAGCTGAAAACGAAGCTGCAATGATCGAAGCCTTGGACCTGGTAAACGAGTTAAGGGAGGAAGCTAGCACCAACATCGTTGCCTACCAGCAACGAATGAGGAAAGCCTTCAACACCAAAGTCCGACAGAGGAACTTCCAGATGGGTGAGCTGGTTCTGAGAAAGACGCAGGCGGTTGGAAAGTCAAGAGAACATGGAAAGCTGAGTGCCAACTGGGAGGGTCCATACCAAGTGACTCGAGTCCTGGGACCAGACACATACAAAATCGCCAACCTTGAAGGGCAAGAGCTGCATGCTCACTGGAATGCGGACACTTTAAAGAAATACTACGTCTGAAGAAAATTCGAAGATAGTTTTTACTTTTTGCTAAAAACAAATGGCGGAGGACGGTCAAAGAATGTCGACGGCTCCGACCACCCAAAAATGTCACAGTTTTATAAAGAAATGAAGAATATTCGGATTTATACTCGTTGCCTGTTCACACTCGCGTTCTTCACACACAAACGAGCATGGGGCAATAGGGGGAGGCCCCCCTGTTGCCAAAGTCAGGAAAAATGGCCCCCCTAGCAAAAATCCGAAGGCCACCCTGCTTACCTCTGGGCAGGCAGGGGGCAGGCCCCCTGGACTTTGAACAAAAGCCAGGGACAGGCCAGACTAACAAGGACTGGGGGCAGGCCCCCCAACCTTGTATAAAAAAACGAAAAAACCACCCTGCTTACCTCTGAGCAGGCAGGGGGCAGGCCCCCTGGACTTTGAATGAAAAGCCAGGGACAGGCCAGACTAACAAGGACTGGGGGCAGGCCCCCCAACCTTGTATAAAAAACGCAAAAGCCACCCTGCTTACCTCTGGGCAGGCAGGGGGCAGGCCCCCTGGACTTTGAACAAAAGACAGGGACAGGCCAGACTAACAAGGACTGGGGGCAGGCCCCCCAACCTTGTATAAAAAACGCAAAAGCCACCCTGCTTACCTCTGGGCAGGTAGGGGGCAGGCCCCCTGGACTTTGAACAAAAGCCAGGAACAGGACAGACTAACAAGGACTGGGGGCAGGCCCCCCAACCTTGTATAAAAAACGCAAAGGCCACCCTGCTTACCTCTGGGCAGGCAGGGGGCAGGCCCCCTGGACTTTGAACAAAGCCAGGGACATGCTGTGACAGGCGCGATTAAACAAACAAGGAAAGGATCCCTGAATTTTAAAACAGTTTGCCATAAAAAGCAAAGAGAAATATTCCACAAACAAAACCCATGATGGGTGGAAAGGTCTTTACAAAGTTGAAGAAGAAAAAACAAAGTGGCAAATATTACAAATAAATTGGCCATAAGCACTGGCTCAGCACGGAAAGATAAAAGCTTTTATAAGAAAAGAGAAGGGGCGTCACGTAGCATCCTGGTGAGCGTCGGCATCTGCCTCAGGCTGCCTGGCCGCCCGAGCTTCATTCTTAGCGGTATAGAGACTCCGGAAGGAGTCCTCATCAAAGGTAGGGAACATCTCCCCTATCACCTCCATTACCAACTCCAGAGAGGAGTTGGCACCGCTCGCGAAGCTGGCATCCACTGCAGCCTCAGTCTCCTCAGCCAGGGTCTCTTTCTCCTTCGTCCATTCCCCCTTAGCCTGTTCAAAAGTCGACTTGGCCTTTGACAGCTGCTCCTCCAAGTCAGTCACTCTCCCTTTTAAGTGCTCCATCTCGGCCAAAGATAGATTGGCTCTGTCCAACGACTGCCGGCTCTCCTTCAGATCAGCCTCTAGCTTGGCAACCTCCTTCACAGCCATTCCCCCCTGCAGCCTCCATTGACCAGCCTGCTTCTTGGCCTCCTCTAACTCTCCCTCTTGCCTTATCACCTTATCTTTCAAGGAGCTTATCAAGGAGACATCCCTTTCTACCATGGCCAGGCGGTCGGGAGGAGGAGCCCCAGGAGTAACTGTCAGCTCCTCATCACTCAGGCGGCTGAGAGCCGCCAGTTCCGCAGACGCCAGCATAACCTTGGAGGTACGCTGGATATATTGGAGCACTTGATGAGAAATTGAGGTCACCATTTTTGTAAGGCGGTCGGCCAAGACGGCTCCGGAGTCAGAAAGCAAGCCTGACACGTCCACACTGTCACCAGCCGTGTAGTGGAACTCTGCGTTTTCCTCTGGGAAGGGAGTGCTTGGAGGCTCACGTGCAGGGCGCTTCGCCTCAGGGGTGGTAACATCCGCCTCCAGGTCCACCACGTCAGCACTAGGAGCCTCCCTCCCTCTTTTCCTCCTCAATTCCAAGGGAACGCTCTCCCCAGTCCCCTCGGAATTTCCAGGCTGCGTTTCCTGCGAGATCCGAGGGCCAGCCGGAGAGGCACCCTGTTTCTGATTGGGGGAAGGAGTAGCTCCAGAAGTAACCTCCGCCTCCCCCTCATGGATGCTAGGGGTAGGAGTCGTCGGCTTCGACGAAGGCAGCCGGGGTGGGAGAGGTAATCTTCGACCAGCGGCAAAGTCTTTCACAAGCTTCATGAGGGCTTTGCTTCCTTTCCTAAAATTTGCAGGAAGGGAAGGACGCTTTGAAAGAATGTCCAATTCCTCGCCCAGGCCCAACTTCCTGACCTGCTTCTTGGTCCAGCGCCAAGTATAGGAATCTGCAGAAAGGGAAAGGCGGTCATCTAAAAAGCAGGGAGAAATAAAGTCCCTGGAAAATCGTGACAACAAAAAATCCCTAGAACTACCTTCAAGGCCAGGAATCAGGCCCAGGGGAAGCAAATACTCGTCTGTCGTGATGAGCTCCGCATGGGGGAGCCAGAAAGCAGGGCCAAAGTTCCCATGTTTATCCACCACAATCTCAAACTTTTTTATCAAAATCTCCTCCTTCTCGCTCAGCCTGACCTCCAGAGCCTTCCCCCCAACACGTGGGTGATACTCCTCGCGCGTCTCCATGCGGGTGTGGACATGGTTCCTAAAATGTCTAGGAATTTTCCACCCTAACGCGCTATGGACATATATAAAGTTATTTTTCCAGTCTTTAAGGCTGCTCATAGCCGGCCAGACCAAGGCGTACTTTTTCTGCCTCAGCAGAGACCAATAACCAGGGGAGCCATCCCCCCCAGATGAGGACACCATTTGAAGACCGACCATGAAACGAAGGGCGTCAATATAAGGCCCCTCGCCATGGAAAAGGCAGGTCCAGGTGTAAACTACTAAGGATCTAATGGCAGTTGCAGTCAGCTGGGCGATAGCAACGTTCATCCTCCTGAAGGTTTCCTCCAGGAAGGGGTGTAGCGGGAATCGCAGGCCAAATTCCAAGGCCTTATGGTAGACGGCCACACATCCTTCTGGGGGACAGCACACTGTGTCCTTTTCCCCAGGGACTACAACCGTGTACCCTTCCCCGAAATTATAAAATTGTTCAATAGCCTTAGCAGCGTTACTCTCCAAAATCAGGTCCCTGTTCTTGGCCTCAGGATAGGTCTTTAGGGGGACCACATACTTTTCCTTGTCCAAGAAGTAGGTCCTCCTCCTCTCCCTGCGGATGAGGGGGCCGGCGACTCTGGAAGGATCCACCTCCAGGGCCTCGTCATCGGAGTCAAACACATCAAAGGGAGCTGGCTCGGGTGACTCAGCACCCTCCCCCCTGTGATAATCGTCCTCCTCCCTGGGGCCGACCCCGGAGGAAGAAGCTATGTCACGTCGGCCACCGTCGCCGCCCCCAGTTCCCCCGAGCACAGAATTAAAAGAAAGGGGACGGACTCGTGACATATTGGCTATGGAAGGGAAAAAAGAAGAGATTTAAAGTTCTAACCTAAGGACGCCGATAAAGTTGCCGGAGACAGTGACAAGAGGTGTTCCTTGCTCCTCGAAAAATGCTCGGCAAATGAAGAATATTCAAGAAGTATTAAGGGGTGTGAAGTATCACGAAGAGTAAAAGAAGGGAATGAAGGGAGAGAAGGGTTTATATAAAGCCCAAGAAGTTCGAAAGGCGATCCCCTGACAAAACCCTCAATAGTCGTCCACGTGTTGCACACTGGACACCGACTGTTCACCCTTCCCAAGAAGGGCCTCGAAAGACTAAAAATGTCAGAGAAAGAGCAACCGACGACGTCATTCCCACATCAAAAAAGAAAAATAATAATAATAAACACATATTAAAGATACAGTACACAAATACGTCGCCTGAATTTCATTTCATTAAATCTTACAAAGGAAAATTACCCAGCAAGGAAAGAAAACGTACAAGGGCCCAGAAATTCCGGCCCAACAAGCAAACGCCCTGCTAAGCAGGCCTAATCATCATCCAGGTCAGGAGAAGGGTCCCCAGGGCTACCTGAACCTCCAAAGTCCGAGCCCCAGTCCCAGTCTGGGGAGTCTTTGAAGGGGTCATCAGGGATCCCATCCTCGTCCCTGTCACTCAAACAGCCGAGGCCCTCACTATCGTCAGAATCTCGGCTGCTATCCTCCCAGTCCCTGCCAAAGGGAACAGCCTGGGATTCGTCGCAGGTGCGACAGCCTGTCTTCTTCACAGGCGAAGAGGGACCTGACGCCAAGGAGGAGTCAGTGTCAGAGAAGTTCGAGTCAAATTGTTCGGGGTGCAGCCACGGAAAGCACTCGTGGCATCCCCTGTCAAAACAACCCCCTCCCTGGGGGCAGCGCCTAAACCTAGGCGCAGCAGGAGGCGAGGACCTCCTAAGGCGCTTGCTCATCCTAGCAGAAGCCTTCTTACTCGTCCGGCGAGAATGAAGCCATGAACGGCGACTACGGCGGACAGCTCGATAAGCAGCACGAGCATATTGGAGCCTCCAAAACCCTCTAAAGATGAAAGTAACATATCTAACTCCACGACGAGTCACAAATTTTTTGATCCAAACCATGATTATGACGAAGAAAGTGGAAGGATTGAAGATAGACTAAGCAGAAAAGTGGAGGAAGCTGGGGTTTTATACAAGAGAAAACACAGCGTTAATGACACTCCAACCACCCTGGAAGAAGAGCCACCAATCAGGAACTCTTCACAGTTCCCGAAAATCCACCTGGAGGAGAAGTGTAATCATTACAAAAGCACTCTAAACTCTCTGCATGCCTGACACAAGCAGCGCTACGTCCCTTGGGAAAGTGCAAAACATTAAATGCTGCAGCAGACATAGAAGTCAACCTCCCTCCAAGCAAGAATCGCCAGCAGAGGAAAATCCTTACTTTCCCCCTGCTGGCGAAGGCCAATTGATTGGGGTCGGCAGCCTGTCAAGAGATCGCCTGTTGGGCAGGCCCTAGAAGGATTTATGTCAAGCTCGGAAGGCCGATCCCAGGCTAGAAGCCAAAACAAGAGCGTGAAAGCGCCAAGGATGGCAGTCGGCCGCTGGAACCATAAGCCGTCCCAGTCTGCTGGAACCCAGCAGCCGCTGCCCAAAGTCCGCCTGCCCTGGGGGAAGGCCCTGGTCGACAGGGTCAGGACCCCCCGGGGACCCTCTCGTCATTTCGCCTAAGGTAATTAGGAATGGTTGGATGAGAAGCTGCCACTTGTCACTTCCTTATCCAACCATTCCTCTCCCACTTCTCTCTCTTGTGGGAAGGTATAAATACTCAACCCTTTCCCACAAGAGGGAGGTTGGATTTTCTCTCTCTAGACTCTTACTCCTAAAAACGCCACCTAGCTCCTCACGAACTAGGTTCATCAAGGCATTTCACGGGCTGACTTAGGCATCGGAGAGGGTTCCCTCGGACAACCTCCGAGGCCCTGTGCGTTCATTGTGCAGGGAGCAGGCCGACTCCGCCGGGAAGGTCCGATCCGGGGAGTGAGACGAAAGAGAGGTTCAAGGAAGTCGAGCAATCAATTATTCACCAAGTAACTCAATTATACAACCCGGATCCAGAACCGGGTTAATTGTTTCCGTAACCGGAACAGCGGTGGTTTGCATTATGGAGAAGGAGATCAAAAGAAAGAAAATGGGGAAAAAATTGATTGAAGAAAAAAAATGAAATGGATCTTTTGGGAAAAGTGGATATGAAATAGCAAAATGTTGGGTATGATTTAGCATATCCCTTTAATTAATGCATAAATAATTTTAAATAGAGATTATTTTTAAGAGTTGGTCTCTTACTCTCGCTAAACTTAATGGGAAATAAATTACAAATTGATGTAAAAATAAATTTTAAATTAGCGTTAATGGTACCGAACCTAATAAAATAGGTATGTTTGACACAAAAGAAAATCATTACATTACATAACGTTAAAAGAAAAACCAATGTCAAAGTGATAGGACACGTGTCGCACTGTGAGCGATTATTTTCTCACCTAAATTTACATAATTATAGGCCTAATTGCTGAGCTAAAGTAATGGGACTAGAAATTGCAATATGAAGTAATAAACTGGTGCTCAACTAGTAAATTTATATATACATGAAGCCAATAACAAATTCATTTCCTAAAATAAACCTCAAATTTATAATACGTAATATATCTTATCAATATATAAGTATTCTAGCAAAAATATTGTAGTTGCCTAAATTAATTCCTATTAATTAGTGAAAAAAAAAAGAGTATATTCACCGAGTTTTTCTAAATGACGTTTTATTTATGATGTGAATGCCTAACTTTAATTTTTAAAAACAAAATATTATTAGTTAGTTCATTTTCCCATAATGTACTATTATTTCTCTCCAAAATTCATATATTATTAAATATGGAAGCAATTAACTAAATTTCGTAATTAATATACAACTTATTATTATTATTATTTATTTTATTTTTTAGAATGACATAGCACTAAAAAAAATATTTTGATTTTTTTGTGGACCCATCTCTGATTATCCATATATTCCCTTGGGAGAGAACATAAAAATATGTGTTATCAACTGTTCTAAAGTCGGGGGCATTGTGAAGGGGGTGCATAAGGTGGAAGTGCACCCTCCAAATTATAAAACAAATAGATATTGTATAAGTTTTTAGTATTAGTGTTAGTGGAGTAGCATAGTTGTAAATGTATTATTATTACTTCGTATGAAATTATTTTAGTAACCAAATATAATGATTTCCAATTCTTAAACATTTGAACATTATAAAAATATATAAGGATTCTTACACATAAAATATTAATACGTCAGAGTTTTTTTCTTCAATCATATTCCCTATAAAAGTTTTCACGTGTGACCACAATCTTTATATATCATCTTATAACAAAATAATATTAAAACTAGTCGCCATACCCGTGCACCGCACGGGACTATATTCTTTTATGGCATTTGTAAATCGCAATTTCGTCTTTTTGCTTCATTGTCCAATATTTATTTTATTATTTATACTTTTTTTTTTTTTTGATTTCATATCTTTGTAACTTTATTGAATTCCACAAGCATTCGTAAATTGTGAATAGGACGAACTTAGGAAGATTGAACGATTCAAGTTACGTAAATATATATGGCATGTATGTTAAATGAATGGCGGGGAAAAAAGGTGGATTGTAAGTGTCAAAACATACATCAAACATGTCACCACAAGTGTGCAAGGTGAATTAGAGTGAAAAGTATGTTTCTAAAAACGTAAGTGAGTGGTTATTTGTGGACGTTAGATATAACGTTATAAAAAGTAGTGCATAATAGTAACTAATAATTCTTTTTTTAACTTTAATTGGAGAACGTAATTATCTTGAGTTATGACTTTGATCTTTCTTAGTTTTACTCTCGCATCTTTAGTTGCGATTTTAAAATCTTGACCTCTTTTCTTCCATGGTTTCTATTGTTACGGCTATTTCTTTTACTGCAACTTCATACCTATAACACATTTTGGGCATGTTAGTTTTGTTCTTAAAATATAAGCAATGTATTACGGAGTGCTTTTAGTTGATGTACATAATAATTGTTCCCTTACCCATTGTCTAACTTTCTCTTCTCCTTTTTAATTGGCGTGTTTACCACGAGCCCTAATTCTATTTGGGTGGTACACTGAGGTTCATATTGAGATTTGGTTGTAGGTCTAATCGGGTCGCTTTGGTTGTACACTTAAATGACATATTGAGGTTCATGCTCTATAATAATTTTTGTATCCATTGTTGTAGGTGATAATACATGTATGAATTACGAAGGGGAAGATGAACTGAGGTGGGAGCTGAGGAGTTTTTCCTCTTTTCTCTCTTCTTTCTTAATTGATTGAGTTTTTTTGAATAAACTGTTAATTGATTGCCTCTGTTTTTTAACAGACTCCTTCGTTTATTAATTTTGTTTGTCGGTTGGTTTAGTTGTTTTGCACAATCATAGCAGAACACATGACTTTATTACGGAGTATAAGATAGTATTTTAGATAAATGATGGATGAGGATGATTTGTTTGGGTTTTAATAAATTATATATACATAGATAAGACAGTACTCTAACATCTCTTTCTCTACATTTTCTTCTTCCCTATTTATATTTTTTTTGTTTTCTCAGCTTTTGTACGTGAAGTTATACAAATAGTGGAATGTATCATATTGTCAGACGATTGAATCCCCTGAGCAGGGTGATAACCGAGTTCTCATTATATAATGATTTACAAAAATATTATCCTAATTACAATGATACGGTTTCCTAATTACATGGCTTAACTATAGTAACAAAATAACTATTATCAAGGAAATGATTATGCAACATAATATTTACAGAATATACGGGAATATTCTAACACACCCCCTCAGTCGTAGCGGGAGGAGGTCGGACGCTGAGACTGGACCGAAATCTGGTGAACAAATGAGTTGGGAGTCCCTTTGTAAAAATATCGGCATATTGGTACTCGGAGGGGACATGAAGGACTCGAATGAGGCCGAGTTGGACCTTCTCGCGAACAAAGTGTATGTCGATTTCAATGTGTTTGGTTCGCTGATGTTGGACCGGGTTACCAGAGAGGTATACAGCAGAAATATTGTCACAGTATACGAGTGTGGCATGACGGAGTGGGACATGTAGCTCGAGTAGTAAATTACGGAGCCAACTCGTTTCAGCGACGGCATTAGCGACACCGCGGTACTCAGCTTTGGCACTTGACCGAGAGGCGGTTTGCTGTCGTTTAGCGGACCAAGAGACAAGGTTGTCACCAAGAAAGACACAGTAACCAGACGTAGAGCGTCGGGAGTCGGGGCATCCGGCCCAATCGGCGTCTGAGTAGGCTGTAAGGACGTGAGATTTGGACGCTGTAAGTGTGAGGCCATGCGTGATGGTTCCCTTAATGTACCGAAGTATCCGTTTTAAAAAATTGAAGTGCGGTTCCCGAGGTGCATGCATGAACAGACAAACTTGTTGTACGGCGTAAGAAATGTCAGGCCGGGTGATGGTTAAATATTGTAGAGCACCGGCTAGTTGTCGATATAGGGTCGGGTCGGATAAAAGTGGGCCGGTTGTGGCACTGAGCTTCGAGGCTGTATCGACCGGAGTGGACGTTGGGTTACAATTAGACATTGAAGCTCTCGTGAGAATATCTTTAGCATATTGGGCTTGACTCAAGAATACTCCAGTAGGTGAGCGGGTGACAGAAATGCCCAAAAAATGATGCAGAGACCCGAGGTCCGACATGGCAAACTCAGTAGACAGAGTGAAGATAATATTACGGAGAAGTGAAGAGTTTGAGCAAGTAAGGACGATATCATCGACATACAGTAGGAGGTAAGCAGTATGGGGACCATGTCGGTAAATAAACAGAGAGGGATCACAGATGCTACCTTTAAAGCCTTTGGACAAAATAAATGTCGCAAAGCGATGATACCAGGCACGCGGAGCTTGCTTTAGGCCGTACAAAGATTTTCGGAGCCGGCAAACATGAGTCGGACGAGACTTGTCAACGAAACCTGGCGGTTGGTGCATGAAAACAGTCTCGGCTAGATCTCCGTGGAGAAATGCATTCTTGACATCTAATTGGTGAATTGGCCAAGAGCGGGATATAGCAAGACTTAAGACCGTCCTAATTGTAGTCGGTTTGACGACGGGGCTGAAGGTCTCGTCACAATCAATACCAACTTTTTGTGTCTTACCGTTGACGACAAGTCGAGCTTTATATCGTTGAAGGGAGCCGTCGGCACGGAATTTGTGACGGAAAAGCCACATACATCGGATAACATTTGTGTCGGTTGGTCGAGGGACCAATTCCCAAGTATTATTAACCTGCAAAGCACGAAATTCATCCTGCATAGCATTATTCCAATTCGGGTCAGCGAGGGCAAGGGTCGGGGATTTGGGAATCGGGGATATGGAAGGCGAGGTGGTGGTATGGAGGGCTTTGGGTTTGAATATGCCATCCATAGCACGGGTTCACATAGGATGGGTTGGCTGAACGGTGGGCGGCGGAAGCGGGTGAGAGTCGGGTGATGTGGAGGGTGTGGATAGGGGAGAGTCAGGTGGTGTAGAGGCAGGGGTAGAGACAGGGGTCGATGTAGCAGGGGAGTTGGGTTGGGAATCAGGGGAGGTGGGTAGGGAATCAGGTGAGTTGGGTGGGTTGGTTTCAGGGTTGGGTTCAGGGTCAGGGGTTGTGGGTTTATGTGGTAGGTCGAAGAACAAGGGGTTTAGTGGGTCGGGTTCGAGAAAGGAATAATCTGTGGTAGGTTTAGTTTCAGCATACGGGAATACGGACTCGTCAAATGTCACGTGTCGAGAAACAATAATTTTTCCCGTGGTAAGATCGAGACACCGGTAACCACGACTATTAGGAGGATAGCCTAAGAACAGACACCGAGACGACCGAGGGGCGAGTTTGTGAGGAATTTTAGCTGTAAGGTTCGGATAACACACACACCCGAAGACACGAAGATGGTCAAGAGACGGTTCCTTGAGAAAGAGAGCTGATGTGGGGGAACGAAGGTGGAGAATTTTTGTAGGAGTGATATTGTGGATATGGCAGGCGGTATGTAAAGCATCGACCCAAAATTTTTCGGGTAAAGACGCATGGTGAAGTAGGACAAGCATTAATTCGTTAAGACGACGAATCATTCTTTCGGCTTTCCCATTTTGAGATGAAGTTTGGGGACACGAGAAACGGAATACCATGCCGTTAGTTTTGGCAAATGTGTGCATGGGGGTATTATCAAATTCTTTACCGAGATCGCATTGAAATGTTTTGACCCGTAAATTAAAATGAGTGTGGACGTATGCATGGAAGGTGAGGAAGGTGGAACCGACTTCAGACTTGTAACGTAACGGAAATACCCACACAAATTGGGTGAAATTATCAAGTAGGACAAGATAATATTTAAAACCAGATGTGCTAAGTATAGGTGATGTCCATAAATCAGCGTGGACGATATCGAACGGACATAATGTCTGAGACGTAGAATTAAAGAAAGGTAGTCTCTTGTGCTTACTAATTTGACAAGAATTACAGAGGCTTTTATTATTGTGCTTGGTACCAGAAATATTAAAATGACTGGTAATATAGTTAAAAATGGCCGGGCTAGGATGGCCGAGTCGGGCATGCCAGGCCGAGAATGCGAGAGCCGCGGAGGGTGGAGATGAGAGAGACGAGGCGGGGTTGGAGGTCGACACCGGGTACAGGTCGCCGGTACTATCACTCCTCATAATCGTAGTCCCAGTCAGAAGGTCCTTCACAGAAAAACCAACCGGGTCAAACTCAACAGAAACATTATTATCTCGAGTAAATTGACGTACAGACACGAGATTTTTAATGATAGTGGGAGTATATAGGACATCACGAAGGCGAAGGGGTCGGTCTTTTGTGGCTATTTGGGATGAGCCAGATCCCCGAATCGGAATACTACTGCCGTTACCGACATAGACAGAATGAATTGTGCTATTGTTAAATGGGGCGGTTAATTTACCTGGGTCCGATGTCAAGTGAGTGGAGGCGCCAGTATCCATATACCATTGGGCATCAGGTGGATATTGGAGCGCCATAATCTGGAAAGCACCTGCAACGTCAGTGAAGTACGGTGGCTCAAGATTCATTACATGAGCCTGAGCAGTATGAGGACGGGTGGGAGGACGCGGCATTGGCGGGTGAGCAGGTCGTGGCCAAGGTGTGGGAGGAGCGGACCAGCCGGGCTGGCTCGGGTAGGGGCACGGTGGTGGTGTCCAGGTAGGGTACCAAGGGTTTGGGTTCGGGGCAGAACCCCATTGGGTCGTGGCAGGTGGTTGAGACCGAGGGTCACGGTTTCGGTCTTTGTAGTGAGGTCGTCCCTTGTTGGGCCTAGTGGGACGTGGTTGCACGTCAGGGGACGGGAGCGGCTGCGGGACGACAAGGGCCGTCGGCGGCTCGGCCTCGGCTGAGGCATTTTGACGGTGAAGCTCCAATTCAAGCATACTACGGGCCGTCTCAAAGGTAGGAAGGGTTTGATTAATGTAGGATGCGACGGTGGTGTATTCCTTCGGTAGTCCACGAACAAGTTGGAGAACTAACCGACGATCACTGACCGGTGCATCGACTCCCTGCAATTGACCGGCCAAGTCGGAGAGACGTTGGCAGTATGCATCAAGGGATGGCATAGACCCAAGTTTAATGTTATTAAACTCGTGTTCCAGTGCGGCCGCTCGGGCGCCCTTGTTATTTTGGAAAATCGTCTTGACCCGAGTCCAGGCTTCAAGTGCGGTGGACGGGTCGATTAGGACACGTTTGAGCAAATCGTCGCTAATTGTTCCGTAGATCCATTGTAGTACAACGGCGTCGATTACGGTCCATTCTGCTAACTCGGACACACCGGTGGGTTTAGCGGTACCGTCGATGTGGGACAGTACGTTGTGACCCTTGGCATGGAGGGTGAATAGACTTGCCCATGTGGCATACGAAACTTTGTCTCCGTCAAGCAAGCGGATTCGTTGCTGGATATGCGAGACAGAGTAAACAGGATGTAATTTTGATGGGGTAGGTGCAGGGTCCCCTGCCATTGTAGCGTAAGGCTAGGCGGAGAGTGGCTGCACGATGCTCGAGAAACGAGAAAAACTTGAGATGGTCGAGTTAGGTCTTTTGCCCAAGCTCTGATACCATGTCAGACGATTGAATCCCCTGAGCAGGGTGATAACCGAGTTCTCATTATATAATGATTTACAAAAATATTATCCTAATTACAATGATACGGTTTCCTAATTACATGGCTTAACTATAGTAACAAAATAACTATTATCAAGGAAATGATTATGCAAGATAATATTTACAGAATATACAGGAATATTCTAACACATATTTTATTGTTCGACCTTGTGCTAGTTTCTCCTTTGTTTTCTCTCGTCTACATTGTTGAGTTTGTCGCTCTTGCCCTTTGTTGTGCCTGTTTCTAATTTTCGTGTTTCACATCTGTTATTATTGTTTGTGTTACTTTTGTTTTTATTTTTCATTATTAGTTGTGTATTAGATTATGATTGATGTTTATGGTGATGATTTCCTTACGTTTCTTTTCTCTTTCTCTTTTCCTTATTATCTGATGTGTCTTATCTTATCTCTACTCTTCGTATAGGTTGGCCTAAATGTTGTCTTATACTCTTTACACATTATTTTGTTAATAGTTTATAATTTGTTACTCTCCCCATTCTCTTGAATTAGTCCATGAGCCCACTTTTCTCCTCACAAAAATTAGAAATGGGACTAATTCAAAAGGATGAAGGGAATATTTGTTAATTAGTTGATGGAAGATTAATAAATATTAGCATTTAATAACAACTTAAAATAAAGTAATAATTAAAATAACAGTACCCAATTTTTTCTAGGGCGACCATAAGTTATGAAAATGTAGTTGAAAATCAAATCAAGAATTTTTCTACTCAATACCACTTATATACTAGCAATACATGATTCGTGCAAAGTTTATCTAAATTTATCGTACATTTACTAACATCGACAACTCTGATTAGTTGATATTAAATTTTCATTTGCTAGAATTATATATACTAGATGGAAAGCACGTGCGATGCACGGGCCCCTTTTTGGATGATTGCATAAATTTGTGAAACTGTACAACAGTTGAGAGTCAACCGAGGTTAAGAGTATGTCTGATAGTAAAAGAATATTATTCATATACGTAAATGTGTTTCAAGGAATCAGAGTTAATATATACGGTAAATGTAAAATTAAATTATAGGCATTATATATGGTGCGTTGTAGTTAGAATAAAAGACTAATTAAAGTACTTTGCACATAAATATACGTAGATATAAATATTCACTGGATAAAATGGGAACATATTACAGTTAACAACGATGAAATATGTGATAAAAAACAAATTTGTCATCATCGGCGCACAAGTTATAATAATGAATGTTGTCGCTTAAAGTAATGATTCATACCCTTGCTTATTTATAATAGTACAATTATGAATGCATTTGAAATGATAGTAAAGTTCAAAATTACGACTTTATATGTATAATTGTAGATATTCTGATTACCACGTTAGATTCTTAAGACCATGCGATGTGGTTGATAATCTTACTTTTTAAATTTTTTGTTGATATCTAAGGACGAACAATTACTCTTATTTATAATATAATATTTCATCACCTTCTTATAATTTTCTTCTTATAATTTTTCGATGTGGGTTAATTTTTTGGTTGATATCTAAGGATGAATGATTACTTCTATTTACCATAATAAAATAAAGAAAAAGAAAATATATTTATTTGTATTAGATTTTTACGCTCTATCTCAACCAATACCTTAAGGCGATGGTTGAGGTCCGACTATTATATTTATATTCTATTACGCTCCCTTATTGAAATGTCCATCGAGCTTGAAGAGTGGTTAATTAGTGCACAGGCTCCCAATATCTCGAACTCTCAAGTAGAATCTCGACACATGGTACGGGGGAGCATCTGTACACTAACCACTCTTCAAGCCCAATGAGCATTCGAGTGAGGGGGAATAATAGAATATAAATGGGCCTCAACCATCACCTTAAGGTTTTGGTTGAATTAGTTCGTTAACAGATATATAAGGACGAACGATTACTCTTATTTATCATAATAAAATAAGGGAAAAGAAAATATATCTACTTGTATTAGGATAATAATAATAATAATATGTTATGAAATCATATTAGATGAATGTCCATTGGGCTTTTGACCCATATGTAAACTCCCTTATCAGTACTGATGTACTATATATATCCTCTCAATGACATGAATAAGATAACTCTCTCACATATTTTTCGCTCTATTGTCTCTCTACTTTTCCTTTCTCTCTCGTTTTATAACACGTTATCAGCACGAGACTCTAATTACTGAGCAGAGAACAACTGAGGGGAGTTCATTTTTTTTCTCAATCCTTGTATCTTTTAAACAAGGAGTTCATTATTTTCTTTTTCAATCTTTGCATCTCTTAAGCAAGGAATTCGTTAATTTTTTTCTCAATCCTTGCATCTATCAAAGCAAGAAGTTCGTTATTTTTTTTCAATCCTTGCATCTATCAAAGCAAGAAGTTCGTTATTTTTTCTTGATTCTTGCATCTTTATAGCAATGAAATCATCTTATTCTTATTTTAATTACCCTTGCATCTCTCAAGCAAGGAGACCGTTATTTTTTTCCCTCAATTCTTGTATCTCTATAACAAGAAGATTAATATGAACATAATTTTATGTTTCTCTCAATTCTTGCATCTTTATAGCAAAGAAATCGTTATTATTTTTTTCAATCCTTGTATCACTACATCAAGGGTTAAATCATATCATAAGGGATCATTATATATACGGAGTATTTTCAATTCATCTCCATCTTTGTATTTTTATGACAAAGAATTATATATATTAACGTAGTCGTTTTAACGATTGAGATATACTTTAAAGCATAATAGTTAAGTTCTTACAATTCTAATATTTTGTTTGTCTCTTTTTGTCAATATATTTTAAATGAAAAATTTGGCAACTTTATTTTATTTCAACAATATAATTTAGATGTTAATTTGGATGATTATCTAAAATACACATTTTCTAAAGTCATAGATTTTGATATCATAAATATTTAATTTCTATAATAATATATTCTCTACCTTATTATAGTTATCTAGTTATGGTAGTAAAATTTTCGTAATTACGATAACAATCTTTCTATTTTGCTACACAATATATTGTATGAAATAGTGATGACCATCCTTAGGGTATTACAAATACGAAATGACATGATATACTTACTATTAGCAATTTAGAATGTTAAAATTTTCATAATTATGTTCATTATTTTTTAAGTTATATTTGTCACGCACAACTTGCATTTCATTGTAAGTTGTTTAGCGATGATTTAATGTGAGATTGTCTTCTATCATTTTAATGCGAGACAATCTCCTATCAATTTTTTTTGTCATTACAATAATGTGAGTAAGTCTCTTATCACATTAATGTGAGACGATATTTTATCAGTATAATGGGAGATTATTTCTGTAAATTTACGATCTTCGATCGGTATAAGTTCAGTCAAGCCTCCCATGAGTTTAATGTGAGATAATTTATTTATGGAATAATCTTATTCATAATTATTCTCCAATTCTTTACTCGATGTGGAAGTATAAAATATCTCACTTCATAACTCTTAAATATTCATCATTTGAGTAATTTCTCAAACGGAATATATTGTTATATTTCCCAAAAGGATATTTTTTTAATATGACAGATCTTGCAAATTTACATGAGACGCTAGAAGTGTTCCATTTTGCGAGATGAATATAAAGTTTGTGTCATATTGAGTAAGTTTAGCATTCAATAGTTTGGCATGCAATTGCTAATTATACATATTGAGATCAGCTAACTTCGCATATGCATTATTGCAATTAATTGCGAACAAATATCAACATTTGACATGAACTGATTAAGCATATGCGATCAACAAGTGCTTAAAAGTATGGGTTTAAGAATTGTGAATTAAAATTGACTATGAATGATGATATTAGGAGATCCAATTGCACATTACTCGAGGTTGAATAAACATATTTCAAGTTCAATTCTACAAATTGATCGATATTGTTTTAAGTGGCTTGGAGACCACATATCAAATACGAGTAATTTGTGTTATTAGAATTCACAATTTGATTGTTATCATGTGAATAAATTGATCTCTTAAATTTGGCATTTAGAATCAGCCATTAAAAGTCAATTATTTTATGAATCACGTACTCCCCGAAATATATCATAATCTTGCAAAAATACCCATCAATGAAATCTTATTTGCATATGATATGATAAACACATTCTAAGGTGGTTAAGTAAATGATTGCAATCTATCTTGAATATTTTTTTACCACCTTAGGGGGAGAAAGTGAGTGATCTGACAAGTTGGTAAAACAAAAGAAGTTTTATCATATCAAATTACGCGTATTTATCGTGTATAGTAATATATAAGTAGAATGACGATTCTATGAAATTACATCGATATGAAATGGCTACACATTTGTGCGCAATATCAAGTGGCCTATTGAATAAGGATTTTACAAATCCGTACGACCGTCGACATATTTATTGGTATCAATGAGCTCATAATCCTGAAATTCATCAAATTTATTGATGATATTGAAAAGTATACAATACAGTTTGCATATCGAGTAATCATGTTGATATATAGAAACTAAGTACGGAGTATATCATTTCATATTAGTTTTCTTATCACATCGTTGCATCATTTCATATTCATATAGTAAATTTAGTCGCATATTATATTCGTGCAAATTATTGATAATCTGACTATACTTTGAAATGTTGAAGTGATATTTGGATGAAGACGCAACAATCAAAGACTATCTTCATATTATCCGTATAATTATTTGAAGATCAATGATAAATTTCTAATTATCGAAGACATCTATGAAGCTTCTCAAGCATGTTGATTGTTATTTCAAAGATCGAGATTCATCGTCACATCATGGATAATATAGTTATTTTCCGAGTGATGTAACTATCAGGGGGAATATATATGCACGCGCTGTACTCTTTTTCGTTATCTATGGTTTTGTCCCACTGGATTTTCCATGGAAAGGTATTGATGAGGCAACATCATATGCGTGTTTGAGGAATACTGTACTCTATTTTACACTAGTTTTTTTCCCACGGGGTTTTTTTCGAGTGAGGTTTTATGAGACATATTATTCCGTAATGTACATTCAAGGGGGAGTGTTATGAAATCATATTAGGTGAATGTCCATTGGG
Source organism: Agrostemma githago (assembly GCA_958450325.1). Lineage (NCBI taxonomy): Eukaryota > Viridiplantae > Streptophyta > Magnoliopsida > Caryophyllales > Caryophyllaceae > Agrostemma > Agrostemma githago. Next base: position 43,966,624 of record OY288244.1, read on the forward strand.
CTTTTGACCCATATGTAAACTCCCTTATCAGTACTGATGTACTATATATATATCCCTCTCAATGACATGAATAAGATAACTCAAGGGAGTGGGGTCCCAGATAGTATCTTGGCTTCCCTCTAACTTCTTGTAATTTATTCTGGTGTTAATGAAAGTTCGGTTTTATAATAATAATAAAAAATTAATAATAATAAAAATAATAATTTTATTTTTATTATTAATTATTTTAAAATTTTAATTTTATATTTTATATTTTTAGAATTTCTAAAGAATTACTCCGTATAAGATTTTTGGTTTATAGTCTTAAAAATTCTTTTTGAATTCATTTTATGACTCAAAAAATCTTTTATTAATATTTAATAACGAATTATTACTCTTATTTATATAATATAATTTTATGACCTAATTATAATTTTTCGATGTGGGATAATCTTATTTAACTTTATAGTCTAAAGAGATTTTTAAGACTCGAAAGATTTTTGGTTAATATCTAAAAAAGAATGATTATTACTCTTATTTATATAATAAAATTCTATCACATTATATTATAAATTTTTAATGTGAGACAATTTAACTTAAGTTTATATTCATAAGATCGCTTTTTTACGACTCAAAAGATTTTTAGTTGATATCTAAGAACGAATGATTGCTCTTAAGCTTTTTTTTTTATAAAAGCCTCAAAAGCAGTAACTCTCCTGTAAGACCGTCTCACGGTAATTTTATCGTGAGACCTCTCACATAAGGGTAGTTACAAATTTTGTAACCACCTCTTATATGAGACGTCTTACGATAAATTACCGTGAGACGGTCTCATACAAGTTTTTGTGCCTCAAAAGATTGTTGGTGATATCTAAGAACGTGATTGATCTTATTTACCATACAGAATTTCATCACCTATCATAATTTTTCGATGTAGATAATTTTTACTTAACTTTATAATCTTAGGAACTTTTTTTAAGACTCAAAAGATTATTTGTTAATATCTAAAACAAATTATACTCTTATTTATAATAAAGAGTTTCATCACTCCTGCTTATCATATTTTAATTTTTTTTTAGACTCAAAAGATTGATTCCTCTTATTTATTTTAGGAGTAATATAGAATCCATCACCTTATTATAATTTTCGAATTAGGGGATTTTTTTACTTAAGTTTATAATCTTATGAGGTCCAACTTTTGTTGTCTTATGAGGTGATAATCGTCGGTTTATATAGTGGTAATTTTTTAATCTTAAATGGAGTAGGATTGTTTTTTTTCTATACAAATTCATATGTTTTTTTATCTAAATTTTAAAAAAAATCGAGTCGGGGGTGGAGTAGGATTTTTTTTCATATATAAATTTTTATATTTTTTATTAACGTAAAAAATATCTTAAAAAATTTGGACCAATCATATCGCTCAAAAAGTTCCTGCTTTATTAATATATATTGATTATCTAATTCAATTATCTTTTTTATTTGATTTTGCAACGCTAAATAAAAAGCCAAATGCATGGAGAAAGAATGAAATATAAAAAATTACCGTTAAATGTATGAAAATTTGAAAATATTTTCTCATGTCCTTGAACTTTATCTCAGGACGGGAAAGCTAAACGAAAAATGATAGTTGAAGTGGATGGAGTGTCATACTAAATTAAAATGTGGATGACTCCAATTTTCTTTTGATTGAAATTTTATTTTGTAGATGAGATTCAATTATGTTTCGACGTCTATATACTTCGTTTGTTAGAATGGGATATGTGATTTTAGCTAAATTATGGATCAGCGAGGAAGATTTGATAAAGTGAGTTTATATATACAATGGTTCTGTCTCTTGAACCTAACATGAATATTTTTTTTTCTCTTTGCATCTATCATATTTTTTTCGACATAAATATATTAACATCAAACTCGTATTACATATATCGTTATCTACGTTTATAATTGAACAATATCGGATATTAATTTTAGAAGAACAAAAAAAATATTGTAGGTTGAAACGATTACTTTTAAATAAGTACGATGATTAAGGTCCTATAATAAAAAAAATTGTATCACAAAAGATATATCATATATTTTATAAAATTATTACCAATATTACCAAAATTTGCCGACTGAAAATAATGATAATGACGACGACAACAACAACGACAACATCATAATAAAGACTATAGTTATAATACTAATTCTAATTTTGTACTCCCTCCGTCCCAAAATGTTTGTCCCGTTTACTTTTGCACAATAACTAAGAAAATAGTGTGATAATTGAGTATGTAGGCAATGATGACTCTCTTTATAGGGTGAGTCATAATGTTGGTAAGGTAGTGTGAGTTAATGGAATGGCAAAATGGTAAATACTTTAACTTAGTAGGGACAAATTTGTAAAAATGGATAGACTAAAAAGAAAAGTTGAGAAATGGGACAATCTTTAAGAACCTACCCAAAAAGGAATACGGGACAATCTTAGTGGGACGGAGGGAGTATAAAACACATAATTTTTTTTATAAAATACATAAATTAATTCTTAATATCAACTATTTGCATTTAATACACACATTCAATACATAAATTAAATATAATTTTTTTAAAAATAAAAAAGAAATTAACCAATGAGAAGAGAGTGACATGACTTCCTCAAATGCTCTCAAAATGAAACGAAGAAATGTGATGATCTTGTTTGAGTTTTAATAGTATATATAGAATAGATTAGTACTTCACCCTTCTTTTTGAATAAGCCTCATATTCCTCTCTGGGCCTTTTTTTTAGTTAGCCTCATTTCTCAATAGGGCAAAGTTATAATTTTTTTTTACTATCTTACCCTCATGTGATTTTTCATATTCTTCTTACATTTACTCATTTAACTACCCACCTTTTTCTTAAAAAGACATCAAATGCTCCTATCTTTTTCCATTTCCTACCTTAGAATAACTGAGTTTCTACTTTAAAATAACTGAGTTTCTACATTAGAATAACTACGTAACATCAGATAACATTATTCCAAAATATATTTTATAAATAATAACTACGTAAAATTTATTCTACAATAACTATGTAACATCAAATAACATTATTCTCCGATAATTGTATGTTTGATTAGTGATTTTTAATAATAATATTTACACTTTACCAAAAAAAAACTATAAAATAAATATGCTTCTTCATTAAAATAATCATGTTTGTACATCGAAATAACTATAAAAATCTGAGAAAAAATTGCTTTGAGGATATAGAGAGTTTTAATCTCAGCTCTTGATCATGTGAGATCTAATGGCCACAATTATTAGGTAGATTGTACCAATATACTACAATATGAATGTTTTTTTCTTCTAAAATTTTGGAAACTAAGTGTTCCATTTTAAAACACTTGCTATTTTTTTCCATTCGATAATTTTAACGTACATCAGTCCACAATATTTTTCTTCGTAACTTCAATAAACTTATAGTACAACTTTGCATATTTGACTTGTTTCATACATATTGGGTAGACCCACTTTCGTTTTTAGTGAATAAATTATGCGCATGCAATTGTTCAGTTTTGATAATAAAATGGCCTTTTATAAATTAAAATTATTACTTTGTAAATTATTATAACAATAATACATGTAATTCATATATAGTATTAATTATAAATAAAAAAAATCAACTAAATAACAAATGTGATTAAGAAGATCCTCTCCATTGTGAAGAAAAAATAGAAGAGGAGAAGAGAAAAAGGATAGAGATAGTGAAAAATGGGGTGGATGAAAGAGATGATGAAATGTCACAAAAATAGAAGATGAGTGAAAAAATAAGAGGAAGTAACCTTCCTCTGCATTGTGGATGCACCAATATGGTGGTGGATTTCGAATATGGTGATTAAAAAATGTATCACTTGTTTATAAGTTGTTTCGTAAATTATTTAGTAGTGCTAGTTTCCTATAATTATTGTTTTGTTGGTTTACAAAAACCGAACAGTCTTAGGAACTGTTCAATCGCGAGCGTTATAATTCTGTAATAATCTCTCCATTCAACTTCACTTGTCACTATTCATTTTTACACATTTGTCGAGACGTGTTTTACACTAGCGATATCTTTCATTTTACATTAGCAAAAATTATAAAAATTTGATATTCTTAATATACTCATAAAGACGAATCAAACAAAATCTCACATGAGCATAATTCTCACTTATAGATTGTCGAGAACATCAAAGATTTTCTTCAAGTGTGAATAGTGTCAAAAAAAATGTGAAGAGTGGAGTTGAATGAAAGAAATAATGAATTGTTGTTTCGATTTAGAAAGTGGAGCATTTTAGGCAATTGTTCAGTCAAGTTCTAGAATCCATGAGGAGCTTGTTCCTATGGCTAGGGGTAGACCTGTCAAACGGGTCGGGCGGTCGGGTTTCGGGTTCGGTCATTTCGGGTTCGGGTAAAATACGGGTCGGGTGTATTTTGGGTTTGCAAAATACGGGTTTTATACGGGTCGGGTTTATACGGGTTTCGGGCCGGGTTCGGGTCAAATACGGGTTATTAACGCACTTTAAAAACATTAATTTTCTTTACTTTTTTTAGTCATAAATACAATTTTATTCTTAATTTTCTTAATCATCTCATTTAATATATGATATTAGTGAAAATAAACATGTTTTATTTAATATATCTTTTAATTTACATTGATATTTTATTTCTATAGGAAGTACGAATATATATGACGAACTTTGACTCGATTTATTGATTTTTTTTCTCATTATAATAATCATCTCATAAAAATATGATTTTAAAGATGTATATATAAATATTATTTCTTAAAATTTTGAGGGAAAAAAAAATATTTCTTAGTGTTTTTGAGAAACTTTATTGTATAATAGTAATATTTTTTTAATTTATCTATTTTCGGGCGGGTAACGGGTTCGGGCGGGTTTTGACCCAATATATTCGGGTTATTATCGGGTCGGGTCACTCTCGGGTTTCGGTCATTTTCGGGCGGGTTTTTTCGGGCGGTTTCGGGTCGGGTTTTCGGGTCGGGTCAGTTTTTGACAGGTCTAGCTAGGGGTGTTCACCGGACCGGACTGAACCGGATTGACCCGCGGACTGGTAACCCCAAAAATTCAAATCCGCGGACTGAACCGGTTAACAGAGAAACTCGGACCGGACTGGGCCGCAAAAATATACTAGATTTTATTTTATTTTAACAGTGTGGACCGGACCGGTCACCATATTTTTGGCGACCCACTGACCGGAGCGGTATGTGCCCCGATCCGATCCGGTTTGTCGGTTTGGGCCACTTTTTGAACAACCCTTCCTATGGCTCGCCCTTTTTTTGTAAAGCTTTACGAGTTTCCTAATTCCTATAGGTCGGGGCTATGTTCACTTGTATATAGAGGTCTTTTTTTAAATTTTAAGACACAATTGACGAATAAGAAAATTTCATTGTCTTACCTTAAAAAAAGGTTATTTAATGGGAATAATAACAACTATGCGTGTGCTTCTTAAATTAATCCAAACTATACGTAATCTCATTTTAATATGAACTACGCCTTCATTAACCTCATTTTGCTATGGGTGACCGGCTACCTGTTGAACCTCCCTTATTCAACTCTTCCTCTGACTCTTTTTCATCTGATTCACAATTCGTGTTCATTTTCGGTCATTGATAAAAAAAAATTAAATTTTCCAAAAATTCATCTTCCATTTCATTTTCAATTAGTCTTATAGAAACTATGAAAAAAAAATTATTGTAATTTTGGCTTTCACGATGACTGCAACGGATCTAATAAAAGCATAGAAAATTACAACAAGTCACTGTGACCGGTAATAGCAAGTCATAATTTCATACATAGCAAAGCGAGATTAATGAATGCGTAGTTCATATTAAAATGAGATTATGTATAATTTGTATTATTTTAAGAAGCACACGCATAGTTAATATTATTCCTATAAAATAACCCTAAAAAAACCAATCTACGTGATCATTCAAATTCGATAAGTACTTCAGGTTTTTTCAAGTTAAGTTTAATACAGAGTAGATCTTATACCTATTTCTTTCTTTTCTAGTTGAATATGTCTTCAACTTAATTAGACAACCATTGTTTAAAGTATAAGTAAAGTCCACCTTAAGCAAATATCTCATTGGTTCGAGATATATGTCTATCTCGAAGCAAATATTCAAGTGCTTGTCAAGGTGAGGGTTGATTTTAACTCATTCACATAAACCCCACAAAAATATCATTGTTACGGATTTATTTCCCTTTTAGAATTTGTATCATAAGTTATATCAGAGCTAAAAATATTGATTTTCCTTAAAATCATGACGGTCCTTAAGAGTGTCCAAGCCAATATGTTGGTTGATTTTTCGATTGTGATTGAAATTCTGATTATTCGAGGGTTAATCGTTTTTGATTTCTTATCTCTCGAGCATGATTCTAGTAACACATTATTACAAGCGTGACGATCTTGGAAAAAATGTATTGAAAAAAATACATAGAAAAAGAAGATATGATCGGAATGTTCTCGTAAGGAAACACATACGAGAAAAGTGTGGGGTTTAATCCGACATTGCCTTCATTTTCGACAAATAGGAATATGATGAAATTTATCAAATTGAAACGAATTTAGAGGACAAAGATTCGTAATCTCAGGAACATGTACATGACATACTCGAAATAGATTTCGAGATTCGAAGACTAGCGACATGTTTAGGCAACAAATTATTTTCTGAATTGAGGACAATTCTTTTTGTAGAGGAAGTGGATGATGCAATTAGGATCAGGTACAACAAAGCTAAAATCATTTCCAAGAATCTAAATGGCAAAGATTATAATCTCGATGGGAATCTTGATAATAAGAATCTTGGAAATATTAAGAATCTTTATCGGTATCTTGACAAAATCAAGATCGATGGTGGTTACACGAAAATGTTACACTTACACAGTTTGTATGAGATTTTCATACACGACTACTCAAATTCATCATGTGTCATTTTCCATTTAACTAAGGATATCTAGTTTAAGATTATCTAATTAGTTAATTTGTAACCATATAATAGTTAAGTTAATAGTTTTTGGTAAGATTTTATTTTAGGTAAAACCGATATCTTTATCGATTCTATTTTAGTATGGATTTTAATTTAATTTTGATATCAAAATCACTTAAATAATTTCTAAAATATTAACAAAAAAAATTCCCAGATATTTTCAAAAGTATATTGATTTGGTAAACTACTAATATCAATTTTTAAATTTTTAATTTTGGAAAAATTTAATTGTTTTTTAATATAATTTTTCGTTTTTAAAATAAATAAAATTACGAAGTATTATAATTGCTTTTTTTTCTTCGTAATGTTTTTCTTTTAAGCATTATATGCTTTTCTTTTAATTACGAAGTATTAATTTTTCTTTGTAATATTTTTCTTTTAAGCATTATATGCTTTTCTTTTAACTTCATAATTTATTTTTTCTTTTAAGCATTTTCTGCTTTTTTAATTCATTTTTCATATTAAAGTTAATTTGTTAATAAAAAATTAATTTCTTCGTACGTAATATTTTTCTTTTAAGCATTATATGCATTATATGCTTTTCTTTTAACTTCATAATATTCTTTTTTCTTTTAAGCATTTTATGCTTTTTTTAATTCATTTTTCATTTTTCATATTAAAGTTAATAAAAAAAAATTAATTTTTGTAAACTTACTTAAATAAAGGATTACCAACTTGATATTAGGAAACTAATTTTAAATTTAATTTTAATAAAATGTTAAGGAAGTACGATAATTTCGACATATTTTTCTCTATATTTAGATTGCTTCTTTTTATTTGCGGAGTAATAAAATAAGGAAGTATATGTTTTTTTTAGAATAACTGTTTTTTTTATTATTATTATTCATTTATTTATATATTTTGGTAAAAAAAAATTATTTATTTTAAGGTAAAATAGAATTCTTATATAATTTATTTTTATAAAATTCATAAATATATAAAAATACTTTGAATATATTAAGATTTTTTTAAAAAAAATCTACATTGTAATTAATTGATCAATTTTTCTTTTCCAATTTAAACAAACTTAAATTATGTTAAAATATCATTCGATCATTTCAAAGAAAACAAAAAATTAAAAGAAAATAAAAATACAAAAGTTTCTCAAATTGACTTAACTAGATTAATGTTAAGAATTAATCAAACTTGTATAATTACTAAACTAACCCTAAACTAATCATTCAATGTTAAACTAAAAAAACACGTGGCGGTTTGTTATTAGTTATGTAAAAAAATCTTATACATGTCGTGTAAGTGTATTATCTTCCCTGATTACATGGATAGTTTTGGTGGGTTAGTTGGAAAAGATGGCGTAATAAGGACAAAGAGATTGACGGTTCTAGATTGGTTCGATCAAAGGTTACTTGGTAAAAAGACAAAGGTTGAATATACTAGATGAATACAACTTTGTTTGGTGACCAAGACAAAGAACTTGATGGCCAAGATAACGAGTTTACAATAATTGAAAAGAATTACTTGGAAACAATGTGAATAAAGAGATGATAAAGCCCATAAGGGTGTTGCCTAGTGGTTAAAACTTGTGGTCATTGGCCCAAGGGTCTCAGGTTCAAACCCCTGCAAGCGCGAATTTGTGGGGATTGTATGGCTTGAGACTATGCCTTCTAGACTTCAAGTCTGTCGCCCACGGGCGGTTTACCTTGGTGTGCGTGGTTTGCAGGCTATGCGTACACCCGAGGGTTTACCCAGAGCGCACCAAAAAAAGTAGCGGTTGCGGGTTTCCTCGTTCATCAAAAAAAGAGATGATAAACACATATTGACTAGAATGGTCACCGAGTTGGAAACTTTCCAATTGTGACACATGTTTCTTGGACGACGGTTAGAATCAATTTCTTAAACAAATTTCGGGTCGTTAATCTTAACTAGTTTTGTTGCCCGTGAAAATCACGGGTGCATTTTAGGTAAATTGGATAAACTCAACCTTAAATTAAATCTGAATATGTTTTTTACAAATATTGACGATATTATCGTGTGTTGTATGCACTCGCATGCAAAAACTTAGGTCATTAACTGTAATTCGTGTGTTTTGTTGTAAATAAGCAAATAACATTATTTATGTGAATAATAATCGTAATACATCCACATACATATAATAATATAATGTCAACATATAATGTTATAAACATATAAAATTGAATGGAAGCCAGAGAGTATTGATAGCATTTAGTCGTGATGTCATGTTATCTACATTGACATGCAACAATATAATGATGTAATTAATAATTGTGATTCATCTGTTTTTGTGAGAACAATCGAGCAATATTTTGTTCTTTTTGACAAAAGTTAATATGGTGTAAAAGAAAAATAGATATAAATCATGTAGTAACATGTCATGACAACTTGCGCGAAAATGGTAGTATATTCTGATATCATAATTTAAGACTACATGTTTATAAACTTTGGAGTATTCCACTCAATATTACCGTAAATTAATATAATTCATTATTGTATTTATCCAAAATACTTTTATTTTGTAAAACCTTAGTTTTATGGGGGGAAAATACTAAGTATGTAAATGTTAGCATTACAAGCTTTAAATCTAACAATATATCATTATTATGAATCTTAGTACTATATTTTATAACTCTATATTACAATCCACTTTAATTACATTGAGAGAAACTCAAAAGACTTAATACTGTTATGCAATTAAAAGTCATTTTCATTAGGGTCATCAAATGCAAAAGACAAACATTAAAAATAGAGGGAGTATATTTTATTGTTACAAAAAAAATTTAGTTTTTATTATTAAAGTAATTTAAACAACAAATTAAGTGCTAAATTCAAAATTTCAAAACATAAGATCTGGCAGTCATTCCTCGCATTATTGCGTCACTTTATGTTTGAACTATTATTATCACTTTGAATAATACCCAAAATTATCTCTTTGTAAAAAATTTAGGATTCCACTCATATTTTTCTTATCTATGAAATGGTATAATGTAAGCAAAATAAAAATAAAAATAAACAATACCAACAAAATACTAATGAAATTAAATAAAAACTTAATTAAAAATTGATCAACAATTTGAAATATACGAATATGTCTCAATTTTTAAAATAGTATGGTATTAAAGTTGTGTAATCAAAATTATTAAAACAACTTATATAAAAAAATCTTTGAATAAAATGTAGAAAATGATACTCCCTCCGATTTTAAATTTTCGCCCCATTTCATCAATATATAAGTGTATTATTTTAATGAAATGAGACAATAAATAAAAATAAAGGGAGTATATAATTACTTTGTACGGAGTATTAATTAATTACTAATAATAAAAGTACATAAACTTGATATTGAGTTAGGCATTTTGGTAGAGATATGTAGTGCCACGTGTCAAACATTTGTAAAGAATAACATTTTGGGTTGCCTTTTTATATTATATATAGATATAGATATAAATTTGTGAAGAATAACGTTTTGGATTTGCGTTTTTATATTATATATAGATAGATATAGATTATATAAATATTTTCCAAACTATCTAGTTGAACTAGTATGTTTATTTAATTATTTCCTAAACTAATTAGTAGTAATTTCCTAAAGTTATTATTAGCAAATTTATTTACTAGCTAGGAGAT